>JANBPO010009603.1:62870824-63470824 GCA_024336825.1 Amorphophallus titanum | reverse complement strand
GAAGATTTTTGGAGTGGCCTTGTGACGGGTCCCGCACCAAGATTTCTTTTCCCCCAAAGAGGATCTCGAGTAGTTTTTGAGTTTCTTTCTTTGGAAAAGGCAAGGTTTCTAGGTCCTGCCACGGACGCCACTCAGGATTTCCCTGGGCGGATTGACTTGAGCTGGAGCCAGCCTCCTGCTTCTTGGCTCCGGTTGGGGTGCGAGAAGTTGATGCATGTATGACATTGACTGAGAAAACCGACGGGCCTTGTTGAAAAGGCCTTTGGGCTCTTTGAGGAGGATTGTCTATATTTATTACCTGGCGGGAAATGAGGTCCTCTGCAATGTCTTTGAACACGGAGCAATCATAAATGACGTGACTCACAGCACGATGGTAGAGGCAGTAGTGGTGCCGATATACCACGGGAGTGTCAGGGTCATTGCCAGACGCGGGGAGCCGTATCAGCCCTTCCCTGCGGCACATATGAAATATCTCCAATGTATTATGCCGAGGGAAAGAGTATAGCTTCCATGGAGCGTGATTGATAGGAGGATTTACTGAATTATCGGACAACCATCCTCCAGTCCTCTGCAACCTTCGAGGCTCTACTGTATTTTCCGAGTTTCGGGTAGAGACTGGGACGGAAGGCCGTGGTAGAGGGGCCGGAGTCTGTGCTGACAAATGATCCTCAATTCGCTCCATAAGCCAGAGTAAGTCTTGCTGGTTGTGTTGTAGACGACGGACTTCCCTCTTAATCTTTCTAACTGCCTTCTTGATGGCGAAGTATTTAGACATCAAAAGGGGTATGCCTCTCTGTGATGCTTCTTGCGACCTGGCGGAGAGGAGTGGTTGAAACTCATTTATTGCAGACCTCGTCTGGCTCTTCCCCGAGATTTTGTGAATCACATTTATGGAAAAAATCGATTTTCCTCGGGTAGGAGATCGAGGTGGGCTCTCTATATCGGAACGTCGGCTTAAGGTCTGCTCAACAGCTTCCCACAGACGTTTTAGCGCCATGCTGTCCCCATGGATATCAATCTCACCCCTTTGAATAAGAACTTCAATAAGATTATGTACCTCTTCACACTTCCCAGTTGAGTGAGATATTGTGGCATGGTACTCACAGTACCGAGGATGCCTTTTCTCAACCTCGGTGTAACCCGGTGGCGGGTCGTGTACCAAGATTCGCCCGTCTTCGAGTAGGCGATCAAATATCTTCTTGGTATTTTCCTTGGGGAAGGAGCATTGATGGGACGGCCTCCAACCTGGACACCACAACGTGGGTCTTGCTTGGCTGGGACCGGCCTCAGATGCTTCTGGGTCAGGAAAAATGAATGTCGCAGCCCTGAAGCTCCTGCTGTTTGAATAGTGAATTACGTTGGTCGAGCGTGTCGGTCGATCCCAGGCATGAGGTTGCGGAGGATCCACCAAGTTGCTCTTCATCGTAATAAGTTGGCTTCGAATCATCTTCTCCACCTCGTTTTTAAAGACGTAACAATTCTCAATGGTGTGGCCCAATATGCGATGATACACGTAATAATTGGGGTCATATGTTTTGTTGGCATCTTCTGGCTTCTTTGAATGAGCTTATTCCTGAGGCAAAGGTTAAAGAGTCGTTTGGTATGCTCCTTTTTAAAAGAATAAGGAGTCCTCATACGCTCAGACAATCTCGCGGACGCCTTCCCTTCAGGCTTCTTGCCAGACTCCTTTGGGGTCACAACTTCATCTGACCCATTGGTGGGAGAGAAGTGAACCAATAAGTGATGGATGTCTCGGGGCATCAATGAATAACAGTAAGGGAAATGACCCGACTCATTGGCAAAAAATGGGTGTCAACACTTTCGTCCTCGTTAATGAACAAATATATTTTTACTTCGACATTTAACCAATGTCGATGAACAAACAGGTTCGACCCTTGTCATCATCGGTAAGATCGGTCGGCATTTCCCTTAACCTGGACCTTTCGTCCTCGTTAATGAACAAACATATTTTTACTTCGGCATTTAAGCAATGTCGATGAACAAACTAGTTCTGACCCTTGTCATCATTGACAAGATCGGTTGGCATTTCCCTTAACCTGGACCTTTCGTCCTCGTTATTGAACAAATATATTTTTACTTTGACATTTAACCAATGTCGATGAACAAACTAGCTCTGACCCTTGTCATCATCGGCAAGATCGATCGGCATTTCCCTTAACCTGGACCTTTTGTCCTTGTTAATGAACAAACATATTTTGGCTTCGGCATTTAACCAATGTCGATGAACAAACTAGTTTTGACCCTTATCATCATCGACAAGATCGGTCGGCATTTCCCTTTATCTAGACCTTTCGTCCTCGTTAACAAACAAACATATTTTTACTTCAGCATTTAACCAATGTCGATGAACAAACTAGTTCTGACTCTTGTCATCATCGGCAAGATCGGTCGGCATTTTTCTTAACCTGGACCTTTCATCCTCGTTAATGAACAAACATATTTTTGCTTTAGCATTTAACCAATGTCGATGAACAAACTAGTTCTGACCCTTGTCATCATCGGCAAGATCGGTCGGCATTCCCTTAACTTGGATCTTTCATCCTCATTAATGAACAAACATATTTTAGCTTCGGTATTTAACCAATGTTGATGAACAAGCCAGTTCTGACCCTTATCATCATCGGCAAGATCGGTCGGCATTTCCTTAACCTGGACCTTTTATCCTCATTAATGAACAAACATATTTTTACTTCGACATTTAACCAATGTCGATGAACAAGCCAGTTCTGACCCTTGTCATCATTGGCAAGATCGGTCAGCATTTCCCTTAACCTAGACCTTTTGTCCCCGTTAATGAACAAACATATTTTGGCTTCGGCATTTAACCAATGTCACTGAACAAACTAGTTCTGACCCTTGTCATCATCGGCAAGATCGATCGGTATTTCCCTTAATCTGGACCTTTCATCCTCGTTAATGAACAAACATATTTTTGCTTCGGCATTTAACCAATGTCGATGAACAAACTAGCTCTGACCCTTATCATCATCAGCAAGATCGGTCAATATTTCCCTTAACCTGGACCTTTCGTCCTCGTTAATGAACAAACATATTTTGGCTTTGGCATTTTACCAATGTTGATGAACAAACTAGTTTTGACCCCTGCCATCATCGACAAGATCGGTCGGTATTTCCCTTAATCTGGACCTTTTGTCCCCGTTAATGAACAAACATATTTTTGCTTCGGCATTAAACCAATGTCGATGAACAAACTAGTTCTCACCCTTGTCATCATCGGCAAGATCGGTCGGCATTTCCCTTAACCTGGACCTTTCGTCCTCGTTAATGAACAAACATAGTTTTGCTTTGGCATTTAACTAATGTCGATGAACAAATCAGTTCTGACCCTTGTCATCATCAGTAAGATCGGTCGGCATTCTCTTAACTTGGAACTTTCATCCTCATTAATAAACAAACATATTTTGACTTCGGCATTTAACCAATGTCGATGAATAAACTAGTTCTGACCCTTGTCATCATCGACAAGATCGGTCGACATTTTCTTAATCTGGACCTTTCGTCCTCGTTAATGAACAAACATATCTTGCTTCGGCATTTAACCAATGTCGATGAACAAACCAGTTTTGACCAGTGTCATCATCGGCAAGATCGGTCGTCATTTTTCTTAACCTGGACCTTTCGTCCTCATTAATGAACAAACATATTTTTGCTTTGGCATTTAACCAATGTTGATGAACAAGTCAGTTCTGACCCTTGTCATCACGGCAAGATCGATCGACATTTCCCTTAACTTGGACCTTTCATCCTCATTAATAAACAAACATATTTTTACTTTGGCATTTAACTAATGTCGATGAACAAATAGTCTGACCATTGTCATCATCGGCAAGAGCGGTCGACTTTTCTCTTAACCTAGACCTTTCATCCTTGTTAATGAACAAACATATTCTTGCATTAGCATTTAACCCATGTTGATGAACAAATAGTCTGACCCTTGCCATCATTGGCAAGATCGGTCGGCATTCCCTTAACTTGGACCTTTCGTCCTCATTAATGAACAAACATATTCTTGCTTTGGCATTTAACCAATGTCAATGAACAAATAGTTCGACCCTTGCCATCATCGGCAAGATCAGTCGGCATTTCCATTAGCCTGGACCTTTCATCCTCATTAATGAATAAACAATTTTTTGCTTCAACATTTAACCAGCGTCAATGAACAAACCAATTCGACCCTCGTCATCATATTCAAGATCGGTCAGCATTCCCTTAACTTGGACCCTAACCCTATGACTTAATTGTGCAGGGGAAGAGATGAACACGGATTACATGGCTACAAGTCCGGGCAGTCTACCTCGTGTTGCCGGAGTATCAGCGGGAACGCTTGACGGCCATGGGCTTCGGGGAAGTCCTGAGCATTGAGGTGGCTCGAGTGGACATGGCACTCTTGCTAGCTCTACATGAGAGATGGGACCCAGTCAGCCGGGCCTTCATATTCCCGTGGGGGCACATGATACCGACATTGGAGGACATGGCCCGGATCAGCGGCTTGTGGGTGCACGACAAGGCGGTGACCAGATGGGCGTATGTTGACTACCGAGAGTTCGCTCAGGAACTTCTCGGTTTGGACTTGATGAGGCCGGGGCATCCGTCATCCCAACTATCACGGTCAGTGCTCCAAGAGTGCTTGGGACTCCGGCGAGCAGCAGCGGTGGTTGGAGAGTTGCTGGAACAGCACATTGACCGAGTGATCGAGTAGGCTCGTCCGAGTGTGGCAGCTGAGCCGGGACTGGATGGAGATAGAGTCCTGAGACGCTTCCTGATGCTGCTATTCGGGAAGCTACTGTTCGTGACATGAGCCGATGTGATCAGCTGTCGGCTCCTTCCCCTGCTGACGGATCTGAACCGAGTGCAGAAGTATGCATGGGGAGCAGCAGTGCTGGCTTTCTTATTCCACTCTCTCAGTGCCACCGACTGGGTGACCATGCTCGGCGGCTTCTCACCCTTCTTGCAAGTAAATGCCCTAAATGCCTTTCTATGCTTTCTATTTATGCTTCTAATATGCTTCTAATATGCTTTTAATTGACTAAAATGTTGATATGTCTTAAAAATGTAGTTTTGGGCTTTTCTCTATTTGTCGGGGATTGGTCGAGGTGTTGAGCTGTACCCGAGATGGTTTCCCATCGTGAGGCGGTGGAACGTTTCCCGGAGTGCGGGGTCGATCCAGCGGTAGACTCGGGCGATCCAAGAGGATTTGGACTCATTCCCACATGCATCGGTAAAAGTAGCCTGACTTCTACATGCTCTTCTATATGCTGCTATATGCTCTTAAATGCTGACCAATGCTGTTAAATGTTGTGAATGAATTCATCAATGACCCTTTCAGGTGCGGTGGATACCGTATCGGGATGAGGACCACACGGGACAGCCGTGGGTGGAGGCTTCCCTAGCTTACCAGGGACGGGACGTTTGGCTTCACTGCATCAATGTGATCGAGCCCCTCCATTATCGGTTCATTATGAGGACGAGGGGAGTGCACCAGTCAGTGGTGAGGTTCTCGCATCGTCACGATGAGCGCCCGGGGAAATCCACCAAAGGGATTTGTAGTGATATTGATTGGAGTGGCCGAGCCCAAAAATATGTTCATGATTGGAAGCACAAGGGCAAGGCCGTGACAGAGTGGGCGGACAGTGATGAGGCATATTTGAAGGCCTTCACTGGCCTGCACGGTAGCTAGGTTTACCGCGGCACCCGACAACCGGTATGAAAAATGCTAAACTCAACCTTTCCTATTATGAATGAATGAATGAGTGCTATGTCTGACACTTGCCTTCTAAATGCAGCTGGACCCACAAGGTCGGATAGTCGAGCTCGAGGGGCTCCTCCACGCTACCGTGCAGCAGCGGGACGGGTACCGAGTGGCTTTAGAGCTCCTGGTGAGTTTTCTAAACTTAAAACTGTAATACTTTATGCAAACCCTGACTGACCTCTTTAAAATGTGGCCGGCTGAGGGAGCCCAGAGGACCGGACCAGATGCTCTGTCCTCCTGCTCACAGCCAGCCGAGGGACGGGCTGAGAGGGACGTGGAGTTTGCCTGAGCCGTAGCCCGTGCCGAGGAGGCCGAGGCTACCCTCGCAGAGTGGGTAAGAAACTAAACTTTCCTAAAAAATGCTTCATGACTTATGCATGTTCTTAAACTGACCAATATGCAAATGCAATGTGTAGGCAAAGGGCCTAGCTGTAGCTTTGGCAGAAGCGGCCGAGGCACCTCGTCTCCGGGGAGAGGTTGACCGACTCCAGGGGGAGGTGACCCGCCTGAGCGGTGAGGTGACCCATCTGAGTGGGGAGGCAGCAGACATTGAGCGATACCGGACCGAGGCTCGTGAGGCACGACTCAAGATTTTTGAATTGAAGATCGAGCTGCGAACCATGGAGCGGACCGTTCGACTGATGGGCCAAGCACCCAAGGGGACCATGTCGCAGAGTGGCACAGCGGGAGGCTCACGGAGCGTGGCACCGAGCGTGTCAGTGGGCGAGATCTTGGCCAGCTCCTCCACTCGCCGGAGGAATGAGGAGGCGGAGAGGAGACGCCCGAGGGAAGAAGAGGAGCACAGTGTCATGGAGCCACCGCCGAGGCGACACGAGGGCACGGGAGATAGCGACAGACTGGCGGAGTGATATTTTTGTTATTTTATGTGATTTTTTTGTTTTTTTTTCTGGTTTTTGATTGATACATATGTGACACTTGATATATGAAATGAAGGAAATTTTTGTTGAATGTGAAAATGTGATTGTGGATGAATATGCATGAATGCTTGATATAGTCGAGGGCTGTCTCATCTGCCCTCTACTTTATCGAGTAGAGTTCGGCCACTGTGACCTCCCTCTCTGTAACATGGAATCTTTCCCTGAACTTCCTCTGCATGTTCGACCAGTCACTGATCGACCTGGCCGGGAGGCTGGAGTACCATTCAAATGTGAGCCCCGTTAGCAAGGACCCGAAAAACTTCAGCAAGTATGACTCATCGGTGGCCAGATCACCCATGACGGTCATATAATATGTGACGTGTTCCTTCGGGGATCCCTTCCTGTTGAACTTGTCAAACTTTGGCGGCTTGTTGATCCCTGGGAGAAGCGGCTTGGCAGCATGATGTGGCGGGTATGGCACTCGATATGCATCGAATGCGACGTAGTCACGTTCGCTTCTCTCAGCTAGCTTCAGCTCGATCATCCTCTCCACCATCATCCGGTTCATGGCCGTGGGATCGATCGGTTTTGGATAGAAGTGTTCTGGCTACAAGTAGGGGGTGACCAGAGTGGTTGCCTGTGGAGGACGCAGCAGCGGAGGCGTCTAGTGCACCTGGGGGAGTACTGGTGGCATCAACGGCTGTGGTGGCCGTTGTTGCGCTGTCGCCAAGCTCGGCTCCGGTGGCTGAGGCACAGTGTAAAGTGGTGGAGGGTCAGCTTGATGGACAGCTCCCCGAAATGATTCACCCTAGACTTCAGGCGGCTTAGATGCTGACGACTGCTCTGTCTTCTCCATCAGCTGCTTCTTCAGTAGGTCTATCTCTTGCCAATATCTTTGGAGCAGCATTAGGACTGATGGGTACATGGTTGCATTGCTGGGGATGGCCTCTGTCGCTTCCTCGGATGTACCCTCAGGCAAGATGTCAAGGAGGACGTCATCTTCTTCTTCTACCGTCACCACATTGGCGGTCAGAATAGTTGCTTTGTCATCTTGCTGTCGATAGATCAGGGGTTGTTTGCCCTTAATCGCCGCTAACAGTTCCTTTGCAGCCTCGGTCCTCCGAGTGTTCAGCCCTGGCCTTGCGGCCAATGGAGCCAGCTCGCGTGGGTCTTCAGGGAGTCCTCCATAGCAGCCGAACACGCCGGCCATATTGCAGGTGAAGACATGCATCCTCCTTCTCTGTCGATGGACCTTCCTTCTGGCTTGGTCCGGAAAGGTCAGCCTTTCAAATACATAGATTCTTTTTCTTTCTTCCCGTCGAGGGGCGGTTTCATCGGCTTCGGCATAGAAGCCATCTTCATAACCATTGTCGTCAATCGATGACGTCATCTTTCCTTCTCCTTCATCTTCTTCAACTGCCATTGATGGGCAGTAGTCTTCATTAGCTGCAGCTACTTGCATCAGCCACTGTTGCCCAAGCGAGGGGTTGCCTAGCCCCTGGAAGTAGTTCCTGACCATGTCGGTCATCTCTTCTCGACCATGTTCTTGATGTAGTATAGGGGATAGTTGTCGACCTCCCACAGGAGGGATGTAAGCGAGTCGGGCCCAGCCGGCGGGTTGTTGGAACCTTCATCCCACAGTAGGGATGTCGGCTTGTCGGGCGCAGGCCCTAAAGCTTCCATGGCGTGGAGGGTCTGCAACCACCTTCTCTTCCTTCGGGGCTGGGCCCCTTTCCTTCCTCCCTTCCGCTCCGTCATGTGCAGGGCAACATCGGATTGGTGCAACTTGGTGAGTAGGCTGGACCCATTTGGGGACCCACACCTACTTAAACTTCGTTGGCCTTGGGGCCAACTTTTCTTGGCCTTGACAGCTGGCTTCTTCTCTTTCGGCCCTCCTCCCAGCGAGAGTTTGATTGGAGTTGTGGATGGGGATGACCCGGTTCGGGACCACTCGGGCGTCACGTCCGTTGAGGAAGACATGGACACCGCCAACCAGCATCGATTTATCAAACTGAGAGAGAGATCCGGTAACCAAAGCAGTGCTCCTCCGGAGTTCCTTGCGCTGGCAACCTCCGGGATTCTTGTTGATGGGAGGGGGGTGGGCCCCGGGGACAGCATGGTGCAGCAGGCAGCTGGTGACCAGAACTGGACTCTTGGGTGAGTCAGAGCAACATCGAACCTCTGGGGGCTCGACCTTCTTTGCAGCTTCCTCGGCCGGCTCCGAGGACTCCACTTCCAGCATATCCATGAAGGCCAACCCCAAGAAGTTGGGGAAGCTGATGGTAGCAGGGAATGTCCCGAACTCCAGGGGCACCGCCAGGTACCCGTGGTTGGCATGATCAGCAACAATCGACGGGCCGAAGCCAACGCCAGTCAGTCCAGTTGTCGTCATCATTCGCCTGTAAAGGCAAACAAACCAACGATCAGCAACCTTTGGGAGGGCCTCGAGGCCTGCATATCTCGGCAAAGAGATGAAAGGTGACACCAGTCCCACTGAGGGTGCCAGACTGTTTACCGATGGGGTTTATCTCATCATTTTCTTATTTCTAAGATTTATTGTTAGGGTTCATTTGGTTTATTTACGCGTTGATCAACCAATTAATTAATCGATAATTAACTAACTGATTGACTGCGCAGGCATGCCAGTCACATGAGTGACGCACCCTTCCAGCCCTCTTCTCCACTGCCATCCACACACCCTCACCCTCCAGGCTCATCCAAGGAGCCATCGTGAGCCCTTGTCGTCATCCACGCCATCGGCTTCGAAGAAATCTCCGTTCTTCTACCTGTGGACCCAGGACAGATCCTGAGGCCCGTCATGGAGACTCCATCTTGACCCCATACAGCGCGAATCAGTGCATGCCCTCTTCTGTGGAGTTCTTATTCTTCGAGTTATCGTTGCTTCAGAAGTGGTTCCGCCCTGTTCTGACCTCGACACTGATCGCGTCGCCCATTTTCGTGTGGCTGTGCCAGATTCAAGCCAGAACCTGAGATCCATTTGGCAGAGGCTGCACCGACTTCTACGGCGTGAGTCAGCCTGAGATCTCTTCTGAGAGTTTGTTCTTCTCCAAGCCCTCGACGTTCCAGAGGTGGTCTTGTCCCATTCTGACATCAGCACAGTTCATGGTGCTCATTCTCCAATGACTGCACAAAGCTAGTGCGACCCAGTCTGCCCAGACTGTGCAATCAACTAGCAGATCGTGCCACGCCTTCCCTACTGGGTTTCAAGCCAACCTTTCTTCTTCGGAGTTGTACCTCTCAATGTATTGGAACCATCCCTGGTGGTTTCATCATGTTTTCCATTCGGCACTGATCATGCCGCCCTGCGCAACCCAACTGCGTCTGAGTGCTCACCCAGAATCCAGAGCCTTGCCACCAGGTTGACCACGCCTTTCTCGGTGATCGGATGGATCTCATATTTTGAGGGTACGTAGAATGTCCTGTCAGCCATGCACCCCCACAGGTCTTGCTTCATTCTGAGTTCTGTGGAGAGTAATCTGCTTGCCTTTGTCTCAGGTGCGGGAAGAACTGCCGGACGTTTGAGGTCTGTCGGGAGTAGGCATCTCCTCCAAATCGATGATCTCCAACTCGGTCAGCGATGCCCCCTCATCTGTCGTTCGCCTCAAATTTAACAAGAGAAGAGCAGACCGTCAGAAGGAAGTCTATTAATCTGACACAGCATCAATGCAAGACCCTGAAGCCCTTACCTGGAGGCACCACCATCCGAGAAGGATACTCCTCAATGTTCACCTCGGTCATCAAATCAGCAGTTGACCAGCGATTCTTCTAAAGAAGGGCAGCCTTCTTCTCCACCTCAGGGGAAGCCACCGCTTGCCTCGAAGGAATGTTCGGATGGAAGTTGGGCGTAGTCAGGAAGCCCCAAGACTCACCGACCATGGACTGGCTTACCCAGAAGTACTGGGCCTTCTAGCCCTTGTGGGAAGAGTCCCTAGTAGAGAGGGTCACGCAACTCCTTCCCCTCTTCGCCTGAAGGTAGAAGAAGCGTTTGCCCGCGTGGGCGTGCTCCTTCAACTCGAAGAAGGCATGGAAGAGGTCCAGTGAAGTGTCGACCCCGCACGAGCGATAGAGAAAGATGAAGGAGAAGATGAAGGTATAGGAATTGGAGACCAACTGGACTGGAGCCAGTTGGTAGAACCGAAGCAATTCGACAATAAAGGAATGGAGAGGCAGGTAAAACTCGCACTTCTAGGCCAAGAGGAAAGAGCAGAAGGAATCAGAGTGAGTGTCCAGACTGGACTCATGCGCCTCCACCAGGGAGAAATGGTACTTCCACGACAATCCATACCGCCCCTCCAGCCGCTTCACCTCGCCCTCAGACAACTCACTACGTAGATGCTCCGATGGCACCGTAAAAGCCCTAGGGGCCCACTCAACCTCTTTCCCCTCGACTTCAGGATGTTGGTCCACCATAGAGCGACCAGGAGAGTTGGAGGAGGAAGAAGAGGACACTGAGCCGGATGACTTAGGGGTAAGCGAAAGTTGACGGATCACCACCGTCGTAACCTCTGTAAGCTTTGTGAAGGCCCCTACAACTCTTCACTCTTCTGAGTTGCCCTCGCAGTGCATGAGCCTCTCGCAAATGCAAGAATGGTGGAAAGAAAAGCCCTAGGCAATAGAAGTTAGGAGTGACAGCACGTGCTACGCTTATAAACCCCTTGCGAGAAGCGATGTGACATTTCAGTCTTCAAAAAGGGGGCTCCACACATCAATTCGCCAGAATTATCAGCGTTACGGGCGTATCCCTAGGACAGCCGCAGTAAGTGGCCCCTATCAAAGAAAGTCCCCATCTGACTCAAACCACTAACGTCTTTCCCAAATGCTACTCGACCGAGCCTAATCTTGGCTCGGGAGTAGGAGTGGGACAAGTGGAGAGGGAGAATTCTATCGCCCGGAAAGGAACGGCCCAACGAGGTCCCACAAGACCAAACGAGGCACAACTCCTTAGAGTGACAGCCCCTCTCGAGGCCCACTAGCTTCAAGCCCAATAACCCACTCGGATCAAGCGCTTCCTAGGCGACCTACAGGTTCGGAAGTCCGAGCGTCAGATCGATCGGGAAAGTCCCTTCGGGACCTTGCATCCCGCCCGAGCCTAGTGCCTATCGCTCGGGAGACCCCCTTGAGCCAAGGCCCCATGCTCGGACTGACTGATGGAAGCTTATCTATGCGACCGTTGCTCAAGGATGCACATGATGCATGCTGGGCTAAAATAAAAAATCATCAAAATAAATACAAAGAAAATAAAAAATAGAAAATACTTGAGAATAGTATTGCTAGACCGGACAAATCAGGGTCAAGACACTATCTACAACCACGGTGTGTGAGATAGAACTATTGTCCCCCAATTCCCCCAACCTAACGGCCTATCCAAAGATTAAACACGTGTACTTAGATCATCATTGTGTTTGTTAAAGGGAAACATCAGATCCCAGAACACATGAATGACCAGCCAGTTCTCGAGAAAATATAACATAAATACCATATAGTTTTGCATTAAGGGACTAAAGGACATGGGATACTTACCTGACTTACCTGCCAGACCGAAAGGCGGGAGGGCAACAGGGGATCATGAAAAGGTTTTGCAATCATCCATATCATCAATTAAGCTCATGATGCAGCAAAAATAGGGCTAAAAGATCATTCTTTATTCAAACCAGAGATAGCAGAAACAAAATGGACTCATAAAGACTGCTAGGCATAGAAACAGTCCAAAGCAGACCACAAAGACCAATAGGATTTGAATTTCAAATGTAGCATGAAAATGGCCAAACGGAGACCACCTAATAACTTAATGATCAGAAGATGACTGCTTCATGGAAGATGGTTCATCACATAGAAGATGATGCCACAGTCAGGAATTGTCATCATGGAACTACCTACGTCCTGAAATGATCGATCGTGAGACCGCCTCTTGATCATGAGTTTTAAAAAAAAGAAATCGCCCCTCTCCATATTCTTCACCTCTCCCCACTTCGCACACCCACGACCGAAGCCCACCCTCAAGCCTCCTTCTACCGAGAGCTCACCCCTCCTCCTAGCCTCCACACACGGACACACCTGGATGCGGCAGAAGAGGCAAGTGTTGAAGCGATTTGCTCGTCGGATGGCTAGAGAAGAAGGGAATGCGCCGTCGCTGGAGAACCCAAAAGAGAACCCACCAGAGGGGATGGCCCCACCACCGACCATGACCATGAGAGAAGAGCCTCCCACGGCTGGCGAGGCGCTCGAGGGAGCAGTAATGTCGCAAGAACATGGAGAAGTGATGGCGATCGAGAAACCGACCAAAGGAGCCTCATCCGCCAAGGTAGGCCACAATCAAAACCTCCCCTAATTATGAATTTCTAATGAATGCATGGGGTTTGGACAGGAAAATGGGGGTCACACGCTCTCTAGCTGCTCGTGTTTGTGTGCAGTTGGATGTGTCCAAGCCGCTCCCTAAGAGGGTTCTCATCAGCTACGGCTCCTACAGCTACTGGCAACCCATTTCTTACAAGAATCCTCCCCTGTATTGCTCATCCTGCAAGCGCCTAGGGCACCCTGCTGCTCAATGCAAGAAACCACCCGAAGATCATGCTGAACCCCCTGCCCCACGGCCGGTCCGTGTTGGCCGCCACACCACCCTGCCATCTGTCGCTGGCCCTTTGCCGCCTGCTGAAGTCCAGGCCCCTGCTGCTGTCAATATTAATGGTTCTTGTCCTCCTGTTCAAGGTGCTCCTGCTCTGCATGCCGTCGCTCCCACCCAGACATCAACCTCGGCAGCCTGCGTCGACGCTCCAGCCAACTCCTCGGAGGCCCGCGTCGACGCCCCCGCGTACACCTCGGCGGCCAGTGTCGACGCACATGCCAACCCCGCAGTGGCCCGCGTCGACGCACCAGCCACCACCCCAGTGGCCCGCGTCGACGCCCCTGCGAACCCTGCGGCCAGCGTTGACACACCTGCCAACCCTGCGGTGGCCCGCGTCGACGCACCAACCTACTCCTCGGAGGTCCGCGTTGACGCCCCGGTGAACCCCTCGGCGGCCAGCGTCCACGCACCAGCCTACACCTCGGTGGGCCGCGTCGACGCCCCCACGCTCCCCTCGGGGGCCAGCGTCGACGCACCTGCCAGCCACGCGGTGGCCCGCATCGACGCACCAGCTATCACCTCGGTGGCCTGCGTCGACGCCCCAGTGAACTCTTCGGCGGCCAGCATCGACGCACCTGCCAACCCCGTGGTGGCTCGCGTCGATGCACCAGCCTTCACCTCGAAGGCCCACATCGACGCTCCTACGAACCCTTCTCAGGCCTGCGTTGACGCACTAGTCTTCACTTCGGAGGCCCACGTCGATGCCCCAGCTAACCCAGTGGCGGCCTGCATCGACGCACCTGCCAACCCGGCGGCGGCCAGTGTCCACACACGAGCCAACTCCATGACGGGCTACGTCGATGCACCTGCCTTCTCTTCGGCGGCCCGTGTCGACGCACCAGTCATCTACCCCGCCGGTTCTGACATTTCGGTGGACCCTGCAGCTGTTCCCCAAGTGCACTGCCATCCAGAGGAAGGGGACTCTTCTTCCACTCAGCCCAGTGGGTCATCCTTTTCCCTCCCACGCCCTACCTTGCAAGTGTTGACTGTCCCGGGGCTAGCA
Source organism: Amorphophallus titanum (assembly GCA_024336825.1). Lineage (NCBI taxonomy): Eukaryota > Viridiplantae > Streptophyta > Magnoliopsida > Alismatales > Araceae > Amorphophallus > Amorphophallus titanum. Next base: position 63,456,509 of record JANBPO010009603.1, on the reverse strand, counting down.
CTGACCTCCACTGTTGAGGACATCCATGCTTCCCACCTGCACTTTGTGGGTAAGGACATGGACTCTCAGGCTGGGGTCATGACCACATGCACAGCTTCGAGTCCCATCTGGTGTTCCACCGGGCCTCAGACACTGTGAAGTGCCTAGCATTCGTAACCACTCTCCGGGAGAATGCCCAGGCCTAGTTTGGGTCCCTGTCGGCTGGGACTATTTCCTCCTTCCAGCAGCTCAAGAACCTGTTCTAGGATAACTTTGTTGGCTGCCGAAAGGTGGCCAAGTCTACGGTGACTCTGCTCGCACTCAAGCAGGGCAAGGAAGAGACGCTGTGGGATTTTGTCTCCAGCTTTCGCGCGGAGGCCCTACGGATCCCACACCTTGATGCCGGCATCGCCACCACGGCCCTCAGCCAGGGGACATGGGACCACATCCTCCGGTGCACCCTCGGGGTCGAGGCCCCGACGACCCTTTTGGACCTCCTCGCCCTAGCGCAGAAACATGCGCGCTGCGAGGAGAACACAGTGGCCCTAGGCCACACGGTCGGAGCCGATCGGTCCGACCGCAAGAGATCTACCAACCCATCGCGAGAGGGTCGGAGTAAGCGGGAGCAATATGACGGTGGCCGCCGCGATCGCTCCCAGAAGGAAATGGGCAATTATCGCCACTACACGCCCCTGACGGCTCCGCCCGATCAGATCCTGATGGAGATCCGCGAGCAGCCATTCCTCAAGTGGCCTCCTCAGATGAAGTCAGATCCGAGCACGAGGAGCAAAAAGAAGTACTGCCTCTACCATCGCGATCATGGCTATGACACCGCCGACTGCATCAACTTGAGGGATGCCATCGAGGGCCTCGTCCGGAGGGGACTCCTCGACAAGTTCCTTGCCAAGGCCACAGTGTTGCGGCATAAGATGCCCCCGCCGATCGACAACCGGCCCAACGGAAAGGAGATCATGATGATCTCAGGGGAGGCGGCAGTGGGGGGAGATAGTGCGAGCCGGAGGTGACGGTACGCGATGGCAGTCTGCCCTACGGGCCAAGGCGACGACACCCAACGGGGGAACTCCACCCCGCGCCGTCTAGGGGATCCCATTGTCTTCTCCAACGATGACCTAGATGGTGTGACCATACCCCACTCCGATGCTTTGGTGGTTACAGCCACCATTAACCAATGTACTATGCGTCGCATTCTAGTGGATAACAGAAGCGAACCCGATGTCGTTGCCTGTGACTGTCTTGTCCTTATGGGTGTGGATATGTCTCTACTAGCTCCATTTCACACACCATTGTACGGGTTCTCAGGCACAACCATCCACCCGGAAGGATGCATCTCGCTCCCAATCACCTTCGGGACTGCATCGAGAGAGGTAACCTTCCTCGCCGACTTTACCGTAGTTCGTGCGATGATTGGGTATAACGTCATCACTGGTCGTGGGATCCTGGGCACACTTCGAGGTGTTCCTTCTTCTTACCATCAAAAGCTTAAATTCCCCACCCCCCGGGGGGTAGGGGAGGTCCGAGGAGACCAAAGAGAGTCTAGGAGATGCTACCTTATCTCCACACGTGATCGACATCCTGAAGAAGCACCGCCTGAGAAGAAGGCAACGACCCAAGATCTGGGCCATAGCACGAGCGCCCCGGCGGAAGATTTGTACCTCATCCAAGTGGGAGAAGATTAAAGCAGAACGCTAAGGGTCGGCGTGAACCTATCCGAGCACGACAAGCAAGCCTATGCAAGGTTTCTCGCTGCCAACCAAGATGTGTTCGCTTGGTCTGAGGATGAGCTCCCTGGAATCCCACCAGAGGTTATCACACACCAACTAAGGTTGGATCCTACTTGCCGCCTGGACCAATAACGCCGAAGGCGTTGCAACCCCAAGCGACAGGTGATCATTAGGGAGCAAGTGAGTGAAAAGCTATGCTCAGGCCTACTCAGGCCCACTCAATACCCAGACTGGATAGCCAACATGGTCCTAGTCCCCAAGAGCAACGAAAAGTGACGGATGTGTGTTGACTACACTGATATCAATAAGACTGCGCCCAAGGATAGCTTTCCCATGCCACGAATCGACCAACTAGTCGACACAACGGCTGGGCATGAAATGCTGAGCTTCTTAGATGCCAACTCTGGGTATCACCAGATCAGCATGCACAAGTCTGACCAGGATAAGACCACGTTTGTCACAGATCATGGCCTCTACTGCTACACTCGAATGCCATTCGGGCTGAAGAACGTGGGGGCAACCTACCAACGCCTCGTCAACCACATGTTTGACTCGCAGATCGATCGCAATATGGAGGTATACATCGACGACATGCTCGTCAAGAGCCTCCAAGCCGTCGAGCACCTGGATGACCAGGCGGAGACCTTCGCTACGCTTAGGAGGTACAACATGAAACTTAACCCAGCTAAATGCACCTTCGGAGTATCGTCGAGGAAGTTCTTAGGCTTCCTCGTCACCCATCCGGGGATCGAGGCCAACCCTGACCAAATCCGGGCGGTAGGCCTGGCAATTATCCGTTTAAAATTTGAACCAAATTCAAATTCGTATTCGTTTAATCAGATATCGAATATCCTAATATTAATCGGATACGAATTCAGATATTGAGATATCTCTCATTCTTCTATAAAAAATAATTGTTCACAGTAAGCCAATTCTCTTTATTTTAATTTTCTCTCTACATTAATTGCTTATACCCGCATCATTCTATTTCCTTTTTTTCTTTTCTTGCATTAGCATTTGCATCTTGGCTTAGGAGATCTCCTCTCTCCACACTTTAGGAGACCATATTCCTATCTTGGTTAAGGAAGGACCCTCCATTGAGCACTCTGTCTCTTTGGACCGAAATCTCCTAAACCAAGCCTCCATAAGTCCCCGCACCCATGGATTCTCTCACGGACCCTTGGACAGGTTGTACCTTTTGAAGTCCCCGAGTTTTAGTTGGCCTATGTGTGGTGAGAATTAACCTAGTTGGCACCGGAGAAAATTTGTTGAAACTAGGTTCATCACCTTGAGTAAATCATATCTCAAAATTGGCTAAAACCCCTCAATTACCAAGGTTCAACATAAGAGAAAAAAAATCAAGTGTGAACATCCAATTGGTTGATAATCTTTGCAACATTTGTTTTGATTGAACGTTGTTTTACGTGCATGATGTTTCGCTTGAATAATCAAATTGACATGTCTAATCCAATCTATATTCATGAGGATGCACAACCTAGCACATCCTATACACCTCAACTTTAACATGTTCATCATGATTTTCACCACAATTCCTTCAAGGGACCACGTCCCCACTCCTACGGTATTGCCCGACCCACAGGCAATGTCCAACCTCATGGTCCCTTGCCTCAGTTGCGAGCCACTACTCTTACAGGACCGTCTCCTCCCGACGACAAGAAGGTCTCCCAGATTTTGCATGCCTTAGATCATCTCACCCCTCAACAAATCCAGGCCCTTAAGCCCGTTGTTGAGGGTGCACCTCATTCTTCTCATCCTCCTTCTACTCCCATTCGGGTGGCCCATCACTTGTCTCCTCCTCCTTCCACACATACCCCTCTTCGGGTGGCCCATCACCCGCCTCCTTCTATTCCTCCTCCACCACAGCCCCAGGGCCCATCTATTCCTTGCAACCCGGCTCGACTGGGTCCTTGTTTGGGTCAGCCCATTAACTCCCCTCCGCGGCCTTCTTATGCGGCCCCTCCCTCAAGGCCATCGTGCCAGCCCTCCATTGCTCGAGATACACCCCTCCAACAGGTTCTCATTGACAAAGTCACTTCATTGGAGGAACAATTAAAGAGGGTTACGAGCCCACGGCCCGCTCCTCCTTCTCCTTCTCCAGTCAATCCCCTTCATGACATTCTAAATGACATTACAAAGATGGAGAAAGAATGGAAGGACAGGAGAGATGACTACGGCATCGGTAGTTCAGGCGAGCAAGAGCCGGCAAATTTTAGCAATCAAGTGGATGCCATCCACCCTCCACCCGTTCACCCCATCCATTCATATGGCCCTCCGCCTCCGCCTCCGCATGCACACTTGCATTCACAAAATCCGCCACAATACCATTACATTTCACCACCCATTGTTACGCCTCCATTACGGCATCCACTTGAACCCGACAATGAAGAGCCGACACAGGAAGAATTGAAAACGGCTCATGATGATGAAGTTCCAAAGACACCCATTCCGAGTTTCCTTCGCTTTCCACTTCCTCCATTACCAAATGAACTCTCTGCTCAGGACGATGCCACCGTTCTCAATCCAACCCCCATTTTTGAGACTCATTGGTGTTACGACGACGGGTCGATACTCCAATCACCCATGCCAATGCATCATGAGTCTTCTCCTACCCCTAACACCACGCGCCTCATTCGGCGTTTCCTCTGCGCCAAACTTTCGCCAACTACACCTCTATCAGCTACACCATTTGCCTCCACTCCACCGGCCTCCGCCGAACCTCCCACTACACCTCCACCAGCTATACCATTAGCCTCCACGCCAACGGCCTCCGCTGAGCTCACCACTGAACCCTCCTCCATCAACCTTCCATTACCGTCACCTCGACCCTCCATTATACCCTTAACTCATAAACTAGCTACCCCTATGCCACCACTTAACCCTTCACCCTTACCCGCGGCTAATCCTGAGCAGGATCCATCTACTTTTGCACTCGAGCCAACCCCGACTGCTTCTGGACAAGGGGAGAAGCTCGACGTGTTTGAGCCTCTGTTTCTGCTCACCCTTTCTCCAACACCTTTCATTACACTACCATCCATAGAGCCTTCCACCTTCGCTTCACCTTTCTTTACCACTCGGAACGGGCATCTTTTTACAAGAATTCACGCCGAAGATGATCGAGAGCCGGGCAAGAAGGATTTGGCCTCGGCTATGCTAATCAAGATACAAGGCTTTATTTGCCGGATGCCAATCCGCGTTTGTGTGTCGAGCATGGTTGAAGAGGCCCAGTCCCTGCCGCTACTCATTAAAAGAGAATGTCAAGCTCTAATACCGTATAAGTCTATGTCCCAGGGTCGGGAAGGACACCCCTTGTTACAACTCTCCAATCTGGAACCCTCTCTTTCATACAAGGGGCGAATGCCCATTTTATTCAACACTCCTTATACGCCACAATCCCTAGGCAACGTTTATTTGTTGAATGAAATGCATGAATTTATTATTAAATGTATGCAACTACATGAATGAATGCAGGAAAAGCATAGGACCCGCATCTCATGGCTGCAGGTCTGGGCAGTGTTCCTGGCACTGCCCGACTTTCAGCATGAGAGGCTAGCAGCCATGGGGTTCTCAGAGTTCATGAGCATGGAGGTGAGCCAGTTTGACACGCCGCTCCTTTATGCTCTGCACGACCGCTGGGACTCGGTGAGTCATACGTATCTCTTTCCGTGGGGGCACATGGTCCCCACGTTGGAGGACGTGGCTTAGATTACGGGCTTGCGCGTGCACGGGTCTCTGGTTAGCAAGAGCACACATCCCGACTACCGGGAGATGGCCCAGGAGCTCCTGGGATTGGACTTGCTGCATCCTGAGTGGCAGTCCACTACCCTTACTTGGGCGAGGCTACAGGACAGCCTAGGATTGGGGCATGCTGGGATAGCGACGGGGGAGCAACCTGAGCAGCACCTCCAGAGACTGACGGACCTGGTTAGACCGAGAGTTGCGACAGAGCCGGGACCAGAGGCGGATCGAGTGCTGAGGAGATTCTTGATGCTGCTGTTTGGACGATAGCTGTTTGCTACGAGGGTGGACGTGATCAGTTGCCGCTTCCTTCCACTACTCCAGGACCTTGACCACGTTGGCGACTATGCATGGGGAGCTACAGTCCTGGCGTTTCTCTTTGACTCCCTGAGCTCCACCAGCCGGCGGACCATGCTCGGCAGGTTCTCCCCTCTTCTCTAGGTACGACTCGACCCTTAGACTTGATTATGCAATTCCTATATGCTTTCTTTATGCTGATAGATGATGAAATGCGATGCAGGTGTAGGCCTACGTGAGACTGCATGGGCTGAGGAGAGGCGAGGAGGCTTACCCTGACTCGGTACCAATCGCAAGGAGGTGGACTGCGCCTTGGGAGACGGGAGACCTCAGGAGACAGGTCCGGGAGATATAGGATGACCTGGACACCCTACCGTACAACTCGGTATGATTCTAAACTCAGACTCTCTAATCAAATGCAGTTCTATATGTTTATGAAGCTGATTGAAGGTTTCTATTTGACAGGTACGGTGGACACCATACGCAGAGGAGGGACACGAGGGCCAGCCCTGGGTGGTAGGGGCCCTCGCCTTCTCTGGGTGGGATGTGTGGCTTCACTGCATGAATGTGGTGGAGCCACTCTACTTAAGACTGGTGATGAGGATGATCGGTGTCCATCAACCAGCAATAGAGTTCCTGGTGTCGAAGAAGCCGGGTGAGCGCGTGGGGAGGACCACACGAGGCCTAGCGACAGCCTTCGACTGGACGACACGAGCTGCAGTGCAGATCGCGGATTGGATAGCACTTGGGGGGGTTGTGACCACCCGGGAAGACAACGACGTGGCGTACTATGCGGCGTACGCCAGGCACTATCAGGACCAGGTGTTCCGTGGTGCCCACCGATCGGTACGACTTCTAAACTCAAACTATCTCTATTATGCTTATGATTTCTATATGATGTACTGACACTTGGACTTCTAAATGCAGGTCGACCCCGAGGGACGGATCGTAGAGCTACAGTGGCTCCTCCACTCTACGATCCAGGAGCGAGACGAGGCACGAGAGGCCTTGGCCCTACTGGTGAGTTTTCTAACCTTTAAACTCTAAATTATGCACTTATGATTATGATTATGAGATGACTGACTCTGGAGTTGCGAAATGCAGCGAGGGGAGGGGACCCAGTGGCAGGGGACAGACGCTCCTTCTTCCTCTTCACAGACCCCAGCCGACCGAGTAGAGTGGGAGGCGGAGTTTACTCGGATGGTGGCTCGAGCCGAGGCAGCCGAGGCAGCACTTTCCGAGAGGGTACGTTCACTACACTTCCTAGTTAATTATGCTTCTATGAAATGCAATTGACTAATGATGATGATGTATGCATGTAGGCGACTGAGCTGACAGCAGCCCTAGGCGAGAGTGCCCGATCGAGAGAGGAGGCGGTCCACCTTCGAGAGGAGCTTGAGCAGAGCCGGGCCATGGCACGGGAGGAGGCAGCCTGCCTCCGGGAGGAGCTAGCGTAGAGCAGACCGACGGACGCACTCGAGATGGCACTCCTACGGGAGGAGCTTGAGCGACTTCGGGCTGTGGCCTTAGAGGCGGAGCGCTACCGGACAGAGGCGCTACTACTGTAGGGGGAGCTTTGAGCATATAAGGAGATTCAGTGGGAGTGTAGCAGGGCTCCGAGTGGCAGCCATGCCACCGACGGTTCCGTTCGCAGCTACTTCACCACTTCCTCCGGTCGGCGGAGGAACGAGGCCGAGGAGCACCGCCGACGGCGGGAGCGGGAGGAGACGAGCTCTGTGATGGCCCTGCCATCGAAGAGACAGGAGGGAGGAGGAGACAGCAACAGGCCAGAGGGAGCAGCCTGACTTTGTACCCTAGACACGACTTTGTACACAGACATGAAGTGATATAATATGGTATGGTTTTTAGTTGATTTTCTTTTATGAATGAATGTATGAGTGTGCACAAAGAGATGATGGCACTTGCTGACGATCCATCCGGGCTTCAAAATGTGGAGGGGGGGTAAGTGATGTCCCCATCACATTCTTCCCCTACTGCACAGATCAGACCCAGCCAGTGACCTGAGGTGACTTACTTGAGCTCCCACGGCCACATCCCATGGCTTCTGGAGGCTCCGCTTGTCCGAGAGTTTCTACTACCAGTAGACATCCATTAGCAATAAACGGTGTCCCGTTCGGCATCCGGAGGAGCGTTTTCTGAATTTTCTCCCTTAGGTGCTCTGTTTTGTTTGTTCCTGAACTGAACAGACCCCCACCGACCTTTCTATCTGCTCCAGCCTTCTCCGATCACTGCCGGCATCCCCACAAGTGCCATTTTGAAGAGGACTTGACGATGGCTCCAATGACTCCAGCCTCGCTCAAATCCAAGTCTGGCAGCACTTGTGGCAGCCACGCCTTCCTACTACCGAGGTATCCCTGTGGACAGAATCAGAACTCCTGAACCGTATTCGCGCCCTGCCCTTGATCGACACCTGAGGCCAAAGAATTCTACAAAAATCAGGCGTCATCCTTGTCCAGTTACGAAGCCATCCCAACTGATCTTGCCTTCATAAAAAATCAGGAGCGGCTACGGCGGCAACATCACTGACGGTCTGTCAGTAGTTCCAAAAGTGGGCAGAACCGGCGGAGTATCCAATTGGCACTCGTTTAGTTAATTTTTCCCTTCCCCGCCTGGCCAGATTAGCGCCCCTCCCTGTGTGGAGGTAGTTTTGACTGTAAATCACTTAACCCCCACCCCAAGAACCCCTCTCCTGCGCGAGGTGTAGTGGTGTATTCACTTTTAATTTTCAGGACAAAGCGACACCAACATGGTGTGCGGGTGCGTACCCACGCCTCTCTGCTCACCCTCATCTTCGACCAGGATCGACATCTTCACGCCGATCAGGTGAGCTCCTAATCACTCTCCTCTACTGGTAGCATTATCTTTGCTGGCTTATTATTGCTTTCAATTACCCGTCAGACGGTGAGCGAGTGCCCGGTCCAGAATCCACCAAATCGAGTGCCACCGCGGAGCGAGTTGTGAGAGAGACCCTACAACCCACGCCCTCGGCATGCTGGCCGCCCGTTGGTTTGGGCATCGCAGACCCTTAGGGGTTCAATCTCAAGCTAGCCAAACCCCGGAACAGTGAGGTCCCACTTCGGACCCTCATCCCCCATCGCCGGTCCACCTATGGACCCAGGTGTGCGCTATGTGAGTGAGTCCGTCGTTCCATTCGTGCTTGCTTGCTAGGTCCAAGGAGTGGTTTCACATCAGTATAATTGGGTGTAGTCAGGTGCATCCTAACCCAGCCTCAGGCGAGCGACGACTGGCGTCGTACCACCATCTTCCACACATTTTATAGGTTGGAAGGGAAAGCCTATAAGGTGATTATAGATAGCGGGAGCTGCATTAACGCTATCTCCATGGGCACAGTAAAATGCCTTGGTTTGACACCCGTGGATCACCCCACACCTTATAGAGTATCATGGGTGGATTCCACTTCCATCCCAATCAGACTGTGGTGTTTGGTGCCGCTACAGTTCCAGGCATACCATGATGCGATCTGGTGTGATGTGCTACCTATGGAGGTGGGTAGTATCATCCTCGGTAGGCCTTGGCTTTTTGATCGGGATGCCACCCTTCATGGACGGTCGAACACATGCACCTTCGACCACGATAGCCACAGGATTACTCTCCACCCTGCCCAGCCGAAGGACCCATCTATCCGAGGATTGGCTGGCCCCAGCACTTCGACCACACCCAGTTAGGGGACGGTCGGCCCTCCCGCCTCATCCTCTGCGTGGGCCACTACCTCTTCGACTACTCCTAGCAAAGAGAACCTCCCACCCAGGAGGTTGATGATGATTAGTCCCCGAGAGATGGAGCAATAGGTGACTGGGGGTAGCCCTATCCTTGTTGTTGTTGTCCGAGGAGTGGAAGATGTCGCCCCTAGGCCTGATGATGAGCACCCTCCGGAGATAGCTACGATCCTGCGAGAGTTTTCCGATGTCTTCCCGGAAGACCTCCCTGAAGGCCTTCCATCTATGCGGGATATCCAGCATGAGATCGACCTCATCCCGAGCTCATCTTTGCCCAACCTTCCCCACTACCAGATGAGTCCCACGGACCATGCCGAACTTCAGAGATAGGTCGAAGAGCTGATGAATCAGGGATCGCTTAGGGACAACAAGAGTCCATGTGATGTTCCCGCTTTGCTTGCCCCAAAGAAAGATGGCACATAGAGGATGTGCGTGGATAGCCGTGCGATCAATAAGATCACAATTAAGTATCGATTTCCCATTCCCCGAATAGATGATCTGCTAGACAGACATGATGTCGGAAGCAACTATCTTTTCAAAGATAGACCTTCGTAGTGGCTATCACCAGGTGCGGATCAGGCCTGGGGATGAATGGAAGACAGTATTCAAGACCAAGGATGGTCTTTATGAGTGGTTGGTTATGCCCTTTGGGCTTTCCAACGCCCCTAGCACCTTCATGCCAAAATGCGGAGCGGCCTCACGGCGGTCCGATAGCCCAAGTGTGAGGGTAGAACGCTCGAGGGCTAGCCTACGAGAGTGACCATGACTCACGGGCGATGAATCTTCGAGGTGGGCTAACTATTTACCACAAGGGGCATGAATGTTCATCCATAGACGGGGTTTCTTTGAGGGTCACGCCATGGAGAGGCGGACCTCAAAGACCCCGAGATGATCAGAGAGTGAGAGTGAGAGAGAGGAGTGGAGATTGGGACAGAGAACTGGGCTTGCAAAAGGAACTTTTATTCATCCACACAGATGGGGAAAGGGTAGTTTAACACAAAGAGTTCATCCGGAATGGAAAATAGAATACATTGCAAGAGGGAGGAAGAAGGTGTTGATGGGAAGGAGAAAGAAAGAACAAGAACTCCCCTCAACTCACCTCTCTTCTCCCACACTCACCCCCCCCACTCTCTTCTTCTTCTTCACCTTGCCGGCATGAGGATGGAGCTTCTCTCTTTCTTCTTCTTCTTCTTTGCGCACCAGAACAGCCAACCGGGAGGGGCTTTTTCGTGGAGTGCTTGGCCTACCAATCACCCAGTTGAAGGTGAGCGCGCCGAGAGCTTGCCCATGTCGTGCCGGGGATGTTGTCGAGCCTTAGCGTTTGCCACGTTGCCATCGCCATGCCTTGCAGAGACGTGGACAGCCGATCGGGAATGGCTGTTCGGCGGTTGCAGGGCTTGCATTGATGAGGAATGGCTGTTTCACGGCGCTATTTTAATGCTCTTTGAGAATGAGGGGTTAAAACGGCACGGTCAAGTGGCGCGCCATTTCAACCTACACCGTTTCACGTGTTTGAAGGGGAACTTGCTGGGTCATTTGAGCACACCGGATAACCAAGCAACGGCGTGCCGTTTCAATGCAAGAAAGGGGAGGGGCGCGCCGATTTGGGGCGTGCCGGTTAAGGGCCTCATCGCGCCATTTTAAGGCCTCTTCATGCCGTTTTAGTGCCGAACAGATTCCTTTCGAAGGCGCGGCCATTTATTCTGCTTGAGGGGCTTCCTTATCGGGCGGTGGGCCACCAGGTGAGCTCTCGGCCTGATCGGACGAGGTATGGATTTGTTCGACCTTCCCGTCTTTGACTTGCACTTGAACGCGCAGTCGCGTATAATCGTCGACGTCATTTTTTTGACATCCACAGCGTCCCGTCGCGAACCGGAGGTAGGGTGATGATCCCTAACTCATTGTCGTTCCATTCCTGTGATTTGTAGGCTGAGACGAGGCCGAGTGGCGTCTATTTCGCGTCGAGAAGGGTGAGCATGTCACGGGGAGCGATCGCCCGATCTACCGTTTTAAGCCGCTAAACTGCATTTTAGGGGCATAGAATCATGCTAGGGGGCATGTGGGTTTGTTCCTCTTCGTTTTCCCCCTCCGTGGGGCATATTTGGGGCCGGAATGGGCGACCTCGGTGGAGTTCGCCGTCTTCGCGCCCGCGACGTTGTGCGGTCGAACCAGAGATCGCACAAGTCTTGTACAGCCCTGGCCTGGCTGCACAACGGCTCGGCGCGCTTCGAGTGAGGCTCGGTGCGCAGTGGGGGGGGTTGTGGGGTCTATCGCGAGACCGCACATCCCTTTTGGGCAGCCCCAGACTGACCGCCCATATCATGATTTTGACCATTATACAGTGTTTTGGGATGTGTGGTCAGGGGATGGCCGCATAACCTCTTGTGCGGCCATGGGCTAGCCGCACGTCTCCGATGCCTTTTGGCTCGGCGCGCAGTGGGCTTGTACGGCCTGTCAGTGACCGCACACCCCTTGAGCGGCCCAGGATGGACCGCTCATCCTGCGAGTTTTCGACCGTTGCTTGTGACCGTTACATAGTGTCGTGGGGTGTGCGGCTAGGGATTGGCCGTACATACCCCTGTGCGGCCCGAGCGTGACCGCACATCCCTTGGAGTCGTGGCAGGTTGGGTGGCCAGGGTTGGACCGCACCTGCCTTGTGCGGCTAGATCCCAACCGCGCATGTTGTTCAGTGTTGGGGTTAAGCGACCGAGATCTGACCGCACATCCCTTGAGCGGCCACTGATCAGCCGTTCATCCTGGCAAGGGCGGCCGTGGTGGAACCGCCCATGCCTTTGAGCGGCAGGGTCGTAACCGCCCTTCTCCCGTGTGGCCAATGATGGACCGTTCATCGTCTGAGACTTGAGCTGTGATTTTTCGTGCCGATGCGAGTTCCGAGTGAGCGGACCTCGATCTATGTGCTGACCCGTGGTCTGACTGATGCTGGGCATCATGTGGGGGCCAGGCGTGGGCACCATGTGGGGGTCCCGGGACGCGGTGTCGTCGGCCTACGTCACCGTGAGTCGGTGTTAGTACGAGGGGTGGTCCCCTATACTCCGTCTGGTTCAGACGTTATTTTCTGTAACTTGAGAGTCTACCTCCCAGTGACCCGACCACTAGTCGTAGCTTCCTGCGCACACGGGTGCGGACCCACCTGGGAGTGGTGGAGAGCGTGACCCGAGTGAGACGATTTTTAGGCTGGTCACCGTAGGGCCCGGCCATCCGCTCCCTCGCAGCCTCACCTCATCTCTTATTGCACTTATCCCCAAGGTCGACACTCCTAAGACTTGTGCGGACTTCCGGCCGATCAGCTTATGCAACTTCATGTACAAGATTATTTCACATGTTCTCAGCGACCGGATTACACTGTCCTTCCCTGAATGGTCTCCGAGGAGCAAGGAGCATTTGTTAAGGGTCGTCATATTGTGGAGAATATTTCCCTTGCCAGGGAGCAAGTCTAGCACCTTAATACCCGCTGCAGAGGAAGGAATGTCATCCTTAAACTTGACATGGCCAAGGCTTATGATCGTATGGAATGAAATTTCCTCTTTGTTGTCCTACAAAAGTTTGGTTTTGGTTTATCTATTATCTCCCTTATTGAGCCGCTACTTACCAACTGCTGGTTCTCCGTCCTACTTAATGGATAGTCTCATGGGTTCTTCAAGTCATCTCGTGGTCTTCGACAAGGTGATCCCATTGCACCATCACTTTTCATTTTGGCAGAGGAAGCGTTGAGCCGCGGCCTGTCCGGCCTTTTTCTTCGCAGCACTTGGGGCTATTATCAAACTCTTAGGAGATTCCCCAAGGTTTCGCACATGTTATTTGCCGATGACACCCTCATCTTCTCTAATGGAGCGACTTGGCATATACGTCGACTCATGATGTTCCTCAAGAAATACGAGACTGCTTCCTTGTAGCTCATCAACAGTTCGAAGAGCTCCTTTGTTATTGGCCGGGATGCCCTGCCTCTCTTGAGAGATCCATTGCAAGTGTAACTGGTTTCAAGAGGGCCAACCTCCCCCTCACCTATTTGGGCATTCCCCTATATTCTGGCCGGCCCAAGACGGCACACTTCTCATACATTTTGTCCAAGGCAGCGGCCAAGCTTCAAGGTTGGAAGAGTAAATTCTTGTCTGCAGGTGGCCAACTGGTCCTTAGTCGGCATGTGCTCTCCGCCGTGCCTATTTATACTCTGTCTAGTGTAGCCATCCCCATCTCTATTTTCAAAGGCTACCATAAACTTTTAGCCACCTTCTTCTATGGTTCATATGAAGGTTTGCCTAAAAAACATTGGAAGTCTTGGGATGACATCTCTCGTCCCACTGCCTGCGGTGGTATGGGAATCCTTAACCTCCCTCATATGCAGATCACCATGAGAACAAAACTGATGTGGAAGGCCATCACCGCTCAGTCCATTTGGGTTGAGTTCTTTCACGCCAAACACTTGCACTCTGTGCATTATTCTGCTACTGCCTTCCCCCTTGTGCTCTCTGCTGACCGTCGCCTTTGGAAGTTGGCTGTGGGTATCATTTATGCCAACAACTAGGTTATGGCTTCCATGGACAGTCAGTGGGTCTCATTCTGGATGGATGTATGGGTTGGCGACACCCCCCTCAAAGTGTTCCTATCGGATCACATTTGGTCTGCTTTACCATGTCAACTATGCACAGTCCTAGATGCTCTCTCTGGTAGCGCACCACATTACTTGGAGACCGCACAAGCTTTTTGCCCATCAGACCTTTTATCTAATGCCTTGGGATCCTCCTCTGATCAAGACATGTGGTGCTGGACCCTCAATCCACAGGGAAGATTCTCTTCAAGGTCTGTCTGCAATTTACTTTCTGCTAATGTTTCGCATGGTTGGTTGTTACTGTGGCACCAACATATTCCCTTGAAGTGGTCGGTGCTCTGTTGGCATTTATTACGCTGGCGCCTACCAATTGATGATGCCATTGCTGCATGTGGTGTACCCTTTTGCTCCAGATGTAGTTGTTGCCCCAACCCTCAGATTGAAACCAGCATACATCTCTTTTTCCATAGCGCCATTGCCAGAGCTGTATGGTCTAGCCTGTTCGCCCTTCTTCGATTCCATAATTCTACTGCCTCATTCGTTGGCTCTGCTGTGTTTGATTTCCAGAATAGCCTGCACCTCAACTCCATGGCAGATTGCCTCTCCAGGTGCACTTTCATGGCTGCAATCTCTGAAATTTGGTTTAGCCAGAACAAGGCTCGGTTTGAGGGTCAGCTAATGCTTGCGCAGCATATCCTACTCTGGACTATGCAGTTTGCCCGTGCCGTCTTCCAAGCCCACAGCTTCAAGGGGAGAGGTCCCAGTCCAGCCTTGCATCTGCTGCTAGCTTCATGGGGGATCACATTTTCAGAACCACTGCATAGACCTCCAAGGCTTATCAAATGGTTCCCCCCCTCCGGAAGGTTAAAGCTCAATGTCGACGGCGCTTTCAAGCGTGGCGTGGGACGTGTGGGAGGTGGTGGAGCCCTTCGCGACTCCCATGGGCGCATTATCTTCGCGTTCGCTGC
This sequence comes from Amorphophallus titanum, assembly GCA_024336825.1. Taxonomy (NCBI): domain Eukaryota; kingdom Viridiplantae; phylum Streptophyta; class Magnoliopsida; order Alismatales; family Araceae; genus Amorphophallus; species Amorphophallus titanum. Next base: position 63,441,442 of record JANBPO010009603.1, on the reverse strand, counting down.
TACATACCCGCTGGTTGCCTCTAGCCTGGAAGCTGAAGCACTCGCCCTCCGAGATGGCCTCCTTTGCTGCAAGGAGTGTGGTATCATCCGCGTTACGGTGGAGACGGGCTCCCTTGTTCTTGCGTGCATTGCCACTCGTAGGTTCTCCTGCCCTTGGCGGTTGAATGCCGTTATGTGGCAAGTGGCATTCTTGGCCAATTCTCTCTGTGCTTACATTACTCATGTTTACCGGGAGGCTAATCAAGTTGCAGACATGTTGGCGAGTATTGGTTTCTCCTTGTCATGTATTTCTTTTTGGTCATCTTGGGAGGAGCTCCCCACCGTTGTCAAAGGCCCCTATCGTCTTGATAAGATAGGCTGCCCCTCGCTCCGTCCTTAAGCTTACTTTGTACCCCCCCTTTTTTTGTCTCATATATGAAATTTGGCCTACTGGATAGCCGGGGGCGGAGCGCTCCTTCCCTTCCCACAGGGTTGATTGCTCCCCCATTTCCTGTCTCTCAGGTATTGCTTTGAGTTAAAAAAAAAAGATCGTAGAGGGTGTGCTGGGCAAGGGCACCCAGGGGCGTGCCTGCAAAAGGGGAGAAGAATACTTCTTCAAGCGGAGGACTTCTGGTGTTGCCCCTCGGGGCCCATCGTGACTTTGTTGGGGTCGTCACTCCTTGTGGGTGTGCACCTGTATTTTCCCTTACGTCTCTGGCCTAGGGAAAACTCTGTCAAAAATTTCGTTAGAAATTGAAGGAGTCTTGTTCGTTTCAATAGTAGAGTCCCCTTATAGTCTTCATTTCCCATCATTTTCATTCATCATCTCCTTTTCATTTTTATTCACCTTTCTCCATGGGTTTGTGGTACCTAGTAGAGTTTGCCACGGCTGTGCTGAGCTGGGGCCCTTGCAGGCGTGCTAGGGAAGAACGCTGAGGACCGCGCTGGTGAAGGGCAGCCAAGGCGTGCCGGTGAAGGGCCACTCCAAGGCGCACCAATGAAGGCTGCATGTGGACGTCAAAAAATGACGATGATGATTTTACGGTGCTCATGTCTCGACCCTCGAGAGGGAGTTGAAGATGAAAATGCTGAATAAACCTCACACCACGCCCGATCTGGCCAAGAGCTCACTTGGTGGCCCACCAACTGATAAGAAAGCCTCTCAAGCAGAATAAATGGCAGCGACTTCGAAAGGAATCCGTTCGGTGCTTAAAATAACACGAAAAGGCCTTAAAGCGATGCGACGAGGCCCTTAACTGGCGCCACCTTATCCGGCGTGCCCTTGTACCTTGGCCCCCCTTGTGTTGCATTGAAATGGCGCGCCATCCCCTTGCTTGGTTATCCGGTGCGCTCTTGTTGAAGGAGCCATCCTCCTTCAAGCACTTGAAACGGCGCCCCACTTGATGATACACTAATACGGCGTGCCCATTTGCCAAACTCTAAAATCAACTCTTTCAAGTGTTGAAACGACACCGCAACCATCCCATCCTGTCATCATGCCGGTCCCCTGTTTCCTGGGAATGGCATGGCGATGAACAAGCCTGAAGTGGTTAAATCTTCCACTTCGATCCGGTGGGCAACGAACTTTATGCTTCAGATATAAACTCTCGAGCCCCGCTTCCCCAGGCGCCCATGTCATCGGCCGGCCGCCCATGCCCCTGCAGGTGATGGAGGCAATGACATGGCGAATGTGGATGCTCGACAGTAAATCGACGCGACGCGGGCATTAATTCGGCGTGCTCACCTTCGGACAAAGGAATTCGGGTGCCTCACCTACATATATAAGAAGCATTTGTCAAAAATAAAAAAGAGGAGAACTTTCCCACTTGGCTTGGCTTCCCTCCCCGGTTGGCGATCAAGGAGAAGGAAAAGAGAGAAGAAGAAGCCCTACCCCCTGCGCCTGTGAGGTGAAGAAGAAGAGAGCGCCAGTAAGGTGAAGAAGAAGAGAGGGAGTGCGAGAGAGAAGAGGTGAGTCGGAGGGGGAAGAGCTTGTGCTCTCTCTCCCTCCCCATCAATGTATTATTTCTTTCATCTCTGAAACCTTCCCTGTTTGTGTGGATGAATAAAAAGAGAAGTGATTTTGTAAACCCAGTCTTCTCCCCTTCAATCTCTATTCCGAGACCGGCTTTCCCTCTTCCCTCTCTAATCATCCAGGGCCCTTCGAGGCTTGCTTCTCCATAGCATGTCCCTCAAAGGAACCCACCTACAGATGAACATTCATGCCCCTCCAGCGGCAAACACTTGTCCCGCTTCAAAGAATCGTCGCCCGTGAGCCGTGGTCATTCTTGAAGGCTAGCCTTCGAACGCTCCGCACTCACACTTGGGCTAACGGACCGTCGTGAGGCCGTTCCACATTTTGAGAGTCTACCCCAGAGCAATCCGATTGGTGACTTTCGCTTTACCCCTGACAAGCCCCGGTCTGGGAGAGGTGCTGCCCGATTTTCGCCAGGGCCAAGAACTCCAAGAACGAACGAACAAAAGCACCCTCTGAAGAACACACAGTGGCTCTGCGAATTAGGCTCCCCTGAATGAAACACCTCATATCCACGCTAATCCATCTTAACAAGCCACTTAAAACTCTTAAACCTCCCCAATGCCGGCTTAACTTGTTAGTTGAATGAGTGCCACGAACAAACGCATCATAAAACCTGCTTGCGGTTGAAGACAAGAAAAAATAATACACAGTCAAAAATGACTCTCGGGAGAAACTAACACGGTGCGGTGACTATTCCACTGCGTCGGTTTAACACCACTCTCAAAATCCCCATCTCCCTCTTTGAACCCGAATCTGGCACGCCCCTTGCTTTAGTAAAAACAGCACGCCCTGTTTGCATCACTATAGCTCCAATTCCGACGCGCCCCCCATTTCCATCCTAATACGGCGCCCTCTCTGTTGCACCTTGTTTGCCTCCCATCCCGACGCCCCCTATCCCGGCGCGGCCAAGGAGCGCGCCGTTTTAAACCCCTCCATTCTTTAAACCCCATCGCGCCCGGCTCCTTTGACCATCTTACCCGGCACGCATGCCCCCCTTGAAACCCCTTATCCGGCGTGGCCAAATACGACGCGCCCCCCTGGGCACGCCGTTTCAACCCCCCACGCTCCAAACCCCATCAGCTTCATTTCGGTCTCAGTCTTCTCTTTGGTCTCTTTCGATCTTACTCGGCTTTATTCATATTTTACGTGTCAACAGGAATCTGGAAAGCTCCCCGCAAGCCATGGATCACCATGTAGGACATCATCGGCGGGGAACTGGGACGACTAGGGCTGACACCCGAAGTGCTCGACACACCACCTCGACCACGAGGCACTACTTCAGAAGAAGAAGAATCGACTCGTGAGACTCCCCTACGTGGAGGCATGACTACGGAAGACGGGAGACAAGAGAGAAAGAAGAATCCTCACTGGGCTAGGGGAGCAAGACACCTACGATGAGCACTGCAACCGGCAAGACGTGGATGGGGACTACGGGTAGACCACGCAGCCACCTTTATAACCGCCTACGATAGGCCAAAGCCACTCTTCACAAGGCAGGAGAAAGGATGCCCATCACAGTGCCAGGTGACCGTTCAGAACCCGCGCTCCCAGAACCGGACAAGACTTGGGTCATCATTACCCGCATGGCCGCTACCACAGCCAAAAGCACCTTGCGCGCCAAGCCAGCCTTGAAGCCTCCAACACCCACGATGTGAGGAGTCCAATATCGGGCCTTGCTCCCCAAAGAGACCCTCTCTTGATCGACTCTCAGCCCCCTACGAAGTGCTCGGCGATTGAGAGTAGGGGGGAAGTGAGGAGGGTAAATCTAGTTTGGCCTAGATTCGGCCCAATAATGACAGTCCCACTGAGAATCAAGTGCAATAAGCCCTCCCAAAGGATGGGCACACATGCATGGCCCAACAAGAAGGGGCCCAGCCCAGAAGGACATCATACTCTACAATGCGTAATGGCCACGGCTCAAGCGCAGTTATCCCCGGAAGACTCTCCGACGACTAACTGTTGCCCCACGACGCCGGCCTTGATCCCATAATGGGCGAGCACGCCCCATGAGCACTATAAGACTCACCGTGGGACCAGCCGACGCCGGGGTAATCACACTCTAATAGGAAATTCCCGTTGGAATAGCGGAGAAACATTACTCCACTATGACTACCCTTCTGATGTGACACCAACAAGGGGGTATGTAGCAAATAGCCAAAGGCCCTCAGACCTACTCCGCAAACACAATCAACAATTGAACATGGACCTCGAAAGTAGCTGAACCACCGTTGCACACACACGGAACTCGGGTGACTCGGCGATGCCGAGTGGAGGTGGTGGGTCAAGTCCCATACTGGTAGGGTGCCAGTAGGGCTAGGGTGGGCCCCCCAAGGGTACAGAGCGCACAAGTCAAGGGCTAGCTGGGTGCCAAGTGGGGCACTAGGACCCTCTCTCACAGAACCCACGATGATCGCTCGGAGGTGGAGTTCTCCAGGATCAGGTACTCCCTCTCTCGCTCAACAGAGTAGTTTCACGGATATGAGATAAGCAGATACTGTAAATGGAGCAAGGTTTAGGGCTTACCCAGTTGGTTTGAGGAAACCAACTCCGCGCAGAGACGAGGGCGAGCGGGGAAGTGTGGGGCTCCCCGCACACTGCGTCGTAGGAGCTTCTCCCTACTCAAGCTTACATGCACTACTCCCCACAAAGGGGGGTTGAACTAGGAGAGGGGAACTTAAATTACAGTAAAATACTACCTCCACACAGGGAGGGGCACTAAGCCGGCCAGGCGGGGTGGGGAAGAAGGTCACAAGAATGCCGATGAAGTCACTCGGTCGATTCTGTCAGTTTCAGGAATAGGCTGACTAGCAGTCGATGTTGTCGCCACCATGGGTCGCTACAGATGCGGATGACGCCAAAGCCACTGCTCAGACGTCGCTGCCTGGTGCAGGAAGCCTCCAGAATTTTTAGAGAGTCACCCGAAGCCGTCGCTGGTCGTGGCTGGCTCTGGGGCGGGGTGGCTTTGCTCTGGCTGGTATAGAGTTTTGGGCGCATCAGTAGGAAGACGATGCCGCCATGAGCACTCCCGGAGTCAGAACAGGGTGGGACCAAAGCTGTCACATCCGTCTACTAGCCTTCTTCAATCCCCAACCAGCATGGTCTCTAGGAGAGGTCAGAGCAGAGAGATAGGGGATGAACAGTAGCTAGGTGTCAGAGTTGGTTCTGGGTGAACTGACCTATGCACCTAGAGGAGAAAATTTGGAATGGTCAGCTCCGGATTCCGAATGAAGCTCCGTCAACTGGGTTGGAAGGAGGACTGGTAAGAGAACGTCCCGACCAAGCGGTGCACGAAGGGAAGTAGAGGTGTGGCCGTTGGAGCTTCTGCACTAGTGCTCAAGTCTTCCCACATATGCCAGTCACGCGCTCCAGCGAGAACGGACCTCCCAGACAGCCCCGAACTCGGATGAAGGTGAATCAACTCACTGTTGAAACTGACTTGAAGTCCTTTCCGTCGATGTATAGTACACCTCCAGAATATGTTGGATGGCCTCGGGGCAGGCTCTGCAACCGGGGCCTCTGCTACTGCCTACAAATTGGGTATGCAAGAAGTTGATAGGTGTAGTAGTGGTGGATAGGGGTGATGGGGTTGAGAAGGGGTGAGGGGCTAAGGGGGGTATCCTCCACTCAGGAGTTTTCGCTAAAGCTCTAGGCGATTACAATACTGAGTTTAATACTAAGCTTAAGAATCTGCTTACGGGTAAGACTGATAAGCTTGGTGACCTGTCTATGCAACGAACTAATTTTCTTCGTCAGCTAAGGCTGGAAATGAATGCAGCACGGCAGGATGCGCTTAGGCGTCGAGCAGCTAAGTTGGGGATTTAATGGCAGATCCTGGAATTTGGGACCTCGGAGGCACGTCTAATAGCCTTGCAGATGCTATTAGACGTCAGGCTGCATCTCAGGCTAAGCAGGCTAAGGCTAAGTCCGGGCTGGTCCAAACTGAAATGGACCCGTTTCAGCAGCTTATGCAGCAGATCCAGAGTATTAATGTCCAGTCTACTCCTTATGACCAGCTTTTGCAGCAGGCTACAGGGAGCGCTGGAGCCCAATTTGATCCGCTTATTAAGCAGCTCGAAGCGGAAATGGGTGCTACTAAACAGCGTGGCCAGGCTAACCAAAAGGAAGCTCGGCAGATGTATAACGCGCTGGCTTCTGATATTGCTGGTGAACTCCCTGAGATTACACAGCAGATGGCTTCTGCATCTAAGGAAGCTGAGGGGCGTTATAATGCTACTCAGCAGGAATTGCAGAACCAGTATAATCAGCAGGCACAGCAGCAGGCTGAACTTTATAAGAAGCTTGGTATTCAGGCCGCAGCTCCGGAAGCTTCCCAGCAAGCTATGGAAGATCAGGCTTATTTCCAAAACCAGAGTAATATGGAAGAAGCCGATGCTCTCCAGATGCTCAAGGAAATGGGTAATTCTGACGTAAGTTATAATCGAGAAACAGCCCAGAATACACGTCTTGCTGGTGTTAATACTGCACAGGATATTAGTGCTCAGCTAGAGCAATATCTACAGCAGGCTGGCGGTAAAATGGCTGGTCTTCAGGCTGGACGTGAAAGCGCTATTCAGGGTATGCTTGCACAACTTCAGCAACAGGATGCCCAACGTATGCAGGAACAGGAGGATAGAGAATATGACCGCCTTATGGACATGTTTAATCTCCAACTGAAGATGCAAGAGTTGGCAGGTAAGCAGTCCGGAGCTAGTGGTCTCTTCAAGGGGACTAATGGTATGTCTGGTCCTGCTAACTATCTTTCTGAGATTTATGGGTCTCAGGGAGATACGTTTACCAGTAATGCCATCATGGATGCTATTAACGATGTTATGAGCGATCCTACGGTTATTGCTGGTAAGTATAACTCTGGTGAAACTGACCAGTATGGCCAGCCTATTACGAATACGGTTAACCAGCAGTACCTGGAAGACCTTCTTCGTAAGCGTATGAGTGGTGCAGGTCAGGGTCCGCTTAGTGGTACCCAGTTTAGTGACTTGGATATCGCTAACGCGATTAATGCGCTTCTTGCACGACAGGGTAAGTTGAAGTGAGTAAATCAGTTAAGTGGCATCCAGAAGATGAGTGTCCTAATAAGAGTAAGTGCCCTTTCCACGGGAGCAAAAGATGAAGTTCTCTAAGGAACCTATTATCTGGATAGGTTTTATCGTTGCTCTGCTTATGGTAGTTTCTGACTACCTTAACGGGACCCTGGGGCTGGAGACTTTTGATGCTCTCCTTGTAGCCAGCGGTGCTCTTATTGGCCGTAATTTTGTAGTTCCTTGGACTAAGTTCAAGGAGGTTCAGTTCAGTAATGAGCGACTTGCCCGTGAGCTTAACCGTAAGGATGATGAAGGGGTCTAATGCTTGAGGGATACAAGCCTATCGATTTTAGTAGCATCTTTCCCCCTATGGATCTGGGGCAGATGCGTAATCGCGCTGGGCTTTCTCAGGCTGCCCTGAATATCCTTTCAAATTCTAGCTACAGTAAGACCCCTATTACTACGCTTCTGGGCGAGGGCCTCAATATGCAAGGTGAGGCCCCACCTAGACAACAAACTTTGTGGGGTCGTTTTGTAGACCTTCTCTCTACACCTGCTTATGCTGTAGCTAATGCTGCCGATGATGCATTGGCAGGACACCAGTCTAGCGATACTGATAGCGTACTTTCTGATGCTGCTCAAATTGCTGGCGGTATTATTACTGGCGCCGGTCGGGGTATTGGTACCGGTCTTCGTGGTGCTTTTGCTCCTAGCGATACTGCCGCAGATCCTCAAGATAAGCAGTATCTCGGTGACTTTTTGGTTCGCTGGGATACTCATATGTCTGCTGAAGATGCTATGAAGCCTGAGAACCTTGAAGAGGTTCGTAGGCGACTTGCAGATAAAAAAATCAATATGTTCAGCGACAACCCTAAGGATAAGTATTTCTATGACTGGGATTCTGGGGAAGTCGATGTAAGCGACGAAGATATTGAGCAGTACTTTAAGGACATGAATTTGTACGGTCTGGGAGCCTCTATGGTTGCCGACCCTATCAACTTCGTTAAGGGTCCTACAGGTCTCTTTACCGCTAAAAGTACTGCCGAAGTTCCTGAGGTTATTAGCGGTTCTCGTAATATCTTCGAGGGATTCAAGGAACTTCCATTTTTAACTGAATAACTTCGTGAGAACTAGTAACATAAAATCTCAAATCATGCTCTGAGGAAAGTATGCCAAACCATGTAAATGCGGATAACTTAACTCTAAAATGCCAAACCAAGCTCTGATACCATTATTTAAGAGAGTTTTTGTGCGGAAGGAGTTTTAAATAATCAAAACGTATTCCTACGCTCTGATACCATTAATGAAGAGTCAATCCTGCTAGCTGGGAAGATACCTACTGGGTGAGTGCACTTATTCCCTACTTTCCAATCTTTTTTTGAAAATTCTAGCAAGTCAGAATCAAACTACTCAAGTGACGGGTCCGAGAGCAAATAAAGGATGAGCAAAGACTTAAATCGTCACGAGTCCATTGGTGTTAGATAAAAGTCATGTCTATATAATTTTTCTTTTTATTGAGTCTAGAGAGTTGTAATGTCAATGGTGTCAAGTGTCACTTTGTAAACCTTGAATTATTATTCAATAAACTTGAAGTTTTTAAGTTATATGATTGTGTTCACTCTTTTGTGTTTAGCGCTTTGACTATAATCTTGCTTAAGGCTTCATATGCTTGCTATTTACATTCCTAACTTAATTCGGCTGCATATCTCAGGATGTGATAGTTAAGTTGGTATCAGAGCCTAAGCTTAAGTAAGTCCAAGGAAAATGTCAAGTCAAAGGTTAAGTCTAAGATTTAAGGACCCACACCTATGAACTAGGAAGAAAATTTCAAACCCATGTGACATTGGGTAGAGCCTGGGTTATGGTTAAGCTAGATCTTTAATAAGGATTTTGTTCTAGAATTAAACCCCCATTAATTCGAAAGAAAATGAGAAAGTGTTTATTTTCTCAGGAACCTCACTTTCCAAATGGCCGCTAACCGAGCAAATTGGGAGGCCATGCAGAAGACCATCCAGGCCCCCAACCATGCCCTACAAACGGTAGCACAAGTAGGCGCGCGAGCTGGTGCGGGAGATCTTCATCGTAATTTCTGGAGTATGAACCCTCTATGATTCTCGGGATCATCCAATCCTGATGAAGCAGAAAAGTGGATAGATGAAATTGATAGGATATTCAATGTTATGCAATGCACGAACTAGGAGAAGGTCCTACTTGCCACTTTCCCATTAAACAAGGATGCCCGTACGTGGTGGAAGGCCACCTCAGCTCATCTACATAATGCACAACTTACCAGGGAGGAATTTCTTGAACTCTTCCATGAAAAGTATTTCTCTGAACATGTCTGCAAGAGGAAGGCGGCAAAATTTGCCTCTCTTCGGCAAGGCATGATGTCCGTGGGCAAGTACGAGCTACAATTCTCTAGGCTGGCCCCGTACACTCCACATCTTGTTAGTACGAAACTTCTCAAGGCCAAACGATTCATGGACAGATTGAGGCCCATCTTTGTCAAACAACTTGGGCCCCAAAATATCCAAACTTCTATGGAGATAGTGCATAGGGCCCATTTATGCGAAAAGAACCTTGAAAAAGTCAAGAAATACAAGGGCAAAGGTGAAGAATCTAGCCGCAAGCAGGACAAGAGGGGAAGGAAGGAAGAGAAGTTCAATATCACGGGGACCTACAAATCCCATGACAACAAAAAGATGTCTCGTAATGGCAACGATAATGACAATGGCAAGAATAAAAGGGTGAAAGAAGAGGAAAAGCAAGTCATGGTGGCTTGCACTTTCTGTGAAAAGTTCAGTCATTCGACCGAAGAATGTTGGAAGCGCCTCGGCACTTGTCTTCGATGTGGCCGCCGGGAGCACCGCATGCCCGATTGCCCCCTTATGAAAGAGCAACCCTCCAAAAATTATGGTGGGCGTAGGCGACAGGCTCGTTTAAATGTCGTGATGGATGATGAAGCTCCCAAAGATGATGGTCTAATGGAAGGTACAATCCATATTTATTCATATCTAGTCTTTGCTTTATTCGATATTGGTGTTTCACATTCTTTTATGTCTACTACTTTTACTAAAACTTTGCTAGTTTCACTTGTTCCCTTACCTTCGAACCTAGCTATTACCACACCTTTAGGTTCTAGAACCGAACTTAAAACCCATTACTCAAATAGCGAGGTAACTATAGAAGGCCAAAATCTCCCTGTAAATCTTGTGTGCCTTGATATACAAGGCTATGATACCCTTTTAGGCGTAGATTGGCTATGTGAATACTATGCCGACACAAATTTCCATGATAAGTGAATTTTCTTCCATAAATCGGATCTTCCAAGGTTTTCTTTTCTTGGCATCAAATATAGGAAGTATCCTATTCTTATTTCTTCTCTTTACGCTTGCAAACTTATCTCGCAAGGTTGTGAAGCCTTTCGTGCTTCCATAGTTATTACCAAGTCCAAGGAACTAATTCTAGAGGAAATCCCTATTGTAAGAGACTTTCCTGACGTCTTTCCTTTCGAACTTCCCAGTTTACCGCTCGCAAGGGAAGTAAATTGTAGCACCTTGAATATATATATATATATTAGAAAACCACTCTTGAATAATAAAAAGGCCCAACCCAAATAAAAATAGAAGCCGTTAACCTTTTAAATTTATCAAATCAGTGCTATCTTCACCCCCTCCTCTATTCTTACTTTTTCCAGGTAATTTTATTATAATAATTATTCTTACGCCTTCTCTCGCGTATGATTGAAGCCATTTCTGTAATCGTGTGAAAATTGAGGACCCATTAATATTTAGGGTCACCCATTCCATCACAACTGATTCGATGTATCACATTTTTAACCCCGCAGAACTTTTATTATTTTCGCCCCCTTCATTTATTCTCACTCCCATCCATAGGCTATAATAAGGGTGTCCCGCGTGGTCGTGAGAGAGTTTATCACTCAGTGAGGTTTTGGGTCATTCTATTCATCATAAATTCTTCGACGAATTTTTTTTAAAATTTGTCAAATCTATGCTATTTTCACCCCCTCTTCTATTCTTTCTCCTTCCCATCAGTCTTATTATAATAATAATTCTTACGCCTTCTCTCACGGATAATTGAAGCCATTTGTGTAACCGTGTGTTAATTGAGGGTCCATTCATATTTAGGGCCACCCATTCCATCATAACCACTACGATATATCGCATTTTCAACTCCGCCGATCCTTTGTTATTTTTACCCCCATCATTTATTCTCACTCATTTCTATAGGGTATAATAAGGGTGACCCGCGTGGCCGTGAGAGAGTGTATGACCCAGTGAGGTTTTGAGTGACTCTATTCATCATAAATTCTTCACCGAAAAATATTTTTTAAATTTATCAAATCAGTGCTATCTTCACCCCCTCCTCTATTCTTGCTTCTTCCTATCAGTTTTATTATAATAATTATTCTTACGTCTTCGCTCGCGTATGAGTGAAGCCATTTGTGCAACCGTGCGAAAATTGAGGGCCCATTAATTTCTAGGGTCACCCATTCCATCATAACTCCTTCGATGTATCGCATTTTTAACCCCACAGAACCTTTGTTATTTTTGCCCTCTTCATTTATTCTCACTCCCATCCATAGGCTATAATAAGGGTGACCCGCGTGGCCGTGAGAGAGTTTATCACCCAGTAAGATTTTGGGTCACTCAATTCATCATAAATTATTCGACAAAAAATATTTTTTAAATTTATCTAATATATGCTATTTTTACCCCCTCGTCTATTCTTGCTCCTTCCCATCATTTTTATTATAATAATTATTCTTACTCCTTCTCTCACGTATGATTGAAGTCATTTGTGCAACCTTATGAAAATTGAGGGTCCATTCATATTTAAGGTTACCCATTCCATCATAACCACTACGATATATCACATTTTCAACCTCGCCGATCCTTTGTTATTTTTACCCCCATCATTTATTCTCACTCCCATCCATATGGTATTATATGGGTGACCCGCGAGGCCGTTCGAGAGTTTGTGACCCAGTGAGATTTTGAGTCGCTCTCTTCATCATAAATTCGTACGCCTTCTCTCACGTATGATTGAAGCCATTTGTGTAAAAGTGTAAAAATTGAGGGCCCATTAATATTTAGGGTCACCCATTCCATCATAACTACTACGATATATCATAATTTCAACCCCGCCGATCCTTTGTTATTTTTACTCCCATCATTTATTCTCACTACCTTCCATAGGGTATAATAAGGGTGACCCGCGTGGCCGTGAGAGAGTTTATCACCCAATAAGGTTTTGAGTCGCTCTATTCATCAAAAATTCGTCGACAAATAATATTTTTTAAATTTATCAAATTAGAGCTATTTTCACCCCCTCCTCTATTCTTACTCCTTCCCATCAGTTTTATTATTATAATTATTCTTACGCCTTCTCTCACGTATGATTGAAGCCATTTGTGCAACCGTGTGAAAATTGAGGGCCCATTTATATTTAGGGTCACCCATTACATCATAACTGCTTCGATGTATCACATTTTCAACCTCGTCGATCCTTTGTTATTTTCTCCCCCTTCATTTATTCTCACTCCCTTCTAAAGGGTATAATAAGAGTTACCTGCGTGGCCGTGAGAGAGTTGATGACTCAGTGAGGTTTTGAGTCGCTCTATTCATCAAAATTATTCGATGAAAAATATTTTTTAAATTTCTCAAATCAGTGCTATTTTCACCCCCTCCGCTATTCTTGCTCCATCCTATCAGTTTTATTATAATAATTATTCTTACGCCTTCTCTCACATATGATTGAAGACATTTATGAAACCGTGCGAAAATTGAGGGCCCATTCGTATTTAGGGTCACCCATTCCATCATAGCTGTTTCGATGTATCACATTTTTAACCTCGCCGATCCTTTGTTATTTTCACATCCCTTCATTTATTCTCACTCCCTTCCACAGGGTATAATAAGGGTCACCCGCGTGGCCGTGAGAGAGTTTGTGACCCAATGAGATTTTGGGTCACTCTATTCATCATAAATTCTTTGACAAAAAATATTTTTAAAATTTATCAAATCTGTGCTATTTTCACCCCCTCCTCTATCTTGCTCCATCACATCAGTTTTAATAAAATAATTATACTTCTACCTTCTCTTACGTATGATGGAAGTCATTTGCACAACCGTACAAAAATTGATGGCCTGGTGGGCCGATCGGGCGTGCTCGCGACGGTGACCAGTAGGGCAGCTCACGACGGAAATGGTGGGCGGGGTAGTTGGCACAGACGGCCCAACGGGTGGGGGTGGTGGGTGCTGGTGAGACCAGGAGGAGTCGTGGGCTGCCAACGTTCTTGGAGGGCGGGCACTGCATATGCCGGCCACACTCGCGGTGGAGGCTTCAGAGTGCGCATGACGATGCATGGCACCTTGGGACTCCTTCGCGAGAGAGGGAGGGACCGTTCACGCGTGGTGGTGGCCCAGGTTGCAGACGAGTGGGCACGGTCATTCTGCTAACGACAACATGGAGGAGGTGGCTGGGTGGCTTGACAGTGGTAGGCGGCCGAGGTAGTAGCTGCCGACGATGTTGCATGCTGCGGAGAGGGACGGTGGCAGAGGGGAGGAAGGGTGGCAGTGATGATGAAGGTGGGAGGGGCCACCATTCTGTTCTTTTCTCTTCAAGGGGCTTCACAATAGAGAGAGAGAGGGCAATGCGGAGTGGGGGGAGGAGCTGCTTGGTGGGTTATGGGAACAAGGATGGTGGCCGCCCCATCGGAGATGGGAAGCTGAGCTGGGTCGGCTCGATGAGGTGATGCCTGGCAGGGGAAGGCTCTGTGGTGGTAGGTGGACGCCCCACCAAGGGTGAACGCGGTGGCTCGACGGGGAGCAAGCCGTTGCCTAGTCCTCAAAGGGAGGAGGTTCAGTGGCAGTGGCAAGATGGTGGGGACCGGGAGGCACCGCGGCACGTCGATAGTGGTTGCGGTGGAGGGCAGGTGATGTAGCTACCGCCAGAGGGTTCAGAGGGGTGGGGAGGAGGGGCCGTGATGGACTGTACGGGCGGGATGCATGCTGCATGGAGGGGGGACGGCGAGGGCCCAGTTCCACTCCTACCAGCAATGTAGGGTGGCAAGGCTTGAGGCCGATGCCTGTAGTGGCTGGCGAATGGTGAGGCGGTGCTGCTTTGGGCGACTGCTGGGGCGATGCCATCTGGTGCAGGCAGAGATGTGGAGGCTGTTGTAGCGGGTGCAAATCGGGTGAAGCGGAAGAATAGGGAAGGGGTGGGGTGACCGATGGGCTCCACGGGAGTGCAGTTACAATCATGGGCCGTGGGTGGGGTGGCTCTGACCATGGGACCGGAGGCCCTGTCTAGCGGCAGAGGGGATGGCGACTCTTGCTGTAGCAATTATGGAGGAGCGGATGGACATGGAGGTGGGACAATGGTGTTGGTTGGAGTTGTTGTAGTGGGGGGGCAAAGAGGGACATAGGTGAGGTGTGAGTTGGTGTTGTGAAAGGGTAGAAGAGGGGCATCGCACCCTCGGGCATCTCACCCCATCTCCATCACGGAGAAGAACAACGGCAAAGGCATCACACCTAGCATTTCAATAATATCAATTGAACTTCACTATCTCTTAACATGTGATTACATACTCTTATATAGACTCCTCTCACAGACAACGTATCAAAAATTTCAACACCTAACATTTGACATTTAAGACCAAGCATCACCTAACAACTCTTATAACTCACGTGGGAGAACAATAACATAATGGTGACACATCTTCAAAGCACACCTAAGCTCACGAATGTGACCTATAAAATAAAACACTCAAAATAAACATAATTTGATAAATGTCCATGCTGCTTACGATCCTCATCAAACCCCTCCACTTGGAGGAGGTTTGACCTCGAACCTCTAATTGCAAGACCCTCATGGTAGCGGCGTCAGTAGAAGCGAAGATGGACGACAGAGAAGGATGGATCTGGAGCTTCAGATGGGGCCTCGCACCCGTCCTCATCCCAAGGACGATGCACCCAAAGTTTCAAATTCTCCCTTTTCGATAGAGCAGACTTCGTCAATACCTGGTGGTCGCGGTATCGGTGGAGGCAAAGACAGACGATAGAGGCGGACAGACCTGAAGCTTCAAATGGGGTCTCACACCCATTCCCATCTCAAGGATGATGCATCCAAAGCTTCAAATTCTCCCTTCTCGGCGAAGCAGACTTCACCAAGGACCGAACTTGTGAGAACAAGCGGGTAACCCACTATGATACCAAACTGATGCGGGACGGACGTGGGAGACCGACTCTACATGATGCAGATCTCGGACTCTAGATGGAGACACGACCAACAATGCGCCAATATAAGGGGCTTGGGGCCCGACACTAGAGATCCTATGGGCTATACGTCGCTAACAGAAATGCAAGCTCACTCGTCGTCATAAGTGAGGGAAATGCAGATCGTGCACGGTTGAGGAACTGACAGAGTTCACGGGTAGTCGACTCAACTTCCAGACTCGGGTCGAGTCACGGGATGGGTCACACTCTTACTCACAGCAGCAACATGAACACACGGGCTAGTATCCTACACTCTCGCAGCAGCATAAGACCGTATACTAGCTAAGCAAAGTAATGCCGAGAAGTTTTGATCATTACCTCCACGCTCCCGACGTGGGGAAGACAACCCCGGCCAATCACGAACTCCCGGTTAAACAATTTAACTGCGATACAAAAATTTGACCAGAAAAGGGGGGGCACTACCTCGTGTCATTTTTGGAAACCGACACGAGGTCCAGCCCACCCCGTGAAGGTTTTGAAAAGAAGAAGGGGGGGCCCGTGTTGGTTTTCGAAAAGAAGACCCCCGTGCAGGTTTTTCAAAAGGGACACGAGGTCTAGACTACCTTGTGCCGGTTTTAAAGGGGCTCGTGCAGTTTTTTGAAAAAGTGACACGAGGCTTACCAGGCGACCTCGTGCAGGTTTTCGAAAAGAGGGGGCTGCCCCGTGTTGTTTTTGAAGAGAAGGAGGGACCTCGTGTCGTTTTTTCGAAAAGAGGCTCGTGTTGTTTTGAAAGAAGGAGCCCGTGCAGTTTTTAGAAGAGCTTGTGTTGCTTTTTGAAAAGAATGAGGGGGAGTGTGTGTGTGCCGGGGAAGGTGCCAAAAGAGCGTGCCGGCAAAGGGAAATGGCACGAGTGTGTCGGTGAAGGAAGAAAGGGCCGCTACCTCTTGATGGCCTTAAGGCCTTTCTTTTCTTCCTCTTCTTCTTTTTTGTTGTTTTAGTCCATTTGTAGGATTAAGGAGTGGTCTTTATGTATTTATTTTTTTGTTCTTTCCTTATTTTCCTTTTTTTTTCTTTCTTTTCTTTCTGTTCTTCTTTCTTCTTCTCTGTTCTTCCTTTTTTTTTCTTCTTTTTCTTCTTTTGTTTTATTCATGAATATTGGTAACTGGGGTCAGTTTTCTGGTTAGTCTGTTGTCTTGCTTGGCCCTTCAACGTATTGTTCTCCCCACAAAATTTTGGCAGCACCTCCCCTTGACCCAGGACGTAAGGGAGATGCAGGGAACACGCCCACAAGGAGTGGCGGAACCCGTCTGTTAAAGGTGGACGTCCGCAGACGACAACACCATCAGTAGCACCGGAGGAATGGAGGTGAAAACACCGGAGGGATGAGGGTCAGAAGACCAAACAGAGGTGGCCAAAGGAGGCATCAAGCGTAGGAAAGTGGCCTTCCTTTCATTCCTGGCGAACGGGGACCAGAACCCCTTGATGAACAAAGGGAGAAGAAATACAAAGGAAGAAGAGGGGGGAGGAAGAACAGAGGACCAGGGCCTAGGCCCAGACGCCGGCCCTCCCTTCCTACTACATCTCTACCCTCCTCTCTCTCTCTCTTACTCTCTTGCTTGATGGCTGCCGGAGGACGATCCCACGGCGGAGGCTCTCTTCTTCTTCTTTCTCTTCTGTTGTGGTTGCTCTCCCTTGTCTGTATGTGTGTATTCTCTGTGTATCCTCTGTGTGTATATGCTTGTTCGCCGGTGGAGGAGTGTCTTTTATACTCCAACGGCACAGGCCCTTCCCAGCTTGGGTTGGCAAGGGCGGGAAACTAGACATTAAATGGGGATTTGACCTTGATGTCCTTGGTGGCAGGGGGAGTAGGCAGTGTGTCTAACTCCCCGTTCGACACCTCGGATGGGCCACTGCACGCCAAAGATCCCGTAGGATATGACGTGAGTTTCTCTTGCCGTACATGCCGCCAGTCAGGCTGTGCCGCTGGAGCTTGCAGGTGTGCCATTGAAAGGGCCTTAAAAGCGTGCCGTTGAAGGGGCACAAAGGAGTGTGCCGTTGAAGGCACAAGAGTGTGTGTCGTTGAAGGCACAAGAGGGTGTGCCGTTGAAGGGGCTTGGGAGTGTGCCGTTGAAGACCCCCCTGGGTGTGCCGTTGAAGGCACTTGGAGTGTGCCGTTGAAGGCACGCTGGGTGTGCCGTTGAAGGCACATGAGTGTGTCGTTGAAGGGCACTTGGAGTGTGCCGCTGAAGGCACGCTGGGTGTGCCGTTGAAGGCACATGAGTGTGCCGTTGATGGGCACCTTGGAGTGTGCTGCTGAAGGCACGTTGGGTGTGCCGTTGAAGGCACATGAGTGTGCCGTTGAAGGGCACCTTGGTGTGCCGTTGAAGGACACTCTTGAGCTGTTTTTGAAGTAGACCTTAGGGCTTATTCCGGACTCGATCGACGGTCCATTTGGTTCTCTTCGGGGGCCCACTGGCAGTGAGCTTCCCCAAGGGTTGGTTTCTCTTCGCTGTCGTGGTTCCGGAGATGGCCCCATGGTAGCATGTCGTCTATTCGGAGGGCCCAGACGGGGCTGTCCTCCAGGGTCTCTTCTGTTGCAGCTGTTGTTGTCGT
The DNA here is from genome assembly GCA_024336825.1 of Amorphophallus titanum. Lineage (NCBI taxonomy): Eukaryota > Viridiplantae > Streptophyta > Magnoliopsida > Alismatales > Araceae > Amorphophallus > Amorphophallus titanum. The sequence goes on along the minus strand of JANBPO010009603.1, from coordinate 63,423,536 downwards.
TGAACTGGCGGGACATACGGGCGTGCGATTTTGCACGTCCACAAATGCCCCCCACCCACGGGTAGCGCGGGCGAAGGATGAGCCAAGCGGTGCCCGTGGGTGCATTGGTTCTTAGGTAAGGCCATGGGTCTCGACGTCTGGACGAGACGACGGACCTGACCTGACGTGGGCTGGGTGCCCATTTGGACACGTACGTCTAGATGTACGTTCCCATCACGCACATATACGTGCGTACATTTGCTTGTTATTGTTATCATATGTGGGTGCGCACATATGCACATCTACTATCTACTATCTACTATATATATATATATATCCTCTCTCTTCTCTTCTTTTTTTTCTGTTTTCTCTTTTTTTATATATTTTTTCCTCTCTCTCTTTTTTCTTTCTAAACATTACCAAAATACCCCCAAATGGTTCCTAAACATATTAGGATGTTTTTAACACATGTTGGGAGGGGTATTTGGGTCTTTGGGTAAGTTTCCTATATATATCAATGTGAAATCCGAGTTTGGTCTTGGTGAACCCTAATGTGTGCTTGTTTTCCATCTTGTAGGAGAAGAAAGGGAAAAGGGGAGGAGCTGAGCAAAGATCGGTGGTTTTGATCTACTTCCATTCACTTTTGAAGCTCGTGGCTGAAGAAAGAAAGGAGCAGAATGAGAAGGGGAACGCGTGGACGCTCTCATCGTCGACATCCGGCCACCCTCCGACTTGAAGCTTAGAGAAGACCTTCTACAACCCTTTCCTACTCTTGGGGATTCACTTCTACATCTTGTTTGGATTTGTTTGAGTCATTTTCTTTTGGTTCACAAGCATGTATTGAACATCCTCTTTATTTTTCTAAACTTTGACGTTGTGTGTGTGTTGAACCATTTGCAAACGGTGGTGGATTATTGTGCTGCGGGGTTGTAGCTCGTGTTTGGGGTTAGATCCATGGTGGATCGTGTAGGAGACATCGTATCCATGTCTTTTGGAGCAGAAGCTCCGTACGCTTCATTTGAAGCGAGTGGATCCTCACCGTTTTGGTGAGGGGTGAATGTAGGGAGCCCGTCGTGGTCCCGAACCACCTAAAAAATCTATCTTGCATCTTGTTTGGTTGTGGTGTGCTTGAAGATATTGTTCTTGTTGATCATGTGAGAACAGTAAGCTTGAGAGAATTAATTTCTTCATAGCTTATATTCCGTGCAATCATCTTCTGCATTGGTAGTTATTTTAATTTGCTACATTAATTTTTAAAACTGTCATTGCGCTTGGTGGGGACAATTCAACCCCCCTTCTTGCCCATACGAGAATCTAGGGACAACATCGCACTTGCGCCTCGGCCAAGCAGGTGAAGCAAAACACTGGCCTCTACATACCCTTTCCCATCCCAGACCGACCTTGGCAATACTTGAGCATGGACTTTGTCCTTGACCTCCTAGGACCCTTCGCAAACATGATTCTATCTTTGTAGTGGTCGATAGATTCTCCAAAATGGCTCACATTATCGCATGTTCCAAGACCACAGATACTTCTAGGATAGCCCACTTATTCTTTGATGTGGTAGTCTGACTCCATGGTCTACCTGAAACCATTGTGTCCAACCGGGATGTGAAATTCACTAGCTACTTCTGAAAAACCCTCTAGCACTTAATGGGCACCATCCTCAAGTTTTTCACTGCCTACCATCCTCAAACTGATGGCCAAACTGAGGCCGTCAACTGAAGCCCTGGGAATCTACTTCATTGCTTAGTTGGGGACCACCCTGCGAATTGGGATCTTCTCTTACCCCAAGCCGAGTTTTCCTGCAACGATTCTGTCAATAGGTCAATAGGAAAGAGTCCATTTGAAGTCGTCTATGGTTATAGACCTAGCAATCCCTCTAATCTTATTCCCCTTCCCCCACATGCTAGAGTGTCTATGATGCGGAACAGGGCTGACACGGGCTAAGACCTACGAATGCAACGAAGTGCGGCCAACACTCGCACGCCAAAGGCAAGCCGGGCGGCTGACCTCCAAGGCGTTCCTCCGAGGGAGGCGTCTCTCAACAAGAAACTCTAGCTCACAAGCCGTCCCTTTGAGGGAAGCGAAGGAGTCTCGGCGGCTAAGGAACCGCCAAGCGCCTATGGGAATCTAGTCCGAGCTCGGTGCTCGACTAGGGCCACGGGGTGGGTGCTCTCTCAACTCGCTGCCTCGCGGTGACGTCAATACTAGCTAGGCTCCTACACTCTCACGCGGCATAAGAAAGTATACTAGGAAAGCAAATGCCAAGTAGGAGCGTCGCACGTACCTCCACGCCTAGGCGTGGGGAAGAACCCCGGCCGAGATCAACAACCCCGATACACGCATAGGAGAATAGTTACAACCCAATCGGTGCCCACTCCTCGCAGGGAGGTAACAGGCTACAAACAACGAAGTCGGGGCTGCCGATGCACGGGCTGACGGGCGGCACTCGGTGAAGGGGTGACCGCGAGGAGGAACCGGACGAAGATCGGCAGGTTCGCAGCAAGGCGCGACTCGGCGGCAACAGCTCCCACGACCCGACCCGGTGTCTGATTGTGGCGCCGTCAGCGGTGGCGCGTAGCTAGGTCACGGGAGGAAGCCTCGGCCAAACGGTGCGCGCAGATCCCGTCCGTGGAAGCCGGGGCCGCACCTACAAGTCGCGACTGGAGTCTGCTTCCCAGAACTGCGCGCTCGAGCGAGGAAATTGAGAACTCGGGCTTTCGGAAGGCGAACGGGATGCCGCTTGTGGGAGGACGTCGGGGACGCAGAGAAGCAGGTACCAGCCGAAGAGCGCGATCAGACGAGGCCCGGATGGCCGGGCGATCGCGGTTGTTTCTGGGGTCGGCGCCGGGGGCGGGTTGCCCAGGTCAACCTGCGCGACTCCACGAGAATGGACGCCACGCTCTGTGCCGACGTCGGAATGAAGCGAGATCAGATACGGGGAAGGGAACAGGGGAATCGGGGTTCGAAATAGGTGCTCCGTAATTTTTCATAAACTAGGGGCGGGTGATCCCACCATGCGACATGCCCTTTCTCAGAGTTTCTCTCTCTAGAAAAGGCTAGAGAGCGGTAAAGTTTGCCCAGATGTAGATGTTGGGCAGCAGCTCGAGTGCATCAGCCATCGTTCACTGTGTTGTCAGGTTGGGTCGACCCGGTCCACTGTCGGCACGTGCCGACTCAGACCGCACTTGTCCAAGCTGGTCCGAGGTGGCCATTTGAGTTTTTTTTTTGTGTAAAATATTTTTTGTAAATGTTTAAGGTTTTTTAGACCATTTTGAAGCTTGTAAAAGAATCACCATTGCTTGATGATTTTTAGACTTAAATTTATTATAAATTTAAGTTTATGAGGTAGGCTTTGCACCCTCTTAGAAGCTTGCAAAACACCCGTTGGGCCGTTGAGGTTACCTTAGGATCATTCTTTAAACTTTTAAGAATAAGAAATTTAAGTAAATTCAACTTTATATAGGGCCTAATTAAGCTGATTAAATAATAAAAAATGTAGAAAATGACACCATGATTTCAGAAAATCAACCATTGTCATTGAGTTAATAATAACATAAAAATCCATACATTTGAGTCAAAGTCACATATAGATACATGTGCATCATTCTTATGACCTCTAAAGTACCTCTATCCTAGTGAGTACAGGTGCATGTGGGTCCCCCTATATATGATCAACTGCATGTGCAATAGTAGGTGGGTATGGAACTCTCTAAAGAGAAGGCTGACTGCATCAACTAGTGTATCCCTAGTTGGAACTTTAGGGGAGGATGCAACATTAGGTCTTTTGATAGTAAGAGTGCCATCTTGTAATGCTGTTTGAAACTGGACTTGGACATCTTGTGGAGTTGAAGGACAAGCAACACAATGTTGGATATTCCCTCAAGTTGCTTGAAAAACATGTGTATGTATTGAAGACTAAAATCCAAGAAACCTATCAATACTTATTCTTCTATATGTGGGTTCATGCAACTATCATAATGGGTTGTGTAACTCCCATCTCAACTAACCAGATGTTGTGTGTAGTCAATAGACATGACAGAGAGTTACTGTATGACATGTAGGAAACATACGAGATGTGATACATTTGCACATGCTTCCCATATTGTTGAGAATCTTGACAGTACACAATTGGCCCAGGCTGAGGGAGTGAGAACTGACCATAACCATAGCCATATGTTTGTGGAGTTGGATACACATAGCTTGCTGTAGGGTATGCTGGGAACATATCCTGGCTGCCCTTTGAATCATCATCTCCTTTGAACTGCCACGATTATTGATCCTCGGCATTAGATGGATAAGTGTTATGTGTACTCAATCTCTCAAAGTTAGACGGCATGTCTTGGTAGTTGTTACTATTTGCCACAGAACTTGTACGTCCACGCTGATGCTCTCTAACTTGTTTGTTAAAACCCTCTAGAGCACCCGTAAGAAAATCTCCCATTTTAAGAAACACAACGAAATACAACTTTTAAAACCAAATTTTCTTACCTCGGGTCATTGTATATCTTGACGAAACCATTCGGCCTACAAATAAAGATTCGATCTTTACCGTGTGGAGATCTCGAATCTCCATTATGATGCCAATTTCACGGATCCTTAAAAGTCACACAAACGTTTGACCTCTGGTGATATCCACATGGTCGGGTACCTCGACGAAGTGCATCCACCCATAGGATGATCTCATGAACAATAGCGACACCTTATTGCGGTCTCCTTTCTTCGATGTAACCCACTGAGAGAGAGCAAACGAACTCGTCCAAACCCTAAGAGAGAGGGTGGTAGCTGCAAGAGGAGGTTGGAGTGAAAGGAGGACAGCCCAAAGAGAACCCTAATAATTGCTTGGTGTTAGGGTTTCTCTCAAGCTCTACTTTTATGGAAGTAGTTATTTCATAATTACTAAAATACCCCTATCTTAAATAGACATTATGTGTGTGACCCTCTAGACCTAATATCGAGATGGCAGCGAGTCCTGCGAGACTATTGAAGTTCCTTTCAATATTTTTATCATAAAATAATGCAACCCCTTCTTATTATTTTATGTGGACCAATGTTAGAACACCATCTAATATTCCGTTATGTGATAATATTAGAACTCCTAATATTTTGAGTTAACTTGACTCTCTAAATCAATCATCTCATTAACTCTCTAAATCAATTATCTCATAACCAATTCATGGCAGCTCACAGATCATAGTTGGCCCCAAGCAATGCCCCATGATCCCCAGACGATATGATTTCATAAACGAACTGGAGCATTTAAACAACAGTTACCATGTGATAATAATCATTTGTTAGCAAGCAAAGCAACTCCAGAGTGGGGTGAATGTGAGTGTTTTGAGTAAAAGTCGTGTTCTAAAAATAAGCTTGCATATAAGAGAGAGAGAGGAGAGAGAGAGAGAGAGAGAGAGAGAGAGAGAGAGAGAGAGAGAGAGAGAGAGAGAGAGAGAGATTTTGTGTGAAAACACAATCATATTCTCTTTTATTTCTCTTGCACTGCATATATTCTCCCTCCCGTTGTTCCTCTTTTGGGGTTTTAAAAACCCAAAAAATAAGGTGTGTCCATGTTACAGTTGTGTTCCCTTATCTTTAGGATTTGACACTACACCTCTTAGGCTAATCCACTTGCCTCTTTCTTCTTTATTTGTTTATTTTTACAAGGGTAATCAAAAGCTAAAACCCTCTCCATCAGCCGGGCGATTTGGAGAGGAAGAAAGGACTTGCAATCATCCCGCTCATCACAAGGTATGCGATCACTCCTCTATATTTTTGAGGAATTCTCCTCTAGCGATCACACTCCTCTTTAGCATCTCATGCTTAGTTAGTTTTTCCTTAGTTCTGCTTAGTTTTCCTTTTGGTTCTTTCCATGTCTTTTGTGTGTCATCTCTTTGATGATTGAGTGACATCGTTCATAATATACTACCTCCAAATCTAAAACACGAGTCCTGGTAACAACATGCCTGAGCTCTGGCCTCAGTCCTCTAATAAATTGTCGAGTTTTCATCTTCTTGTTTGCTATAATATGGGGTGCATAACAGCCCAATTCAATAAACCTAGAGCAATATTGCATCATAGACATGTCTCCTTTGAGTCCGCTCTATAAACTAGTAAATCTTCTTCACTTTGACATGCTCTAGGCTGAAGACACACTCAAAAGCTTCAAGAAACTCTTGCCACTGAACTTTTCAGAGGGGGATAGAATGGAATGCCGACTCCCATTCGATCATCCACCATGCCAACACTGCACCCTACAAATGATAAGTGGCCAACAACACTCTCTCATCATCTGCACACTCCATGGAGTGAAACACCCTCTCCATAGCATTAATCCAAGATCTCGCTACATCTGGATCAGGTTGTCCCTCGAATTGAGGTAGGTGAAACTACAAAAACTCCTCCAACACTCGCCCGCGGCCTCCTTGAGATGAAGAACCCTCTCCAACCTCCCTACCATACTGTTCAAGGTAAAACTAGTACATGCCTTTAACGAATTCCTCTCATCCCCGCGCTCCTACCACTACCACTCCAACCGCAACTGATGCCCTGCTCTACTCCTCTTGATCCTCAGCCAACTCCCCTTGTTAGGAATGGGTCCTCCTCCTAGGCGTCATACATATTCTAGCACAGAAAAGAAGGAAGACAACAAAGTCGATAAACATAGTGCCCTATGCTAGTTATCGATTGTACTAAATTTTGTGGACTTTCTAGACCTCTGTTATTATTTTGGTTTCCTTACACATCCACAACCATGCTCTGATATCAACTGTAATGACCCAGAATTTGGATACTGAGAAAGACCCGATACCATTCAAATCTTATCCTGCTACCCACGGGCCAGAATGCCCGGAGGGGTTAAGGGTTGGTGTGGGGGTGTACAAGAAGCTAAAATAAATGTATGAATATAAGATGTGTAAAAAAATTAATGCATGAAATAAGCAACTACACAATTAAACAATTATATACTCTAGAATTTCAAGTCCATAACAACTACAGTTAATAGAAATAAAAGTACAAGGCCATGGGGCATACCCCATCTCTGGCAACTAGTAGCTAAACCAAATCTATAGTATCTCAAGGAGCCAAGGAAGCACTGTGTGTGAGCCTCGTCTCACATGAAAAACAAAGGGGGTGAGTCTCATCTCATCGACTCAGTAGGGGTCCCGCGAATCCCCATCACACAATAGTAAATACAATAATGTAGCAAACAATTAACCAGAACAATAAGTTAGTAACAAAGGAGGCAAGGAATAAAAACTAAAGAACTATATGCACTGAGCAGCCAAATGGTAAACCATGTCAGAGGGAAACCAGAGCCGCTACCTCTCCAGTGACAGGAGTACTACCCCACTAGAAGTAAGGCCGGAAGCATCCTCTGATGACTTATACCGTAACCTTAGGTGTTTCCCTACTCACCCCAGGTGGAAACTAAGACACCATACATAGTACCACAAAACAAGGACTAGATGGGGTCACACTCATCAGAGCATGTCCAATACCCCCAGCCACATCTGCACACATAGACTATCTACTCTAAGTTGGGTCCTCTAGCCAATTTTCACCCCAGTCGGACTCTAGCTACAAAAGCAAGGGGCCTTACGGTAACCAGCTTAAAAACTATCTACTCGGGTAAAGCCGTCACCACTCCCCGATGGGTAAGCAACTACGTCCCCAGGTCAACTCCATCTAGTGAGAGGATCACTGAGGATGAGGACTCACTATAACAGCAAAAGCCATCAAAGTACCACCGGTCCACACTAATCCATCACACACATGTAGCTCAGCACGAGGCAGCTAAGACAATCAAATTAGAACTTACATGCAATTTCCATTAGACGTGAAATATCTGCCTCAAAAATGGGTCATCGATTGTTGATTCACAAGACAGCCCCCATAGCAATGGCACGAGCAAATTATCATTTATTTTATCACTAAATATCCCATTTTACATTACCAAAGCAATAACCTAATTTTTTGGGCTGAAATGGCCAAAACTACATTGGGCCCCCGTGGCGGTGCCATCTTCGACTATCTATCTGGCTGTTCTTGAAGCAGGCAAAATCGACGGATCACGGCACTTTGGTTTCTAGCTTAACTCCCCCTCCCCGCCTGGCCGGCTTACAGCCCCTCCTTATGTTGAGGTAGTGTTTGGTTGTAATTAGACTTCCCCACCCCTAGTCCAACCCCTCTGTGAGGGAGTAGTGCATGTATTAGTAGGTCTTCGGCCGAAGCGTCATCGACGCGGCATGCGGGTGCTTACCCCCGCCTCCCCACTCACCATTTTCTCCGGTCAAGATCGGCGTCTTCATGCTGATTAGGTGAGCTGATGGTTCCCTCCTGTTTGCTGGAATACTCTACTTGATTAGTATTGTTTTCAGCTCCGTTGGCGGTGAGTGAGCACCCGGTCCCAAATTCCATTAAATTGAGTGAGTACTGCAGGTTAGTTGTGAGAGAGACATTACATCCCACGCCCTTGGCGTGTTGGCCGCCTGTGAGATTGGGCATCCCAGGCACCTTTGGGGTTCAACCTCAAGCTAGCCAAATCTCAGAATAGCAAGGTCCCATCCTGGACCCTCTCCACCATTGCCGAGTTACCTATGGGCACTAGTGTGTGCTCAGCGGGAGAGTCTGCTCGAGTGAAGTTGTCGGTCCATTGTATTTGCTTGCAAATCTAGGTCTGAGGGTCATTTGGTCGGTCCCAACTCATCCCTAGGTCGTGTCACATCACCACTCTATTACCTCACCCAAAAACTGATCGGTGCTGAATACCGCTACTCTCCCATGGAGAAAGTATGCTTGGCATTGGTTTTTACCGTCAAGAAGCTGCGGCACTACCTCCTGTCTCATCGAGTTGAGCTTATATCCAAGCACGACCCCCTGAAGTTCCTTCTTAGGCAACCCGTCCTCTCAGGCCGACTGGGGAAGTGGGCACTCCTACTTATGGAGTACGACATCACCTACGTCCTAAGAAAAGCAATCAAGGGGCAGGGCATGGCTGAATTCTTGGCAGCCCATCCAGTACCAGATGATTCTCCCTTCAAAACGAAGCTTCCAGATGAGGAGTCTCTTGCTCTTCAACACCAACAACTGGCTAAATAGAGCGGAGATGCCTTGCATTACTGGCAGCAAGATACCCTCACAGCCAGTCTACCTTGCTGGGAGTTGTACTTCGACGGTGCTTCTCGAGGTACTACCCGAAGCAACCTCAGTTCAGGCATTACGGCAAGCGCCAGAATTGTCTTCCTGACCCCTCAGGGCAAAGTTCTTTATAATTCTTGCACCCTCATGAAGGCTCTGACCAACAAGGAAGCCGAGTACGAAGTCCTGATCATCGGACTCCAGATGGCTCTCGACATGGGAGTCAAATGTCTCAAAGCCTATGGAGATTCCCAACTGATAGTCCAGCAGGTGCTTGGCATCTATGATGTGCGAAAATCAGAGCTAGTTTTGTACCACGCTGTCGTCACCCGGCTAACCCAAACGTTCTATTTCTTTGGAATAGGCCACGTTCCCAGAAGTAGCAACGCCCAGGCTGACGCTCTAGCAAAACTGGCTGCGGTCATCAAGCTATCGCCTGAGGGTGAAGTGGACATCACAGTCAAGCACAGAAGGCTAATGCCTAGCTCACTCGAAAGAAACTCCGATCCCACAGTTTATGAGGTCCAAGACTTCGACCAGGACACTCCTCTAGAAGAAGAAGATTGATGCGAGCCTATCACCAAATTCAAGAAGGGATGGCTCCCCCCTGACCAGGCTCAAAGGGTCCGACTCCTCCTCCAGGAAACGTCATATGAGTTGATTGGTGACTCCCTGTACCAACTCATCCACGAGAAGGACAAGTCCACCCTCTTGAGATGCGTCTCCCCAGCTGAGGCTTGATCTGTCATGCACGAGGTTCATTTTGGGCTGTGTGACACACATCAGGCTGGAGATAGAATGAAGTACAACATCAAGCTGAAAGGCTTCTATTGGCCTACCATGTACATGGACTGCATCCAGTATGCCCATACATGTCATCAGTGCCAAGCCTTCAGCCCAGTACCCAGAAGGCCTCCCAATCCACTGCGTCCCATAGCTCCTTCCTGGCCGTTCGCTGAGTGGGTATGGAAATCATGGGGCCTTTCCCGCCATCTTCCAAAGGACACAAGTACATTCTAGCCGCCACTGACTATTTCTCCTATTGGGCGAAAGCCCTTCCCCTACAGGAAGTCACTGGCGAGGTGATCGCTAGGTTCATCTGACACAACATCGTCTACTGCTTCGGCACACCTAGTCGCATAGTCTCCGACAATGGGATGCCATTCAAGAACAAGGCCATATACCAGTTGGCGGCCAAGTTTCTCATTGACTGGAGAACCTCTTTGGTTTACAACCTGCAAGCCAACGGTTTGGCCGAAGTCTTCAATAAAACTCTCTGCAAGCTCTTGGCTAAGATCGTTAGCTACCGGAAGCATGACTTGGGTGAAAATGTCTCCTAGGCGTTATGGGACTACCAGATGGTCTACAAAACCCCAACTGGATGCTCATCGTTCTCCCTCGTCTACAGGGTGGAAGTCGTCATCCTTGTCGAAATCCAGCTAGCATCCTACCACGTAGCAGTACACATCGGCTTGGCCGACTCGGATGCAAATGAACACTAGAGAAGGTTGGAAGAGCTTGCCGATCTGGAAGGCAAACGGCTCGAAGCCTACAAACACTTGTAGGTATATCAGGCACACATGGTGCGAGCCTATGACAAGCTCGTCAAGCAAAGAGCCTTCAAGCAAGGTGACCTCGTCATGATTAAGGAAAGGGAAGTCATGACCGGCTGCTCCAGTGGCAAACTTCAGCCAAATTGGCGAGGCCCGTATATCATCCGCGATGCCTATGAGGGTGGGGCCTACGGGGTCGTAGACTGCAAGGGTCACAAGCCCTTTCCCCCTCTCAATGGAAAGCACATCAAGCTATATTATGCACCTGAACATGAGTTTCTGCGCCACCAAGACTAAGGCACACTCCCAGCCGCAACTGGCGGAACCGGTCTTCTCTTGCCAAAGACCGAACCAGTCACCGCTTCCAGCTCCTCTCTCCAGACAAGCAACAGGGCCCTCCAACCCCCCCAGAATTATTATCAGATATTTTCAGGAGCCAGTCTCCCACCTTCAGCCTTGCCACAACGGGAGCAAGGACGCCTCTGCACCGACTACAGCCCAGCCATTAGGCTCCCAGGTAAGTAAAAAAAAAGAAAATAAAAAATCAAAATGGGGTTAAAAATAGAGATACCCCGGTAGACCCAGTCGTCCCCATTGCAAGGAGATGATCGGGGGCAAAAAGGCTAGCAACTCGGCGGAGGTAAAGGCCCAGGAGGGTGCCTCAGACAAAATTGGGAAATCCCTCAGCGCGAAAACCCGCAAGGGTGCGTCAGAAAAAGCTAAAGGGGGTCGACTCTATCGAAAACCTGAAAGGGCGCTAGAGTCGATAACGAGAAAATCTCTCCTCCCTCACCAGTTAGGGTGGTCTTCACCTACTCCTCAGTAAGCCGCGGGGCTCTCCCCTCTTGGTCATTGATCAACTCACATCTCCAGACCATCAGCTTTACACTCCCCAGTTATCCCTTGTATCACTTTCCCCAACTTCCGGCAAGTGCCAGCTCCCATGTTACATTCCAGTCCCTGTTCTAGCCAAGCCAGGTCAACGTACGTCCCAGAACCCCGTCGTTACACGCTCCGATACTCCATACCCTTGTAACCCAGAACCCCAGTTGTGTCCAGCCATAGCAGTATGGCCCCCAGTCCCATGATCCCATGACCCGTAAGAACCCTTGGTAAGGGTAGGGGTCATGCCTGATCATCTGCATTCCCCGACTTTCAGCCACGTCCCTCAACAGCAACACGCTATGGATGACGATCCCCGAATTCAAAAAAAACAAAACAAAATAAACATACATAATGGGGTTAAAAATAGAGATACCCAGGCAGCCTTAGGCGGCTCCCTCCATGGGACCGCTGAGGGTAAAAATTGCCATTAAACCAGCTGAGGTGAAAACCCGCAAGGGCGCCTCGGGCAAAATCGGGTGACCCCTCGGTGTGAAAACCCGCAAGGGCTCACCGAAAAAAGTAAAAGTTGGCCAACTCTGTCGAAAATCTGAAAGGGCGGCAGAGCTGATAAAGAGAAAAAAAACTCTCTTCCTCTACTCCTAATTGATGAACACCGTCAATCACAACATCTTGTCAGCGGCGACCATAGCATCGCTCCACAACAACAGTGGCCACCATACCCTCTTGGGTTGGCCATACCAGTTTCCAGTCCCAGCATCGGCTACAATGTCTTTACAGGCCAGTCGCCCAGCTTCCAGTCCCAACGTCGGCTATAATGCCTTTACAGGCCAGCTGCCCAGTTTCCAGTCCCACCATCGGCTACAACACCTTTACAGGTCAGCCGCCCAGCTTCCAGTCCTAGCATCGGCTACAACGCTTTTACAGGCCAGCCGCCCAGCTTCCAGTCCCAATGTCTTGTCCCAGAGTCAGCTACAACACCTTTACAGGACAACCACCCAGTTTCCAGTCCCAGCATCGGCTACAATGCCTTTACAGGCCAGCCACCCAGTTTCCAGTCCCAGCACCGACTACAACGCCTTTACAGGCCAGTCGCCCAGTTTCCAGTCCCAGCATCGGCTACAACGCCTTTACAGGCCAGCCGCCCAGTTTCCAGTCCCAACACTGGCTACAACACCTTCACAGGCCAGCCGCTCAGCCTTAGTCCTAGTTCCCAGTCCCAGTACCAGCTGTAACGCCTTCACAGGCCAGCCGCCCAACTCCAGTGCCGAGTCCCAGATCCAACCCTTTGGCCACAACGCCTTTATAGGCTAGCCATCCAGTCCCAGTTCCAGTCCCCAGTTCTAGTCACAATTCCAGTTCCAATGCTAGTCTTAGTCCCAGATCCGACTGTGATCTCCAGTTCTTACTCTAATTTCAATCCTTAGCCACTATACCTCCTGAGGCCATTCGGCCAGTGCGGTCTCAGTTTCTCAGGCTAATATGATTCATATTTTCGGCTAACAACATGACGCTAGCCAATAAGTGCCTTGTCGTTGGTATACAACCGACACACCCCAGAACAACCTTTGTGACCCTAACTGCGTAGACCATCCCGTCCCCACGAGTCTACGCTGACCTCACACAATAGGGGCTTTCACCCTTCAAGGAACTGGCCCCTAATACCCAGTCACTCTCGTCACTTCCCAGTACCCAGCACTCAGCTCCCAGTATTCAATATCCAGTCACACCACTCCCCATACCTAGTTCTCTGTTTCAATGCCCGAAACTAGGTAAGCCCAGTCCTTTGTCCCTCACACTAGTGTGCAATAAAAGAACCAAGTACGACTCACAGTAAAGTGGTCGTTGGGCTATGCACCCAACCCTGTTCCATAAAAGGGAAAGTGCTTTCTTCGACATTGCAGAGAAGGAAAATGACGAGAGGCCGACCACTTTCTCCGACATTGCAGATAAAAGGAGTCTTTCGTGAGAGGAAAAGTATTGCGTGAGGTAGACGAAGACTGTCTCGAGAGAGACGAAGGCTGCAACATGTAGCGAATGCCAAGTCGGTGGGATGAAAAGTGGGAAAAAATAGGTAAAAAGTCACGGAAGATTAACCTATCCCACCTCCGACTTAATCATGATTAAATCTAATTTAATGAAATATTTGATCAATTTTACTCTGTCAAAGTAAATTGGGTTAAGTTGTCACTAAAATCTACTTATGTTTAAGTGCTAAACAAGGCGGGGCTAAAAGATAAGAAGGCGAGGCTCCAATTGAGCTAAAAACTCCATTGGCAACCCTGGTGCCTCTCATAGCATGGGCAATGATCGCAAGAAATAAGGGTTACTTCTTGCTCTTTATTCTTCATTTCATCCAAACCATATCATATATAGAACCGAAAGGAATGAGTTCACCATAATCACATGTACTATAAGAGAAGCTGAGTAATTAAGGAGAGAGAGAGAGAGAGAGAGAGGTGGGTGGGGGATGAGAAGAAAGGGAGAGTGACCTTCGCTGTCTATCTTTCCTTTCTCTAGGAAGGTTGGTGGTCTGCGACGTCGACGGCGGCGGTGCAGGAGAGGAGGCGGCGGAAGATGGAGCGAAGTGCGGCCGCGGAGACGTCCCTCACCCGCCTTATCACTAGACACCTCTTCTGCTTCGCCTTCTTCCTAACGCGGCCACCGGTGTGGACCGTTCCGACGCTTCTTTCAACGCCACTGGCGCCGGCACCTCCGCCTCCCCAGGGGAGGCAGCCCCTGACCCCCTTCCCGTCCGCGGCGACGGCCGCCACCTTGTCCTTGACCCTACCTAGGCACTTGCGGGCCCTCTTCGGGACGGTCTCGGTCTCCTTCCTGGAGAAGGTGTAGCTCCTCAGGTACATCTGCCGGCACGAGTAGCTGTCCACCACCCGGGGTTGGGGTTGGGTCTGGCACTGGTACTGGGACTGGTGGTGGTGGTGCCTCCGCCGCTGCTCGCCGCTGCTGACGGACTTGACGAACTCGGCGTCCGACTCGGGCCACCTGTAGAGGTTCACGTAGGTCGCCCTCACCGGCGCCCGGACGTCCACGCACCCGAAAGCAGCGGGCGAGTACATGCACCCGGACCCCATCGCCCACACCTGATCTCTCTCTCACTCACTTATTCACAGTATGTGTGTTTGGTGTTCGCAAGGTATAAAAAGGAGAAGACAGGTGGGGGAGGAGGCGTTGCTGGTACCGAGGAAAAGGTTAATGGGGAAGGTCATTTAAGTAAGATGGAAGAAGGGAGAAAGAGTCTTCTTTCTTTGTTCTTATTATTTTCTTCTTCCAGCAGTGGCTCTTCCTAGTTTATAGGCTGAGGAGGAGAGGCGTTAAGCTGGGGGAGAGGTAAGTGTGTGAAACGTAACGGACACGGAGAGCTGTGGGGTGAGGGTGAGGGTGGGGGTGGGCTTGTTGTTGTTGCAGGACAAGTCTAGGGCTTCCTACATATTCTTCCCCTTATTTGAGTCTTCTTCCCTACCTCATCTTATTAAGCTCGAAGGGGTACGTCATTCCTCATCATGGCGTTCCGCTTCGTCCTCCCTCACTTGCTTCCTGCAGGATCCCTTCACTTCACCAAGCAATTATAGCATTTGGGTACTAACAACTTTGTTTCAACATCCGATGTGACAAGGAATCTCACTAGTCTCTGATTAGGTGTGAACAACGAAGTAGAACCACCCCCCTGGCCTCCTTAATTACCCAATCCGAAGTTTTACCATGTCAGTAGGCTCCTCATCATATAAATTAAAGAGGGTCCAGCATTTGGGTAGCATATATACATCGACCCAGTTATATATATCTTGGTACGTACTATTCCTATCTAGCTATCTACATCTCAGCAAAACAAATCGAGATCGCCTACGGGGAGGAATAGGTGGATCGGAGTAGCCCAGAGGAAGTAAGTAAGCCGCCACCGGAGATTTTGACTTCAAGACTGATCCATCGTTAAATTTGTTTGGGTCTAATTATAAGCAATAGTATATATACTGATCATGGACATGTGGGGTCGAGGAATAATATGTAATGACGACGAGTTTGATGAATGGTAGAAACACACGCTGGCCATTTGGGATGTGAGTGGACTGCAGTAATGGTTGAGATGTACGTCCATCCTTATCCGAAGGCTTATTCTATTTTATTTAGGATAACCAAAAGGAAACGCATGTTCCGGATGTTGGTTATCCGTCTTTTTCTATTTTATACATAATATGTAATCTAAAAAATAAACAATTTTAAATAAATGGCGACAGAGATGAAGGCGCCCCCCTTTTTTTAGTAAGAGAAGACAAAAATGAAATAGACTTTTTTTAAACAAACCAAAAGGTGCTAAGAATCGGCGTCAACCCTCATGTCGCCCATTTTACAAAATGGTATTTTTCTTTGTTTTGGCTATTGACGTGCTTTGACATGTTCTAATGAAATAGATCAACCAAGATAGTGACAAATAGTGTATGACATCATCAAAATAGTAGGAATGTAACATGAGGAATTATAGTGATGGTGCACCGGGAGATGCTGTGAGTGTGGTCCGACTGGACACTTGCTGAGTGTTGTCAGAGGAGTTGACTTGATGGATGAGATGGTTTTCCTAGTGCTGAAGGTGCGATTCCCAGTGTGTGTGAGGTTCGAGATCAGGTCAAGCGTGGAGATCTCCCATTTGTAAGAGGCAAGTTGATTTCTCCTTGGTTGGAGGGATTGCGCTTCTGCTAAGCTTTGTCATCTTGCATCGCGTGCATTGGATTGGTTGGCCTCTCTTATGTGCCATGAGGTCCGTGCGAGATGCATTTGGTATTTTGGTAGTGTGGCTGCCTGTGAGAAGCTATGCCGATTTCCCTGATGTGTAAGGGTGTGTTTGCATTATTCGAGAAGGATGAGTGCCAGTTGGGCTATGCTTACAAGATTTTACGGCTGGTGTTGTGATTCCTGATGTATTAGGAATCGGGACCTGTAGAGTTGCAGAGAATTGCCAAATTAAGAGAGAGAATCTGTGCTCTGGGTTCAAGGTAATCAGAGGTCTCCTTACCCTATTTTTCAGAGTTAGACAGTCGAGTCAAGGATTGTCGGGGTGGCGGATCTCGAGTCATCTGTGGTGGTTGTGCATGTGGAACAGAGTGTGCAGCGGAAGCCTGGTGGGCCCATAACCCACAGGTCCAGGATTGTAGCATCAGTTACTACGATGGATTCTCGAGGATTAGTAGAGCAACAGAGCATTGGTTCCTCGATGCGAGATTATCTCTGACTGTGTGAACCGTATTGATTGTCGTACCACTATTAGAGGTATTGTGGTTTGTGGCACTGGCAGGATGGAGAGTTAGGGAAATATGTCAGTAAGTGTGCCACAAGAGTACCTTGTCCTCGTGTTGGAAACTGTGTCCTCAGATGGGATGGTGGTCCTAGAAAAGTGATCTCTGAGAGATTATGGGTCTCAGTTGGTAGCTATGAGTGGCTGGTAAGCCTAGCTGTGTGGTCGGCCATGGCAGGGTCTATATTGTCAGAGGATCTGTGTGCATTGGTCGTGGCATCGTTGACTAGGTTATTGGTAGCCGGTAGCACTTCTCGGTCCTAGAGATGTGTGCCATGGATCATTCAGATTGTGTCCTATGGCTTTGTGGCGAGAGCGGAGCCGAGGATTGGTTGGCGTCCATTTGGAATCATTATGGAAAGCTGGGATGAGACTGTGTAATGGATGGTGCTAGTGTATGGAGGTCCTTGGCGGGACATTGTCATTGGATGGTGGTCTTTGGTCTGTGACTCGCATGGGAGGATTTCCCTGTAAGCCTGAGGCAAGTGCTACTGCAGGACGAGGATTGTGAGATCTTATCATTTGGTTTCGCCATAATCCCCTAAGAGGGTAGAGTTGGCGTGAGGATTAGGATTAGATGCGTTGTGCAAGTGTGGTGTGGCTCGAGATGCGGTGATGACCGGTGAGAGTCAGCGGATGGCCTATGGATAGTTGGAATGTGCTTGTCGGACCTAGTGTTAGACCAAGAAGGATGGAAGAAACTGAGCAAGTCAAGGATTCCCGTTGATGAATAGTTAGTGATCGGTGAATGGTCTTTTGCAGATAGAAGATGCCAGTCGTAGCGAGTCAAGAATGGCGAGAACCGTGTGCTAGCGAGGCCTTGAGTGGCCAATTATGAGGCATGCCTTTCTTGGATTGGATCTATGATTTGTTAGAAGTTTGTGTTCTGATAGTGCTGGTCTCGTGCTATTGTTGTCATTCGGCTCATCAGGTGTAAGATGGTTCTTGGTGTAGAGCCAACGGATTTATCGCAGTTAGTGGGGATGACTGTGTGAGCTAGTTGAGGCTCAGTGGTGCTTGTCCCTTGCGAAGGGCGTGAGGTCAGTCAGCAAGTGAAGAAGCTGATGTTTGATTGGTCCACTGAGCATGGGATTTTATCAGTGGTAGGTTCTCGTGATGAGGATTGCATCTCCTCGGTGAGTGAGATGGTGGCAGTGATGCCATGATTGGTTTCCATTGTGGCTGAGGCGATGCCAGACTTATACTCTTTTATGTAATGCCTACTCTGATGATCATTGTGTGTTATGTGTGGAGTGAGACATTTTGTTCGTGATCAAGGTCTGGTTGTATCCCTTAGGAACTGTGTTTCTACGAGTATCAAGGTTTGGCTAGGGCTCTAATAGCATTATCAGTTGATTTATGTGTTCTCCCCCTGTGGCATGGTGCTTGTCCTAGATTTTGAGGATGAAATTCTTATAAGGGGGAGGGCTGTAATGCCCTAAAATTTTTTGGATCAGGATCCGTGGGTTTTAGAGCGCCTTTGAGGGTCCCGGAGTGTGTTTTGTGGTTTATGCGGGTTTTTATCCATCGAGTCCTCGAAACCTTGTGTGGGGTGAACTGCTATGCTGTCAGGCTCTGAGATGTTGCAGACATATTATGCGTTTCTCGAGGATCATGGGGAGTATTTTTCCCTATTTTTATATTTTTTAATGTATTTTATTTTATTTGAGTCTAATTTAGTAGTAGTAAGTTGATAGTATTAAATTTAAAAATTTCAAGGTTTATTGAGCTCATTTGGAGCTAATATTGTGTCTTCTTATTTTTCTGTCTTTTTGGTGTGATTTTTGCACTATTTTAGCTCTTAAGATATTTTGATCTTTGGGTCTGAGAGGAGAACCATTAGGGTTCCACCTCTATAAATACATGTGTAATCTCCAATTTTAGAGTAATGAAGATGAATGAAATTTTGAAAGGGGAGCCGCCAATTCTTTTCTCTCTGTGGGGTGTGATGCCCTAGGTCTTGTTGGGTGCAAAGCCCCGGGGTATGAAGCCCGTGTTTTCTCCGTCTTCTTCCACCTTTTTTCCTCCCACCGTCAAAGTTTATTCCTTCTCCCTTTTCTTCTGTTTTCTGTTTTCTTCTTTCCTTCTTGATCTTCCCACAGCCGCAAAGCCCCTAGGAACCACCGGTGGCCCTGCACCCACACGACTGCACCCAGCCGGCGGCAACAACCGTAGGCGTCCTCCCGTCACATTTAAGCACTATCGCTGGCTTCCTCCCCTCCACTCGCCGCCATCGTCACCTATCCCCCTCCTCCTTGTCTCATAGATCGCCATTGCTAGAGGAAGATCGCCGGCCGCGTCCCATCTTCCCACTGTCGCCGTGAACGTCGCCACCGTCGACTCTGGTGGAAGACCCGTGGTCCTGCCGGTCGGCTCGCCCGCCCTATTGTCCTGTGTTGCACCGGTGACTCGGCCCGACGTTTGTTGCTGCTTCTCCTGTGGCTGGGAACCACGGTCCCAGTAGTAGTGCGAGCTTCAAGCACCACCCCCTCCGCCTCCGTCGCCGTCCATCCCAGGCGCCGTAGTCGCGGCTCCACTCTGGACGCCCTGCCAGAAGACCATGCTTGCTGCTAGCTGTTGACCCCAGCCGGCCGGCCGCTGCTTCTTACCTCGCTCTCTCTCTTCCCCTTTCCCCGTCTCTTCCCTCTGCACAGAACCGCCTCCGGTAGCAACTCCTGGCCGTCGTCTACACCGACGCCGGCCATCGCTTCCACCCTGCCGCTGCTCCCTTCTTCTTCTCTCCTCTCTCTCTCACATTTCTGTAGTAGAAAAAAATACAAAAAAGTTAAAAAATATTCCCTGAACAAAGGAGAACAGGGAAAATAGAAAAAATATATAAAAAAAAGGCTTGCTTCAACCCAAACAAATCATCTTTGAGGTTCACATTGGCTCATGGCGGATTGGCCCGGTTCGTTCCGCATCAGACATTCGTTGCATTTGTTTCCAGAAATTACAAAAGTATATTATTGTTGTCAAAACCCTGTCTAACATGGGATAATTTACAGTAGAGAAGAAAAGAGAGGACCCAGCCATCTTTTGTTTGCAGTGGGGGTGGGGACTGTGAGATGCTTAAGTCAGAAAGGGATTTTGTGGACTGAGGAGAATTATGAAACTCTTAAGAGAGACTTTAGTTCTCTTCAGTTGCATATTTGGGTGAGGACTTTTGAGATGCTCAAGTCAGGAGAGAATTTAGTGGACCGAGGAGAATTACAAAACTGTTAAGTGAGAGTTTAGTCATCCTAAGTTGTGTACCTGAGCCTTTATTGCTGGCAAGTAATTAACATTTGATCTAGACTTAATCTCCTGGATGTAATTCTTATCAGCTCACAAAGACATAGCCTTCATGTGCTCTCTTCCTTGGTTTTGGATAATGATGAATGAAGGATTAATTATCTGGATAAGCTTGGGCAATTTAACCCTTCTCGCCATGTCTTTGTTGCATGTGACATCCTTTGTTTGGTCGGATCCATTTTGGTCATGTCTACGTTGTGGAAGGTGTTCATAGTTCATGATTTCCTCAATAGATGTATTAAATTGATTTAGAATGGTTTCACTACAGTGAATTCCTTTATCACAAATGGGAATGGGTTCTCTCCCTTTTTCCCTGAGCCATAGAAGCCTTTGACAAAGAGATGCATTACCCTCTCAATATGCTTGCTTTTTTAACCAGAGGCTAATAGACTACACAAGGAAGCACATGGAGACAGATCTCTCATCTGTGTCTTTCATATCAACGCCAACATCATCATTGAATGTAGGTGGACTATCCAAGCATGGGGTTTCCTCTTTTCTTGGAGAAGCTGAAAAATGACATCAGGTTCCAGGTTTAAAAACTCTGTTTCAGGAACTGGACCGGTCCAGGGTGAATCTGATCCCAGTCCTGGGTTTTAGGCTTGTTTTGGCCCAACCGGCTGGTTCTGGCCAAAAATCAGCCACCATAAGTGGACCGGTCCTGGTCGGTTCCGGGCCAAGCCAGCTGGTTCCGGTCCAAATTGGCTGGGTTTTAAAGCATGATCAGCTTTCCAGATTAAGTATGGAAAAAACCGAGCACGGTGAAAATGGCACATGCATGTCTATTTTATGTTTAACATGGATATCCTCTGTATAAATAATTATCTTGTAGTGGTAATCCGGAGTGAGAAGAGCACTCCATACGAAGCCCGATCCCATCTTCGAAGCGGAGTGGGAAGCATGCCAACAAATAGCTTGTGTTCTGAAATTAAATCAGAGAGTTTACTGAAAAAGAAAGATGTCACCAATATATTCTGACAGACAAAATGCAACAGAAAATAAACCAGCCTTGGCATAGGAACCATGAAGAGACGGCAGAAAAAGATGTCAATGTCCAACATCCTGCTTTGTCATAAGGCATTAGAGATTTTATTTGCTTAAAACTTTACCTAGTCTTTCCAACTCGCCATCTGCATATTTTACTTGCAATGGACTAGAAGCCTGGATAAGACAGAGAGCAAAACATTAGGAATAAAAACATCACAGGTTGTGCAGGAAAGTTATCTTGGCTAATCATCGATTCCAGGAGAGAGTTCATGAATTTAAAGTAATGCCATAGACTCAAAAGAAAAATATCAAGAATAAAACATCAAGATGTGTTATAAAGTGACCGCAGCCAATATATTGGTTGACACATGACGGATCACAGAAACACTGAAACATTCAAAGACAGAATTTGAAGTTACAAAAGGATGTAAAGAAGTGTGCCAACAAATCATATCTGATCGTAGAAGCTAAAGGGAGGGAAGGACATTCCATGACAAAATTACATAGCAAACGAAAAAGAAAACTTGCATCTAGACATGAGATCATTAAAAGATACTGAAAACTGACATGGGGCGACAAAGAAATGCTTTACAGTTGAAACTGGATTTACCAATGAAAAACCAAAAGGAAACACCACTCGTCAAGTTATGGCAGAAACTAGTACGCTCATCAATGAGTCAATGGTCAAACATTGTACAGTATGGTCACGCATGTCCTTACTTTTCTTGAAAGTGGATGGCACCACATATTAAAAACTGTGGAGTCAGATTTCCTAGTGTGGCCTACTAGTGTGGTTCCAGTTCCACAAGCAAAAATGCAAATAGGGTACCCCCAAAGGACCCAACACCCAGAAGATCTCTCTAGCCCAACATCATGAACTCTTAGACCACCCGCTCAGTTCAACAGCCAATGTAACTTCAACAAAATACAAGATCACGGGTTGTCAGCTCCTTACAAAGCCTGTGCCTACCACACCTGAATCTTGCAATCCTTGGAGGACATCTTGTAAAGGCCCTATTTTTCTGTCCATCCTAATGCCCTAGAGTATGGAATGCAGAACAACCCGCCATGCCATGTGACCATCTACAAGTTGCCACACTCTGCCTAACCTAGCAACAGCCCTTTAATCGGACCTAGGTTGGCACCAACGCTCTTGTTTTCATTGTAATAACTGAATAGCTCAATTATCAAAGTATTATTTGAACCTTAAATCAGAAGAGTTCCTCATTTTGTACCTCCAATTCTATCACAACCTTCGAATTGTATCCTTAACTAGTTTAAAAGCTCCATGCTTCAGCAGACAGGCAGAGTTCAAGACCCCCTCTACTGTTCCCTGGTAGAGTTTCAGCTGAAGTCCTCACGTATATCCCAGTGCATGTAATCAACAGGCGTCACCATCCCACGACATCACGTGAACTTCACAACAACCCTGCGTGCCCAACGCGACCTAACAGTTGAGCAATGAAACTCTGCAGTGCACGATCCCTCCACTATCTCATTCACCCCCACGACGGGTGATGGTAAACTAAGGAAAAAGAAAGAAATGCCAGCATCGTTCTTCCTCCAATGAAAGCCACCAACCACAATGCACCCACATTGTACAAAACCAGCGAAATAAACGAACTGAATCGACCCAACGAGCACAAAACCGCAGATCCAACTAGACAAAAAGGATGCCCGCAAGAGGGCGCGACGCACAGCCCGATTTCCCGAGTAAGAAGCATTCAGCAATAGTAAAAGGAGGAGATCTCATGGCGTACCCCCGGGAGCGTCCGCTTGTTGTGGCATCCACTGATCGCCTTGTCCGCCTCCTCCCTCGACGGGCAAATCAAGAAGCAGCACCCTGCGTCAACCAGAAACCAATAAGACCCCACGCCATTCAGGCAACTAGCCCGGCAACTGCACGGATCTGCTGGCAGCAGCCTCCAAATGCACAGCATTCGCACCAAAAAAAACAGCGAAAATTCCAGAAGGACGCGGCGGAATAGGAGAGAGAGAGGAGCACGGAAACAGAGGAAGACCGAAGCTGGAAGCTCTCAAATGGCACACCTCGGGAGGCCTTGGTGGCCTTGTCCTTGATGATGTTGACCTCGTCGACCAGCGCCACCTCCTTGAACATGGCGAGCAGCTGCGCCTCCGTCATGCTCTTCGGCACCTGCCCCACGAACAGCTTCACGCTCTCCTCCTCACCCCCGCCGCTGCTCCCCGCTCCTGATCCCGCCGCCGCCGCCGCCGGGGAGGCCTCCTCCCCGTCCGCCATTACCTCGATCTCCACCACCTTCGCCCCCTCACTACTCCCCACCTTCTCCTCTCTCTCCACCGCTTCGAAATCCTCTCTTCTTCGGCTCTGTTCTCTCCCCCCCCCCCACCTTGCCCGTGGTGGGGGTTGTTGGTGTTTATTTTATTTTTTTATTAATTTTTGGGGGGGCGTGGGAGTTGTTGTTTACATATTTTCAGAATTTTTTTTAACCTTTTCAGCCAGTTTCAGCCGGACTCGACCAAAACCGAGTCTGAAACCAATACTAACTTCCTTGGTTACACCCTGGCCGCTCCTCTTACAGTTGCGGTCGTGCCACCGCCTCTCTGCATGCCCCGGCTATGGCATAGTGTCGTGCCACACTACGTGGGCATATCTGCTGTACCAACATACGGCACTCCGAACATGCAGTCATCCTAGCATGTTGGGGCACTCAGGGATTCCCGATCACTCACCTTGAGTGGAATTTGGATCCCTGCACTGTCAATTGAACACCAGTTGTGCTACGTTCAGGGCCAGTATTTCCCAGAATCTAATCCCGCTCAGGATAACGTTACATATGCAATGGAGTTCTTTCCGAAGCAATGACCCAAGGACCGTCATTTATGACAAAGTTGTCCCGTGGCTTGCAAATGTGATAGAAGAACTCTTGTATCTCTGTAATGCCTTCCATGTCTTTTATCAATGAAATGTGTATGGTTATGTTTATCCATGTCTGCCAACCGAGCTCGCAAGTTCGCTATCATGGCATCACAGGCATCCTATAGCCATGTCATAGGAGTTAGTATTACCCATACAAAAAAAAAATATTCACCTCCACAAGCCCCCTAGATTGGAGTTGCTACGCATATGTTGACTTATAGAGGTGCAAGTACTCCTCACTGTCCTGCCCGCGTGACTCCATGACCGTGCCACCCCACTGCCAATCTTCATACTGTTAAGAGAAGTGCACCCGCCAGTCAACACAGGCTGCCCTCCAACGTGTCTTCCTCTCAATGCGAGGTGGCACGGTCACATCCATCCATTCCTGGGCAGACCCTAAGGTCCTCATGGCCAATCGTAACCGAAGAGGCTTGATTTCATTCAGGTAGTGGACCCAAAGGTCCCGTCCAAACTAGCCACGACTTGTTATAACCCACAGTCGGTCAGTATCGACCATGCCCAAATAAGGTCTCCAAATCACCTACATTAGCATGCATGTATCTTCTTAGTCATTCAAATAAAAAAACTACCATCGCTATAGGGAATTCTTGTAGCTCGCACCTTAACGCCATCAGTTGGTAGGACAGAGGGGTTGTGCTCATGATGGGCTGCCACCGCCGGGCCAGTGGTGCCACCGCTAGACGCCATTGTCAAACCCTCCCCATCGGGATATAGTAGTAGCTCCATAGTTGCGTCATCACATGTCATTAACATTTTATAAAGTAGATTAATTGCATAAAGAAAAATAAACAAACAAACTCTACCTGGCGAAAAGGTGCAAAGTCACTCATAGTCACCTCTCGATCTGTCCCTTGGGATAGACTTGCAAACAAATGCGCTAATACGGCGGCTCCCCAGGTGTAGATTCTAAGAAATCCAATTAGATTAAGAAGAAAGAAATGATAAGAAAAAAGGAGGAAAAAGAGAAGGGGAAAGAGGACGAAATAAGGAGCATGCATGGATGCTAATGGAGTGTGATCGCTAGAGACCGTGGGCCTCAAATGATAATAATAATAATAAATAACAAGGAGGGATTGCGAAGAATACCTTAGAAGCGTGGAGAGATGTGAGTGTCACCTTCTCTTCCTATCGGCCGCCCAATGAAGAGAGTTTCTCTTGATTGATTACCCTTGCAAAACAAAGAAAAACACCAACAAAAGAATTGGATTAGAACCAAAGATGTGTAGCATCAAACTCTAAATATGAATATATGCATGAAAAGCATGTGAGTGAACACACCTTGTTGGTGTTTTGGCTTTAAACCCCTATGCAAAAGGGTGGATAAAAATGATGGATGAGAAGGAGGGTGCAAGTGTTGCACAATGGAGATCTTAACGTGATTGAGATGAAATAAGAATAAGATGATCCATGCAATGCTAAAATAAATAAAAATGAAAGAAGAGGGGAAGGGAAAGGCATATTGATTTGTTCTCCAATTGGCTCCAAGATCTTTAATGGAGGAAGAAGCTCCAAAGGATGTAGCTTTGAGGCACATGGGAACCTCCTCCTTGAGCCTCCGGATTGACAGCACCTTCCCTTCTTGATGAATCGGTCCCCCAAAACCAAGGGAGAGAGGGGTCCTATTTATAGGGCAGAAATTCAGAGTTTAATTCAAGAAAAATTATAAAATAAAATTTTAGTGAGATTTGGAGAGAGATATTCCTTGCCCAAGTGTCCTCCCAGTCATAGAAAGTCATAGGGACCCTTTCCCCAGTGGAAAAGGACCTCAAAATGGAGAAAGATTGAGGTTCTGCCAAACGCGAAATGTTGCAGGAAAATGGCGACCACTATAGGGGTCACCTATTTAATGAGCGGCAGACATAAGAGGCGCCAATCTGGAGTGGAATATGGAAGGTTCAAAAATTTTAAAAATTAAAAAAGAATTGACGTCTGGGGGTCCCGTCGCCAATTAGAAAATAATATGAATTTTAGGTGGAGTTAAAAGCTTAGAAAATAGCAATGGAAATGGAGACCAGTGGGTCGGATGCTCATTCATGAAGTAGCGACCTTCTGGTAAAGCATTCTATTTTATCATATTTAATCAATTCTTAAAATCCTTGTTCAATCTTCTCACTTAAAAAATCATTGATTTAGGTCTGTCAGCTGTGAGGTTGACATAGATCACCTAATGCGTCGACGCAGCTTGTGCATGTCATGTAGTTTCCTTTGAGAAAATCCTTGGTAGGGTCGACGCATTCATCATCCTATGTCGATGCATGTCCTATATCTTAAACCGGTTCAACTGCTACAGTCCCTGAACCATCAGTTCAAGGGCTTCTTAAGCCCAATCACTGGCATCGACAAGAACACACACTGCCTCGTCGCAACAGGCTATTCTCACTAGGGCTCTAGCGATTTCATCTCCACCGGCTCCGATCGAACCCTTCCAACTCCGGCAATCATTAAACGGCCATCTTTCACCATCAGAGAACCCCCCTTGTGCCCTAAACTTCCTCCCGTTCTTTCCTTCTACCACGTCATGGTCCCTCCGACCACTAGGAGCAGAGGCAAGACTATAGTCACCCAAAAGTGACCCCTAGTGGCCTCGTTAGAGCAAATAGAGCCTTGAGCGAAGATGGCTCATGATGATAAGGCATCTACAGCGGCAGGAAAAAGGAAGAGACAGACATAGCAGCAGCGGTCATTCAGAAAAGGCAAAGAACCAGTGCCACAACCCTAGCCAGAAAACGTAGAGTATCTAAAAGGGAGAAGGGCAAGAGTGTACAGATGTCAACGAAGCTCAATTCTTCACCATCACAAGAAGAAGAGCAATCTGAGAACCTGAAGATATTGTACCGAAGCTACATAAATATTAATGAACAAGACCTGCTTGACACTTTTCCTGACTTAATGTCGATGATAGATTTTCAAGGGTGTAGGAAATTTCTCAGTAAGTACAGGATTTACTATCCCAAACTAGTCAAGCAATTCTACAAAAACCTTAGATAGGACCTAGAAATCCCAAAGCTTTGGATCTTTGTCAATGGGATAGAAATTGAATTGACAAAAATGTTGTTTCACAAAGCATTAAGAATTCCAGCAGATGGAGTGGAAGAATCAGAGTTCAGGTATGATGAACATGAAGCATATACCATCATGACCGAAAAACCAAACAATCTAGCAGATGTGAAGCAAACACATTTGACTTGCTTCAACACAAATAAGATCCCACCTCTAAAGTAGTTTGTGCATCATATTTCCACCACAATCATTACTCCTCAGGGTGGCAGCAAGAACAGATTAACAGAAACTCAACGATTCCTTTTCTACTGTATGTTCAACAACATTAAAGTGTGCCTCCCCGATGTAATGATTCAAATCATGGGGCACTGTAGAGAAACGAAAGGGAATTTGCCATACGC
The DNA here is from genome assembly GCA_024336825.1 of Amorphophallus titanum. NCBI lineage: Eukaryota > Viridiplantae > Streptophyta > Magnoliopsida > Alismatales > Araceae > Amorphophallus > Amorphophallus titanum. The sequence goes on along the minus strand of JANBPO010009603.1, from coordinate 63,396,119 downwards.
AGCTCACCTGACTACAATATTCTAGAAGAAGAAAGTGTCATTGGAGAATGAAAAGAGTAAAGACATACCAATTGCCAATGTTTATAGTATGGATTTTATTAAAAACTTCATGAAGTTCAAGGTCACTAGAGGTTGAGTTCAGAGAAGTCTGCATGGTCTACAATCAGAGCAGCAAGTGAAACAACAAGTGTAGCCAGAGCAAGCATATGCAGAACCACAAGTTGATGAAGAATAGCCTAACCAGTGCAGAGACGTGATTCCAGTCCAAAGATGTCAGGGACCTCCATCCCCAATACCTCACTAGATAGATGAGGAGCAACAGTCACCTTCTCATCAACTATTTTTTATGAGATGAATGCACCTCCTAAGTTTTAAACCCAGGAATCCCCTTCATTTTATAGGGGTGCTTCATCTTCTAGTGCACCTCCACCACCTAGTGGTCCATCTGGTATTCATCCAGTACTGTTTAATTTTTTTCAAGCTCAGTTTGCCAACATCAATTCTTCAATCATGGGACTAAGTTCCACTTTTGAGTTAAAACTCACTCAACAGGAGACTAGAATAGATGAGAGATGGGCTAAAGTCAGAAATGGCGAGGAAAGAGTAGATGAAAATTTTCATAACTTGGTAAAATCTATCCAAGAAGTGCTTGCAACAACTGGGAGCCAGATAAGGAGGCTAAGTGGAAGAATGGATGAACATGATGAAAAACTTAGTGCTTCTACCAAACATTTGAGGGAGGTCAAATCCGAACAAGAAAAATTGAGCAGATTTTATGCTGGAATTATAGATAAGTTGCACATGATAAGTGATGATATCACATACATAGTCAATGTTTTCAAAGACCACTATCCACAGCCTACATCGGAGGATGCAGTTGATCCCATGTCATCCTTAGATGTACCAATCCGAGCTTCACAGGAGGATGCTCAGCTCACCTTCATTGCAGACTTGGTCCAGGATCTCACTTCAACTCTAAAAAAGAAGATATATCTTTTTTAATAGTTTCTTCTTGAGAGAAATTTGGTAACAAATGAACAGATTGCTATAGTGGCTTAGAGAGTTACGGCAAATGCTAAAGAGATACACATGTAATGGGCATTACTACAAGTATTGGCAGCTATGTCACATAAACCACAACATAAGGATGCCTCAACTCAGACTTCAGTTCAAGTGCACCCCTCTTGTGCACCGACTGTGTCAAGCCTTCAGTCTACTTGTGCACCAACCTTGAAAGCTCAAAACATGGAACATGCACCGATCTCTAGTGAAGGACTTCCAAAGTGTGCACCGACCTCTAGTGAAGAAACTCCAATGTGCACTGACCTCTATGTTGAAGTTTAAGGTGTGCACGGACCTTGCTTCTCAAATGTGCACTGACCTTGAAGCTTGCACGAAGCTTATGAAGAATGCACTGACCATGAAGCTTGCATCGACCTTAAAGCTTGTACCGACCCTATCAAATGTGCACCGACCCTGCCAAAGACCAAGCTTCTTATTTGTACTGACCTATATCTCGTGGAATAGTAATCTGCACTGACTTCATGAAGACCAGCAACTGTTCGATGAAATGCCTCACTCAGCAGTTACTAAGGGTATTTTTAGCAAACATGTACTGTTTTCAGGAAACAATCCAGAGAGCAAAAATAGGAACCGCAAGTCCCGAAAATCACATTTTTTGAGGGCTAAAAGGATCTCCTTGGGCAGTCAACCTTTGTGGTAATCATGGGTTGCTATATTAGTCCTTTTGGTCAGTGAAAAAGTAAGCTACCATTTCTGGAAAAAGTGACCTTTCCTGGTACATAACTTTTTACCTCTACCTAATCAGTTGCTCTGTCTCTGAGCATGCACAGGACAAAAGGACGTCCTGTCTATTTTACCTACAGAAAAAGAAGATGCTACAGATCCACCTTGGGAGGAGCTTCTCTCCCTCATCCACTGGTCAACTCAAGTGACATTTCAGGAGAAAACCCTTTGCTACCTCCTTTGCCAACTAGAAGCTGCCAAGATAAAAAGACCTTCAAGACAAATGTTTATTTATGAAGAGCCAATCAACCTCAGTCTGGAACCTCTCCTAGAAGGGGTGATTGCGCCTATAAATTGAAGGGGTCCATGAAAGAAGTTTTGCTACTACTGTTGCTGTTACAAGGGTTGTAGCCTGAACCCGTTGGAGTGCAAAGAGAAGAAAAGGGAGACAAGAGCTTGCTATGGAAGCATAGGAAGATGAGAAGAAAGAAGTTCAGTAGCCATGCAGCCATCCTTGACATTCTTCCACCATAAACCTCTACCCTGTCACTCTTAGCATTAGTACATCTGGAGCCGGTGCACTTGCCACCTGCCGTTTCTAGTTCTCTTTTTAAGAACAGCCTGCTTAGTGTAGGGCTCGTCCCCGTGTGTGGGGAGGACTTCGTCCTAGTAAGGATTCCACTCCTCGTGGGTAACACTTCTCTTGGCCAAAGAGTGGAAGCCTCTCCTAGCTGGGAGAGGGGTGGACGTAGGTTTATCTTGGGACAGCCAAACCACCTTAAATCCTTGTGCAATGTTGTGATGTTCTCCTTCCATATCTCCTATCTCCATTCACCGTGTTTCAAAGATCTTATTTCTGCTACGTAGCCCATGGTTTATAGTTCAGATCTGTGGTTTGCTTTGATTCATCATTGAAAACATTTAAACTACGCATTGTGTTAACCCGGATCTATTCACCCCCCTTCTAGATCCTCTCTTAACCATCCAACAAGCCCCGCCATTTAACTGTCTAGGGTTGTGCCGAGCAAGAGGGGCCAAGCCCTTGTCGGTAAATCGTAGCCGTCGTTGGGTGGTGTCATCGGGTAACCCGTACATGAGCCCACAGTTGTTTCCTTTTCTTGTAGTAACCCTAGTGAAGTAGAGGCACGGCCTCCACCGAAGTCTGACTTTAATTCTGAGCTTAAGCATCGGTCATCTACGGAGTAGCTCTTTCAGTGGTGGCTATTCATCCCCCAGTTCATACCAGCACAAGGAAAGAGCATGCCTTCACTATTGCCACCCTGTAGCTAGGCATGACCCATCGGTTAAATGCCTTAGCAAGGCCACGGGGACTGTGTGTGTGGACACCATCGCGCTCGGGAGAGTGGCCTCGCTCGGGATGGAGGCAGAGGCATTTTATCAATGCGTGCTCAAGAAAGTGGCCTTGCTCAGAAGGGAGGGCATGCTTGCCCAAGCGTGCAGAGAAATGACATGCTCGGAGGCAGAGGGCACGTTCACCCATGCATGCTCGGAGGTGACATGCTCGAAGACAGGGCCACATTCGCCCGGAGGAGGCATGTTCGAAGGTGGAGGGCACGTTCGCCCACTCATGCTAGGAGGAGGCATGCTGGAAGGCAGAGGGCACATGCGCCCACACATGCTCGGAGGCGGCATGCTCGGCCAAGGAGTGTAGCACGGTGTTTAGCAGGAAAGGTGTCTCTCGAAAGGGAGAAGGAGTGCTCGCCCATGCATGCGCGGGAGGGAGATGCTTGAGATAGAGATGATCGGGAGAGTGGGAGTTCGAGCGGGAGATAGGCTCGGAGAGAGGGAGAGTTCAAGTGATAGATAATCTCGGAGAGAGAGACATCGGGAGAAAGAGAGAAGCTCGGGGTGAGAGCTACTCGGGGAGAGAGAGAGCTCGGCCCGCCATTTCTTCTTTCTTCTTTCTTCTTTTCTTCTTATTTGTTTTCTTTTTTTTTCTTTTTTTGACCTTTTGTACTAGCATGTAACGAGAATGCACTTTCGCTTTTCACTTGTCATAACCATAAAGGTTACGCACTAGAACGCCATCATGAATTTTCACGGATTCTTATAGATTTTACGTATTTATAAAGAAAGTACTCCCAGTGTAATGCCATGCCGGTAGTATCATACCCCATGGTTTACAGTATATTTCCGGCAATTAACCGAGGGGACTGGCATAGAGTCCTTGGGCACAATCAGCACTCAAACTGTATCTTCACGTATAAATCAAGCTACTTCCATGAGTATAACAACAAAGCAAGGCCAGCAATATAACAAGTTCAATAACCAATGACAACAACGTCAATGGAAGAATGCTTCAATTAAGAACATGAGATATCAAAAATGACTTAGAGCAAGGTTATGCCTGTGGAAATAAGTTGACATCATAACGGTATATTCATTACTTTCCATATGTTATTAACATCTTATTGGAGAAGTGTTAAGTTCCAAGCAATCATTAGACCATCTAGGAATTTTTAAAACTCAACCCAACGGTCAATCCTCAGGTTAGGTACTATCAGAAATCAAGCAGTCATTTATAGGGCCATTTATGGACTCACGCGGTCTATTCCTGGACTGTTTAGCAAGTCAAGCGGTCTAGTAATGAGCCATTTATGTTGGAACGAAATCCCAAATATGGGTTGAACTCCTGGAGACAAGCGGTCGGATATTGGACCGTTAATGGGTCTTAGCGGTCAAATTCTAGACCATTTATGTCCAGAATTTAGAAAACTAATGGTAGTGCTCTCTAGATAAATTAGACTTTAATGGTACAACCAGCTCGACATCCTGGAGGGAATCTCAGGCTCACGGAGACTTACGAAGGCCTTGAAAATAAGATTTCCTACTCCGTTGGAAGGAATATCCAAAGGAGAGGCCATCAAGTCTAAGATTGGGTGCCTAATGTGCAATAGTGTACTTAATGGTCATATACTGGGATATATGCCATGTACTTAGGAATATGACTCTATAGATAAGAAGAGAACTATTAATAATGAATCAACAGTGTACCACATTCATATTAACATTTGAATGATACCTTTATTTACAAAAGTATATGATTTAGCCATATTAACTAAAGTTTTAAAAATAATTCTAAGCGTGCAATCCATTAGAGCGAACAGTAATAAAACCCAGTGTAAGAAAGTAGTACCTAAAACAAGTTGGAGACTTAATTAACTAGTCATATCATAAGTTAAATGGGTTGTTCTTAATTCAATCTCGGGTTGACAGAACTCAGAACATAAACGGCCCATTATATGGCAGTTTGTATAAGCTAAGAGGTCAATCGTAGGTCCGCTTATGGTATTACAAAAATCAAATCGTTGGAATCCAAATGGTCTATAGTTTGGCTGCTTACATTGTCAAGCGGTCTATCGTTGGGCCGCGAACGAATCACCGGCAGTCCATTATCAGGCCGTTTAGACCCAGCTGACAGGAAACTAAATGTAACTTAAATGCCTAACCCAACGCATATCATGCCTGAAAATCAACATATATAATCTATATAACATGATAGAACAAAGATAGGCCAACAATATGCATAGGTTTCACGTATTATGACAAGACAATTTCTTTTTAGTTCAATTAGGGCTATGGTTCATGCATGCAATGACAAGTTATCATAAAGCAACTAATAATCCTTGTATAAAGCATGAAACCAAGTGCAATAAGAGGGCTTTTAATCCTGGAACCATATTTTAGCGGTTCATGAGATACCCTACCTCTGGAAATGCTCCTAGACTCCGAATTTAGGGCTGGAAGTTAACCCTAGTTCTTGCTCATTCTATACCGAACCAGCAACTTCACACCTTCCTATCTCTTGATTCCCTTGACCAAAAGACATGATATTTTGAGGGTAGATAGAAGATACAAAGGAGAACAAAAAGTTCTAAAGGTGCAACCTCTAAATACCTTGTTTTGGGTTCCTAATCTCCTGATCTTCACTGACCCATTGCACAAGTTCCTGGGTTGCTAGTGTAGAATCAGCAACTTTGGGTGCCTCTAACTTCCTGTAGGCTTGATCTCCTAGCACGAAATTTAGAGGAGAGTTAGACCTTAATATTGGGAATAAAAACCTCAAAAGAACCTATCCGAAATAATGCTTCCTTACCTCAGTTCCACGCGAGTCAAAAGTAAGGGTTGCACAAGTCAACTCTGGGTTCTATTTATAGGTTTAACTAGGGTTTCATGGATTTGAACGAACTTAGACTCCTTATTAGGTCTCCAATTCATTCCTATTATCCTCTAGAGTATTCTAACTAATAGATTACATCAATCTCTAGGGATTTGGGCTGGAGAGAAGGAGTTTTCCACACTATTATGTCATGACAGACTACGCCAAAGGTGAGCTAGAAGGGGGGGTTGAATAGATCACCCCCAATTTGATCTAACTTAAACTATTCGAGATGCCGCAGGAAATATAAGCCAACACTCGAGAATAGAAGCACTATCAGAGATGAGTTTGATCGAGCGTTAGGCGTGCAAGCAATCGAATAACAGATTTCATCCTTGTTAATGAACTATCATTACTTTGGTATTTAACCAATGTCAACGAACAAGCCCAGGTCCGACCCTTGTCACCATCGACAAGATCGGTCACTACCCTTCGACCCTTGTCACCATCGGCAAGATCAGTCACTACCCTTTCGACCCTTGTCACCATCGGCAAGATCGGTTACTACCCTTTCGACCCTTATCACCATCGACAAGATCGGTCGCTACCTTTCGACCCTTGTCACCATCAGCAAGACTGGTCACTCCTTTGACCCTTGTCACCATCGGCAAGATCGGTCAACTATCCTTTGACTCTCGTCACCATCGGTGAGATCGGTCAGCTACCCTTCGACCCTTGTCACCATCGGCAAGACCAGTCACTCTTTTGACCCTTGTCACCATCGGCGAGATCGGTCAACTATCCTTTGACCCTTGTCACCATCGGCAAGACCGGTCACTCTTTTGACCCTCGTCATCATCGGTGAGATTGGTCAACTATCCTCCGACCCTTGTCACCATCGGCAAGACCGGTCACCCTTTTGAACCTCGTCACCATCGACGAGATCGATCAACTATCCCTCGACCCTTGTCACCATCGGTAAGATCGGTCGGCTATCCCTTAACTTGGACCTTCCGTCCTCATTAATATACAAACTACCATTGCTTCGACATTTAGCCCATGTCGACAGATAAACCTCACCTCCAATTTTTGTCACCATCGGCGAAATGGATAGACACATTCAGCTCCTCTACCTTTGTCCCATCTTGGCCAAAGTTTGGCTCCAGGAACGACTATACCGTGGTGGAGTGAACACCTCGCCCCTTCGATGAAGGCGTGAGCACTCTCCTGCCCTAGTAGCCTATAGCCCTGAGCTAAGCTAGTAGGCTAGGGAGAAGAAAAGAAAAGAAAAGAAAAAAAAGAGAAAGAAGGAAGATGACAAGGCCGCAGTCGAAGCGACAAATAAAGATATTTCATTAATGTGAAGTGTCGAAATACACCACTGCCCGGGACATCCCCCGAGGTACTGTTGGCACTCAAAATATGATTGATGGTGACCAAGCCATAAAAATGAATGATACAGCCAGAAGCCGATGAAGATCAACACATTGAAGACTTCTCAAGCTGCCAGAGCCTCGAGTCACATGGAATGAATGCCGGGGACTTCACCTCAGGAGAATCGAGATGAATCCACAACCAACTGACAGTGCAACCAAGCTTGCCTAATGATCCGGCATCGACTCCATCATGCCGCATACCCTACACCCGTCGCCTGACCAAGGACGATGGTCTACTCGGTGGCCTGCCACCTGAATGAAGACTCTCTTGAGAGGGAAGAATGCCATCGGCCCTTTATAACAAGGAACTGAAGGCTCTGTCAGTAGGAAGATCCCGATCACCTGACATGAGTTCGGCTTCTCGCTTTATCAGGTCCATTAATGACCGAATGATCGCTAGTCAAGGCAGAATTACCCCGGGTGTCATATCACCCCGTAGGGAAGCTTCGAGCATGAGCCGGGCTGAGTCAAAAGCACAAATCATAGTGCCGAAGGCCGTATCAGCATAAAACTCACGTGCTCGAGCCGAACACACACGGAGTTCCGACCAAGGCCATACGCCGTGCCGAGAGCTTTGTCAACACCCCGCCAAGGTTTCGGAACCATCCTCGGACCCATCAGCTAGCCCGTGTCGAGCGACCAAGCTTGTATGGTGCGACTCATAGCCCGGCGCCACTAATTATGACACGCAAAGACCCATAGGAGACTCTCCCCGGCACGGCCAATAACGGCGCGCAAGAGGGGCTTGATGGAGGCCGTTCCCCGGTGCCACTGAATCCAGCGCGCCCTCTGTGGCACCGGGTTAACTGTTGCTATAAAAGTAACACCATTTTGTCCATGTAAAGGAGAGAACAGACGAGAGAGATGACAATTGGAGAGAACAACACAAAAGGGGAATCAAGAAGAGAAGGCCACCAATCCAAATAGAGAGTTCGAGGGTTTTCTTGAGAAAAAAGCCTCCCTTCTGAGCGTCTCCACCGCCGCCGTGACCCTCTGTTCTGCACGAACTCCCCGATGCCGGAGAAGATCTTCTGCTCTCTCATTTACTTAGGTGGGTCGCCATGGCTTGCCTACCAATCCCCCCTTTTGTCTGATTTTCTTCATTGCCGTAATGTAAGTGAGCGGGGGAGGGGCGATGATACGAGCCATTCCTCCCCCCTCACCATTCTTGGGCGTTTTCTCCTCCCCTGTGATCTTCCTTTCTGATTAGTGTAATTGACGACCGAGCAACAATGCCGATGTCTATAGATTAAATCTGTATTTTCTTTTTTTCTTTTACTTCTAGAATGAACAAAGTGCACGAGTGCATCAATGGTGTTGAGTGGATTAATATTGTTCTCGTTTCTGCATTATTTCTTCTTCTCCCCTCCCTGCATGTTGTCCCTGCAACCATTGAATCGGCATGGCGCTACAGTGCCGACACCAGAATGAGTAACATGTCATCTTCCCCCCCCCCGTCTGTGCGATTGACCGATTCCCTGTATGTTATCTCCCTCCAGTGACTCTATTGTCAGATCGTGACCATCGATCTGCAAGATTGCCGCATGGTAATGGATGCCCGCGCGATACGGGTTGGCATTGTTGTCAGTTGGCTTAGTTGACGTGCAATCGATGTGTGGCACGCCCGCGAAACGCACGCGATCGGCGTTCACAATGAACCCTGGAACAGCCGTGCCACTCTGCACCACCCGACCGCCCTGGAAGTCCCACGTAGTCCCATCCAAGTCCGTCATCACAGGATCGGTGATGAGGAAGTCGCCATCGGGAATGATGATCCTGCCGCCGAGTAGGGCCGCCGCAGCAAAGGCGGCGTCGCAGTTCGTCACACCGTCACCCACTGCGCCTATCGTAGGATGCGTGATATCGACGCCAGTTACTGGCAATGCCATTTTCTTGAGGCTGCCAATGCTGCCGTCGTAGACAAGGAACGTATCGGCCGCGCGATCATAGTCCGTAAGTGATAGAACGCTCAACCCGCTCGGGTCGGGCACTGTCGTTCCGGGATCGCCGATGTCTCCGATCCGAACGATCTGCACAGCAACATCATTGGCGTTTGAAATCGTGCCGGCATGGTTTACATACTCGACCGGAAACGTCCAATAATCTCCCTGATCAGTCCCGGCGCCAGTTATGGTGAACTCTAGGAAGTTGCTCGGTGCGGTTTCCTTATGAATGCGGATTGTTGCCTTGTCGTTCGACGTGCTGTCGTCCCACGACGCGATCGAATTCGTGAGCGTCGATGTGGCGCGGTCGACTTGATGTACCGCGATTTGCGTCACGCTGGCCGGCGTCGCGTTGTTCGTGCGGATCTTGCCCGTGCCGGGATCGCCGCTCGTCGCCGTCGACCACTGGTATTGGTAGCCGGCATCGATGCCATCCGTGCCGGGATCGCCTTCGTCGCCTTTCGGGCCCTGCAGCGAGGCAAGATCCTCGATCAGGACAGTGGCGTAAACCTCGACGGTGCTCGAGATGCTGGCCGCCTGTCCGAGCGCCGCGTTGGGGTTTGGATCAGCTACCCAATACTGCAGAATGAAGTCTGTCGTATCCGCGATCTCGAACTCGCCAATCAGCGAGGCAATGGCGCCAGTGGCCGCGTCGTTGTTGCCATCCGGGTCCGTTCCGGATGTAACCTGCACACCGAAAATGATGATCGAATCGTCGTCGGCCGTCTTGAACCTGATCCGCGACACATCCGTAAAAAAGAACGCCTTTTTAGCATGGACACGATAGCGCCCGGCAGGCAATGTGATGGTGTTCGAGGCCAGCGATGAGTTCGTGATGGTGTTGACGACGGAAGTATTGAGGACGGCTGTCGTCCACGTCGTCGCGACAGGGCTGCCGCCGCTTGTTCCGCTCGACTTCTGGTCCTGCACAAGGAAGGTCTTGAGCGTGCTCGTGCCCGGATCCTGCTCAAAGCTCTCCCACTGGCTGTTCTTGAAGATGAGCGATTCTTCTACGTCGACATCGAAGGCCTGCCAGCCAGCTTCCGGAACGTACCTGATCCACGAGCCGTTGCCGTCCGCCTCGGCGATATCGTGCACGGCGAAGCTGAGTGCGCTCCACGCCCCGAGAGGCGTGTCGTTGATGATGTAGCGCGCGCCAGGATCAGGGTTGACCGGCGGCGTGGAGACGCGATCGAGAATGCGGAAGTAGGGCGCGGTGGCCTTGTAGTCGGGCGGCGCATACGTATCTAGTCCCCAATCCGAGCCGTCAGAGACGAACCATACGGTTTCTCCCAGACTGACGAGCGGATAGGACCTGCTGATCTTGTTGGCGCGGATGTTCTGCGAGCCTGGCGCGATGATCGAGACCTGGCCGGCCGTGCCATTATGGCGGAAACCAATGCGGAAACCATTGCCAGCCGTGACCGCGCTCGGTAGCGTGCGCGCGAACGAGCCGCCCGTCGGGTTGCAATCGAAGCGAGTTCCCTTGTCGGCAACCGTGTGGGTGCCCGAGGTCGTGAGAGAGCTTGGTAGGCTTTTGCAATGACAACGGAACATGCGGAATGGAGGAACTTGCAGCGCACGGTTCAAGGCCTTACTCAGGCTTTACCACAAGTGGCTCAAGCAGGAGCTGTAAACCATGGCACGGGCAACTTATATTGGAACTTTAGGGGGATGGATCCACCGAGATTTGGTGGCTCGACTGACCCTGATGAAGCCGAGCACTGGTTGGAAGAGATGGGAAGGACATTTGACGTAATGCAATGCAATAATCAAGAACGTGTCCTTCTCTCGACATTTTAACTGGAACGTGATGCAAGGACATGGTGGGAATAGGTAAAGGCAACTCTTGATGATCCATAAGTTACATGGGAAGAGTTTGAGGAATTCTTTAATGGTAAATATTTTTCTGATTGAGTGCAAGAGAAGAAGGCAGCGGAGTTTGTGACTTTGAAGCAGCAAAATCTATCTGTGGCTGAATATGAAGTTCAATTTTCTTAGCTGTCTCGATATGCTACTCACTTGATATCCACCGAGAAGATGAAGGCTAAGCGCTTTCTTAATGGACTGAAGCTACAAAGCTCCGTAGGTTTCTTTCTCTATAAATAACCCCTCCATCAAACGAGCTCCAGCTACTACTCGTATTGATTCCCTACGTCGACGTTCTCCCTCACTGTTCTTCCTCTGTTGATGCTGTTTGCTACTATAGTTGCTGAGCGTAGAGCGTGAGAAGCTCTGCATCTTCGTCTACCACAATTGCTGCATCCTGCTACTGAACGAAAGAAGAAGCCATCTTCTTCTGGGTTCGCTATTGTTGTTGTTCTACTCCATCTTTGTACAGAAGCCTCTGCTCCTTTCTTCTTGATCGTGCGTCCGTACAGTGGCCGCTGTTACACTTCTCCTTCCTCTGGTGGTTGCAGAGGATCATCTTCTTCCTGCGTGCAGTAGCAGTTGCTGTTACTGCATATTTTTTTCTTACTTCTCTGCTTCGTTCTGCCATCCTAATCAACCAAGAGAGGTAGGTGTTCTCAAGTACAGAAGCCCAACTTGTTAATCAGAATAAAATCATGCATATAGTCTTTTAGTATTTGATTCCATGATTTTCTGTTCAGTTTTACTGAGTTTCAGTAAATAGCGACCCTATCCAGGGAGCTATTTAAATAAAATGACCTTGCATACAGTCGCTAGTTCTGGTGATATTTAATAAATACCCATGTTAAAAATTAAATAACTATGTAACCTGATACTAGTGTTAATGCATGGATATAGTTCTGGACTCCTGATATTTTTCTCTACCCGTTCATGTTTGAAAATTTATGATTCTATCAACTTTACAATTGTGAACAGTGATTTGAGTCTTAAAACAGCCTAAAGGAAAGGGCGCCCCTATCAAGGGTGCCATATTAAGAAATTGGAGCCTCCAAAAGAGGGCGCTAATTCCCTGAGGGCAAATTTCTAGGGACTGGTGTATATAAAATGAGGAATTTATAGATTAAGCACCTCTATGTGAGGGCGCTAATTAATGAAATAATGGCACCCTCATGGGCACTAATTAATAAATTAATGGCACCTGCCTGGGTGCCATTTCCCTAATTCACTATTTTTCCACCGAGTTTTCCACTTGACCCATACCGAGGGTCTTTCGGCACTGGATGTCAGTCTGCAGATGCAGTCCCACGTTTTCATAATGATTCACGCTTACCCCACTATCTCTCAGTGATGATTGAGCCCTTGGCGAGATATTCCTTCCTTCAATCTGGTGATTTCATCATAGAGACCTCTGTAAGTCTACGCGAAGCCTTAGATTCCCTCAAGGCCACTGAGTAGGTTGTACCCTAAAAATTCATGACACCGTGTCTTGTCACGTCACTCTGAAGAAACGTGACAATTTAGCCCTCTTAGAGTGCGGTTCTGGCCTCTTTGAGAATTGATCTGTCTGTCAGTAATTGGCGACACTGACTTGGGTGCCAGAATGAATTTGGTGACTTGTCCAGTGCCGTTATTCTCCTGAATAGCGACCTGAGTCTGGGCGCTATTTCATCCAACTTGTCTTGTTCACAGAAAGTAAGCGACCATTCGTTAGCCTGATAGGCACCATTTACCCCATTTTATGATATGTCTTGATTTCCAGAATGTTTAATAAGGAGTCATACTTGTTCAAAGTTCTATCCTTGAATTCTTTTGTTCGTGAGATCTATCTTATCATCCTACAATGGTTATCCCTTGGAACTCTATATTGGCTATAACTATAGTGGATGTCAAAAATATACATGACTCAATGCTTGTGCATATAGGGCCCAATCTGGTCTTAGAAGGAGCACCCGAAAGTACTTGTGTCCATGGAAGCTATATTGATCACGGTGTGGCACTGCACTGAATTACATGACTTGCTAGATTGACATTTCACAACTCGTACTCGACTTGACATGACATGACTTGCGTGGCCCGGAATGGATATTTACTTGCTTGATAACATGATAGCCAATTCACTTGACATGTGTCACGCCCCGAGTGTGGAAGGAACTCCGAGACATGACGAGTTATATTCAATCATGTCAATCAGAGCATAAGTGTATTCGACACACACATAGACAGAGCCCGCACAAGTAGAGATAACTAAGTCCTTTATTCATAGCTTCACAGTATTTCTATTACAAACTCTCTTAGAACTCAATAAAAAGAAAATTAGAATGGATGACTCAAAAATAGAAAAGACAAGACTAGATAACCGTATTGATGGTTGGAATGGCTTTAACCTCTTCACTCATGTCCATCCCCATCCGAATGAGCATCGTCATCAAAATTACCTGAAAAATAAGAGAAAACACTAGATGAGCAAACGCTCAGTAGGAATTATATCTCAAGTGCTAGCTTACTTTAAGTAATTTACATGTTACATGGATGCAAGTATAGCTATGCATGTTCGCGTGAAACGACAATAGAGAGAGTATTACAAGAGATAATAGACTGAACTATCAAGGCTTCAAGATTTCATGTAGACTATATCAAGATGATCAAGCATGTTAAACATATCAAGTCATATCAAGTGAATTGGCTAGGTAAAAGGAGGTCACTAGTGTAGCAACCAATAGTGCAAATCGAGGTGATGGACAACGCCCGCGCCCGCGCGATCGTGATGCACGGCGCTTGGTACGTGGATCCCGCGCTGGCCGCGAAGCGCGTGGCGGACGTGACGTGGGCGGAGCTGGCGGGATTCGACGTGGGGAGCTGGCGGGGAGGGAAATTTGCCGGGCAGCGCGTGCCGCGGCTTGATGCGATTTTCGCGCTGATGCGCGGGCGCCCGGAGCGGCGGCTCTACCTCGACGTGAAGGACGTGGCGCTGGAGGCGTTGTCGGCCGCGGTGGACGCGGCGGAGGTGGTGGTGGGCGCCGTCTCCAGCGTCACCACCCCCGGGAACTTTTCACCGGGAGCAGGAGGAAGCAGTTGCTTTTCCTCCGTCGGGTTGTCAACCGGCCTGATTTCCACCATACCAGGCATCTGAACTTGCGGAAGACGGAGATAAAACACGGTCCCGCCTTCTGGTGGACATTCAAAGGTCAGTTCGGCCTTATGCATATCCGCCAAAGCCTTAGCGAGGTACAACCCAATGCCAAATCCCATCGGAGCATCCGCCGTTCCCTCGACCGCCGCGTGTGCAAACTTCTCAAAAAGGCGTGCCCCGACCTCCGGGGCAATACCAGGACCAGTATCCTTTACCGACAGCACAAACGCTTCGTTTTCATCCCGGAGAGACACCACTACTTCTCCCTGCCGGGGACAGAATTTGATCGCGTTGGCTATAATATTATATAAGATGATCTCTATCTTTTCAGGATCAGCGTTCACGACAGCCCCTTCCAGCAGGCAATCGAACTCATAGCGTAAAGATTTGGAACGCGCCTCGTCACCAAAACAAAAGAACACCTGCCGGCACAGGTTCAACAGATCGGTTTCCCTGCATTCCAGCTTCCCCCATTCACTATCCACCTTTCGGAATAACAACAGCCGGTCTGTCATTTTCAACAGCCGCTGTGCATTCGTATACATGATCCCCAGGTTGAAACTGTCCGGCTGAGCCCCTTCGTTTTTCAACATTTCCCGTATGGGATTGATAATAAGCGACAAAGGAGAGCGAAACTCATGAGAGATGTTCGTAAAGAAGGAAAGTTTCCGCTCATTCAGCTCCATTTCCCGGCGGTGTTGCCACTCGGAATTGGCTAGCTCAAAACGAGCACGGACCTGTCTTTTCCAGTAATATAAGATCAGTCCTACCACCGAAAGCAATGCCAATATCGCCAGCGACCTGGCCCACCAGGTACGGTACCACGGCGGCAACACCCGGATGGGTAGGGAAAAGACAGTATCATTCCAGACACCGGAAGAGTTCGTGCACCGAATATGCAAAACGTAATCCCCTTCCCGCAACGCCGAATAGTTGGCTGTTTTTTGAGAACCGGCCTCTATCCATGACCGGTCCCAACCGTCCAGGATATAGGCATACCGGATCCTGGCGGGAAAGGCATACTCCAATGCCGCGAAGTCTATCGACAACACCGCTTTATCATACGGCAATATCACAGCCCCGGGTCTTAGGATGGTTCCCCCTTTGAGGAAACCGCCAATGCTGTCGATGGGTTGATTCATCACACGGATCCCGGTAAGGACCACTGGAGGAAAACGCGCAGGAAGAAGGCTGTCCCGGGGACGGAAAAATGTAAAGCCCCTGATCCCCCCGAAGAAGAATTCCCCGGAATCCGTTTTAAAGGCCGCATTATAATAAAACTGGTTGTTTTGAAGGCCGTCATCAACGTAAAAGCGTTCGAACCGGTCGTTACCCGGCGTAAATTTATTCAACCCATTGTACGTGCTCAACCACAAAGCCCCCCATTCATCCTCCAGTATATTCAGCACATGATTATTGGAAAGGCCCTGCTCCTCCGCATAATAGCGAATATTTTCCCCGTCCACCCGTGCCAGGCCCTGCCCTTGCGTACCTACCCAAATGATCCCCCCGCGTCCCTCGATAATGCTCCGGACTGAAGCCTGGGTCCGGATATGCCGTATAACCTTTCCCGTTCTATCAAGGCAAAAAAGCCCCGCCCCACCGCCAGCCCAAATGCGCCCCATGCTGTCCTCCACGATAGCAAACACATCCCCCCCGCAGCTATTCACCTGCACAAAGCGCTTCGCGCCGGGATCATATTTATATAACCCGCCCTTTTCCTTAAAACATCCCATCCAGATCGTCCCCTCCCGGTCCTGGTAAAGACGCCAGGCATAGTTACTATTCGTATCGTTGCCAGGTGTGATCCTTTGATAATAGCCCGTTGCCGGATCGACCCTGCCTACCCCCGCACCATACGTTGCTACCCAGATCAACCCCTGTCTGTCAGCCAGCAGGTCGGCTATGTTATTGTTCGGCAGGCGTCCCGGTCCCATCCCGTACGCCGTAAAAGTATTCCGGTTGCGGTCCCAGATGCTGATACCAGCCCCGTCCGTACCGATCCAAATCCTTTGCGCTTTATCCTGGCAGAAAGAAAAAACAAAGTTGCTGGCCAGCGTATTGGTAGTCCCGTTTTGCCGGGCAATAGAATAAAACGCCTCTCTGGCGGGATCGAAGATGTCAATCCCCCCACGAAATGTTCAAGGGCAAGTACGGACGGTGTCCAAGGGCTCCATGCTAGCCCCCTGGCAGATGGCCAGAAACATACTGTAAATCATAGGATATGATGAATACTGGTGTCGCATTGCACTAGGGCTACTTTGTTTATAAATGGGTGAAATCCACGAGGCTCATCATGAAATTATACTTACTTATTACATGATTTTTACATGACTTTTTAGTGCATAGTCTTTTCAAGATTATGAAAAGTACATTCTCATTACATGCTAGTACGTTCTCATTCATGAAAGGTCACATTATAATCTTGCTTGATCATGTTCACATATCTTGTTCGTATCTTGATATCTTGTTGTTACTTTAGTTTTATCCGCATGACTTATCGCATTTTCATTATCTTACCCTCTAGAGCAAAAATGTTAATTGCTTAAATTATGCCTTCATGTTGATACGAAGATATCTACTAGACAAAGTGTGCTCACTTCCTACTTTTTCAATCTTTTTCAAGAGATTCTAGTAGTTCGGATTCAGATTTCTTGAATGATGGGTCTGAGGGCGAGAGCGATTGATGATCGAGAGAGAAACCATAGATAGTCATGAGTCCGGTTGTAATAGATGAAAAGTTATGCCTATGTAATTTTCTTTTCTTGAGTCTAGTGATGTAAAGAGTCAAGTGTCTTTTGTAAACCTTGATTATTATGATTTAATAAAGTTGAAAGTTTAAGCATATTGTATGGTATCCACTTCTTTTATGTGTGAATGATTAGCGCTCTGATTATCTTGATAGCTTGAGGCTTATCTTGCCGTCTATTCATGTTCCCGACTTAATTCCGCTACATATCTCGGGACGTGACAGTTAAGGTGGTATCAGAGCCTAAGCATAAATAAGTCCTAGAAAAATATCAAGTCATAGGTTAAGTCCAAAGTTTAAGGACCCATACTTATGAGCTAGGAAAGAAATTTCAAACCTATGTGAGATTTGGCTAGAGCCTAGGATGAGATAGTTATTTATAAAGAAATTAACCTTTAGGCTAATCTTCCCAAATTCCAAGGAAAATAACTAATTGTTTATTCTCTTAGGCACCTCATTCTCACAATGGCGGCGAACCGTGCGAATTGAAAAGCTAAGCAACAAACTATTGTGGGTCTCACCTAGGCCCTACAAACAGTGGCTCAACCTGTCCTGTGGGCAGGCGCCAATGATTTACATCACAATTTTCAAAGTATGTACCCTCCGTAGTTCTCGTGGTCGTCCAACCCTAATGAGGCAGAGAACTGGATTGACGAAATGTATCGCATATTCATTGTTATGCAATACACAGACCTAGAGAAGGTCCTATTAGCCACGTTCCAACTCAATAAAGATGCACGTACGTGGTGGAAGGCTACCTTAGCCCATCTCCAAAATGCACAAATTACTTGGGAGGAGTTTCTTGAACTCTTTTGAGAAAAGTATTTCTCTGAGTATGTATGCGAGTGGAAGGCTATGGAATTCACCTCCCTTAGGCAAGGAATGATGTTTGTAGTAGAATATGAGCTACAATTTTCTCATCTGGCACCTTATGCTTCACACCTTGTGGCTACAGAGCTCCTCAAAGCCAACCGCTTTATGGATGGCCTATGGCCAATTTTTATTAAACAGCTTGGCCCTCAGAATAGTAGGACCTATACAAAGATGGTCCACCAAGCCCATCCATGTGAGAGGACCTTGGAGAAGGTTGAGAAGTTTAAAGGCAAGGGTGAAGACTCTAGCCATAAGTACGAGAAGAAAGTAAGAAAAGAAGAGAAATTCAGTATCACGGGATCCTACAAATCCCGTGACAGCAAGAAGAGATCTCGTAATGGGAATGACAAAAACAACAACAACATCAAGAATAAGAAAGTTAAAGAAGAAGAAAAGCAAGTAATGGCAGCTTACACGTTTTGTGAAAAATTTAGTCATTTGATCGAAGAATGTTGGAAGCATCTTCATGCTTGTCTCCAATGCAGAAGTCGGGAGCATCGACTGCCCGATTGCCCCCTCATGAAAGAACAACCTTCTAATGGCAGATGTAGGCAGCAGGCTCGTTTAAATGTCATTCTGGATGAGGAAGCACCGAAGGATGATGACTTAATGGAAGGTACCTGTCACGCCCCGACACGAAATATTGAGACGCGATGAGTCGTAACACTCGTGTCAATCAGAGCATGCATATAAGGGGAATCCAATTTCAAAGAAGATAATGACAAAAGGATATTATTATTTCATCAAAGTAAAAATTTACAACATCATTAATCTTTAAGAGGCATAATATAACATCCAAACATATTTAATTCTTGCGAGAGCAACAAATTTAAACCTAGGTATCTAAGATAAACTTGGTCCCTCTTTTCACTCTTGCCCGTCCTCAGTTGTTCGGGGTTCATCATCAGAACTACCTGAAATATTAACCAAAAATACAGGGTGAGTGAAACGCTCAGTAGGATTTATATCTCTATATTAGGTAACTTTAAGTAATTAACATTTTAGATAAAGTTACTGTGCTATGTCGAGAATGAAACTAAAACATGGAACATGAACCAAACTGGGTGACTTTTCGGCCACTTACGGCCTATTCTGACATTTCGCATGTGCTGATCAGACTACCCAGGTTTTCTGTTGATTCGACCATCGACACTGTGATTTGTGCTATCAGACCTACTCTGCATATACACGAGGCATCATCAGTGAATGACCCACCACTCAGGACACTTTTGCCCTAGCTAGGTAGCTTCCCGACTACTTACGGGCCTTTCTGCTAGCAGGACGTACCCGAATTGGGTCACTCGAATCTTCTGCTGACACAGCCTTCGGCAGCTTGTCTTGAGGAGCCAGGGATGTTTCTTCACCTCGGGAGGGTTTCTTCTCAGGTGGTGGACCACCAGGTACATTCTCGTCCTGATCGGGTGAAGGATTGGTTTTGTTTGGCATGGCCGAGTTGATGCTGGTTTGTTGGGTTTGTTGACTTCGGTAGGCCATACGGCATTGCCAATGGTTGTGGATCCCCTTCGAACATCCCGAGGTAATGAGCTACGAAATCCCCAGTGTTCTTTTCGGGTGACCTGTGGCTTCAGAAGTCCGAGAGGACCTTTCTTCGAACTCTCTTTGGCTTCTTCTTGCCTGGTCAGAAATTCCTGGCCCTTACAGCCTGATTGCCGTATAGCAATATTTTAGGCGCCAACAAATGCCCCCCAGTCGTGGGTGTCACGAGCGAGGGACAAACAGTGCAGGGCCCATGGATGCATTTATTTTATCATGGCTATTAGAAGTGGGACCCACTTTGTTCAAAAACTCATTAAGCAAGGTTGAATCGGCGAGCAACCCTAGCTACCATGAGTCAGCATCGGGCTTTGAGTGGAGTGAATCGACATCGGGGCCATGTGGGCATTGACTGTGGTGAGTTGGCATTGGTGTTTAACCCCTGATGAGTCGGCGCCTGTTGAAGTGGGTCGGTGAGTCGGCAGTGAGGGGAGCTACTTCCTTCCGAGAGGAGCTGACGAGACTTAAAGTCGAGGAATCCCGCTTGCAGGAGCTAGTCTGCTACCTGTCCTTAGGGCTCCTCGAGTTTGAAGATATCTTTCATCGTCTGGCTTAGTAGCGATTAATTCTTTTGCTCCTTTGTTCATGTATGCCAGGGAATGCCCTGCAAGATCATTTTCTTTCCGTGCAATGACGTTTCATCTATTTCGCACACTTATTGCCGGTTCATGGCTTTTCCTTCTTCTTTTTTTTTTTGCCTCTTCTCTGCGCCTTTAGCCAGAGGGATATTGCTAGTTCATCGAGCTTGGGGCATGTTAGCGGCTAGGGAAGGAGAGTGCTCACACCTTCAGAGAAGGTATGAGGGGCTCGCTCCACCGCAGTGCAACTTCTCCTGAGGGCAAGACTCGATTAGCATGAATGGGAAGTGTCATCAGTCAAATGTCGAAGGATAGAGAGAATTTATTTGCCGATAAGGCCAGAAAGGTTGGATTAGCAGTTTGTTCATCGATCTCGCAGATGGTGACAAGAACTGATGGTAAGTTTTGTTCGTTGGCAAGGGTTAAATGTCGAAGGAAAGATTTTGTTTATCGGCGGGGACGAAGGGTCCGAGTCGATGGTTTATTCATTGATTTTGTCGATGCTGATGAGAATCGATGGTTGGTTTGTTCATCAGCATGGTTCAAGCACCAAGGCAAAGGAGTTTGTTTATCGACGGGGACAAAAGGTCCGAGTTGATGGTCTATTCATCGATTTTGTTGATGATGACGAGAATCAAGGGTTTGTTTATTCATCGGCATGGTTCAAATGCCGAGACAAAGGAGTTTGTTTATCGATAGGGATGAAAGGTCTGAGTCGATGGTTTGTTCATCGATTTTACTGATGATGGCGAGAATCGATGGTCAGTTTGTTCATCATCATGGTTCAAATACCGAGGTACAAATTTTGTTACAGCATAGGCATAAGGCTTTTACCGGTGGGACGTGGTGCATTTGTCGCACACAGGAATTCCCGTAGGACATGAATGAGGTAGCAACATTATTTTCATCATCATCATTTTTTTTGAATCACATTACTGACTCAAGTGCCCTTTCGGGTTTTCACTTAAGCCAGCCCCTCTTACTTTTGCCCACGTGCCCTTTCAGATTTTCACGTGACGGGGTACCCGATTTTACCTGCAACGCCCTTACGGATTTTCACCGCAGCCGGATTATTGCCATTTTTGCCCTTGCCCTAGTGTAGGAACAAGTCTGACGGGACACCTCTATTTTAAGTATCATTTTTTTTGAACATAGGATGAGAAAATGAGGATGGGTCAACATGCGATGTTTGACCCTAAATGGTAACATATGACAGTTGGCTAGGGCACGGGGCCTAGCGCCGATGAAAGGATTTATTCGTTAGCAAGGAGGTAATGCTAACGCAAAGAAAGAATTCCTGCCGATTCGGGCGTAAAGCCCGCAAATGGCGATAACACGTGAAAGTCGGTTAGGACGCGAACTCTTGCACTGAAAAGAGATTTATTCGTTAGCAATGAGATAATGTTAATGCAAAGAAAGATATTTTTTGCGCCGATTTGAGTGTAAGGTCCGTGATGAACAGTTGGTATCAGAGCAATTCTGATTCCATCAGAACACCTGGTCCCAGTAGTGCCGGGCGTACGCTGTTTAGTATGCCTCCACGCTGTCTGCCCGAGCAGACACAACCCGCCCGAGCACGGTCCAGTTGACGATCTGTTCTGCCGCCCGCATCGTCCAGTCAAGCACTATTGCCAGCCTGCGGGGGTGTCACCTGACGCGCTCCCCCGACTTCTCGGGCACCGAGGACTCGACCGCTAGTAGGAGGATGCCGATCATCCTCATCACCAGCCGGAAGTAGAGTGGCTCCACTACATTCATGCAATGAAGCCACACGTCGCGCCCCGAGAAGGCGAGGGCCCCCACTACCCAGGGCTGGCCCTCGTGCCCCTCGCCTTCATAGGGTGTCCACTGAACCTGTCAGAATAAGAGAGTGGCATTAGCATCATAAGCATATAAATTACATTTAATTAAAGAGTGTGAGTTTAGAATCTTACTGAGGTGTAAGGTAGAGTGTCCAGGTCATCATGGATCCCTCGGACTTATCTCCGAAGTGCTCCTATCTCTCGCGGGGTTACCCACCGTCTGGCGATGGGCAGCAGCTCAGGGTGGGTCTCCTCGCCTCTCCCTAGCCTGCGGAGTCACACGTAGGCCCACACTTGCATCGCATTTCACCAAAAATGTCAGCATATAATAGCATATAGGAAGCATAAAGGAAATTGCATAACCAGTTTAAGGGTAGAATCATACTTGGAGTAGAGGTGAGAAGCCGCCAAGCATCGTCTACCGGCTGGTAGAACTGAGGGTGTCGAATAGGAAGGCGAGGACTACCGCTCCCCAGGCGTAGTCCCCGACGTGGTCAAGGTCCTCGAGCAACGACAGGAAGTGCCAGTTGATCACGTTCGCTCTCGTCGCAAACAAATGCTGCCCGAAGAGCTGCATCAGGAACCTCTGCAAAACTCTGTCAGCCTCCGGTCCGGGCTCTGCCACTACTCTGGGTCGGGCCCGCTCCACCAACCTCTCCAAGTGCTTCTCGGGCAGCTCCCCAGTCGTGATCCCGGCTCTCCTCAATCTGAGACTATCCTGTAGTCTCGCCCTCATCAATGTCGTGGATTGGCGCTATGGGTGCAGCAGCTCTAGTCCGAGTAGCTCCTGGGCCATCTCTTGGTTGTCGGGGTAAGTCCTCCCGCTAACCGGAGACCCTTGCATGCGTAGGCCAGTGATCCGAGCTACGTCCTCCAGCATGGGGACCATGTGGCCCCATGGGAAAAGGAACGTGCGACTCACTGGGTCCCAGCGGTCATGCAGAGCATAGAGTAGCGGCGTGTCAAGCTGACTGACCTCAATGCTCAGGTACTCAGTGAATCCCATCGCCGCTAGTCTCTCCCGTTGGAAGTCGGGTTGTGCAAGGTACACTGCCCGGACCTACAATCAAGAGATCTGGGTCCTACGCTTTCCCTACATACATTTTAGGTTAATTGCATTAGTTATTCATTTTTCATGCATTTTGTTAATTGAATAATTCAATAAGCTAAACAGTCACTCATGGGCCATTTGTAGCCTTCAACGGTTGCCCTCCAACCATTTTCCTATAACTCCTCCCAGAAGACTACGGCCATCCATGGACCACTCTGCAGGATGGACGGCTCACTAAGAACCGTCCTGATTTCTTATGTCCACCCTAATAACAGACGATTCATGACCGTTCCATGATTCCACGGTCACAGCTTGACCGTGCCACTCCCCTCTCAAGCCCCTGATCGGTCAAGGTTGCATGGTCTTCCTTCAACCGTGTACCTACCCACGCTCTGATAAAGACCATTTTGTTCTTGGCACTTTAAATTCTGAACGGATTATTGTGGACCATCCTAGGTTTACGCGGTCCTCCACAAATCGTGCTTCTCCCCATTACTCCTCTGGTTCGACCCCTTCGCACGACCATCCATGGGCCGTGCTAGTCGTGAACAGTTCTATGTGAACAGTGTTGTTTCGGTAAGCGGCTCCTGCTGAATCGTCTAGATGTCGTCGTCCCCGATGGCATGAAGTCTCTCCCCGTCGGCGGTGAGGGCCTTATGGCCTCCCCAACCAGCCTCCAAGGGGTTGAATGCCACTATTTTCTCCCTAATCTAGCATGCATAGAATAAAACAACGAAATAGGGGAGGGTTTTAGGGCACCTACCTCCGATGACCGTGGCGGTTTGGCCGCCGCCGCCGTGGACACCTCCGGCGGCACCTCCCCGGCATCAACTGGCGCTCCGACCTCCTCCTCAGCCGAAGGCGGCGGGGCCGCTTCTTCCTTGACGATAGCCGGTGCCTCCTCCTCGGGAGTCGATGGCAGCACTCCCATAGCTGCGGCCACCGCCGCTGGCGGTGGCACCTCTTATCCCTCGCCGGCCATCCTGCGTGCTGGGCGGGTGAGCGCTTGGTGCTTTGAGCGCACGAAGAAAGGGGGAGACGAGAGGGTGATAATGGGAGAGATTGAGAGTGAGAGAGGTGACGAAGATGGGGGAGAGAACGTGGGGGTGGCATTTCTTCCACTCCTTCGTCGGTTACGCAACAAGGTCAGTGCATATGCATACATGGTGTGTCATGAAGGTCGATGCATATCCCTATTCACACCTTCACACAGGTTGGTGCACATTCTGTTAGACAGCATAGTAAGGTCGATGCTGATGTAGAACACATGCTGATGTAGAACACATGCATAGTAAGGTCGATTTATATCGCCTTTAGCTAAGAAGCAAGGTCGATGCATATCGCCTTCAGTTAAGGAGTAAGGTTAATGCATATCGCCTTCAGATAAGAAGCAAGGTCAGTGTATACTAGTAGTCGTGGCATCTAGTCAGTGCACATGAAGAGGAAAGGTCGATGCACATTTGTATGAAAGGTTTGTGCAACTTTTTCTAAACTACTGGCAAGGTCGATGCACCTTAGCCATTTCATAGGAAAGGTCTGTGCAACTTTTTCCAATCAGCTCCCAAGGTCAACGCACATGAACCATAACAGCTCCCAAGGTCGAAGCTACCTTAGCTATGGCAGAAGAAAGGTCGATGCACGCTGCTGAAGGTTTGTGCACATGTGCAAGTGAAGGTCGATGCATGTTTTGAGGGTTGATGCTAGTGACCTAACCAAGGTCGATGCATGTTTGAGGGTCGATGCTAGTGACCCAACAAAGGTCGATGCACATCAGCTGCCTCTGAAGAAAGGTTGATGTAGCTACTATTCAAGGTCGATACAGCTACTATTCAAGGTCGATGCAGCTCCATTGTTAGTGCTACCTCAAGTCGATGCACATGTTATGGCATGTTCAATCAAGGTCAATGCAGCAACATTGATTTTGTCAGTAAGGTCAATGCTTTGTTAGTAAGGTTGATGCAGCAGTATTCATCTCTGATTGCAAGGTCGGTGCAGCTAAGTTTGACCAACTGGTGAGCACATAGCAGGCAAGCACTTGAGCTCGAACTAGAGAAGAGGCACATGTTCCCAAGTCAACTAATGATGGGTACGTGATCCCAAGAATGGTGGGAAGCTGGCACGTGGACCCAGGGGGCATATGTTCGGCATGTGATCTGAGGATACTCAATCAAAAGTAACCCTCTCGTCCGTGCCACGTGGTCCAATAGGAAAGAAATGGAATAAAATCACCTTATCCAAGGACCTTTTCCAGAGCCCCTATTTTGGGTATAAATAGGGAGCATCCTCCTCTGAGCAAGGCGTTGAAAAATAGAGAAAAGCTAGAGCCACTATAGAGGAAGCCGTAAGAGAAGCAGAAGCCACCAGAGAGTGAGCAGTCGGGAAGAAAGAGAAGCTGTTGAAAAGAGAGAGCCAGAGTCTGAGAAGAGGCGAGCCGCCAGAGAGGAGCTGTGGAGAAGATGAAGAGAAAGAGAGAGCCCGTGGAGAAAAGTGTGTAGCATAGTTTTCAGTGAAGACCTGTGTGTTCTTCTTGGCCTCTGGATCAAATCCAAGCCATAGTGGTTTTTATCGTGATAGCCACCGTTGCTATGTTCCTTCCTTCCTTCCTTATTGACTTCCGTTTTTCCTTGTTCTCTTTCATCAAGCTGTTAGTCAGCGTGTAAGCAAGCTGTGAGGCTCAGCGTTAAAGATTTGTTCCTCGAATAGCAAAGCTGTAAGGATCAGCGTGTAAGCAAGTTGTCAGGCTCAGCCATTGGGGGATTTGTTCCTCTGTTAGCAAGCTGTGATGCTCAGCGTTTCAAGCTATTAGTTAGTGAATCCTCACTGGGTCCAGTGAGGGGTGGATGTAGGCAAACTAGGTGTCTGGCTGAACCACCTAAAAATATCCTGTGTTGGTGGTTTACTTTGTGTGTGTGATCCATTTCATCTATCCCCTTCACAAGTTTTGATTCTAAGCCATTTTAGTCTTTATCTGCTAAGTGTTCGTCATTTGTTCTAGTTGAAGCATTCATCACATCTGCTCTGTAGGTTCCTTGTCTACACTGTGTTTTTTCCCGTGTTCTTAATTGATTACTATTTTTAATCAAGGGATATATTCACCCCCCTCTATATCCGATCCTTCTGCTCAACAATTGGTATCAAAGCCCGATTTCCCATGATGTGGTCCAATGACCAGGGAAGACCTGGGAATGGAAATGTTCACAGTTTCATAGCTTATGGGCATTCGATTAACCGACCACCATTTTTTGATGGTTTTAATTATCTTTATTGGAAGAATAGGATGGAGGTGTTCTTGCATGCTCAAAGCCATGAGTTATGGAAGGTTGTCACTAATGGTCCTTTTCCCCTTCCAAGGGATGAGAATGCGTGGACGAAAGAGCAGGTCAGACTATCAACGGTCAACTGGACTGCAATGAACATCATGCAGTGTGTAGTTCATCCAGAGGAGTATTCAAGGATCTCTGCTTGCAGATCAACCAAAGAGATGTGGGACAGGCTGGAGCTGATATATGAAGGAACGTCTCAGGTAAGAACAACAAAGGTAAATATGCCGGTCTCCTAGTATGAAGTCTTTAAGATGAAGTCTGATGAGTCTATAAAGGAAAAGTTTGCTAGGCTTTCTCAGCTTACTTACAAACTTAAAGCACTAGGAAGGGATTATTCTGATAGTGAGATATAGGAGCGCCCCAGATGTTTTGGCATATGAATTCTTCTTGAAAATGGGTGAAAACCCATCCCGACTTCGCCCGATTCAAACCCCCCTCTGCGGGTTAAACGGCTAGGCAACTTGTCCCCAGGGAGCCCTGAGCATGTCGGTTACTCTTGGTACCCCTCCTAAAACTGTCACATTTCTGGCGAACTTCATGGTGATAAAAAGGATGTCAACCTACAATGCTATCTTTGGAGAGGTATCATTGGCCAGATAAAGGCAGTACCCTCAACCTATCACCAAGAAATGAAGTTTCCCACTAAATACGGTATCGGGGAAGTCCGAGGTAACTAGGCAACAGTTAGAAGGTGCTACGTAATCTCGGTCGAAACTGTAAGGCCGGAAGGGATGAAGAAAGAGGTCAAGGGAGTCGAGGGAAAACTAACAGTAGGAAAGCCTGGTGGAGAATTATTGTTGGTCTTCCTTAGAGACGACTCGACTCTCGAAGTAAAGATAGGAGCAGATTTACCACCCGATGTACAAGAGCAATACAATAATTTTCTTTCTGAGTACGTTCATGTCTTCGCATGGTCTGATGAGGATCTCCCCGGCATTTTTGAAGAGGTGGTGTTGCATAAACTCAACCTCGATCCATCGGTAAGGGCCGTCCAGCAGCGAAGAAGGAAGCACGTCCCAGAAAAATAGGTGATCTTCAAAGAGCAGATTAATAAGGGAAAGAAAATCGGGGCTGTTTTGTCTGGTCCTTTACCCGATGTAGCTCGCAAATGTTGTCCTAGTACCAAAGGTTTTGGGCAAGTGGCGGATGTGCGTGGACTTTACTGACCTCAACAATGCCACTCTGAAAGATTGTTACCCATTACCAAGCATCGACCAGTTGGTCGACTCAACCACGAGTAACAAACTTCTTAGCTTCCTGGATGCATATTCTGGCTACCACCAGATCTGAATGGACCCCGAAGACATTGAGAAGACTGCCTTTGTCACTAACTTTGACATCTACTACTACACTCGAATGCCATTCGGGTTGAAGAACACCGAAGCCACATATCAGAGGTTGGTCAACCACATCTTCGAAGACCAGATTAGGTGGAACGTCGAGGCCTACATTGACGATATGCTTGTCAAGACACCTAAGGCCGAAGACCATTTCGTCGACCTGGCCGAGACCTTCAACACCCTCCAGAGGTACAACATGAAGCTCAACCCCACAAAATGTGCCTTTGGAGTCAAGATCGAAAAGTTCCTGGGATTCCTGGTAACTCAGCGAGGGATCAAAGCCAAGCCCGACAGGGTCTAGGCCATCCTGGATATGTAGCCACCTACCTGCATCAAGGACATTTAGCGCCTGACCGGGAGAATTGTTGCGCTTAACCACTTTTTGTCCCGGGCAGCGGAATGGTGTCTGCCCTTCTTTAAACTATTAAGGGGGCCTAAGCTGGCATCTACCACCTTCGCCTGGGATAGCAAGTGCTAGAAGGCATTTGACGAGCTGAAAGAGTTCCTGGCTTCACCGCCAATGCTGTCGCAGCCAGTTCCTGGGGAGCCGCTATACCTGTACCTTTCAACGACTCCCTCCATAGTAAGATTGATCTTAGTCTGAGACGACAGAGGTGTTCAGAGGCTAGTATACTACGTCAACAAGGTGCTCCTCGAGGCTGAAAGAAGGTACCCCGCAACTGAGAAACTTGTGCTAGCATTGGTAACCTCGGCCAAGTGCCTCCGGCCCTACTTCCAAGGACACTCCATCGTGGTGCTGACTAGCGAGCCCCTGAAGAAGATTTTGACCCATCCCGACGCTTCTAGTCACCTCGTCAAATGGGCCATACTCCTCGGTGCCTATGACATCTCTTACCGACGCCGTACAACCATCAAGGGACAGGTCCTCACAGACTTCATCTAGGAAAGCACTGCCCCAACTGAAGAAGTATCCCTGCCAACGACGGGCCCCACCTGGGACCTCTTTGTTAATGGGTCCTCCAACTCGGCCAGCTGTGGAGCTGACATTCTCCTCCGATCTCCCGAAGGAGTAGAGCTACAGTACACCCTAAAATTTAGTTTCTCGACGTCCAACAACGTCTCCTAGTATGAGGCTCTCATCTCTGGAGCCAAGATGGCGCGATGCCTGGGAGCCGAGCGAGTCAGGATCTATACCGACTCCCAACTAGTTGCCTGTCAAATCAACGGGGACTACGAAGCTTAGGAAATGCAAATGATCAAGTACCTCCAACTGGTGAGGGAGATAGCTTGACTATTCGAGAGTTTTCAGGTAATCCAGGTAGCTCAGGAAGAAAATTCCCAAGCGGATGCCCTCTCTCGCTTGGCCTCCTCCATCAGCCCAGAGGGAACCCGATCGGTCCTCCTCGAGGAAGTAGAATGACCGAGTGTGGAAACGGAGCTCATGGCCATTGCTCGAATATATCCTGACGACTGGCGAGCTGCATACGTATCCTGGCTCCGAGACTCCCAAGAGCCCCCGACCCTTGGAAAGCTCGGAGACTAAGGTATCAAGCTCAGCGTTTCATCCTTCTAGATGAGACCTGGGAGTTGTGGCACACAAGTCATTTGGATAAAGCATCAACTTCAAGATTACCAGGTAGAACTAGGTTGCACTCCCATCCTTTGTGATAACACCAGTGCAATAAACATTGCTAAAAATCCTATGCATCATTCTCGAACCAAGCATATAGAAATCGGACATCATTTTCTTCGAGATGAGGTTTCAAAGAAAACTCTTGAACTAATCCATGTAGGCACACAAAACCAAACTGCAGATATTTTTACAAAGCCACTGGATAGTGAAAAATTCACCACTCTTAGGAGAGAGTTAGGCTTGTTCAAACCTTCTTGAATAAAAATGTCTTGTTAGTTTATTTTTCATTACAATGCTTTCAATAAAATCAGTGTGTGCTTTACACTTTCAGACATTTATCCATAAATCATCAAGTTCAAACTCTTCTCTTGAATGATAAATCATCTCATACCTCTTGCTGAGGGGGAGTATCTGGTCAGATATGAGTTTCTAGTTAAATGCTTGTGAGGTTGAGGGGGAGCTTATGTGTGGTATTTTCATCTTCTAAACATGTTAAGAAAGTGAGGTTGCTGACTACTTGAGTATCTGCTGAGCTAGTCTCACCAGGGAATAGATCTCATACCTGTTTAGTCATTTAAGTATGTTCAACCACTCTTGGATAGAATTTCCACTACTAGTCCTGTTGAGTTCAGGATTCTTGACTAAAGTCTACCTTCCTACTCACTAAATGATTCTCGAACAGGCCATTCCAGTATAACCAGTCAACCTGTTCAAATCTGAAAGAAAAAGGAGCTTCAAATGTTTAGTCTATAGACTCCTGTGTCTAGTATTGTCCTCAAACAGTTCATCCCTATCTAAAGGGGAAGTTGTTTTAAGAAATGTTCATGTCATATCACTGATTCATTGAGAAACTGGGACCTTCTCCAACGAAGTGAAGACATTCCCATGTCATGAGGTGTCAATTAATGTTCTTAAACAAAATTCATCATCTAGTATCAATTAAAGTACTGATCATGACAGAGCAATGGTGTCTAGATGGTTAGTAACTGGGGATTCCGGCCTCTGATAAAGGTGTCTCCCTAATGTCAACACCATCCAGACTACTACCTCTGTTCTCTTTCAAAGAAGTAATAAGGCTCTCGCACTGAGTAATTGGGAATTCTGGTCTCGGATAAAGGTGTCTCCCTAATGCCAAAGGTGTGATTTGCTGAGTTACCTACTGATCTTCTGTCTCACCTCAGAAAGTAAATATGTGTCTCTATTCCATCCCCAAATTTGTAGGCCAGACTGTTTGTCTTCAATACCATGCACACAAGGCCTATAACTATCTCTTGAATGCCTTTTCTGAACAGTTTTCTACATGCACAACTAGTTACTCTGGACCACACTTGCTGAGGATCATTTCTTCTGTATGGAGATACACTTCACTCTAGTTCCTGAGTCAGCTTGGCTACCAGACTGCAAATTCTCTTCCTAGGGTGCTTGTCTTAATTACTTGTCCAAACAGCTCACATGACTACTATTCTTATGAGCTACTCTGTCAGTTCTCCTGGTCCGTCAGCAATTATACTTCTTGCTCATTCCTCTTTGCCTATTTGCTTTTGGTTTTGATGATGTCAAAGGGGGAGAGAATAGTGAGAGAAGTAAAAAGGGGGAGAAGTTTTTGCCTTGAGGGGAGTCCAGTAGATGAGTACTGAAGGGGGAGAGACTAGAATTGCTAAGGGGAAGAGAATTGTATGAGAAAGAGATCTAGTCAGAGCATTTAGACAGGGGTTGTCAATAGTGAGCGAAGAATAAAGGACGAGGGAGGTTAGACAAAGGGGGAGTTCTTCTGTCTACAGGGGCGCTTCATTGTTCGGTAATTTATACAATGTTGCCATCGTCAAAAAGGGGGAGGATGTTGAGTTTCCCTATGGCTTTTGATGATGCTGACACTATATAAATCACTGTGGATTTGCTCTTAGTTGGATAACGTTTCATTCATGTTTATTCCATCCCTCGTGCACAAAAGACTCCATACTTGAACTAACTGTACCTCGTGCACATTTCTACTGCATCACTTGTTAATTGAAATATCATAGCTCGTGTTGTTCTTGCAGTTTCCACCTTGTGCACAAAACATAGTTTGGAGAATTTTCTTTTCTTCGTGCACTTTAGCCTAATCTACTTCGTGCAGGTTTTACCTGACGAAGGTGTTCTTCATGCACTTCTTTCTCCACTGTCATAACACTGCAGCACTTTGTGGAGCCTTTCTTAAGACATAATTCGTGCAGTATTTTGAAGTTTTATCTCGTGCTAAATTTTTGAAGTAGCATACCTCATGAAGGTTTCTTTCTGTAAATGTACCTCGTGTTGATTTTGAAAGGCACACCTCGTGTAAGTTTTTTATCTTACGAAACGAACCTCGTGTCGTTTTCAAAAGATTGACCTCGTGCAGGTTTTTATCTTTGGAAACGAACCTTGTGTCGTTTTCGTAAGATTGACCTCGTGCAGGTTTCTGCGTTTCGAAAAAGAACCTCGTGTCGTTTTCGCGAGACTTACCTCAATCATTATGTCTCATTATATTTAACCTTGATGATACAACCTTGATGCATGAATTAATGATCTCATCACATATATAAAAGCATGAAAAACAAAAGGTCAATGCAAGTCAAGACAGGTTAATGCCATTGTTCAAGAACTGACAACAGATCAACTGTTCAAAATTGTAAGTTAGCTCCTTAACAAGTAAGGTCAATGCACATCTAAGTCTTAGAAGGTCTGTGCATATTCTTGTTCCTTCATAGAAGGTCAGTGCACATTTTTGTCTAAGTCTTAGAAGGTCTGTGCACATTCCTGTTCCTTCACAGAAGGTCGGTGCATATTTTTGTCAAAGTCTTAGAAGGTCTGTGCACATTCCTATTCCTTCATAGAAAGTCATTACACATTTTTTTGTTTGAGTCACAGAAGGTCTGTGCACATTCTTGTTCCTTCATAGAAGGTCGGTGCACATTTTTATCTAAGTCTTAGAAGGTCTATGCACGTTCCTGCTCCTTCATAGAAGGTCGGTGCATATTTTTTTGTCTAAGTCATAGAAGGTCTGTGCACATTCTTGTTCCTTCATATAAGGTCAATACACATTCCTGTTTGATGCATATCAAGGTCGATGCATGATCACTCACATAGTCTAACAGGTCGATGTACATTTCTGACCATTGCATATAAGGTTGATGCACATTGTGTTAGATAGCATATAAGGTCGATGCACATTTTAGTCTAATGCAGAAAGAAGGTCAGTGCACATTTCGCTAGCACAAGCCAAGGTCGGTGCATATTTCGCTAGCATAACCCAAGGTCCATTCACCTCTCGCTAGCATAGAGCATAGGTCGATGCTACCTGAGTTAAAATAGAACAAAGGTCAATGCACATCGAGTTAGCACAAGACTAAGGTTGATGCACATGTCTAAGGTTGATGCTCATGAAGACTTGATGCTCATCAAAGGTCGATGCACAGGTCCAACGTCGATGCACATGAAGACTCGATGCTCAGCAAAGGTCGATGCAAATGTCCAAGGTCGATGCACATGAAAACTCGATGCTCAACAAAGGTCGATGCACATTTGCTTTTGCGCCCAGCAAGGTCGATGCACATTCCCATAAGGGTCGATGCACATTTACAAGAAAGGTCGATGCACCTCAAGTCTTCATGTGAAAGGTCGGTGCATGTTTTGTCTTCAACATCACAATGTCTGTGCACATGTGAACTACAAGGTCTGTGCACATGTGAAAGGTCGATGCACATTTTGCCTTCAATGTTACAAGGTCTGTGCACATGTGAACTACGAGGTCTGTGCACACCACCAGGTTTGTGCACATATGCATTTCTGTTTAAGACAGGGCGATGCACATGCAGAGGTCCTGTACTGTCAAGGTCGATGCACATGATGAACCAAGGTTGGTGCACATTTTCAGTCAAGTCCAAAAGGTCTACCTATCTGTCCTCCTAGAAGCATTTCAAGCCAATTTTTTGTCAGATCAATTGGGTGATCTAGAGAGAGAAAATATGTACTAAAAATCATTAAATACATAGAATTTGAGGTCTAGAAGATGCCTCCATGTTTGACTTTTTTTCCAGTCATCATTACCCTACCAAAACACATCTTTTTGGTGGTAGTTCAGTCAGAATCCATACCTGGGACATGACCCCTGTCAGGACCACTTTCTGCTATAATTAAATGGGATATGATCCTAGAATAGTACTGTGTGCAGAAAAGTTAACCAGAGCCAATAGGAATGTAGAGCGCAAGTTATCCCTCTCTGAGGGTCATTAAATGCTCAGATTTTTGGAGATGAAGAATGGTCTTTGTCAAGCACTTTCTGTCTGCTATCAAATTAAATGGAGTCTAAAACACCCCTCCTTGTCCTAGCTGGACAAATTGAAGGACAGGCTTTTGGAGGGAAAATCTACTCTACTAAGCACACATATTCATGCAAAGTGTTGTACCTGGTGGCTTGCTTTAACGGTATAAAAGAGAAAGGGTAGAGAGGCACAAGGAGTACGTGGCTACTGTGATTTAGAAGAGGGCATCCTTGGAGAAAAAGAAGCCAGCAATAGTGTGAGCCAGCAAGTGAGGAAGAAGAAGAAAAAGATCAAGGGGCTTACCTGAAGTTTTCTTCCTCTTACTCATTGCTTTGTGAAGATAAAGCCACAATCAAAGAATAGTAGTAGATCTCCTAGCAGCAACTCAAGCTCTCTTCATCTCAGTCAAAGGACTTCTTGCTTCCAGCATTAAGCCTCACTCTTCTTATCTGAAGTTTTCTTCAGTCTTGTTTTGTTTGATCTTGTTTAAAGAAACCTTGAACCAGTCCCTACCGTTGTGTGTAGGAAGACAGACATAGGTTTTCTCCAGTCTGTGGTGTTTCAGTACCTACCTGGTACTGTAGGAAGATAGAAAGAGGGCTTCTCGTGTCTGTGGTTGGCCGGTTGTGCCATTTGCTGCGTTTACAGTGGTGTAGTGCGGTGGCACTAGTGAAGCCTCACTTGGTTTAAGTGAGGGGTGGACGTAGGACTTGGGTTTGAGTCTGAACCACCTTAAAACCCGAAATTCAGGCACGGCCCACTGAGGCCTATTGATATTCTCGTGCATGGGATGCTGCCAACTGTCCCCACGGTGGATTGCAGCATAAAGATAGCCTACTTTCTTCCATTCTATATCAGATAAATGATTAATTTTCATCTGCCAGCTTGAAAACAAAATAATGCAGCACATTGTTTGAACTGCCAAACACACCATCGACAACATTGAACATTCAAAACACTTAAAAACATCCAAAACACCAAAATCAATTTTCATTCACAAAATAAGTTTGTGTAGACATACATTCGATGTTACTTTTGTGATAATGACTTCAGCCACAAAACAAGTCATTCACATATATATGCAAAATAGGCTAAACATGCCATGTACTTCAATTTTTCCCTGTTCTTCCTCACATTATCACTCATCACAAATTCTTCGAATTCTCTTATATTAGTGGGGCCAACAACTCGAGAGAAGTTTTCTTTTGCCACAGAGACATTCTTCTTCATGTCCAACACCCTCCATCGGATAGATTTTCATCGAGAAATGAGTGACTAGTTCCATGAGCACCACACCAAAATTGAAGGCATCGGCCTTTGTTGTGAGCTTTCCTGTAATCTTATCACATGTTAGTACTAAAAAAAGATCATGTGCCCATCATTTCCAGCTGGTTAAATTAACTGAAATGCATGATTTTTGGTTCTCTTGAACTCAAAATAACTAGTAAGTAGACAATACCACCTTGTCCTTGGTATTAATGTATGCTTCCTCTTCATAACAAAAAAAAGGGAATTCATTTATGTAGCACATCCACATGAAAAGAAGAAGAAATTCATCATAACAAAAAACATCAGCACAGTACTTACATCCAACCATACGACGAGGGAGTTCGTTTAAATAGCACATCCAGTTTAAGAGAACCCATAACAGCTGCCGAATAATAAAAATTGAAGTACACTGCCGTAAGTGTTCTTCACACCATCCACAAGACTGAACATCCGAAGTTACCTCTGTGGCTTCAGCCTTCGATAAACCAGCCTCAAGATAGAACTCGAACTGATACTCATGGCAGTGTGGGTCAAGCCAGTCAAGGATCCCTTGGGCTGCCAAACAAGATAAATAGTTATTTAACCAGCTGGCTAACAGGAATTTTTGAAAGTTTGGAAGTTACCTCGAGAGGAGGTTCAGGCTCTGCTGCCTCTGGTGCATGTGGCTTGCTAAGTTTCCCATTAGCTTTCTTCCCAGCACCTCCAAAAGTGTCTACCATGGATTAATAATGTCAGTAGAAGTAACAGCTGGCTTTCCAAATATGTCGTACACAGAGGTCTTCGGCTTAAACCGTCCAACATGAAACTACAAGAAGTGGGTCTTCAGTTACAGAAAGACGCACTAACTTTCAAGTTTCAAGTGAACAGAAACAAAGATGCAACCTGAACTTGAAGCAACAGACATTTGTTGAATAGAAGCCAAACTCCTTGGCAAATTCTGAAAAGAACAAAGAGGTGAAAAACATTAAGGGCAAGTTTGATAACCGAGCAAGATTAGGCTCGGGTGGGCCACCCTCGGTTGGCTTAACCGAGGTCTGGAGGTCGATTGAGATATCCCGATTTTCCTCTGCTAACAGGTGGGTAGGATGGGTTGTTCGGGTGTTTAACAAACTAGGAGTGGGTTAAAACCGGTAAGATCGGCTTGAAACCGGCGGATACGCCACCCCTGGGTGGCGTATCCGGTTATCAAACCTGCCCTTAGAGAATAGTTTCATCTTAGAAACATATAAAAATATAATGTGATTATAATTATGATGTCATCTCTACTCAACGTCTTAAGATTTTGAGTTAGATGGTCTAATTCAAGAAAATTTAATATCGTATCAGAACCCATAGTTATGATTTGGGTTGCTCATCCCATATTTGTCATGGTTCACATGACAGAGCGTAAAATCGTGATCTAGATCGTGCATCTCATGTTTATTATGATTCACATGACAGAACCTAAAATCGACCTACACCTGAAGGGACGTGTTAAAGAATAGTTCCGTATTAGAAACAGACTAAAATATAATGTGATTATAATTATGATTCACTCTCCACTCAGCACCTTAAGATTTTAAGTTGAACGACGTAATTCAATAAGCTTTAACAATTTCCAGTGTGAACCCTAACAAAAGCGTCACTTTCCATCCTAAAAACTGAGCAACGCCAGAAGACTCGCCCGACTCAATTTTTCACCCCCTTGTCATTTGCATTGAGCTTGTTTTAGTTTCTGTTCAGCATTGTTACTCCGCGAGGTGCTCGATACCTATTCTGTGAGCTATCTTTAACTTGAGCATTCTGCATTCTAGTTTCAGTTCAGAATTAAGTTATTGTTGTGAGCAGTTTGTGAAGGCCATCTGCCGTTTGGCTTCACTTCAGTTTAAGCATTGCTGTCTGCTACATTGTTGAGAGAAGTTCTTCAGTTCACTCATTTCATATTTATCCTTCTATTTAGATCATGTTGATTCACTGGAACTCTAGTTCAGTCCATTTCAGTGTGAAAGATTTCTGAAATCTTAACTCATGTAACAAAACATGCTTTTTCATTTATTTCTATATGCATATATGTGTGTACAAAATGTATGAGGAGGTATACAAAGGTAATCTCTCTAACTCTCTCCACCTCCCTCCTCTCTCCTCTCACTACTCTCTGCCCCACCCTTGTCCCTAGGATGAGCCTATGGGGGCCTCATCGACCCCTGGTGGCTGGCAGTCGATCTCTCAGCATGAGCATGGTCTGACTCCTCTCTCCTTTGGTGAGTAGAAGAACCCAGCAGGTAGCTACAGTCAGAGTAAGCACTAGGTCGACCCTCAGCTCGCGCCCACTCCCGGCCCCTCCGGTAGTGGTCCTCTACCAATCTTGCCCACTCCTCTACTTCACCTAGGCGAAGCCTCACCTCGGCTAACTCCACTTTGTCACGGTTGTGCTCTGCCCTCTCACGGTCGCGTTCCCATCTCTCCATCATGAGTAGCAACTGTAATTCTGCTGACTCCTGGGGAAGCTCCTCCCGCTCTTCGACAGCTCACCGTCTCGTCTCCTCTAGCTCCCTGGCAACTCTCCGTCGCTCCTCCTCAAGCTCCGTGACCCGCTGGTCATGGATCGTAAGCTCAGTGCTTGCCAAGGCAGCCCGGGTCATCGCCTCTTGTAGATCTCATGCCTGCGTTATCAGACAACATATCATAGTTTCTAAAGAAAGATTGATAATAATTACATTATTTAAATAA
The DNA here is from genome assembly GCA_024336825.1 of Amorphophallus titanum. NCBI lineage: Eukaryota > Viridiplantae > Streptophyta > Magnoliopsida > Alismatales > Araceae > Amorphophallus > Amorphophallus titanum. The sequence continues at coordinate 63,358,750 of JANBPO010009603.1, read as the reverse complement.
TCTTTCTTACCAATGCTACCAGGTCGCGCTCAGTTGTCTCAGCCCGTCTCACTACCCTTGCCAGTCATTCCTCTAAGGAAGCGATCTGAGCGCTCTGATCCACTGCACTCGAGCTGGAAGCTCCTCCCACTCGTCTCGCTGCCACCCTCTGCTGGGCACGCTGCATCATTTAAAAGATTGTCAGTCACTGACGACCCAACTTCAGGACTTATAGCATAGCATTTAGAAAGGCATACTCACCAGCATCTGCAGCTCGGACCGTGTAACCGCTAGTCGGGCCTCTAGGGTGTGAAGCTATACCTACATATCAGCCACTACTACATCCTGTGCATCCTACATTTATTACATGTTAGTCACACATTCATCATATAGTAATCAAAGCATATAGACATAAAAGCATGTGTTCATTACGTACCCCTCGTGGCCTCAGCTGAGGCCAGTTGGCGTACTCCCTCCAGAAGACCCAAATGTATGTCGTACTGTCCTCTGCCTAGAAAATGACCGGGGTGCCACCTCTCTGTCAATCGGCGTACTGCTCTGGGAAGCGTAGTCGCCAGTCAGTCATTACTGCACGCCCTCGAGTCTTCCGTCTGATCCCGCGCGGCTCTGCTACCTCAACCCACTCCTGGTGTTAGCCGAGGGTCCTCATCACCAGCCTAAGGTGCAAATGCTCGATCTCGTTCAGGCAGTGGAGCCAAATCTCCGGCCCAAACAAGTGTCGGCCCGCTGCAACCCACGGCTGGTCCTTGTCTGTCATGCCCAAGTAGGGTCGTCACACCACCTGCATCCCACACATCTCATTAGCATCACATAATCACAAATAGGAAATATGATAAATGCATAAACATAGCATACACACCAGGGACATCGGGTAGTCGCGAATCTCTCACCTCACGACCTGCAACTCGTAGGTGTGCAGGGCACCAGTCGCGAACGGGAGCCAGCATCGGGCTAGGGGAACCACCTCAGGGTGGAGGACTCCAACTCGCCCCATGGGAATGTACAAGTGGCTCCAAATCTGCATCCACATATCATTAGCATCATTTCATAATCACATAAGCATATATAGAAGCATAAGCATAAGCATAAGGAAACTACATACCTGAAGGAAAGGTGTGAAACCACTAACGGTCGTCTCTCTACCTGTCCCCGTGGACAAGTTTGCTAACAGGTGGGCTAGCATGGCAGCACCCCACGCATACCTCCACACCTGATCCAGGTCCTCCAGTAGCCCGAGGAAACGATAGTTCATGTCGTCCCCCTTTGTCCCCAGTAGCAGTCTCCCTAGCATCAAGAATAAGAACCTCCTCAAGTCTAGGTCTGCTCTCTCTCTCTCTGGGAAGGGTCTGCACAGAAAGTGGCCCTAGCTCTATCGGCCATCCTAGTCGCATACGCCTCCAAGCTCTCCCTAGCCCTCAGGCACCCCTCCTCCAATCCGAGCGACTCCATCAGCTCAGCCCTGTTCACCATCCTACAATCTCTAGGCCCTCCTGCCATCGTCTCCAAGTCTAGGAGCCTACAGGCCTGGTCCCTATAGTTATGGTGAGTCACACCACTCACCGCCTCGCCATCTACCCTCAACCCGGTAATCCTCACCACATCCTCCAAAGAGGGAACCATATGTCCCCAGGGCAATAGGAATGCTCGGCTCACTCTGTCCCATCTCTCCCTCAATACCTGAATGAGGACGAGGTCCAGTCGCACTGGCTCGATGCTCAGGAACGGGGCGAATCCCATCCCCCTCAGCCTCTCTCTCTGGAACTCGGGGAGGCCCTGATAGGCCGTATGCACCAACACCCAAGAGATGCGGGTCCTCATCACTCCCTTTCCCTAACCCTAGGGCGTCCCAGCCCTACTCCCCATGCCCTCCTCTGCCCCTCCCCACCGCTTCCCACACATTCCCATCACCCAAGTTTGTCCACAGCGACCCCGGAGGTTCCCCAACGTCACCCACCCCTCGGCATAGTGGAATCATTGATCTGCTGCTAGCAGGTTCGAGTCTGGTTTTGAGGCCCAGATTGCAGAATCTGCCACGACCCCCACGACTTGAATCAGAAAAATCTTACTTCTATGGGATTGTTCTGCTCCAATCTTGCTTCGCTTCAGAAGTGGTCCCGCCTCATTTTGACCTCGGCACAGATCGCGTCGTCCATTCTCACACGACTGCGTAAGATCCAAGCCTGCACCTGAGTCCCAGATTGTAGAGGCTGCACCGACTTCCACGGTGCGATTCAGCCTAAACTCTCTTCTGAGGATTGGTTCTTCTCTGATACCTCTGCACTCCATAGGTGGTTTTTCCCTGTTCTGACATTGGCATAGTTCATGGTGCCTATTCTTGTGTGACTGTATAGAGCTGGTGCGAACCAGTCCACCCAGAGTGTGCAACCGACTGGCAGAATGTGTCACACCTTCCCAGTCAATCTTCTGGTCGAGCATTATTCTTTGGAGTTGTACCCCTCGACATCCTGAAACCAACCCAGGTGGTTTCGTCGCGTTCTGCATCCGGAGCTATCCGTACCGCCTCACACAACTTGATTGCGCCTGAGTGATCACCCAGAATCTAGAGCCCCACCTCAGTGGCAACCACACCCAGCTTGGTGATCCAACGGTGCTCATTTTTTGAGGGTACGTAGAACGTCCTATTTGACATCCACCCCCACTGGTCTTGCTTCGTTCTGAGTTTTGTGGAGAGCGCACCGGCCGTTGCAAGCAGACTGCGCAGATCGGTCCTGCGAGATAGATTCGTATAGGTCATCGTCCGTGACCTGCCCCACCTTCCTGTGACCTTAGAATGGCGCCAAATTTTCAGGAGTGCATCTGCACTTCCCAGGATTTGTCTGAGCACTGACGGCACCCAATTCGGACGTCTATGCATTGCGTACGAGGAGAAACAAGTTGGTTCTGTCCTATAGGACAGACATAAGGCAGCAGGCCCATCTCCCTTCCCCATGATCCCCCCTCCTGCATGAGGGCAGTTCTATATTAATTATTCCCATCCCCACGATCCCCTCCCTGCGTGTAGCGTAGTGCCATAAGGCTGTACTCACAGGTTCGCATCGGACGCCGCCGTCGACTTTCCCATGCGCGTGCTCGTCCCTCATCAATTTGGTATCAGAGCAAGTTCCCAGCTTGTTACTACAAGCCGGGTCCTGGATAGGATGATATGAGTTCACCTCCGGTGATCTCTACAGCAGCCCTACCAAATGGCACCCCCACCGTGCTGTCCATCCATGAGATGGAACCCAGGAATTGGGTCTCTCAGGACATCGTTGATGCCCTAAGCAACACCAGCCAGATTATACGCGATGGAGATCAAGTCCTTGTAGAGTTTGAAACATGGATCAACCGGGTTCCCTACTTCGATGGTGCATGGTGCCACACTAGCACATTAGCCGGTCCTCGCATATTCCTTGGGAGGCCTTGGCTAAGTGAGAGGAATGTAACTATCGACCAGGAGTGGTGGACTTGCCGAGTGCATCATCCGTATATATCGGGGGCCTTCACCATCAGCAACATGTTGCCCCCTTCCCCAATGGCACTAGATGACTCAGAGATTGAGTCACCACCAGAAGAGGAGCCAATACCAGTAGAGATCTATGAGCCAGGCCTGGAGTTGATTGCCCAGTACGAAGAGCAAGAGCTTGAGTGGTCAATACTACAAGATGCTGTGGAACCCACTCCGACTCATATCGACCAAGAACTGGCCATCTACATGCACGGAGTGGCCACCCAAGAGCATGAAAGCCCCAACGTCAATATGGTTGCAATGGCGGTTCCTTCAGCCCCTCTCGACGCTCTTCATCAACCTCCGGATCAGCCCCATATCGATTCAGTATGGCACGAGGTTTGCATGGCCTATGAGAAGTGTCACCCCGGCATCTGCCACATGATCATTTGCCCTGAGCCTTGGTCATACCCTCCAGTGGTTATCACGATCGTGCTTCCCCACTTCAAGATTCAAGGTCGAATCTTTTCCAACCCGGGGGTTATGATGAGGGCATCAAGTGGGGACACGGCGGCCCAAACCTTTTGGGAGGAGAGGTCACGCCAGTCCCATGGCCCATTAGGCCGGGCCCGTCTAATTTTTAGACTTTTCTCTTTTTATTATGATGTAATTTCCCTTTTATTAGTATTTAGTTCTTAATGGGTCAGTTAATTGGGCCTAAAAGGTCAAGTTAGCTAGTGGGTCTAGTTAAAGGCATGAGTGGTCATAGGTTGCTTATTATTACCCCCGGGATAGCAAGGTCTTTTTCTATTTGTTAGGGATAATTGATGTCTTTGTAACCCCTTAGCTTCTCCTATAAATATGGGACCATGGGCTCTCATTTGGGTAGAGAATTATTGAATGAGAAAAATTGAGTCCGAGGCACCATCCACCTCACCATCTGAGGCACCATCCACCTCACCATCTACTCCCACTATGCCTCCACCCATGCCTACAAAGCCGCTCATCATCCATCACCCATCTGAGGCACCATCCGCCTCACCATCTACTTCCACTATGCCTCCACCTATGCCTACAAAGCCGCTCATCATCCATCACCCATCCGAGGCGCCATCCACCTCAACATCTGCCTCCACCATCCCTCTGCCCTTGCATGCAAAGCCTCTCATCATCCATCACCCATGTGAAACCCCATTCTCCTCACCATCTCCACCACTACCCTCTAAACCCCTCATCATCCACCATCCATCTGATGCCCCATCTACTTCCACTCCACCTCACCAAACAAACCCCTTATCAAAACCCCTACACCTGTTATCACCCCTGCTCCACCAACTGTTCCCCCACCACTACCCCTTGAACCACTACTAAAACCCACACCTAACTCCATAGAGGTGCATCTGAAACCCCAAGCCATGGTGCTCCGGAGTGGAAGGATTTTCCACCGAGTATTCCCCCAGAATAGCCAGGCCCCTGAGCAATCTCAGCCAGAGAATAGCATTGAAGAGCATCCAGAGGAGTCCATCCCTGGGACGCAATATGATCTTCTGAAACATCTGGACAAGATGCCTACCCGGATCTCCATCCTGGAGTTGATTAAGAGGTCCTCGTCCCATCAAGAGGCACTAATGAAATATCTCCAAAAGGTCATAGTGAATGAGGATCTCCCAGTAGAGAAGATATCATCGGTGCTGACACCAACAAGTACACAACCGATCATCACATTCCAGGACCACGAGTTTGCCCCCTAGGAAGCTCAAAAATATGCTTTGTGCATTGTGGTGAAGATCAACGAGGTGTCCGTGAACACGTGCCTTGTGGATACAGGTGCTTGAATCAATGTGATCTCCATGAACACTTTCTTGCTATGTAGGGTTGACATAGAAGAGATAAGGCCATCTGCTATCACAGTTACAATGTATGATAACAGCAAGAGGCCACCGCAGGGAATGATTACTCTTAATGTAGATGTGGGTCCTATTGCCATTCCTACATAGTTTTACATTCTCGACATGGACCCCACATTCAAGGGCATATTGGGTCATCCTTATATATAGACACTGAATGACATCCCTTTCACCAACCCCTAATGCCTAAAGTTCCCGTATAAGGGACGGATCGTCAAAGTGTTTAGCATGCAACTGCTCTCAATGGTGGATGCTATTACCACTTCATGGCCCTCTGTCTGGCCGATGTTATGACCCTGTGATTTTGATGATGTCAAACACTAAGACTCATTTGATGATGTCAAATACTATGACAACATCATGTTGTCATATGCATTTTTGATAATGTCATACATGATGATGTTCTTTGGTGCATGCTAGATAGGTCGATGCATCATTGGATTCCATGGCAGATGCATCATTGGTTTTTATAGTGAACAGGTCGATGCGTTCTAGTGTATAGCTCATCTGGTCGATGCATCCATACATTTCACAATCAAGCATGTCAGTGCATCTTCATGTACTTAGTCAGAAAGGTCAATGCATATTCATACATTTACATTATAAGGTCGATCCATATTCATGCATTGAGTAAGTAAGGTCGGTGCATATGCATAAGTGTTGCATTATAAGGTCGATGCATCTCCCAATTCATTGAACTAACAGGTCGATGCATGTGTAACTAACAGGTCATGCATGTGTATTTCATTATCAAGTCGATGCATGTTCATGAGTGTTGCATTATAAGGTTGATGCTGATGTAGACACTGTGAGCTATCAGGTCGATACACATATGCACTTTGTCTAGAAGGTTGATGCAGCTGTAGAAGTCATGTGACTATAAGGTCGATGCACATATGCACTTTTTCTAGAAGGTCGATGCAGCTGTAGAAGTCATGCGACTATAAGGTCGATGCACATATGCACTTTGTCTAGAAGGTCAATGCAGTTGTAGAAGTCATGCAACTATAAGGTCAATGCACGTATGCATCTCTGGTCTAGCAGGTCGATGCATGTGTAAACTGTATGCACAGTTAGGTCAGTGCACCTTGAACAGAGTACATACTTTCAAGGTCAATGAACCTTGTGCACTTTGATCACAGCATGGTCTTTCAGGTCGATGCACCTAGTACACATGTCGATGGTACTAGGCACTATATGTTAGATGCTGTAGCATAAGGCCGATGCATGTTATAGAAGGGTCGATGTCAGTGAGCCATCATGTGCAGCATAAGGTTGGTGCAATAGAAGTCTTCAATCTCTAAGGTCGATGCACCTTCATTACAGAGTCAGTCTGTTTGGCAAATAAGGTCTACCTGTATGACTCTAAGGTCGATGGTTCTATTCTAACTTGCTGCATGATATATCGTGTTTATGCATAGATGCTTTTGCAAAATTTTGAGCATTCATTTACATGAATTGTCTGACCTTGTGAAAATCTGAAAATGCATTTTCCTTGATTCTTATCATTTGGTTTATGCATCGATGCTATTGTAAGAATTTGACACTACTCCAAGCCAGATCTTAAAGGAAAGGCTAAGGAGCAAGACTTCAAGCAAGTTTCCCAGCTCACATTTTAACAAAGAATATCGCCACTGTGGGTAAGGCATCAAAATGTGCATACATCTTCGGATGTTGGCCGCAGTACACCAACTCATCAGAAGCTATCTCTTTTGCCACCGCGGGTAAGGCATCAAACTGCTCATACATCTTCAGATGCTGGCCCCTGTACACCAACTGATCAGAAGCTACCTTTTTCACCACCATGGGTAAGGCATCAAATTGCACATTCATCTTTGGATGTCGGCCCTAGTGTACCAGCTCATCAAAAGATACCCTCTTCGCCACCACGGGTAAGGCATAAAACTGCACATGCATCTTCGGATGCCAGTCCCAGCATTCCAGCATACCAGGAGCTACCACCCGAGGTCATCGATCAAGTAATCAACTCCACCTTCCAAATACAATAAGCGGAAGTTGTCTGGATTGAAATCTGGGCAAAGAAAAGCCGGCGGCCTCACTCTGTCAAGACATTATCTAGGAGATATCCTCACGAGGGTTATCAACTCTGGCTCCAGCACCTCTTCCTCCTATTCCCCTAGAGGTGGCCATCCCAAAGAAGAAGGAGAAGAATAGAAGGAAGTGCATCAAAAGACGGCTCAACAAGCAAGCTGAGCAAGTAGCCACCTCACAGTTCCCAGTCAAGCTAATGTCATTACAAAGACTTAACGGCTCATCAACAACCTAGAGGACTACATTCATCCTCGCCCCTCGGGCGCTCTCCTACTCGATAGTTACATTCCGTGAGAAGAAATGTAAAAGTGAGCTCGCCTTAGAAGCTGGGTCCAGGAGATGATCCAGAAGATCAAAAATGACAAAAGGCTCCTTATCCCAAAAGAACTCTCCTTGTTCTATAAAGACAAGGAGATCACAACAGAGCAGCTGGAAGAAATACTTCGAGACTGCACCTGCAACATGGTAGCCATTCCACCCCCTGAGAACATCAATGCCTCCCGACGAGGCGTGCCAGTGGCCTCCCGAACCAGACAGAGGACTACCACCCCGCTCGGGCTGCAACCCACCCCAAAAAACATAGGTTGTGGTTGAGGTTGAGGCCGGGGACGTGGTAGAGGTCATGGAAGGATTCCCAGGCTACCTCTTCACCCGTCCACCTTTGACCAGGAGTGAATCATCCTCTTTTGAGGGGAGGAACGTACTCCCATTCTTGAGATAGAAATTTAGAAGTAACCTAGCATCTTCGATCCCTCCAGCATGGAGGAGGTCATTGCCAACACTCAGGTCCCTGTTCTTGTTCCAGCTGCTTCTGAAGAACAAGTCGGTCGGTCTAGGAAGGATGACCTAGTCTGCCAATCACCTCTATAACAACTGTCTTTGGTGCCTTTGTTCTAGGATGTTGGCCCAGAGTAGATGGCGGACAAGAAGGGGGGTTGAATTGTCCCCCAGATAAGATGACAGATTTAAAAAATAATTTAACCTAATTACAGCAGAAACAAAATAAACTATGTAAATTAGCCTAACAAATGTGAGATTAAAATGTTCTCTCAAGTTTTTCGATCTCACTCGAATAAGCCATGCAATGAAAGATAGAAATTAATCCTAACACAGATAGCAGATGAAGTAAAGTGCGATGGTGCAGTGAGTAAAAACTAATATAGTTGACCTGTGAATGGGGAAAGAGGAAATGGACAATCACACATGCATCCACAAGCAACACGAAAATTTTTAGGTGGTTCGGGACCACGACGGGCTCCCTACGTCCGCCCCTCACCAAAACCCAGTGAGGCTTCACTACACGCTACGAGACGTAGCAACACGGGGATGAACTCCAACACCACACACGCTGCTTCCGCAGTAATGCAAACACACGGGGCCTTGCCCCAGACCGCTGCCACCGCAGCACACACAGACGCACACTCAGGGAACTCACCCTACACTTTAAACCTCACACGGAGACGCAGCTCCGTACATACAACCAAACTCGGGGAAGCTTTCCCCATAATAAAACCAACCACTCGGAGACACAGCTCCGCCCACACACACAAGTCTTTCGTTGTTTAGAAAATAAAAATGAATGTTCAATACATGCTCAAAACTCAAGATAATCTAAAGATAAACACAGAAGAGACTTAGAAGGATTGTAGAAATATCTCCTTGAATGCTTGGTGGCCTGTGGACAAATCTTCCTTGAAGTTCTTGATGGTGGGAGGTCGATCTCGAACTATACGACGTCGAAGAAGCCCCTCCTTGGAGATTCGACCACGATGCAGCTTGTACGCTTGATGATGGATGAAGCTTTGAACATTCTCAGCCTAGATCGCCCCTACAAGAGGAAGGAAAAAGATAAACACTCAAAGCCCTCTCTTCCTCTCCCACCTGCGGCCTGGATCCTCTCTTTCACGTTCTTCTTTCCCTGCAAGCAAATGAAAACGTTAAGCCCCTTTTCTTTTCTTGTGAAAATCGCAAGGATATATAGGGCAACCAATAGATGAGTATATGACAAGAGTGCCCATGATAAAAAATAAAGGTGAACAAGACAAAAAAAAGAGAAGAGAAGTAGGGGACAAAGACCCTCATAACAAATTAGAAGGCTCTACGTGAGTATTTGCATATAGCATGCATATTTTTCATGAACAACTGATGATTTCAAGAAAAATATTGCATTTTAGAACTGGCAGCCAAGAGGGTCGACCCCAGGGGTTGACCTCTCTTGGTGGTGTTTATGCCTGGGGCAGTCCCTGTGCAAAAACCTACACAGGGGGTCGACCCCCTTGAAAGCCAGTCCGCCCTATGCAAAAAAAGAAAAAAAGGGGGAAGCAGGGAACAAGGTTCTTCCATCCAAATCAGAAATTTCTGCCTGTGCATTCGCATGATAGCCTTCAGATGAGGAATTTCTCTCAAGATTTCACATGCATGATTAAAATTCTCGTTGAGTCTTTTCATGAAAATGAGCATATATTGCACATGTCCACTGAATTTCCATGGACCCAGGCATATGCTTGCCCTTCCTCTCATCATTCAGAAATGTGCATGACAGGTTTGTACAAGAATCCACCAAGATTGCATGAAAATGAACAACACTGCATATGCATATTGAATTACACTAGATTTTTTCACGGAAACTACATGAATTCAAACATATTTACCTTTCTACTCACTTTTCGGAATTGAGCATGGCATTCGCCCCCTCATGCATGCTTTGATATACATATATACGTATATGCATTGATTCATGAATCTAGATAAAATTGCATCAACACTCCATTCTTGTGCGCCACATGCAAATGGCTTGCAAGATCATTCATATACTCTTTAGAGCTGTGTGTATTTGATGTGGAACGACCCAGGGATGCAACGAGATAACCTGAGTGATCCTTGGACCTAGACTTGCAAGCACATACACAAGACGACGGACTCGATTTCGGTGGGCTCGCTCACATGGTGCACTCTCTTTCCCGAAGGCAACTCGGGATGGTGGTGAGGTCCGGGCGGGACCTCGCTGTTCCAAGGTGTGGCAAGGCTAAGGGCTGACCCCCAGAGGGGCTGGGACTCCCACGTTTGTGGGCGGCCAGCACACCGATGGGCGTGGGATCAATGGTAGCACTCACAACTCTCTCCACGGTGGGGTGTTCAAGTAAGGGAAATAGGGGGTCGAGTGCTCACTCTCCATCGACAGGAAGTAGAATATGATACTAAATAAGCAAATTAAGGACCAGGAGAGTGGTACCGAATGCTTACCTAATCGGTTTGAAGAAATCGATTCCGACCGGAGACGAGGGGTGAGTGGAGAAGCATGGGAACGCAACCCGCACGCTGTGCTGATGAAGCTTGACCTGTGCTATTAGGTTACAGTACTACACCTCGCACATGAGGGTTGAACATGGGGTGGAGATTAGCTTAATTACAACCAAAATATACCTCCTCGCAGGGAGGGGTGCTCAGCCATCCAGGCGGGGGAGGGGAGAATGAGCAAGGAGCCAGTTCTGCTCAGACTGAACCTGCAGGACAGCAAGCCGGTGTCGGCGTTGCCATGGACTCTTCGGACCGCTGCAGAATGCGGGGTTGGTGCCGAATTGTCCGGGGACGAAGTAGGAGCTCATTGTAAGAGTTTCAAGCTGTTCGGGGTCTGGTCGTGGCCGTTGTAGGTCAGAGATCACGAACTGGTCTGGCTCGGTCCTGACAGGGCCTGCAGGACAGCACGCCAATGCCGAGGTCACCATGGACTGCCCCGAGTGCTGCCGGATGTGAGGTTGGTGCCGAATCGACTAGGGAGGATGTGGGAGCTTTTTGTGGGAGCCGCGGGTCGCTTAGGGTCGGCCCAACTCGCTGGACGTTCGGTGACTCAGACTGATCCGTTTCTGCCCACTCTGGTTCTGACTGGCAGTGGGCCAAAGGCGGAGCTGCTATGGTCTTTTCCGAACACTGATGGAGGCGGGGCCTGGGTTGAAACGACCGTGGTTGAGTCTTGTGTGCGATGCTAAAGACGAGGACCCAAGACGAGGTCGGTGGTGGTCGCACTGAACAGGGAGGTGAGGAGGGGTCCAACCTGGGTACTGGGCGAGTAGACTGCGCAGCTTGAGGAAAACGACCGGAACGGGGTGCTCCGGTGGTCAAACGACTTCCTCCTTCCTGGAGATGAAAGGGGACTCATGGAAGATCACCTCGGTCAAAGGGTGAGCCAAGAATTTTGAAGGGGTGGCCGTGGGAGCTCCTGCAACCCATCTCAGGTCATCTGCTGGAGATGGATTGCACAGCTTGAAAAGAATTGATCCTCCGGACAGTGCCGACATCGGATGAGGATGTGTGAGCACCCGATGCAAAGGTGACTCTAAGACGAAGCTCTCGGTGTAGATCTGGTCACCTGGAGCCTTGCATAGAAGCCAGGGGTAATGCTGCAACAGGGCTGGATGAACCTGCTACTACTGCAGACTGGGTAGCAGGAGAGATAGGGAGGGATAAAGGGAATATGAGAGGGGGTAATGGGTGGAATGGGGTTGGAGACAATCTCTGATTGAGAGGGGACCAGGGAGGGGTGCGAATGAGGCTAGGTGGAGTGGCGAGCATCCTGGAACATAGCTGACGAGCAACGGGTCCCTCGAAAAATGAGGAGTGGTAGGAGATGTCCCCATCAGATAGGAAGGGGTGTCTTGGGAGTGTGATGAGATGCTTGGGGAGTGGTGGCCTCCCTTGGAAGAAGGAGGAGACCCTTGGGGAGTGGGGTGAATTAATGGGAGAGTAATGGTAGTGGGTGAGATTTGAAGAGTCACTGGTGAGGTGGCTAATGATGTGGCAAGGGGTGGTGATGTGGCAAGAGAAGAAAGGTTGAGGTGGAGCTGAGGTGGTGGGAAGAGGAGAGAGAAAATGGGTCACCCAAGAGAGTGAGAGGGAAGGAGAGAGAGAGGAGGTCGCCCCCCTTAGAGAGAGAGAGTAAGAGGGAGAGAGAGAGAGGGGGGAATGAGTTTCTCACCCTAGGAACAATCAAATTGGAATTCAAATTTTCTTCATCTATTCATTAGCTTCAAATGGGGGAAATGGGGTCCTATTTATAGGCATCACACATTTTACATGAAGTCCCTAACTTTTGGACTAATGACCAGACTAACCAAAAGGGGGGCGCCCCTGGGCCTAGCCCACTTAGTTCGGCCCAACTGATACATGACTTATGTAAATGTCTTTCTAATCTAGGTACTTGACTCAAATAAAAGAAAAATTACGTAATTGTGACTCAAATAAAATATAAAAATTACATGCTATGACTAAGAAAAATGTGACAAACAAGATGAAGCACAGTTGGCGAGCAACGGAAGCCTCAAAAAAATGTGGAGTAGCTAGAGATGTCCCCATCATATCTCCAGGGTGTGGAGAACTCGACTCCGTCGAGTAAGAGTCCTTCCGACTCTGAGTGTGCTGCAGTAGGAGTGCCCACAAGTCTTCCGAAGGAGACCAATCCTTCAGCCTAGCAAGGTAGCACTCACATGCCCTGCTCCTGAGGATGGTGACTTGGTCACCCAATATTCTCTCAGTTGCTCACGTCGGACTCTCCAGGCTAGCGGTGCTCTTGCGAGGGTGGGTGCCCTCTCAAGAGAGGAAGTGGGCTCAATATCCTCATTGGGTACCATTGTGGGGCCCTCGTATGGCACAAGGTCTACCACATTGAATGTGGGGCTAACTCCGTAGTTTTTAGGGAGGTCTAACTCACAAGCATTGGTGCTAATGCACCTCAGAACCTTGAAGGGACCAGCTCCACAAGGCCTCACAATCCTCACCATCCCTGAACAACCCCCTTGGGCTTCTTGGTGGCGCCGGTGCGAGTTGGCCTGCCTCTCGTAAATTTCGTTGCTCATGTCAATGTGCTTGCAAAGGTTATCGTGTAATGCTGACACGATAGCGGCTAATGGGGGACCTAGACAACAAAAAGTGGACCTGTGAAGCATGGACGTCATATTGACTTTGACGGACTTAGGGGGGCCAGGGCACCCATAGGTGAACCTATCATGCATGGGACGTCTAACTAACTTACCAGATGTGGGAAGTCCTGGGCACCCACAAGTGATCCTATCATGCCTATGTGCGACCAATACCGGGGGACCATGGCAACTAAATGTGTATCCCTCATGCACAAGACCAACCTGGTGGATGACGACGGATGGGGGAGGACCAGCACATCCAAATGTGAGCCATTCATGCATCTTTCCTAATGTGTGTGTGATAGAAATGTGATGTCCTGACCTACTAATGATGCTGGATGATGCGATATGCCATGACACATGCTTTCCTATCCCAGAGATGACTACCGTGTATGGGGGTAAGGGATGGTCTTTGAGCTTCCACCCATAAGGGTCAAAGGGGTCTAGGAAGGTGGGCATCTTGGGGTGGTGCTCTCCCTCATTCCTTAGGTGTATGTCGTTCCTGATCATGGCTTCCCTTATGTGGTCCGGGTCTAGGGAGAGGTGGTTTCGATCAAACATTGTGGGTGGGGGTAGGAAGTAGTGGGTGGTGAATAAGGCGGATGGGCCACTTGAGTAGCTGAGCTCCCATGGGAAGGGGTCAAAGGGATAATGGAAAGGGCCACTTAGTGAGAGGAACTCTATGCCTTCTAAGTCCACAAAAGGTGGTGGGTCATCCTTCGCTAAAATAATTGGGCTAGTATCTCGAGTGGGTTGACCGATCTTCATGCCTGGGATAATGATGGGATAGGAGTGGACTGAGATAGGTTCTTCCTCCATGGGGAGAAGGAGGAGGATCTCACTAGTGCAATAGCCTCTCGTGCAGACGGCCATGATGGAGCAAATGGCAGGGCAAGTGAAGCTAATCGGACTAGGCTGTGATGGCTCCTTGGCTAGCATTTCGGTCAAGTGGACTTGCAAGTGTAGGCATACCACCAAGTCTCCCAATTCTACCACAAAATAGGAGGTTTGATAGGTGACGTGCGGAGGCTGGAGGGGTACCATTTGGGATTGGTGCTCCATGGATAGTTGGCATGGGTGCAAGCTAGGGAGGATGGGGTCTACCTTGAGTCATTTCAGTTGGGGCCGTTCTATGGTTATGGTGCCATGTGTGAAGGTATGTGGCTCTTGAAGATCCGGGCCCTGGCCTCATCGAAGTGTCCCACTCTTAATGAGGGGTTGGAGATCTCCACTGGTACCACTGCTTCAGTGCCGTAGGTGAGGTGGAAGGGTGTCTCTCCGGTGGTGACTCTAGCGGTGGTACGGTGGGCCCACAGAATGCTCGGGATCGAGTCTACCCACGAGTCGCCTGCTTGGTCTAGCCGGGCCTTGATACCGTGGAGCAGTGTCCGGTTGGCATTCTCCACCAGCCTGTTCGCCTGGGGATGTCCCACCGAAGTGTAGTGGTTCCAGATCCCCAACTCTAAGCACTTTTCCTGGAAGAAGGTGCTCGGGAATTGCCTGCCGTTGTCTGTCGTGATTAACCTTGGGATCCTGAAGCGACAGATGATACTTCACAGCACAAACTTCCAGGTCGCCTCATTCGTGATTTTCCCTAATGGTTCAACTTCGATCCATTTGGTGAAGTAGTCGATAGCAACTATGAGAAATTTTTTTCTTCCTTGTGCCTCTGGGAAGGGACCCAGTATGTCCACCCCCCACAGAGCAAATGGGCGAGGCTCCATCAGGGCATGTAGTTGCATAGCCGGCTGGTGGTGTAGGTGAGAGAACTTCTAACACTGAGGACACCTCCGAACATGTTCGAGGCAGTTTTGCAGCAAGGTGGGCCACCAGTATCCTTGCCAGATCAGTGTCCTCGCGAGTGCTTCCCCCCCCATGTGGCTCCCATAGAGCCCTTTGTGAATTTATTGGATGGCCTAGTTGGCTTCCGTATATAGGGAACAAGCACTTCAATAGTGGAGCTGAAAGGGAGCGGCAATATAATCTGCCATCCACCAGCGTGAAGTGGGCTGCTCTTGCTCGCACGCGTCGGGCCTCAAGGCGGTCGCTCGGGAGTTGTTGTCGAAGGAGGAAATCCAAGATGGGGTCCATCCAGGAAGGCTCGTAGTCAATGGCGTTTACCTGGAGTGCTGGCTTGTCTATTCTCGGCATCGACAACTCCTCTATCAGGACTGATCTTGAGTTGGAGATCGCAGTGGTGGATGCCAGGCGAGATAGGGCATCTGCTCGGACGTTCTCTTCCTGTGGGATGTGGAGCACCTCAAAGTGGGAGAATTCCATTGCCGCGGCCCTGGCCTGCTCCAAGAACTTAATAATGGATGGATCGCGTGCTTCGAACTCTCCTCTCACTTGGTTGGCGATGAGCTTGGAGTCGTTGTACGCTCGAACGCTGGTCGCCCCCAAGTGTCTCGCCATGCGCAACCTTGAGAGGAGTGCCTCGTATTCGGCTACGTTATTCATGGTCGAAAAGTAGAATCGTAAGGCGTACTGAAGCTCGAGCCCTTCCGGTGAGAGTAGGACCAACCCTACTCCGCTCCCCGCGACACAGGATGAACCGTCGACGTACAGCTCCCACGTGGGCCCGGAGGATTGCTCGGGTGAGTCTTCAGCGGGTATGGTGCACTCGGCTACGAAGTCGGCGAGAGCCTAGGCCTTGATCACCGTCCTCGGGCAGAACTTGATGTCAAATTCCCCTAACTCGATGGCCCATTTGATCAGCCTTCTAGAGGCGTCAGGGTTCTAGAGGATATGTCGTAATGGTTGGTCGATGAGGATGACGACTGGGTGAGCCAGGAAGTATGGTCGTAGCTTGTGAGCGGGCCGTAACGAGCGCAAGGGTGAACTTTTCAGTCTGTGAGTACCAAAACTCCAGGCCTTGTAACGCTCGACTGATGTAGTAGATGAGCCTCATAACCCCTACCTCTTCTCGTGTGAGCATGACACTCATTGTGCTCAGTGTCACAGACAGATACAGGAGTAACTCTTCTCCCTTTTGTGGCTTGGCGAGGATGGGAGGGGTCGCCAGGTAGCGTTTCAATTCTTCGAACGCCTGCTCGTACTCTGGGTCCCAGTTGATCTGCCCTTTTTTCTCCAGCACTTGATTGGCTTGCTTGATTAATCGGAAGAAGGGGAGGCATTATTTTGTGACTCGGGACAAGAACCGGGCCAAGGCGGTAACGCGACCAATGAGACACTGTACGTTCCTCACTCGCCCTAGCCGTTGCATCTCCAGCACTGCTCAGATTTGATCGGGGTTCGCCTCGATCCCCCGGTGGGTGACGAGGAAGCCTAAGAACTTCCCTGATCGTATTCCAAATGAGCATTTGGCCGGGTTGAGTTTCATGTTGTACCTTCTGAGAGTGGCGAAGGTCTCTGCCAGGTCGCGCAAATGCTCAACCGCTTGGAGGCTCTTGACGAGCATGTTGTCGATGTATACCTCCATGTTGCTGCCGATCTGTGAGTCAAACATGTAGTTGACGAGACGTTGGTAGGTTGCCCCCACGTTCTTCAGCCCGAACGGCATTCAAGTGTAACATTGAAGGCCATGATCGGTGACGAATGCGGTCTTATCCTGGTCGGGCTTGTGCATGCTGATCTAGTGATACCCAGAGTAGGCACCTAAGAAGCTTAGCATTTCATGTCCGGCCATTGCGTCGACTAGTTGGTCGATCCATGGCATAGGGAAGCTATCCTTGGGTGTAGCTTTGTTGCGATCCTGATCACTGCAATATCTCGAATTCCCCATCTTTGTCTACAACCAAGCCTCGGTTGCCCGGAACGTCTTCCTCTTCCGACAGTTCTACAGCCTTTAGTGCTATCCTACCGACACGTCATCCTTTTACTTTTAGGCCAAGAAGGACAGGAGCATTATCCGCGTCACTTCCTTGGTGTCTAACCTTAAGCTCTGGTCTGAGCGTTTTGTCTTCGTCACAATGGTAGGAGGCAGTGGCCATCCGACTCACTGGAGCTTTGCTGCGGGTTCTCGCCCTCTTAGGGCAGATAGGCTGCCCAACCCTACTGCTAAGGAGTCTAGGGAGATTAAAGCCCTTCTTCACTTCCAACTCCTTGATGCCGACACCAAGCTGACCCCGGCGGTGCTTCGAGAGCTGGGGTTGAGCGCCCCATTGCCCTAGGGTACTAACTTCGTCATTTCTTGTGCCTCCTTAGTTGCATGTCGAGCTGACCCTTCCAATGTTGTTCCGCAGGGGTGTTGGAGTCGTCTGAGCTGCGGTACGAGACGGTCGAGCTACCGCTGTCCGCTCCTCGCCCCGCCGACCATATAGAGCCGAGGACGGACCAGGTGATCGTTGCTGTCTCCCGGGAGGCGGTTGCCTTAGCGCTGGGGTGCTTGCTGTATCCTCTCCCAGTGGCGCTTTCGGTGGAGTGCTCATCCACAATGCCCGTTGCCAGTGTCGGCTCGAGCACTCAACGGGATCCTTTCAGAGGCGCAGCGAGCACACCCGAGGAGGTTTCCACCATGTCAGGCAGTCAGCGCCCCCAGGTGGATCTGGACGAGGTGGCGGCATTGGATAGCCAACGTCGCCAAAGAAAGAGGAAGAGGGCTTCTGCCCCAGCCCATGGTCGGACTCCGTCGCCGCCCCAGTGGTACCTTCGGCACCGACGTCAGCTGAGGTGCCAGCTCCTACTCCGCTTGCTGTGGTCCCTACAGAGGATGCCTTCGATAAGGGCCAGGCGCCTTACCCCGATGTGGTCGCTCACCTCCTGCCGCCCGAGGTCACTCCTGCCGTCCGCTTCCTACCACCCGAGGAGGTCACCCGGGGTACGCAGGTCGGTTGGAGGCCTTTGCTCTGATGGACAAGGGTGTTCGGGTGTGTGACCGCATTGGAGTTTTTGGTCCTGGAGCCCATGGGGAATTATTCGGCCTGGGGGTGAAGAACCTAAGTTCGGTCGCCATGGCTTTTGGCTTGTAGGGGTACCACTTTACCGAGATCACGTAGTAGTTGACGGCTAGCCAGGCTCTGTAGAAGGGGCTGGAGGCCCAGTGTGCCAAGCTCCGAGGACGTCAAGCGACGCAAGAGGCCGAGTGTGCCAAACTCCTGGAGCGGCTTGAGCTGCAAGAGCGGGCGCTAGCAAAGGCCGTCCGTGATCGGGACGCCTTCCGTGCTTAGGCCTAGGCGTTGGAGGAGTCTCTCCAGGAGGCGACCAGGCGAGCCGACGCGGAGGACGCTTAGTCGTCCAACCTAGGGGCCTTGGCGGACGCTACTGAAGAAAGAGCTCGGGCGACGGAGGTGCGGTTCAAGAACCTGCACGCATCCATGACCACCATTGGCCTAGAGGCGGTGGCGTGCTACCGCTCGTCCTCGAATTACTGGGATGAGTTAAATGCGGCGGCTGTCAAAGTCTACGGCCCGGCCAGAGACCGTGGCTTCCAAGAAGGCTGGTCGACTGCTCTTCAGGCCGCGGCCGATGGCTTGGGTGTCCCCATGCCGACCTTGCCTCCTCCCTTGACCCCATTTGGACTGGAGGCCAGTGATGGCGAGGAGGAGCTCGGCGAGGAGGGGTCGAGATAGAGGAGCGAGTTGCTAGGGCCGAGCCATCGATGGAGAAGGAGTTGGTTGACCTGACCGACGATCCCCCACCTCCTACCGCCGTTCCTGGGAGCGTGCTCGAGGTTCAGGACCAAGGGCCAGATGATATCACAGCTGTCGAGGTGAGCTCTTGAAGGAGCACTTGCCATTTTCCTCCTTTTTTTTAATGGGGGTATGTCCGAATGGTCATCTCCCCTCCCCTGTAACCTTTCTTAATTTGAAATGAAAACTTTCCTTTCTTTCGCAAGTTCTAGAGTCTCTGGAGTCTTCCACGTAGTTTGCCAGCTTTCTTTTCTACTTCAAATCTTTCTGGGGATACGAAGCGGTGGCTAGGGACTTGCACTGAGGGCGCAATCTTCGAGGTCCACCTTTTCAATGTTCATGAAGTTGGAGAGGCGGCAAGACTCCTACTTCCTTTTGGGGACTTTGTCTCCTTCCTATAAATAGCATCCTGTAGTGAACCCTAAGGCCATCCTGGGTCTGTTGAACTGTTAGAAGGAAGTTCTTGAGGATGTCGTCAGAGAAGTTAGACTCCTCATCAGACGAGGCCCCCTAAAAATGTTTATGCTTCCAGAAGGAGGCACTATCGGCGCAAGAGCCTGTGGCGGGAGAAAGCAGCGGCAGCGGCATCTCTGAAGACTTCAAGCAGGGGTACCTAGAAGGATGGCGGGAAGCCTTGGCGAAGGTGAACCACCTTTACTGTAACAAGGGGGTTTTGAGCCTCCAGCCTGACAGGTTCCGTCCCAAGGAGGACGAGTAACCTTTTTGTACCCCCCTGCTTAGTAATGAAACTTTCTTTTTTTTGGGCAATCCTTTCTTGGCATCGTGGTGTGTGCTTGCCTTTCAATGATCCCACACCTTCCTTTGACGCATATGTGAGTGAGAGGATACTCTATTGCTGGTAAGGGAGATGAGGCACTCCCCTTCTATAAATAGTAGGGTTTGGGGATGCGTCTATTGCCGATTTCTGTCCTTGATCGGCCACCGTGATGGCTCAACATTCTCCTGAGGCCATGGCGACCGGAGAAAAGGCTCCAGGCCCTCCTCCTAGCATAGGTACAAGGCGGACGACACTCCCGCGATCTTGACTTCACCTGCTGCAGCGACGGTGGAGAAAGGGGTCGTTGTCGACGCTACTTCGGCCATTGTCTGTGAACCGTTCGACTGGAGTAGCGATTAGGCACAAGGCTAGATGGCCGGGTACCAAGATGGCTATGACGCTGCCATGGCTTTAGTTTGTCCCACTTACCTCCATAACCTCGTACGTTGGCCGCATGAGGACGCCGTACTAGAATTCGACGACTTGTATTAGGAATAAAAGTGGGGATTTCTTGATCCATGCCTGTGTATGTGTTTTTGGTGAGTAACCTCCGTGTATGGCGAGTTTGTGAGCGTAGATAGATTCGTTGTTCAAATCCATCCCCGTCGCGTGCGCATGTCCCATTACCTGGCAAAACCAAGGCCCTTACTTGTCTTAGGCTAATGATGCGTTTCATCACCTGTGACGCTTGGGACTTTTCATGCCTTTAGAAGCTTATGCGCTACTCGGGATTCGTTTTGAGGGAGAGCGTACGTCTTACCTCGATAGGAAAAGACTATTGCTCATCGTTTCTGGAGGAGTGGGAATGGTCGCCCCTTGGGAGCTCGAACGCTACCCTTTTCGAAGGAGCACGAGTGCTCACTTCTAGGGAGCTCGGAAGCTACCATCATTCCTGAGGGAGCATGAGTGCTCACCTCTTGGAGGCTTAGAAGTCACCATGATTTTTGAGGGAACATGAATGTTTGCCTCTTAGAGGCTCGGAAGCCACCATGATTTCTGAGAGAACATGAGTGTTCGCCTCTTGGAGGCTCGGAAGCCACCATCATTTCTGAGGGAGTTTGAGTGCTCGTCTCTTGGAGGCTGGGGAGCCACCATCATTTCTAAGAGAGCTCGAGTGCTCGCCTCTTGGAGGCTTGGAAGTCACCATGATTTCTAAGGGAATATGAATGCTCACCTCTTGGAAGCTTAGAAGCCACCATAATTGAGCTCAACTGGCGATGCTTTTGTGAGACTGGCGAGGAAATATGTCAAAAAATGGTTTATTGATAAAAGGCTCTGAAGCTTACAGAATTCCATGTCCTCAGTACCTCTCGACCCTCCAACGTTGTTAGCTTGTATGCTCCTTTGCCAAGTGCTTCCGTTACCCTGTCCCGGCGTTCCCAGTTTGGTGCTAATTTTTCTATGGTTACTCTGGGGTCCACTACGCTAGCTCGTCGCAACACTAGGTCTTTGGGGAGGAAGTGGCATTCTCTGACGCGAGCATTATAGTACTGGGTCAATTTCTATTGATAGGCTACGAGTCTTAATTGGGCCCACTCCCTGTCTTCCTCGAGCAGGTCCAGGTTTTCTTGCATTGCCTGGTTATTTTTGGTTTCATCGAACTAGCCGACTTGTAGTGATGGGTTAGATATCTCGACCGGGATGGCTGTCTTTGCTCCATATGCGAGGTGAAACAATGTCTCTCCCGTGGTGGCCTTGGCAGTGGTCCGGTGTGCCCATAGGATACTTGGAATGAAATCTACCCATGAGTCACCTGCTTGCTCCAGACGGGTCTTGATGCCATGGAGAAGTGTTCTGTTGGCATTTTCAACTAAGCCGTTCACCTGGGGATGCCCCACTGATGTGTAATGATTCCAAATCCCCAGCTCCGAGCACTTTTCTTGGAAGGTGGTGCTTGTAAATTGCCTGCCATTGTCAATTGTGAGGACGCGTGGGATCCCAAACCGACAGATTATGCTTCGTAGCACAAACTTCCACATTACTTCGCTTGTGATCTTCCCTGATGGTTCTGTCTCAACCCATTTGGTGAAATAATCGATGGTAACAATGAGGAATTTCTTTCTCCCCTGAGCTTGGGGGAAGGGACCCAATATGTCTACCCCCCACCGAGTAAATGGGTGAGGCTCCATTAGGGCATGCAGTTGCGTTGCTGGTAGGTGATGTAAGTTGGAGAACTTCTGGCACTAGGGGCACCTTCGAACGTAGTCGAGGTAGTCTTTTTGCAATGTCAGCCACTAGTACCCTTGATGAATGAGGGTTTGTGTGAGTGCTCGCCCCCCCATGTGGCTCCCGCAAAGCCCCTCATGCACTTCTTGTACTGCTTGCTTGGCCTCCGTGGGGAACAATCACTTCTATAGTGGGACTGAAAGCGAGTGTCTGAATAAGCGGTCGTCGATGATCGTGAAGTGTGCCGCACGTGCTCGCGTTTGGAGGGCTTCAGTGTGGTCATTGGGAAGTTACTATCATAGGAGGAAGTCCAAGAGTGAATTGATCACACAAATCACTTGTTGTTAAAATGCCGTGCTCAATTTCAAAATTAATATTGCACTCGCTCATAAAAGAATTTTAAATCCAAGTAGAGGGATGAATACGGGTCAATCCCATGAGGAGGAAAGTCTTTTTTTATTAAGTTGAAAACCCTTGTATTTTTGAGATCAAAATTACAGAGTGAGTTTTGTGAAATGAAAAATTAAAGTTGCTTAGAATAAAATCTAACTAAAGAAAGTTGGAGGGTTAGAGAAGAGAAAATTGGAAGAGGTAGCCTGAGTATTGGTTCGTTTTAGCCTTGAATGATATCACTTCATGGCAACAGCTTTATAGCCGAGCCTGCTTCATCCGCCAACAACTCCAAGTTTCCCTTGACCCCAAGTCTCCTTCACCTTCTATGCCCACATACGCCTCCTATCCATCATCCCCCGTGAGTTAGCCCTCCGCCACATATCCTTCCTTGAGTCAGTCTTCCGCTC
Source organism: Amorphophallus titanum (assembly GCA_024336825.1). Lineage (NCBI taxonomy): Eukaryota > Viridiplantae > Streptophyta > Magnoliopsida > Alismatales > Araceae > Amorphophallus > Amorphophallus titanum. Next base: position 63,336,099 of record JANBPO010009603.1, on the reverse strand, counting down.
CCACATACCCGTACTCTGCCACATATCCTTCCACAACTCAGCCTTCCGCTCCCATATATCCACATGCGTCTCCACCTCCGGCCAAGGAAACATCATACCCTGAGTAGGTGGATACCATCTACATACCTCCCACCTCCCTTTCCGCTCCGCATATGCCTCCACCTAGTCCCTCCACCAATTGCCATACGTCTTTGCCCATCCAACCTCTGCTCCCGTCCCCACAACCATCTCCATCACATATCCCTCAGCATCCACCTTGCTCAAAGTGGGCTCCTCATTCTCTGTTTCCAGAGTCATTTATCTATATTTTCAGGGCTTTGATGGCCACTCACGCGTTGCAACTCCCTTCTATTGTGCCTTGTCGACCCGTGATCGGGAATATGCTCCAATTTTGTGATTATCACCACTAGCAGGGGCATTTGGTCGAGGATTGTCCCCAGTTCTGGGAGCATATTCATGGCCTGAAAGATGATAAGAGGATCGATTGGGTCATCATTCACAAAGTTATTTTACATCTCCGCAATAAGTAGCAGCAGCAGTAAGCACTGCCCAGGCAGCCGTCTCCGTCACTACAAGACCAAGGGCACCCCTGTGATTCTTTGATTAGTGTAGCGCCCGCTCTATCACCTGTTCTGTCGCCTACCCCATCTTCATTTCCACCTACCCCATTACCTTCACCATCTCCCACTTTGTCCCCAACATCTCCACAAACCCAAGCCTCTACTCAGGCGAGTGCTACCTGGCCTTCCTCCATTCCCACCACCACTTCTAGTCGAAGGTGGGCGCCACGACCCTTGATGGGAATCGAGCCCACGCACCCACATTTTATTTTGCATTAATGTACTTTTCCTTTTATTTATGTCCTTGCATAAATCGGTGTGCAATTAGAGGGGTTTAATAGCCAAGGTGTCATTCCATATAAGTCTTTGGGTTTATTTGTAAAAAGTCTATTGGGCCTTATGCGGAGATAGTTCAACGGGCTCATTTGTGTGAAAGGACCTTGGAGAAGGTCGAGAAGTATAAAGGTAAGAGTGAGGGATCAAGCCGCCGGCTTGACAAATGAGGGAGTAAAGAAGAAAAGGTGCCACAATGGTAATGGAAGAAATAATCACAAGAACAAGAAGATAAAGGAGGAGGAAACACAAGTCGCAATGGCTTGCACGTTCTGTGAGAAATTTGTCCACTCGGTCGAGAAATGCAGGAAGCGCCTCGGTGCTTGTTTGCGTTGTGGAAGTCAGGAGCAACGTATGCCCGATTGCCCTCTTATGAAGGAACAACCCACGGAGAAGCAGAGGCATACCCACGGAGTTAGGGTAAGCCCCTTAATACCGGGAGGCTAAGACGACGACCGACAGACCCAGATGGATGGAAACCCCAAGGGCTAGCCTACAAGGGGCACCAATGTTCCATGGGCCAGGACATTTCTAAGAGGGACGGCCGAGATGAGAGGAAACCCCGAGGGCTAGCCTATGAGGGGTACACAGCCCATGGCCACCACCATTCCCCCTTAGGGGCAGTGGATTTGATGTTGGGTCATAAACCCATATTCTTATTCACCCTTTAGTGGTCCATCGAGGTACATGTCATATGAAGATAAGACCTTATGACCTTATGGTGATTCAGAGAAGGAGAATAGGCACGGATGTCGATGGGGAATGTCCCCCTCCCCGGTCAATGGACTATCACTCTCAAGAAAATAAAACACAGCATTGCAACCCGTATACAAGATAGAGGAGATGCGGTGATGAGTTGTTCAGCAATTAGACTGCCTACGATTATTCGAACATAAAAGGGGGTTAGCAGGTTAGCATTCGGGGTTAGCAAGTTAGCATTTACAAAGTTACCAGGTTAGCATGTGAACTATGGAGATTGTAAGGGGCAAACACTTGAACACCCAGCAGGTAACATATAGGGAGATGATTATGCCGGAAGTCCCTGTGCCCAGGTTGTGGGAGCGGCCATGTTCTCTCTGGTTCATAGCTATGAACGGATGAACCATGGAGGGGCAATCCTAGGGATAGCCAGAGATGCACATATGCATATGCCTCTGGTGATGAAACCCACGATAAATATGGAGGGAGCTTAGTACAAACATTCCATTGAAAATAAACCCCGGGGAAGGGGGGTATAATATTAATATTGCCCTTGTAAGGACCAAGGTGTATTCGGCGTCGATGAGGAAGACCAAATGCTAACACACAGACGGCGGGAAGTTGAATGTAGTCAAAGAAAGGAGAGGGGACTCAAACACATACCAATGCTTTTATTCATGCCCAAAGTTCATTACACGGTCTAATAATCGAATGAGAGATTACACATGTAGATACGGAAAGAGAGAAGAGGAAGAGAAGAAGAAGAAGAAGAGAAGAAGAAGAAGGGAGCTCTGCCGTGAGATTCCCCCCTCCGACGACCACCGAAGAGAGAGAGAGTAAGAAGAGAGACAGAGAGACAGGGAGAGAGTTCTACTGTAAGGGAGGGGGAAGAGCGGGGAGCCGTCGCCCTTGCTCAACCCCAGCTCCCCATTTCTTCTTCTCCTTACCCTTTCTTCCCCCTCCCATCGTTTTGTATCTTCCATTCTGATGTTTGAAGTGTACATGGTCGGTCATGGCCCCTCCTCTTCATGAATAAAAGTCCTCCCCTTTGGGTTTTCTCACCATCTTTGTGTTTGATGTGTGTCATTACATTTGCATTTGATCGTACTCTTCCTCCCCCAGCATTTTAGCCTCCCTACAGGGCCATGGATCTTCATTCATGCCCTTCCAGTACCTCTGAACGTCTACGCCTAGCAGCTTCCTTGGCCCTCTCCTTGATTCCCCGTTCAAACCCTTAGCCAAGCACCTTCTGCCTGCTTAGCCTGGTGCACTCTCCCCCCTTTTCCTTGTCCGACACGCCCCTATGGCAGCCTGCCTGGCACAGCCGCTGTCTAGGCCATCCCCCACCGGCACATAGCCCATTGGCCTTTGCCTGGTACACCCTCCATGTGCCTTCAACGACACACCCTTGACTCACTCGCTCACCGGCATGGCCCTTTTCTACCCTTGCTCGGCACACCCTTGTGCCCCTTAGCCCAGCACACCCTTGGCACCCCCAGCCCGGCACCCCCTGTGCCCCTTTGCCTGGCACACCTTGTGCCCCTTTGCCTGGCACACCCTATGCCCCTTTGCCCGGCACACCCCTGGCCACCCGAGCCTAGCACACCTTGGTCCTCCTAATCCGGCACACCTGTCTAGCCTCCCTAGCCTTTTCCTCTTGCCCATTGCACCTCAGGCCAGCCTTAGAGAGGTCTTCCATTCGCCATTCCCTCTGAGCTTTTTTGAAGTTTTATTAAAGGTGTTGCCGCTCTCGGGCGCCCACCTCCGATTGTCGAGTTTCGTCACTCCATGTGAGCGCGTCCCTGTATCTCCCTTACCACCCGGGTCAAGGGGAGATGCTGCTGAATTTTTGTTAGAAATAACATGTTAAAAGATAAAAGGAAGGAACAAACAAATGAAACAGCTAATGACAAAAATGCTTCAACCAAGGCAAGAGAACTGGGGATAACACGAAAAGAACCGGGCCGAACAACGACTAAGTAACTTGAACACTCGTCCTACAAAGAAGAAAGAAGAGGAAACAGCTAAGAGACAGGAAGAGGAAACCCCACGGACTATACAAAATTAAGAAAAAGAAGAAAAGAAAGGCCTTAAGAGGTCGAAGAGGAGTCGGCCTTCACCGGTGTAGCCTGCCCTTGCCCTTCACCGACACACCCCAGCTTGGCTTTCCCCGGTACACTCTAGCCCTCGCCTTCACCGGTACACCCCCAGCCCGGTACACCTTTGGGCAGCCCTCTCTGGCACACCGTCTCACCCATTTAACCCTTGCCCTTCACCGAAACACCCTTGCCTTGAAGCTTACCTAGCACACTAAACCCCACCTCTTTGAACCCTCCAGTGGCATAGCCCCTGTGCCTCTTCCCGAGTACACTCCAATCACCCTTGCCTGACACACCCTACCTGATTTTCCCTGGTACACCCTGCCATGGCCCTTCGTCGGCACACTCCCCAGCCCCCTCACCGATGCAGTCTTCCACCCTCTCAGCGCTTCCCCGGCATACACGGCCAAGCCTTCCCCAGCACACTCAGCCAAGCCTTCCCCGGTACACTTCAGCCCAGACCCTACCCCAGACTAGCACAGACTTCACCCCAAACTAGCTTAGACCTTGGCCCGGCACTAGCACAGACCTTGTCCAGCTAGTATAGACCATACCCCAAACTAGCCTAGACTTTACCCCAAACTAACTTAGACCTTGGCCCGACACTAGCACAGACCTTGTCCCGCTAGCATAGACCCTATCCTAAACTAGCATAGACCTCAGTCCCAACTAGCTTAGACCTTTGCCTAGCTAGCACAGACTTCGCCTAATTAGCACAGACCCTACCTGAACTTCGCATAGACCCTGCCCGGCACACCCGTGCCTTCTCCACTGGCATGCCCCCTGGGCCTTCACCAGTGCACCCTGCCCTGGCTTTCCCCGGTACACTTCTAGCCTCGCCCTGACCGGCACACCTTCTTGGCTGGTACACCCTTCAGCCGAGCCTACTCCCCGGCACAGTCCACCCCTCTGCTAGCCCAGTACACTCCTTCCACGGTGCACCTCCAACTTCCCAACCCGGCACACCCCTTTAGAGCCCAGGTCGGCACACTTTAGCCCCCACGCTTCCCCGGCACACTCAGTCAAGCCTTTGTTGGCACACTCCCCATTCCTTACCCGGTACACTCGCCAGCGCCTAGCCCGGCACGCTCTACCCAGCTCCCACCCGGCACGCTCTCCCTGGCCTGTCCGGTATGCCCCGCCTTAGTCTCCAATGGCCCACTCCTCCTTGTCAGACCTTTTCGATAGGAGTGTATTTGGCCTCCGCTCCCACCAATCTTCGGCTGAGGTAGTAGAGAGCTTGCTCCTTTCCCTCGTCATTGTTCTGGGCGAGCAATGCCCCCAGTGAATATTCGGTAGCCGCTATGTAAAGGATGAGCAGTCTGTCTTTGACAGGTGCCCCCAACACAGGCGGGGTCTTCAAATAATCCTTCAGTTGGTCAAAGGCGTGCTGGCATTCATCACCCCAGTTGAATGGTGCATTCTTCATCATCAATTTGTGGAACGGATGGCAGCGTCCCGATAGGTTAGAGATGAACCTACGGATGTAGGCTAGCCAGCCTTGCAGAGACCTTAATTCTCCCAGGTTCCTCGGGGGTGGTAGCTCCTGAATAGCTTTTATTTTAAAAGGGTCGATCTCGATCCCCCAGTGCCGGACAATGAAGCCTAGGAATTTTTCACAGAGACACGTGAGGCGCACTTCATCGGGTTCATCTTTAGCTCGTATTGTCGGAGCCTTTGGAAGATGACTCTGAGGTCACTCAAGTGATCGCCCCTCTTCTTTGTCTTGACGACCAGATCATCAATGTAGCATTCGACCTTACTGTAGAGCAGCTCGTCGAATATCTTGGTCATCGCCCGCTGGTGCATGGCGCCAGCATTCTTGAGGCCGAAGGGCATTCTTTTGTAATGGAAGATCCCCTTGGGTGACTTGAAGGCTGTATGGATTCGATCGTGGTCAGCTATCCAGATTTGGTTATAGCCGGACGATCCATCCATGAAAGACAAGGACTCATGGCCAGTGGTTGCATCAATCATCACTTCGGTGATGGGCATCGGGAAGTTATCTTTTGGGTAGACTTTATTCAGGTCACAAAAATCCGCGCAGATCCTAATCTGTCTGTTCTTCTTCTTCACCGGTACGATGTTGGCCAGCGAGGTGGTGTATTGGTTCTCTGCTATAAAATCAATATCTATGAGCTTGTCGACTTCTTTGCAGATCTGATTTATCAATTCTGGCCGCATGCACTGGGGAGGCTGCTTCACTGGCTCCATCTTGGGATCAATAGCCAATATGTGTTGGGTCACTTCGGGGCTGAGACTGGGCATCTCCTTGTAGTTCCAAGCCAAGCAGTCCCGAAATTCCTGCAGCAGCTTCACATATGGTTCCCTCTCCTGTAGAGGTATAAGGGCACTCAGAAAGGTCGGTCTGGGATCACTTTCTGTGCCGAGGTTAATTTCGATCAGCTCGTCGACGGTGGCCAGACCGCCATCTTCAATTTTCGACGGCGTCGATAGCAGGTCGACAAAATCTTGGTCCTCGCCGTCTTCGGCTTCAAGGGCGTCATAGGTCACTTCTTGTTCTGCCTCACCAGATGCGGAGGCCGTATTCACCTCACTCTCCCCTTGGATCGCGATCAGTGGACATGAGGGGTTCTCAGTCATGGAAAGGCACAGGGCTACTTCGGGGTCCTCCAGGTAATCGTCATAGATAGCTCCAGCAGGGACCGAGGTGGCTGCGTCTTCAGGAACCTGGTGCTGAATTGATATTGTGTAGATGCCTCTCCTGGGGCCGCCTGCCACATGGGGACGTGGCGGGGCCACTACGTAATCTCCCATTCTGAGCTCGTCCCTGTCAATCAGGTCCTTGGCAACGTCCTTGAAGACATAACAGTCCTCAGTTGGGTGACCCAATATCTGGTGGTAGGGGCAGAACAGAGGGTCGTCGCTTCTTCAGATATCTTGAGGCCTCTTGGAGTTCAGGAGGGAGACTTTGTCGTAGTGACAGGCCCAGTCGAAGATCCCTTGAGTCTTCTCCCTGGGGAAGGAGTAAGGCCTCTGCAGCTTCTCCTGTAGTGTAAGGCCTCGCCTGGCTGGCTATCTGGCTGAAGGGCTCACTATATTCCTCGCTCCCCTCCTTGACTGGATGGAGGTGTCAGGGCTGGTGTCCCGAGACCAAGATGCATCTTCACCCCATGGGTGGAGGGAGCCTTGGATGAAGTCAGCCACCAGTGCAGTTAATTCGGCCAGTCGTGCCTTCAAGATCTCGATCTCCCATTGTTGCCTATGATATAGAGCCAACACGACAGGGTCGTATCGGGGAGGATCTGGAGCACGGCCCGCACCTTCGCTTCTTGCTTCGCCAACGGACGGGGGTGAGGGGACCTTGGTGCTGTGGTCCCTTGAGGTTGACCCTTCGGAAGAGGGTGAGATCTTCCCCGTGCGCTTGCGGTGAAGAGGGTTCCAAAGGAACACTCCTTCATCTTGCACCTCTTCTGCTGGAGGCATAAGTTGCTTGTTGCAGCGGGCGTCCTGTGGAGCTGCAGCCTTGGTGAAGTCACCACCGAGTGGAGCCGAAACCGATATCATGTCAGCCTCGTAGTAATCTTCTAGTGAGAAGCCCAAACCCGGGTGCTTGGCGGTTTGCAATAGCCTTCGATCCAGGTTCGGCGGGTTCCACATCCTTTCCAACATTTCCTTCCGGCTGGAGGGTTGGTAGAGGGGAATTCTTTGTCTCTTAGCCACTTCGACTGTCCGGTCAGTCATGGTTGTCCTCAGCCTCGGCTATTGGACCACTACTTCCAACTTGGCTGGATCTATAGAAATACCATCACCAGACATCACGTGCCCAAGAAAATGCACCTCCCATAGCCAAAACTCACATTTGCTGAGCTTGGCATATGGTTGATGATCCCGCAATGTCTGCAACACGATCCTCAGATGGTAGGCGTGCTCCTCCTTTGACTGCAAAAAAACAAGAATGTTGTTTAAAAATACCATCACAAACTAATCCAGATAAGGATAAAATACCCTATGTATCAAATCCATGAACATCGTGGGATCATTGATTAGCCCAAATGACATCACCAAGAATTTATAGTGTCCATATCTAGTGCTAAAAGTAGTCTTCTCTACATCTGTGTCCCTGATCCGCAGCTGATAATAACCAGACCTCCAATCAATCCACGAGAACACATGAGCTGACTGAAGCTGGTCGAACAAGTCATCAATCTGGGGCAGTGCATACTTGTTCTTGATAGTCACCTGGCTCAGCTGTCGGTAATCAATGCACAGTCTCAAATTGCCATCATTCTTCTTCACGAACAACACAGGCACATCCCATAGAGAAAAACTAGGGCGAATATAGCCCATAGCAAGCAACTCTTAAAACTGCTACTTTAACTCTCTCAACTCTGTCGGTGCCATGTGATAAGGTGCCTTTGACAAAGGCATGGTGCCAGGCACAATCTCAATGGTGAAATCAATCTCCCTTTGCGGAGGCAAACCTGGTGACTCATTAGGGAAGACATCAAAAAACTCACATACAACTGGAATGTTCTTTACGGGTACTACTGCTAATCAACCATCACCACAGAAGCAAGAAACCCTTGACATCCAGCATGACGCGGGATGAACCCAGTCGAGACACTGGGACCTAAGCCAGCAAATAACGAGCACAGGTCGTCTAAGCGACAAGGCAAACACTCATGCGAACAGCGGACTCCACAGGACTTGTAGCGATGGTTCGGCGAGCTGGGGCTCGCGAGAGGGTTGGACACGGTCCCAGTAGCGAGGAGAGTGGTGGTGAACCACCTGGGGAACAAGGTCATGGGCATCGGATTCAACCGGGTGGACCAATACCGAGGGGATCGATTCAGATGTACACTCACTCATCGACAGCAAGAACTCATGAATAGTGGAATTTTGGATCGGGCACTCCTCACATGGGCGCTGCAGTTGGAACTAATACTAGGCAAGAAAATTGGAGTGGCAGTCGCACGTACCTAGCCAATCTGAAGGACCGGCTCCGGTCGGAGACGAAGGTGAGCCGGGGAGCGTGCGCACCCGGCGGACACGCTGCGTCGAGGAAGCTTGGCGATGATCCCTGCTATTACAATTACTACACTCCACGCAGGGAGGGGATCTCGGGGATGGGGCAACCACTACATGCACTACCCTCGCGTAGGAGGGGGGAATGTGGGGTAGGGAAACCAAACTGTGATCGTACGCCGAGCTCGGACGTCCAATCGAGGTGCTGTCAATGCCCGGACGAAGCTTGGGGGATGCCGAGGGATGCCTGCAAGTCTGACGTCGAGCCGATGTCGCTGGAAGGTGGAGGAGGTCGCAGCCGATGGCCTGCGCAGTTCTGCCTTGCAGGACTGGATGATGCAGTCGAGGTGCGTCGATAGGTGCGCTCATTGTAGAACTCCAAAAGTGACAGGACTAACTCGTGGGCAAAGAAAACAGGGGGTACTACAAACCCTCAAAAGATGGCGGCCATCAGATCATCTTACAGGTCGGGGTCGCCCAGACGGTCGGCGTCAGGTTCCTGGGTGAATAGCAGGACAGGTTGATGATGGCCATGGTGGAATCTTCTGTTCTGATGTCAGAACAGGACGAAACCACTTGCGTTGGTTTCGTATCGTCGAAAGCCACAACTTTTCAGAAGACTGCTCAACCTGAAACTAAGTGGAGGAGGGAGTGTTGGGGCTGATTTGGCAGCAGTCTGTCCTGGGTGAACAGTGAGCTCTAGGTCTGGTGCGACTGAGGGAGAATGGACGCCCCGGGCTGTGCTGAAGCCAAAAATGAACAGGACCACCTTGGGATCGAAGGCGACTCGAAGGGGAAGAACTCTCGTGAAGGGAGTTCTGGCCGATCCACACAGGGGAAGTCTGTGTCGGTGTTGCCATGTGACACTCAGAAACAGGCATGGTCCGGGTGCAGTTGCACGGAAATGCATGTAGTGGTTGATGCTGTTGTCGAATGGAGGCAGGACCACTGCAGGAGCGTGGCCGACTCGAAGATGGATGACTCTTCTGAAGATGCCCTGGGCCGAATCTCGCTGTGGATGCCGCTAGAAGGCCTGCCAACTGAGTCTCTGCTGCAGGATTGTAGCAGAGTGCAGCAGAACTCAACTTCTTAATCTACGGGGAGAGGAGCGACGAAGGAGCGACTTCCAGAACTGCTGTGGGCACACCAAGCAGGGGGGAGGCGGATGTGGGTTGCAGAGGGAGAGGGAGCAGGGGCGTGGGGTACTGGGGAGGCGGCTAGGGTTAGGTATGGGGGGGTGCGCTGGCTGATTTCTTATTATTGTAGGATCAAGCCTCAATTGTTGTGCTAAAAGCTCAAGCTGTTAGCGAAGGTGAACTATATTTCCTTATGGTATTGCAGAACCTCACATTTATACGTGCTGTGAGTGGGGTTGAGCGGCTTCGCACATGGACCCCATAATCTATGCAGTGGGCTGGGCTATCAAGCATCGATGTCCCATGTGGACCCCATAATCCATGTGGGGCAGTGAATCCCTAAGGGAGACGTTGAACCCCGTAATCCAACAATCTCTCCCAGTAACACTCAGAGATTCAAAATCACAACCATGCTCTGATATTAGTTTGTAGAATCAAGCCACAACCGTTGCGCTGAAAGCTCGAGCTATTAGCAAAGGAGAACTGTATAACCTTATGGCATTGTAGAACCCCACATCTATATGTGTTGTGGGTGAGCTTGAGAGACTTCGCACATGGATCTCATAATCCATGCGACGGGCTGGGCTGTCAAGCATCGATGTCCCACTTGGACCCCATAATCCACATAGGACAGTGAATCCCTAAGGGAGATGTTGGACCCCATAATCCAATAATTGTGAATACCCTTTAGCCATGAGCCTTATCTTATGCTTCTTAATGCTACCATCAACGTTGTATTATATCTTATAAACCCATTTCAAACCAATTAAATTCTTACCTTGTGATAACTCTATCAACTCCCATGTGTCATTCTTCTGAATAGCTACAATTTCCTCATTCATAACTTGTATCCACTTTTCCTTTCTAATTGCTTCATCAAAATATGTAGGTTCTACTGAAAACAAGGCAAAACTATAAGATGCATAAATCTCATCTAAGGATTTTACTTTTTGAGGAGGAGACTCAGAATCTGAACTTTCACTTGAAGAAAATGAGTGATTGGTGTCTATTTCTTCACCTATTTCTGCTACTTCTTCTGGCTGAGAATGAGAATGATCTAAATTTTAATATTATAGTTTAGCATGTACACTATTGCTCCAGTCCCAAAAGGCATTGTCTTCAAAAATAACATCTCTATGTATAATCAATTTTTTTGTTATCGGATTGTACAATCGATACCCCTTTGTTTCAGAACTATATCCAACGAAAATACACTTTTCACTCTTTGTATCTAGTTTCTCTCTTTTTTGAGAATGTATATAAGCATAAGCAAGTGAACCAAAAATTCTGAAATGATTTACATTGGGTTTTCTCTCATGCCAAGCCTCAAAAGGAGGTTTGTTCTGCACTATCTTTATAGGAGATCTATTCAGAATATAAATTGCTATCCAAACTACTTCAGCCCAAAATTGATTTGGAAGGTGCTTTACCTTTAACATGCTTCTTGCCATATCAACAGTTGTCCCATTCTTATGCTCAGCAACTCCATTTTGCTAAGGTGAATAGCTTGCAACCAACTCCCTACAAATACCATTTTCTTCACAAAAGGAGATAAATTCATTAGATAAGAACTCTCCCCCTCGATCTATCCTCAAAACCTTGATAACATGCCCACTTTGTTTCTCAACGTATGACTTGAATATTTGAAACTTTGAGAATGCCTCAGATTTAAACCTCAGGAAATACACCCAAGTTTTTCTACTGTAATCATCAATAAGTAGAAAGAAATACTTACTTTCTTCCAAAGATGGAGTGTTCATCGAATCACAAATATCGGCATGTATGAGTTGAAGTGGTACTTGAGCTCTCCATGAACTCTTAGTTGGAAATGAAGCCTTGTGTTGTTTTCCATGCATGCATCCTTCACACACCTCATTGACATTGTCAATGGACGGTGAACCAATCACCATACTTTTCTTACTCAACAATGCCATACCATTAAAATACAAATGTCCATATTGCATATGCCACAACTATGACTTAGTCTTAATTGAAGCATATAATGCACAATCATCTATACTTAAGAAAGTGAATGGAAACATTTTGTTTGATGTCATCTTTACATTCATAACCAGTTCACCATTCAAATCAGGGATTTCACATGAATTTGCATGAAAAGGTAACGGTGCAGCCTTTTTCAGTCATTTGATCAATACTTACAAGATTATGAGCTAAACCAGGAACATAGAGAACGTCAAGATTTTATTTCTCCTTTCCTGATTTCAATTTTACTGTGATCATCCCCTTTCTTTCAGCTTGAACCATCTTCCCATTTCCAATCTGAACTTGCAATTTTATTGAGTCATCAAGACTTTCACTACAAGAAATGGGACCTATAGTCACGAATTTTACCTACGTTTGTAGAAAACGGAGACATATACGACGTATTCTGACATTTTTAAAAATATGTAGGTAAATTTCCTACGTTTCATTATAGCGTAGCTACATGGTCATCTTATTTCGACAGTTCTTTGAGAAATGTAGGAAAAGTTTATCTATTCCTACATTTTGTAAATGAATGTGAGAATAAGTCTGATGCGGGACGGAGACACGGACTCAACGTTGAGTTGGGTATGCAGCCTGGGACTCTAGCAAGCTCGCACTCGTCCCTAGCGAGGGAAGCGTCGGACTTGCACGGTTGAGAAATCGGATAAATGTTCATTCATTTCTTTTTTTTTTATTGCAGGGGCTGATACAGACCCGTATCTCCTGGGTTCAGGTGCTGGCTGCATACGATGGACTACCCGACTTCAAGAGGGCGAGGGTGGAGGTGATATGCTTCGGACCCTTCCGCAACATTGAGCCAATACGACCTGATCTGATTCTCATTCAGGTGGTGAGGGAGAGATGGGATCGGGCTAGCCGTGCATTCTTGATGCCTTGGGGGCACATGGTGTCGAGCCTAGAGGATGTAGCTCAGATCATCGGGCTGAGGGTAGACAGTGAGGCTATGAGTGGGGTGACCCTCCCGGACTACGGTGAGCCAACCCAAAGACTCTTAGATTTAGATACGGTATATGAAGCCCCATGCAGGATGGTTTGCCGCACTAACCTGACGAGAGCCATGGGATTGGGAGACTCTCGACAGAGGTCGGGAGAGTCCCTAACAGAGTACGCAGAGCGGCTTACTGCGAGAGCCCGGGCCGCATACTGCCAGGATCCGGCCTAGAGGGAGAGGGAAGACATGGATCTTAGGAGGTTCTTATTTCTGATGCTCGGAAGATTACTATTGGGGACGAAGGGAGATGATATCAACTGCAGATTCTTGAGCGTCTTGGAGGACTTAGACGGAGTGGGGCGGTACGCGTGGGGAGCCGCCCTGCTGGCGCTCTTGATAGCCGACCTGTCTACGGGGACGGGTCGTGAGATGACTGTCAGCGGCTTCTCACCTTTTCTTTAGGTATGCATTTTCTCTTTGGTCATTTTTTTAGTAAAATGCTTATGATGATTATGAATGTGATTATGCATGTGTCTAATAAATGCAATGAATGCATGTGTGGAGTCACCTCTACATGTCGATGGACCGAGTCGGCCCCCGACCTGGAGACGAGGCTGCCTACCCACTGGCGCGGCGGTGGCTTCCGTGCGTGATCGGAGTGCCTCACCCCTACGAGCTAATGGTCGTTCGACAGGAGTTTTGAGACTACCCCCCTTCACTGGTATGTGTGTGAATATGATGCATGTGCTTTCATTTCCTTCTTTATGAAAATGTGGTGATATAATGAACATATGCAGGTTGTATGGAGGCCATATGAGGGGATGCCTGTTGAGGGACAGCCTTGGGTCGTAGCAGGCCGACCTCACTTTGGGCGTGACCTCTGGGTTCACTGCTTGAACGAGATTGAGCTGCTATAGCTTAGATTGGCGATGAGGGCACTCGGCCTACACCAGGAGTGGGTCGAGGCACCCGAGCCTCGCGGGATTGGGCGGAAGACCCGAGGGTGGACGACTGCCACGGACTGGCAGCTGCGGTTCCCAGAGTAATTCGCAGATTGGTAGCAAGGTGGGATCCTAGTCGTCTCCCATGCATCGGATAGTTCGGCGTACCTACAGCGGTACTGGGAGACATACGCAGACTGGCCTCAAATGAGGCCGAGAGGGGTACGTATGAATGATTTCTAAATTTAATTTATATGCTTCGGAGATATGGCGACTAATGAATGATCCATGTAGGATGCGCAGGATGCAGCGGCAGTGGACCTACATGTTCGTCTCCATAGTATGGAGACCTAGCTTGCTACTATGCGAGCCGACCTAGAGACCCTAGTGAGTATGCATTTGCTATATGCTATTAATTGTTCCTGAATTTTTGATGGTCAGCCACTGATAATCTCAATAAATACAGCATGCCTAGCAGGGGGTGGTAGCCGGAGGAGCAGGAGGCACCTCTTCGAGTTTGAGGGACCCGACCAAGGAGATCACCTCACTAGAGGTGCGACTTGCAGGAGTAGTTGTGCGTGCCGGGGCTACGGAGCATGACCTAGCCGAGCGGGTAAGCATTCAAAACGCCATCCATGCTTACTCGAACATTTAACATTATGCTGATGATGCCGAAAAATGCAGGTTGTAGAGCTACAGGATGCGCTCACACGGGCTACTTTGGTTGGCACTAAGCTCGCGATTCACAATCAGCGGGTTGCAGAGTTGGAGGAGGCCGAGAGGAGGCGCCGAGAGACCGAGACGCTACCCTGGGATGTAGTGGAGCTGTGGATCCTCCTAGAGGTCGAGAGGAGAGACCGGCTGAGAGAGCGCGAGGAGTGGCTCGAGCAGGAGCAAGAGATATACGAGCTGAGACTCTGCCTTGGCGCAGCCGAGGAGCATGCGAGAGCAGCAGAGGAGTGCTACCGAAGAGGTCGGGAGCGAGCATGGGCCGAGGGGCGACCCAACGCCTATTTTGATACCAACTACTTGGCGGGTTCCTCTACTCATCAGATGAGAGAGGATGAGGACCGTGCTCGAACCGAGAGGTCAGCTGCCAGCCAGAGGTTGATGAGGCCTCCACATGTTCCTCATAGAGACAGGGGTGAGGCAGAGAGTAGCGAGCGACAAGAGGAGAGTGGTGGTGAGAGCTAGGGAGATTTTTTACATACCACCTCGGATATATAGGTGCATATATATGAGATTTTGATGTTACCTGAGTGGCTCCTTTTGTATACTCTTGTGTCCTTGCACCTTTCCTGTCCAGAGGAGGATTCCTCTGGGAAGCTTAAGCTGTAAGGCTCAGCGGATGTTGGGAAGTTTTCCCCGAAGCTGTGGATCAGCGGGTTGGAAGCTGTGAATTAGCAGTGAAGCCACACTTGGTTTAAGTGTGGGGTGGACGTAGATCTCTGCAGGAGATCGAACCACCTAAAAATTGCGTGTCTATGCTTGATGGTTTGTTGAATTTAGTTTTGCTGCTATTATGTTTCACCTGTCAATCTGAACTTACCTATTTTCTCTACCGATAGATCTCACATAACACTTAACTAAGTCATTTGTCAATTCAATGGTTCTAGTGATTCTGCGTCTAAATTGGCTGTTCTGGTCGAGCAAACTTTAATTCTGCATTTATCTGCTAGATCTTGTTTCTAAAACGTGGGGTAGATCTATTCACCCCCCTCTAGATCTATATCAGAATGACCGAAGAGTAAGAAAAAGTCGGCATGGGCCTCATCGCATCCGTCGTTGGCCATGAGCATGCACACACATCCTTCACCTCCTCTCTCACCTTCCCATGGCCCCCTCCATGCACGCACATAACTTCATGTGTAGGTGTGTAAAGTGGAGTGTGAATGTTAAAGAGAGAAAGAGGGAGACACACATAACTTCACCCTCCCACATAACCCATGGCCTCTCCATGCACACCATGTCCCACCTCCGTCTACCCCACATCCCTCTCTCTCATTCACTCCACACACACTATCACCACCACAACACTTCACCACCGTAGCCATTGCACTGTCACCCTCTCTCTAACCCATGCATATGGCCAAGGGCCCATGCATACCACACCCACATCAACTTCTTCACTCCCCACACACACTCACACCCCACCGCCAGCCATGCACCAGCCCACCAACAACTCCAGCGACGGGTTATGGCAGAGGATGGCCCCCTTTCTTCTTCCCCCTACAATAATCCAGCACCACTGGGGAGATCTATCATCTTCCTCTTGTCAGTTCCCCCTCTCTCCTTTTCTCTTTCATGTTCTCTCTCTCCCTACACCACCCATGGCCAACCTCTCCCTCTCTCTCTTTCTCACTCTAACCTCCACACCGCGGCTGGCTTCTCTCCCTCTTTCTCCCACACTACCTCTCCCTTCTTAAGCATCCTCCCTGGGCAACCACAAGCTTGCACGCACCTACTCCTCTCCCTCCCCTACACACTCCCGTCAGTAACCTGCTCTCCCCATCTCCCTCTCTCTGCTTTTCTCTCTAACCTCCCGTCTCCTCTCCCTACATACCACTGCCGCACTCCCTCTTTCTCCCTAACTCCCCACACACACCTGGCCTCTCCCTCCCTTACCTCTTACAGCCGCTAACAACACACACACGACCGAATCGCCTCCCCCTCACCTTTGTAACCATCGCCATACACCTCCCACCGGCGGGCCTCCCTTATTCATCACCCCAGGCACACCACTTCTCTTCTCTCGTGGCTCACCTCACCCCCTCGCCACCGTCTGCCTTCGCGTGTAGCACCCTTGCCACTCCCCTTCTCTCTCTAACCCACATCCAGCACCTGAAGCCTGGCTACCCAAAGCTTCACTGTTCTCCCTTTACACCCCCTGGACTGGCCAAACCTCAAGCCGGCCTTCCCTCTCCTCTCTCTCCAACCCCCCACCTTCGTGATCTCTCTCTCTATCTCTCCCTCTCTCTAACCACTGCTGACGAACCCCTCTTTGTTGACGTCATCACCGTCCACACCTCCTCACCGCACTGGCCTCCTCAACCAGCTCCCTCTCTCCTTATACACACACGCACGTCCCCCCTCCGTCTATAGCTCCTCTCCCCTCACTCTCCTGCGATCGTCTCGCTGCCTCTCCCTCTCCCTCTCTCTCTAATCCACCACAACACCACCACCCTCCTCCTCTTCCTCTTTACTACCTCCTATGCAACCCTCCTCTGTGGCCTCGTCTCCCCTCCTTACACATATACCTGTCGCACCCACTATCACGGCCACCCTCTCGTCTCTCTCTTCTCACTCTCTCTTCCTTTCTCCCCACGCGACCCGTCTCCCTCTCTCTACTTCTCTCTCTAACCTCTCCCTCTCCCTTTCACTGGATCACGACAGCACCTCCCATCTCTCCTTCTCTCCCACAAATGCAGCACCGACTGCCGACTTCGCTAGCCCCTCTCCTGCGATTGACCTCACCCTCGTCTCTCCGCACACACCATGCGTCGGCGCCCCCCCTCTCTATCCCCAGCGAACACCACAGCCCTACCGTCTCCCACTACTTGCTCGACCATCGCAGTCACCGACCTCCCGCCACCTTCGCCTCACTCCTCCTCTTTCCCCCTCGCCCTGCTCCCTCTCTACCATGCACATACGACACCGCCGCACTCCCTCTCTCATCTTCTCTCTCTAACCTTCCTTTGCGTCTCTCTCTTCTCGTTCTCTATCTATGTCTCATCTCTCTCTACTCTGTCTCTCTCTCTATCTCCATCATAATACACTCATTCTAATTATTTTATTTTATTTTAATTTTATCTCCCACATCTATCTCTCTATCTCTCTTCATATCTAGAGCCGCCAAGACGTCAACTGTCCATTTGGATTTAATGGTCAAGAAATGTGCAGACTTAGTCAATCTATCAACAATCACCTATATTGTGTCAAATCCACCACGAGTCCTAGGTAGACCCATGATAAAATCCATACCAATGCTCTCCCACTTCCATTGAGGTACATCAAGTGGCTTTAGCTTCCCTGCAGGTCTGAAATGCTCAGCCTTAACTTACTAACACACTAAGCATCTGCTTACAATTTCTGCGACTTCCTTTTTCATATTCGGCCACCAAAATGATCTTTTCAAATCTCGATACATTTTAGTACCTCCAGGATGAATAGTATACCTGGACTTATGAGCTTCTTCTAAGATCTTGTTCTTCACTTCAGCTACATCAGGTACACAGGTTCTGCCTTGAAATAATAACCGACCGTCATCAGCTAACATGAAATTAGGTCTATCACTCAAATTTTCCTTGATCTCTACCAACATCGGATCATTGTCTTATAAAGATTGGATTTCTGTTAATAACTCTGGATGAAGCTGAATTTGTGCAATCATAACCCGATCCTCACTGACATTGATGTCCAAACTAGCTAACTGCTCTAGCGGTCTCCATTCTTGCAACATGAGATTTGACAACTTAACTATTGGCTTGCGGCTTAAGGCGTCAGCCACCACATTACCTTTTCCAGGATGATACTCGATAGAAAAATCAAAATCCTTCAAGTACTCAAGCCATCTCCTCTGCCTCATGTTAAGCTCCTTTTGAGAAAATAAGTACTTTAAACTCTTATGATCTGAAAATACCATGAAGGTCTCTCCATACAGATAGTGCCTCCAAATCTTCAAGGCAAAACTACTACTGCATGTTCCAAATCATGAACTAGATAATTCTCTTTATGCTTTCTTAACTGTCTAGAGGAATAAACTATCACCTTCCCATATTGCATGAGCACACAACCTAGGCCAATACCTGAAGCATCGGTGTACACTACAAATCCTCCTTCTCCAGAAGATAATGCTAAAATAGGGGCAGTAGTTAAATGCTCCTTCAGAATCTTAAAACTCCACTCGCAATCTTTCGACCATTCAAATGGGTTCTCTTTGTGGGTTAATCTTGTTAGAGGTATCACAATTTTCGAGGAATCTTTAATAAACCTTCGATAATAGGCTGCTAGACCTAGAAAACTCCTTACTTCAGTTACATTAGTTGGCCTATCCCAATTCTTTACTGCCTCAACCTTCGAAGAGTCAACAGATATACCATCCTTAGTGATAATATGTCCCAGAAAAGATACTTCTTGCAACCAGAAGTCACACTTACTAAACTTGGCATATAACTGATAATCTCTTAGTAATTGCAACGCCATCCTCAAATGTTTAGCATGCTCCTCCTCACTCTTAGAGTATATAAGGATATCATCAATAAACACTACGACCCATTGATTAAGGTAGGGCCAGAAAACACTATTCATCAACTGCATGAAAGCTACAGGTGCATTCGTTAGTCCAAAAGACATTACTACAAATTCAAAATGCCCATACCTACTGCGAAATGCCATTTTATAAATATCCTCATCCTTGATTCGCAGTTGATGGTAACCAGATCGAAGATCGATCTTAGAAAAATACTGAGCACCTGCTATCGGATCAAACAACTCATCAATCCTCGACAATGGGTACTTGTTCTTGATAATAAGCTGGTTCAGTTACCGATAATCAGTACATAACCTCATCGAGCCATCCTTCTTTCGGACAAACAATACAGGGGCTCCCCACGGAGAAGTACTAGGACGAATGAACCTCTTATCGAGCAATTCCATCAATTGCTGCTTCAATTCTCTTAGCTCCGCAGGAGACATGCGATACAGAGCCTTAGAAATCGGAGACATGTCAGGAGTTAAATCAATAAAGAAGACAACCTCTCTCTCAGGTGGTAGTCCTGATAAATCCTTCGAAAAGATATCTTGAAAATCTCAGACAACAGGAATGTCCTTCATCTCAATCTCCCTCTTAGGGGTCATAGAAACAAAAGCTAGAAAAGCCTGACATCCTTTCCTCAATAACTTCTCAACTCGAAGAGCCGAAATGAGTGGCACAGACTTAGAGCACCTAACCCCTACAAAAGAAAGTTCGAGGTGGCCAGAAAATGACACAGAGCTAGTGCTATAGTAAACATTGGCCTCATGCTTGGCCAACCAATCAGCTCTTAGGATTACATCATAATCCATCATCTCCATACAAACTAAATCTACTAACATATTTTGATCCTTAATCAAAACCTTACTGGAAGGGTAGAAATATTTAATAACAGATCCAGAGCCAATAGGGGTGAAAATTTCTAATGGAAAATTCATCAG
The DNA here is from genome assembly GCA_024336825.1 of Amorphophallus titanum. NCBI lineage: Eukaryota > Viridiplantae > Streptophyta > Magnoliopsida > Alismatales > Araceae > Amorphophallus > Amorphophallus titanum. The sequence continues at coordinate 63,316,212 of JANBPO010009603.1, read as the reverse complement.
CACAGGCTTCAGAGCTAAAGACTTAGCAAAATTCTGAGAAATGAAAGAATGAGTCGCTCCGGTATCAGACAGAACAAATGTTGGCTGATCATGAATAATAAGTGTACCTTCAACAAGTCCACCCTCCTCGGTGGTTCCTGCATCATCTTCTTGTAGGGCTTGAAGCTTGCCCTACTGCTTTTGATTTCCTTACGGCTTAGTCGGTGTTGCTTGATCTGACAAGAGGGGACACTCCGGAATACGATGGTCCCTACTTCCACAGCGCAGACAGGCACCTAGCTTGCGCCAGCACTCCTCCATCTTATGACCTGGACGGTCACAATACTTGCATAGGCCTTTAAATGGTACTATCGGCCCAGACTTCTTGTCTTCATTCTTCGGCACCTTGCCCTTCCACGAACTAGACCCACCATTGGGTCTTTTCTTGCCATTACCGGGTTTAGAGTTCCCGGAACTGGTAGTTTGTTCCTTCTTGGGATTCTTTCCACGAATCCTTTCGGTCATCTCTAAGGTATCCTCCAGAACTTGAGCTTTCCTCACCATCTCGGCATATGTGTGGATTTCCATCGGGGCCAGCTGATTGATATAATGCAGTTTCAACCCATTAAGGAAGCGTTTGGCCTTCATCTTCTCGGTGGATATTAGGTGAGTCGCATAACGGGATAACCGAGAAAACTGCGCTTCATACTCAGCAACTGAGAGATTCCTCTGTTTCAAAGCAGCAAACTCTACCGCCTTCTTTTCTTGCACTCTATCAGAAAAATATTTGTCGTTAAAGAGTTCCTCGAACTCTTTCCACGTAACTTGCTTGTCTCTGAGAGTAGCCTTTACTGCATCCCACCAAGTTCTCGCATCTCTTTCCAGTTGAAAGGTTGTTAGAAGAACACATTCTTGCTCACTACACTGCATTACTTCAAAAATTCACTCCATCTCCTTGAGCCAGTGCTCGGCTTCGTCTGGATCTGTCGAACCACCAAATCGTGGGGGATTCATTCCACGAAAGTTTCGAAGAAGATCTCCCACTCCATGATGCACCGCTCCTCCTTGGGCCACTTGCTGTAAGGCCCGAGTTAAACCTTCAACTGTTCACTGCATATCCCTCCATTGCGCACATTCGGCTGCCATTTGAGTATCCTACACGTGGAATGGATTTGTATAGGATCATTTAGAAAGATTAGTTCTAGAACTAGGTTATTAACTCAACCCAAGTCTCTACCCAATTCCTCACTAGGTTGGATCCTTAGACTTATAACAAGGTTATAGGTCCTATGACATCACTTAGAATTCTGGAACTTAGAAAAACCTAGGAATATTAGAAAACCAAGGCTCTAATACCACCAAACTGTCACGCCCTGATGCGGAACATCGGGACTGATAATAGAAAGAGTTAAACTAATATGTCGATTTCCAGACATGCGATAATTTGGCTAAAGAATCAACACACACCATAAACAGAAATAAATCCACCAATCTAATTAATTATTAACTCAATAAAAACCCAAGTTTACATCCACTCCAAACAAACGACTTTAAGAAATTCTAAACAATACTCGACTTGACACAATTACGTCAACTATCTTTATTACATCATCATTGACCTCAACTTTAAATCATAACTAGACTTAAAACATCTATGAACGACTCCACAATCTTCTATCAGGTTCACCCCAGGGTCTTCACTCTTGCCCATCCCCATCGGTTTACGAGTCCTTACCTGAGCTACCTAAAAAGGGGGGAAACAACTGAGTGAGCGAACGCTCAGTAGGTAATAGCAGGCAGTTTAACTGATTAACCAATTACATTTATGTAAGCCAAAAAAAAGAAAGAAAAGATGACATGATAATGCATGATCATGAACATAGTAAGCATGAAATTGGCCAACAAGCACGAATATAACCAAGTCACGTTTACAAGAAGGAATCATGTAAAGGAATATGTCATAGAGATCACGCTAGTCATGCACTCAGTGCAATGTCTCACCATGTCATTACAACTCCCTGGGGCACTAGTACTTTTCGGTCGCTCCTCCCAGGACCAAACTGGGCCCTTATGATGTGTTGGCATTGATTTAGTGGATCCAAGATTGCAAGTTATGTCTAGACATTGATCATGTTGAATGGCAAATAATTTCAAGATATAGAATTTACCTCAAGAAATTCCAAGGGTAAGTTGAAGTAGATAATTCGGTCTAGAAAGTTCAAGTTTATCAAGAACCAACGGGTCCTTGTATTGCAATACAAAAATCACCGAAATCATTTCTGGAATATACACGGTCCGTACTGGGCCGCTCAGAGGATGCACGGTCACTAACTGGGTCGTTCTGGAAGAGATCGGGCTAAAGAATAGGGTCCCAGAAGCCAACGATGAACGGTCCTCTATGGGCAACTCTCACAAGTAGGACGGTCAACATTCGACCACTCAGTAAATATAAACAGACCACTATGGGCTGTTCATAACAGGAAAGATAAAAGCCCAATAATGAAGATAAGCGGTCCGAATTGGGCTGCTCAAGAACCGAACGGTCCATAACGATCAGCTCAAACACATGGACGGGCCTAATTAGTCCATTCAACACTGGGCTAAACTAGTCAAGAGAAAGTCCACCCCAAATGGGCTCCCGGGCTGCCATAGGCAGTGTGGACCTGAGCCAAGGTCTAGCCCACTATCCATTGGTCAGCCAAGAGGTATTTTGGGTCGATAATCATAATTGGGTCGAAGATAGAACAAGGGCAATCGACCACTTGAGTTAGGCATTCAGCTAGAGATGCACGGTCTCTAATGGGCTACCCATAGGTTTACACGGTTCATTTCTGGCCGCGTAGTCCTGGACAGTCCATTATGGCTCGTGACTCACAACATGGTAATCCAATCAATTCGATCACGTACACAGGTTCAAGTCTTGGTGGTACAACCCGCTTGACATCCTAGTGGGAATCCCAGGCTCGCGGGGACTTACGGAGGTCCCATAATGGAGGTCCTAGTCTAACGGAAGGAGTATCCGACGGAGAGTCCCGACCATTACAAGGAATAGAGGCTACAACACATCGAAAATCACTTGTAGTATTTATTTAATTTCTGTATTATTATTTAGTTGATCATTGTGCTATCTTTGTAGTTATTTTAGCTTCTTACGTACCCTCACACCATCTTTTATCCCTTCTAAGTCTTCGAGCTCATGGGAGGTGGGCCGAGATTTGAGTCGTGCCGGTTCCTTTCCGGTACTCAAATCCCGGGTCGTCACAAAGGCACTTTTTGTAACTGTCAATCTGTCATAGCGTGCGTAAGAGTTTATCTCACCGTATATCCGTATCGCTGTCCGTGGTCGAAGGCCTATTTATGGGGGTTGTCCTAGCTGTGGAGACCTATCTCTTAACAAGGAAGGGTGTACGTCGTGGGGTAACATCTCCCCACGATCGTGAGGAGTTTCCCGGTGTACGCCCGTTCCTCGAGGGTCAGCGGTCTCCAGGTGAGTCTTACGGCTCCCGTGAGACGTGCTCGCGTTTATTAGAGTCGGGGCCGATGATGGCGGGAGTAACGTTCGATCGTTGGAGGGTCATCCGACGTCTGATATGTCTGAGTCGATGCTCATCGTGGACTGACGAATCCGATGCCTGACCCTATTGGGTCGCCTGGCGTGGGTCGTGGCTGTCGAGCGTCCGTTGTGCGTATCGCGGACCTTCGGTCGACACGGGCCTAGAGTCAACGGGCCACGCATGGGCCATATTGATTCTGCCCTCCTCACTTATCATTGTACTTTTTGACCTTTTACCATGTCTTGCACACAATATTGGTAGCGTGGCACTCACAGAGGTGAGGCCATATCTGCCTCCTCCTATTCCAGATCATTCTTCTGCATATTCTACCTACTTTTTTTTAGGTCGCCTTTGGAAAGGAGATTAAAAGAGAAGAAGAAGAAGTTGATTTCCACTTATGTTTGGGGGATTTTGGAAAGGCTTCTTTTCTTTTCTCTTCATCTCTCTTTGTTTCTCTCTCCCTCTAAAGTTAACAATCCACATTTTTTAGAATTTGACGTGACTGCGACACATTTGATAATACTTGTGAGGGGTGGAGATTTCAAGACCACGGTACACCTCTTGAAGTCTGTCCATATACAGTCCAGACAAGGAAAGTGTCCACTTATTTTTCTAATATCGATTTGTTTTATTAAGTTTTCACGTAAAAGCCCTCAGAAGTATATAGGCTTGTTTGGTGAAAAGCATGCACGAAGTTGATGATTGATTGAAGTGATTCCACGGAACCAAAGAATATTACCCTCAAGAAGCTAAGAATGTTTCACAACAAAGACTTCAAGACATAAGGATTCTATGTCGGAAGACTAAATGCTATAAAACTGCAGCAAGGCTCCGTAAACCCACGGATTACAGCTCATGTGCAAGAATGTTGTGGGCTGGAGGTGAACTGTATATTAACAAGGATCATAACTACTTTGTACAGGAGAATGTGACTGGAGTTAGGAAGAGGATTTAATTAGAAGTTTATTTGTGGATAGTTTGATTTCCTTGGCAGGCTTTTGTTTGAGATATCGATCACCCAAAGCTAGCACCTTTTGATTTGGCCAAACTTAATTAAGAAGATCACCCCTACCCAAACTACCTTTCGATTGCCTCATGGGAAAAGCCGCATCAATGCTAGTCTTATTGACTACAAACGTGAATCATAGGGAGTAATTAATGTGTTAATTAACCATAAGATTCCAATTTTGGAAGGAAAGTGGTACCTATAATTGTAGTGCTCTGTTAAGGAGGCCTTGGCAGAGATCCGTCAAGGCTTGGAGTTGACGGCGCATTTCTGCCAGTTCATCCACGACGACATCTTGATGCGGCCATGTAGAAGAAGACACCTCCTGTGATCCTTGACGGGAACTGGGGCCCCGGTGGGATCCTTGGCCGTGGTTGTCAATGTTGCGATAGCTCCCACGGGGTGTCATGACTTTTCGATCGGATTCCCACAGACGGCGCCAAAAAATGTAGAGATCAGAAAATGATTTCTCGAATCCCGTATCACACTTTTAATATTTGTTTGTTGGGGAAGATCGTATGACCACTCATGAAAACATGCAAACACCAGAGAAATGACGTCAGAAGGAGTCCTGGGTATTACCCCAGGGGACAATCCTCCGATGCTTAAGTCAGGACATTGAAAAGTGAGGATCAAGGGAGGATGGAGAAGAGAGAGGAGGATGGGAGCTGATTGATCAAGTCTGGAGTGAGGATTAGACTTCCAAAGGAGTGCTCGCTACGTCCAGCGGGTGTTCGGAGAGTGCTCGCTAGACTAGAAGAGTGCTCGGAAGTGGACAGGAGCTCTCTTCTGTAGAAGGCTGTGATGTCCCGGACTCTTCGGATCCTCGTTCTCGGGTCCCGGATCTAATTTTCTTGGAGGATTTATTTCCATTATATCCGGAATTATTTTCTGGACATCTTCCGTGTTTAGACCCATGCGATTCGGGTACGTTTCGGAGACTCGGAACGTGTTCCGCGACTTTTTTTTCGTCTGTTTTCTGATTCTCGCGCGTGTGATTCGGAAAAATTTACGGAACCTGTAGCGGGTGAACTGAGTCGTTCACCTACCCGCGGGGAGAGAGGGGTCGACAAATATCATCGAACGCAGCGCTACCAGCATAGGGTGGATCGGCGCGTCCGAGGTAGTGTGACTGACGGAAGGTACCTCTGGCGGGTTGAACTCGACCGTGCCGTCCACGTCAGCCCACATCTCTGCATCCACCACAGTCGACGAGGAGGGGAGCGCCACGGATAGGTCGCTGGAGCCTCCCGCCTCGGTGTGTAGTCCCCGACCAGCTATGGCCAAGGGAGCTGCCGGGGCCATGGCCGCCCCACTTGGCCCCACGAGCGCAAGGGGCTCCTCCTGCTTACTCTCAGTCGAGGGAAGTGCCTGAAGTGGAGCAGGCTCTGCTGCCGCCACTGAAGGCCCGGCCACTTCGTCCACTGGTTTCCCCTCTTCACCCCGGACCGTGAGCTCGGCCAGCGTCCTCCCCAGGAGCTGACTCTCCTCCTACGTCGCAAGTGGCCAGGGAGGGGGAAGGGGAACCATGAGCTTCAACCCACTCCCTGACTGCAAGAAGGACACAATCTGCTCCACCTCCACTGCTGAGAGTAGCTTCGGCTCCTCCGTCTCCGCCGGGGTCGCGATCCCTCTCCGCTTGGCGACAGCCCTGCGGGCTTTTGCAGAGCGTGCCTCAGGGAGGCTCTCCTCTTCCTGGAACACAAAGAAGTAAGAAGATTAGCCTTGCATCAAGCGAAGCAGGCCACCCGAGTTCCAAAAAAGAGTGGAAAAAGTTCCAGGGATGTCGTTTTACCTCGATCATGGGGATGATCTGACTTTCCGGTGCTATCTCCCCTTCCTCCAGGGCCTCCTCGACAGCGGATGCAGTCCCTGCAGCTGCCTCCTGCTGCAGGACCTCGACAAGAGCCGCCAGCTTCCCCAGGCTGGCGCCACCACCCTCGGGTCGCTCGACTGATACAGTGGGGAGGGGTACCTCTGCGGCTTCTAGACGAGCCACCTCCTGCAGACAAACCAGAAGATAAGAGACGGAGGACCAGAACTAATTGCAAAAGGAAGGACCCGTATGAACGGGCCCGCACTTACGACATCTTCTTTGGGAGCCGCCTCGTCAGAAGAGTAGTTGTAGTCTACCTTCTCGCTGAAGGAAGACTCGGCCGAGGTAGATTCCTCCCTGGTCGGAGAAGGAGCGCCTGCTCGAACACCCTTGGCCTCTTCCTCGCGTGGGCTCACGGATGGAGAGGCCCCGGACCTCAACCTCCTCCTAGTATACATTAGCTTCGGCTCAGGGATCGCCCGGGCCTCTATGTACGCTGGAAGGGGCGCGAGGGGAGCTGCCAAATGAAGAAACATCCGGGTCAGGCGAAGGCTCACGAGCTCCCAACATAAAGCAAAAAAAGAGGAATACGTCATGCCCTGTCAGTAGAAGGAATTACCCCGTGCGGTCTCCGCGGACGGGAGCAGACTGGGAACCGTCCCCTCTGCGAAAGGGGCGACCCCGGAGGCAGCGGGTCCTGCCATGTCAGAAGCAGAAGCGGGTGCCGGCTCTTCCGTAAGAACTAAAAGGAAGGAAGCCAGCATTAGTAAAGAAGTAAACATATAGAGAAGAGGTTTGGCTCCGTAGGACGGAAGATGACAAAAAGCGGGGGTGTCATCGGTGAGAATCTCTAACTAGTGGGCTGACCGAACTCGGCCTGAGTCGCCGCGATCACGGCCATGACCAACGGATCGTCACTCGGGTCTAAAATGGGCCCAAAGTATGCCTTTTATCACACTCGTTGCCCCTTCAGCGGCACACTCCTATCGCTCCTTCAACGGCACACCACGTGCCCTTCAACGGTGCGACATCAGTGCCCTTCAAACGGCACACACGCAATGCCCTTCAGCAGCACACCTCCAGTTGCCCTTCAACGGCACACCCTGGCCCCTTCAAGAAAGCCTGGCATAGCCTTCAACGGCACGCCCCGAGTGCCCCTTCAACGGCACACCCAAGGTGCCTTCAACGGCACACCCACAAGCCTATCAACGGCACACTCAAGGTGCCTTCAACGGCACATCCACACGCCTCTCAACGGCACACGTCAAGCCCTGCAACGGCATCTTCAACGACACACTTTGGGGGCTCCTCTAGCAGCACAGCACGAAGCCCGTTCAACGGCACAGCTGCTTGGGCCCCTTCAACGGCACAGCCCCACCCTTCAGCGGCACGGCCTCCCCATGCCCGTCTGACACGGAAGATCTCACGCCACCCTACGGGGATCCTTGGCGCGCAGTGGGCACGGCTGAGCTGTCACCCCAAGAAGAAGCCACTCTGGCTATCACCCTACGGGAGGTCAAATCCCATTTAATGGGATATTTCCCGCCATCCGACCACGCCAGCTACAGTGAAGAGGGTATAAAAATGCCCTTCTTCTCCGCGGCAAAGGGGGTCCCGAACGGCGGCACACACAAGACAGAAGACACAACACACAGGCAGAAAAAAAAGGGAAGAAGGAGAGAGAGAGGGCCCTCCCGAAGACGTAGGCGGCCAGCACCAGGTGGAGAAGAAGGAGAAGGAGAGCTCCCAGTTTTCTTCCCCCCGACGACCAACATAAGGGGATTCATTCAACCCCCCCTTCTGAATCCGAGTCTATCAACCCATCATGTCAGACCCTCGACGACCGTGCTTCCTCGAAGACCAAGTCAGTCGGTTCATTTAACGGGTCTATCCCGGTGGGTAACGCACCAGTGTGAGACCGTTATGTCGTGCTTGATTGGCGTTTGTCTGGTTATGGTGGTTGGTGTAATGCACCTATCCCCATGCGCCATGTGACTGTGGCGGACTCAACCTGGTCCGTTATATGCGTCTTGTCCGTGTTAGTGTTTTGGGTCTGTTGGCCATAATACACCTGTCCTAGTGCGTTAGGCTGGTGTAACGCACCTATAAAGGTCTGTTACATGCCTTTTCATTTAAGTTCTGGTCTGTTGGCCATAACGCCCTTGTCTTGGTGCATTATGCTGACGTGGCGCGCCTATCTTGGTGCATTACATGGTCTGCATTAGATTTTAGGTCTGCTTGCCCTAACACCCCTGTGCTGGTGCGTTATAGCAGTGTAATGCCCCTATAGAGGCGCGTTACAGTCCTGTTGTGGCCGTGATGGCCATTGTTTAGTTCTATGTCTATTCGTGTGTTGGTCTGTCTTAGGTTTGTGTTTTAGGGCGGTGTCTGTGTGTCGGTAGTTTCTAGATCGGTCGGTTTAGGTGACTGGGTGTGGCCTTTTCCTTGACTACAACAGTACCCTAACGACTCAATCTAGAACTACAAGTGTCTTTGTCTCTGGTCTTGCAGCGGCTTTCCTTGACTGTCAGGTTCACCTAGCGGTTGAGTGATTGTTTGCTTTGCCCAGAATGTTGTCGTTGTCCACCGCTCTGATTTCTGCTTATCTTGGCTCGATCTCGTGGTTTACATGTGACCCGTTGGTGTCTGTTGACATCCTATGAGGGCAGTGACCATGATGGGACGGCCAGAAGTGCTTGTGCATGCTGTGTGTGTCTCTATGTCTATGTGTCGTGTCAGGTTTCAGTCAACCTGGTGAGACCAAGGGTTGACAGGTGACCTTGTCTATGTCTCGACGGTTCTGTCCAGCTCGAGATAGTGTTCTGGATGCCTCGGGGTACTGTCCTACCTCAGTTGCATGTCCAGGTGTATTGAGGGTTCTCAGTGTTCCCTCAGGTCTCCGTGAGTCGTTTCATCGGAGTGTCGTTTTCCCTGGCTTAGGATTAGACTGATTGGTGGCTTGTTTCGCTATCTGTGACGATCTTGCCTCCGAGTCGTCTGACTCAAGGATTGTTACGTGAGTAGGTCTAGTTGCCTTGTCTTGAGTTGTCGACAGTGGTTGTGCTGCCATTGGTGCTTCGGAGTACGTGCGACAGTGCTCTCTTGCCTGTCTATACTTTCGCACTCGTGTTTTGAGTCTCTGTGTCTTGTGAGCCTCCACTAGTCGTAGCCTTACGGCACGCTTCGGCATGACAGCTCTTGTAGCGGGGCACTTTTCCAGTTTACGGTTCTTAGGCTAGTTCCGTGGGCCCCTTGTCAACCTTAGTGTCCTTCGGAGGGGGAATACTAGCTAGAGACCTGACTTAGACGATAGCCAGTGTGTGCACACGTGGTTAGGGACTTTGGACTTGCGTCGTCAGACGTGACCTTGACTAGTCACTCGCGTTATGGTGTTGTTTTGGTTCTGACAGTATCTTTATCTCAGCCTAGTCCTTGCGGTAGGTGACGAGGAAAAGACGCTAGTAGGTGCAGCATAATGCGTCAGTGGACGCAGCTGGCTGTGCTTCTGGTGGTGAGGCACTCTAGTCACGTGGCACGTGACTCTTCGCTGTTCTCTTCGCGTTTCTTGTGCGTTGTGACCTTCCGGGTTATCCCTCTCGTGGCTTTTTCCCAGGTCAGTGTCTGTCACCTGCACGACGTTCTAGTCATGCGTGGGGCAGTGCGTACGACGTGTTAGTCGCGTCGTTTGGGTCTGAGTCTGTCTAGGTTTTCCTAGGCTTTGTCAGTTGTTCTTGCAGGTCTTCATTTGGAGCCTGGCGTTGTGTCGACAGTTCGGTAAGCTTCTGACTTTTCCTTGTTCAGAGTTCACCCTTCTGTCTTCGTTTGGTGTAGTATCTGCTTGGAGTAGTTTCGAGGGCCGAGGTTAGTTCGGTAGTCATGCTCGTCTGGTACGGCTTCTTCCCTTTCCTTTAACTCCCCTGTACTTAGTTGCTCCCTACTCTTGCTACCCTTTCTTTACAGCTTTGTACTTTAGTTTTTCTACTTTACTACTGCGTGTTTTCCAGTGGGGATCCGCGTGACCCCTACTGAGCCAGTGACACGAACCTCACCCCTACTTTTCAGGTGGTTGTCGCCGTCATCGTTCGTTCTGCTTTCGTGGTTCTTGGAGTTACGTACTCGTAGTGGCCAGCTGGTACCTTCGTCGGGCTTTCCCTGACTTTCTGGTACGTCTTTACCTTTCTGTCGACTGTACTTGGCACTTGTTATTTTTCCTTTGGACTTGACTCTGGACTATAATTGTTGAATTTAAACTATTAATAAAAAAATAATTTTATTTCTACTATTTTAGTAACCCGATCTAATGAAATTGGGCAGCTGGAGTTAGGACCATAGAGGTGGCCCAGATCTTGGAGGCAGGCGGTCTGTATACTCACGACCGGAGTGGAGGTTACCCTTTGGAGTTTTCCCTGGACCGCCATCTGTTCGAGTTCATTAGGAGCTACATCCCTCCCGGCATGGAGGAAGATGGCTCACAGATTCTGGGAGCCCATCGCCGTCTTGGGTGGGCCATTTTGATAGGCAGAGACAGCCTACATGCCGTTGCATTTTGTAGCTATTCGAGCTTTTCTGAGGACTATTGGAGGCAGCGTCAGTTCCCTACTGTTGAGTGTCTGGGGTTCTTCGATAGGATAGAGCAGTCTGGAGTTAGAGTTGGGCCGCTAGGCCCTGCTTCTTGGGACTTGCACGGCCACCACCATACAGAGATAGAGGGGATAGCCAGGCTAGTTCTAGAGCCTGCAGGTCTGCAGTATGCTGGAGAGGGTTATGACGACCACAACATTCTGGATAGGGTTATGCAGTAGACCATCATCAGCTGGTACGACCGCTGGGCGGTGATCCCATTGCACCGGTACCGTCAGGGGGCCACCGAGTGGCTAATGGGGATTGTGCACCACTATCAGTTGCTGCTGTACCGAGCTAGGATTAGGTACACGGTGACTGCTACTTTGTACACGTACCCGTGCTACACTGGACTGCTACAGAGATTGCTGGAGCATTTCAACCGCCGATGGAACACGGTGGTGACAGCGGAGGGAGAGACCTCACTTGACTTATGGTCTCTATTTCAGATTTTTGGATTGCCGATCAGTGACGAGGGGTATGAGGAGGTGGTACTAGATGACCTCCACCACAACCACATCGACGGACAGGGGCGATACCGAGTGTCTTACAACTATTGGTGTCTTATGAAGACCTAGAGGGACTTGGCCCTGGCGAGGAGAGAGAGAGCTACACAAACCCCCAGGGTGCCGCTGAACGTTTGGGTCTGTCACTTCTACAATGGGCCTTTCTGCTTTTATCAGGAGTTTGACAGAGATCAGACACCGTGGGAGGAGTACACTGAGGTGGAGCTACGTTTTTAGACCTATACCAGATACATATATGCCCTACAGGAGGGTTGGAATCCCCATGATTTGCCAGACGTGACACACCTTGCCGCATACTTGGCGTACTGGTTGGCGACATTTGTGGTCCCGCACGAAGAGGATGGTCTACTAAGAGCCGAGTTGCTGTGGCCAGCTTGCTTGTTGGCAGGGGGACGACAGTTGGCCTTGGCTCCTACTGCGTTGGTCAACATTTATCAGGGACTAAGAGTTCTAGCTGCGCACCCGGTGCTAAGAGAGAGGGGCCATCTCTTGCCGACCTACTACATCAGTGTGTGGGCTGGATTGTTATTTTCTGGGCCTGTGACATGAGGGATTGTGGTAAATCCGATGGCACCGCTTTTGTTTAGCTTCACTGGATAGCCTGACGGAGACACCGAGCCACAGCTGGAGGGGGCTAGGAGAGCCCTTTGCTACCTGCCTGCCTGAGGCGAGGAGGGATTACCTTTTGACAGCGCCGCGAGGGACTGTAGCCTTTTTCTGGGAACATCAGATGGAGGGGAGGCCAGCGGCCGCGTCGGTCAGGGGGTGCCAAACGCATGGCCACAGACTGAGTGGGTGTTGAGCACCCCATCGGCGATGTTGACGTTGCACTAGTCTGCGATGAGTTCCTTGGAGCCGTACTACCCACATCCGTTCGCAAGGAATTTTTGGTACGACCAGGGGATCCCGCCGAATCTGGAGTTTCCTTTGACAGGCCGACAGTACAGAGGGAAGGGCACCCACCTGCTGGCGGTCGCGTGGTGGGACTTCTTCTACCGCCGGGAGGGGGAGCAGTTTCTGATGCCTGGACAGGGACGTCGGGGGCGATTCGATGTCCATTATGCCAGGTGGTGGTTCGAGCACAGCCACCTGTATCGGTAGAAGGCCTCTGTGATTAGGAAGGCAGAGGAGAGTCGTTTACTGAGGGAGGATCTACCACCCATTCCACTAGATGACGGGTACTTGAGGACCCGCGTTGCTTGGATTCATCGAGAGATCGAGCGACTTGTGGAGCAGTGGCCCCGGAGCAGTCATGGCTCTTCGTCTCGGAGCCGAGGCAACGAAGGGGCACTGAAGCCCCTGAGATAGGTACCGACAGCAGCGGTGATGACTGGGGCGAAGGTGCATCGATCGAGGGCACCTAGGACCTGGTGGGCCCAGGTCTTGGCCAACTGCGGCCTCTGGAGTCGAGGTTCGCTGGACCGGGTGCTTCTGCACGTGAGCTTTACTAACACAGTAGTCGATGACTAGAGGTGGCACATCGGCCATGCGATCGGGTCAGCCGGGCCCGTGGAGTTTGTGTCCCAGATCGAGTGTGCCCACACTCTAAGGGACATTCAGGTGTCCATCACGAAGGCGGCCCGAGCACTGTCACTGAGGTTGGAGCAACTGGTACCCTTGCCATTGACCCCCTTCGAGGCTTTAGGTAAGGTTCTTTCTTTTAGCACGTCCCGTCTTTACTTTGTTATTTTTTGGTTGCGCAGCAGTAAGCCACACTCTGGGTTGAGTGTGGGGTGGACGTAGGTCTGGAGGACCGAACCACCTAAAACATCGTGTGCACTCTGTGGTTTGCTTGTCTCTCCTTCTGTCAACAATTAGATGCATGCTAGGCTCATTTCCGTTGATTGATCTACTGGGAAACATTAGAGAGTTGTAGGAGTCAAGTTTCGCAGACCAACTGATTGTTCGGTAAAATTTTTAAAGGGGAATTCATTCACCGCCCTCTGAATTCGTAGCACCAATCACAGCATCGTGGGTTTCGTAGGCTTTGTCAGAAAACGGCGATGGTTCTGCGATCGGTTAGTGTCAATGGACTCCCTGGAACGTCGGTGTTCCATAGTCACCGATTTCATCTCAATTGGCAATCCGGTTTGACTGTAGGGAGCCCGGGAAGTCTGGTTGCTCTTTTTGGGTGACTTCGTTAGAATCGCCCATTTCTTGCGATCCGTGCACTGTTTTGACTCCGGTTAGAGTCCATGTGATTGTATGTGTGTCCATGGCTATATCCCCTTTGTCTCGGCACGAATGGGGCGTGGGAAGGCCAAGATTGGGCCAACCCCACGATTTGCTCATCGTGACGGTTGAGCGGTCGCACTAGAGACTGCCCAAGGTTTGGGCGGCTGGCTCTGGACCGTTTGTCTCCGTCTAGTTTTGGGGCTTGTGCAGCCACACGATAGACCGCACATGGTATGGGCAGCCGGGTGTGGACCACCTATCCCCACTTGGGCAGCCAGCCTTCAGTCGCCTGTCTTTCTGTTAGGTTGAGTAGCCAGCATCTAACTGCCCATCCCTGTTGACCCTTGGTCAACAGTTGAGTGCCAGTCGCGTTAGGCGGTCTGGTCAAGACCATTTTGACTGGCACTATAGTAAGTTGGTTCCGTTCAGCGGTCCGGTCAAGACCATTTTGACGAGGAACTAGACTGGGTCATGGACTTGAGCAGTGAAGACTTGACTGATCATCCCCTTGGGCGGTCCTACCCTAACCGCCCATCCACTTTAGCCTTTAGGGGTATGTCTCTTGTGCGGTTGGTCCCCAATCGTTCATCCCTCTTGAGCGGCCCCATATGGACCGTTCATCCCTTTGTGCGGCCCCCTTATAACCGCCCACCCCCTTGGTGTTTTTGGTTGGCCGTATTGGTTTGTTTCATGTCGGTCTGTCTCAGGTTTGTGTTCTAGGATGGTGTCTGAGCATCGTTTCCCGACGTACTAGTTTCCGTGTATCTTGGCTTGACCTTGTGGTCTACTCGCTGTCCCGTGGATGTCTCTTGACATCCTATGAGGGCTAAGACCATGATATGAGGTGGCCAGGAGTGTTCTTGCTATGGGTAGTCTTCTGCACTACTTTTAACGTCGTTATCTGGTTCTGGTCAACCCGGTGTGACCCAGTGGTTGACAGGTAACCTTGTGTGTGTCTCGGTGATTTTGTCCAGTTCGAGACATGGTTCTGGATGTAGCGAGGTGTCATCTTACCTCATTTTATGTGCCCAGATCTGTTGAGAGTTCTCAGTGTTCCCTCAGGTCTCCATGAATTATTTCCTACGGTGAGTCATTTTCCCTAGCTTAGGATTAGACCGATTGATAGTTGTTCCGCTGTGAGCAACGATCTTGGCCTAGAGTCTAGTGACTCGAGGATCGTTGTGCTAGCAGGTCTAGATGCCTTGTCTTGAGTCTGTCGGTAGTTTCCAGTGCTGCCATTGGTGCTTGGTAGTATAGGTGATAGTGCATGATTAGCCTATCTATACTTCGGCACTCACGTTTTAGAGTCTGTGTCTCGTGATCCTCCACTAGTTGTAGCCCGACGACCTCGAGTGTCGGCCCACCTGGGAGTGGTGGCGGGACAGTTCCCAACTCAGACGGTTTTTAAGCTTGTCTTTGTGGGCTCCCTCACTTTGTAGTAGCGTCTGTTGGGGGAGAAAACTAGCTAGAGGCATGGCTCAGGGCGATAAGCTAGTGTGTCTACACGTGGTCAGGGGCTTGGACTGACGCTGATGGGCGCCACCCTGTCTAGTCACTCACGACTGTGGTTACTGTTCTGGTTTTGATAGTGTCTTAGTCTCTACTTGATGGTGGTGGGTAGTGTAGACGAGACACTTGTAGGCACAGCATAAGACGCCAATGGACACAACTGGCTATCCTTCTAGTGAGAGGAGTACTTCAGACATGTGACACGTGACTTCTACGTAACTCTCGTGTTTCTCAAGTGTCGTGACCTGTCTGGGTTAGCCCTCTCGTGACTTTGCCAGAGGTCAGTGTTATGTTCTGAGCACGACGTTCTAGTCGTGTTGGGTCTGTGTCTGTCTAGGTCTTTTCTAGGCCTTCTTTCCTATTTTTGTAGCTTCGACGGATCGGCAACTTCTGACTTCGCCCGTTCAGAGTTCGCCCTTCTATTGTTGTTAAGAGTAGCTTTGGGTGCTGAGGTTAGTTCAGCAGTCGTTTGTTTGGTATGGGTTATTCCCCTCATCCTTACCTGCTCCCTACTCCTGCTTCCTTTTCTTTTACAGCTTTCTAGTCCAAGAGTGCAATTGCAATAGGAAGACTCCCTCCAAAGTAATCAGACACTTACCCAGACAACTGCCAGTCACCGTGGGGGCTGGCTCCCCTGCCTGTCCAGGCTCTCCGTCTAGTGCCTCAGTCAGGGCCTTAGCCCCCGACGTCTCTGCCTCCTCAGCACAAATCAGACGATCACATCAGTGGCCAGAAATGGGCGAAGTCACTACTTACAGTCACCACCAGAAGCACTTACCTGAATGGGCTCCTCCTGCACCTCCCCACGACTCGAAGTCGGGGAAGGCCTTGACATTGGGCGCCATCTCGTCCATCAGCCGAAGAAAACTCTCCGTGTCAATCTCACTCTCAGCTCCCTCTACATAGGGAGGGTCCGCCTCCCGAGGGGGTGAGAAGGTCGCCTCCGCCCTAGCCTCCATGGGAGCTGTAGGACACAAACCTAGCAAAGCAAGATTAGCCCACTACCACGGCTAAATTGACCAAGAGCAAAGAAGGAAAACGGCACTTACTTAGAGCTGTCTCTGCCTCAGCTACCCCATCAGTCCCGAGTCCTCCAGAAGACTCGCCAGTCTCGGCTACTGCAGCCTCTACTTAGGGGCATTTCTACCTCGATTGCAGACTTTCATCCCCGCTCCTCGAGGATGACTCTGTGGAGGGGTTATCTCCCTCTGTCGCCGAACCTGTCAAGAGACACAACATTATACAATGTCCTAGTGTTATGACCAGAAAGCAACAAATGAAAAGGGGATGGAGTATCCTAAACAAGGCCATACCTGGAGCCCCGAAGGAGGTCGGTGGCAACAGTACCAGCTGCTCCGGCTTCAATGCCAACACCCGGGCCGCATTTGCCACGGCCTCCTGGATGTCCCTCAGAGTGCGGGCGCACTCAATCTGGGACGAACTCCATGGGCCCAGTAGACCCGATCGAGTGAGCAATGTGTCACCACCAGCCGTCGATCGCTGAGTTGGCAAAGCTCCCGTTTGGGAGCTCCAGACCCAGCGAACCCTAGCTCTGAAAGTCACAATCGGCCAAAAAATGGGCCCACTAGGCCTTAGGCACCCTCTGCCGGGACCCCTTTCCGCCTGTCACTGCTGCTCATGCCAAAGTCTGCATCAGGGGCTTCAGTGCCCCACCACTGCTCCGACTCCCCGAAGTCAAACCCCGGCCACCCTAGGGCCACTACTCCATAACCCGCTCGATCTCTCGACGGATCCAAGCAACGCGGGTCCTCAGGGGGGCGCACCTTAAAATAGGCGTAAGTTGTATCAGCAAGACAACTCTGGAGGCTGTAGAACTGTCAAAAGAGTTGGACATTCGGCTCCACTAAAGCCTTCCGACACACAAAAATGAAACCGCAAAGAATGTGGTAGGAATTGGGGGATAATTCCCCTAGATGCTGACCATAATAGTGTAAGACGGACTGGATGAAGGGATGTACGGGTAGGCGGAAGCCCGCTTGGAAAGGCACTACAGGCACCATAATGCCACCCGGAGGTAGACTCAGCCAATCTTCGTCGATGGTCAGGAAGATAATGTCAAATTCAGGGGGAATCTGGAAGGCCTCTCGAAGCCCTTGGACCACCCTATAAGCGACTAACGGTGGGGAGCGGGGATGACTGGGGCCCACATCTAAAGTACTGGGGGCACCACCACGACTGAAATCCACTTCCTCAACAGAAGAAGAAGGGCTAATCCTCAGTGTTCTCCTACGGGGCGGCATGGCTACGGGAAGATGGAAAGCGCAGAGGAAGGAAGAAGACTCTCACCAGACGACAGAGGAAGAAGCCTAAAACGAGTGTGGCAGACAGCAAGAGGTAGATGGGGTTCTATAAAAGACCCTGTGACGATTCTTATAATCTCCTGAGGCAGGGCAGCCACTTCGGAGACGTAGGGCAGGTGAAAAGGCACCTGTCACTATTACAGTACGGCCGCCAGGCTAAGGCCCCCATTCGACGCCCACGCTCCAAGACGACGAGCCCGCATCATGATTACAAGAATGGCACTTCTCGCCGCTAGAGGCACCTTGCGTGCCAAGCCATCAACCGGAACCACCAGTCTTAGTGGCGCGAGGAAACTAGAGGTAATCGACCCTCTCGTGCTCGACTCTTAGCTCCCAGCAAAGTGCTTAGCAACTGAGAGTAGGGGGGCTAGTGAGGAGGGTAAATCTGGCTTGGCCCATAACGGTCCTGTCTATGACGAGCCTACGATGGCCTAGGCCCAGCCGACGCATATAACAATTCACAACAGCTACAACCCATGAAACATGGCCCAATACGACTCGACATCAGATTCGACAGCACTAAAGAGGCTGCGACCCAGGCGCAATGACCGCCTGATGTGACACAAAGATGGGGGTGGGCAGCAATTAGACAATATGCCCTCGGACCTAATTCGCCAAGACAAACATAAGAGCCGAGATCAACTAGCGAGTCACCGAAACACCGTGCGCACCCGTTTCCCATGGTGACTCGGTGATGCCGAGTCGGGGTGGTGGAGAAGGACCCTTGCTGGTTAGGGGACCAGCACCACTAAGGTTGAGGTAAGGATAAACTTTTCAAGAAGAAATTTAATGGGATTCATACGGGCGATGAGATAAACCTCGTAAGCTAGGAAGTAATGTTTTAGTTTTTGAACTACCCAGACTAAAGCTGCGCAGGTCTTTTCTATAGTTGTGTACTTCTGCTCACATGGGTTGAGAAGTTTTGACAAGTAGTAGGCTGCTCTTTCTTTCCCTTCTTCATTGACTTGCACGAGGACAGCACCTACTGAGTCATCCAGGACGGATACATAAAGAACAAGTGGTTTGCTTAGAACTGGTGGCCTCAAGACAGGAGGATTTGATAGATAATCCTTCAATCCGTCAAAGACTGCCTGACACATGTCATCCCAATTAAATTTGACTCCTGGCTTAGTAAGCTCGTAGAACGGCCTACACCTTTGTGAGTGCTGAGAGATAAATCGACGAATAAATTGTAATCTCCCAATTAATCCTCGAACTTCTTTCAAATTCTTGGGAGGAGGCATATCTCTTATAGCCTTCGCCTTATTGGGATCAATCTCAATACCCCTTTTACTGACGATGAATCCAAGTAATTTCCCTTACGAAATGCCAAATACACACTTCTTAGGGTTCATTTTCAATTGATATTCTCGCGATCTTTGCAAGACCTTGGCTAGAACCCCAGGATGCTCGATCCTTGTCCTTAATTTAACAACTAGATCATCGACATACACCTCGATATACATGTGGATCATATTGTGAACAATTGCCATCATGGCCCTTTCATAGGTGGCTCCAGCATTCTTAAGTCCAAACAGCATGACCACATAACAATAAGTACCCCAAGGTGTGGTGAACGATGTTTTTTCTTGATCCTCCTCGGCTAAACGAATTTGATTGTATCCTAAAAAGCCATCCATAAAAGAGAGAGTCTCGTACCCTGTCGTATTATCGATCAAAACATCAATGTGAGGGAGGGGGAAGTCATCCTTAGGACATGCGCGGTTGAGGTCCCGGAAGTCTATGCAAATCCTGACCTTTCCATCCTTCTTCATTACTGGGACGATGTTAGCCACCCAATTGGGATAGACGATGACTCTAACGAATCTGGCCCTATGAAGCTTATCGACCTCCTCTTTCATCTTTAATGTCATGTGCGGGTGGAAACGTCTCAACCGCTGCTTGACCGGGACAGATCCTGGCTTAAGTGTTAATCGATGTTCTACAAGCGCAGGGTCTAGTCCCAGCATATCCTCATAGCTCCATGTAAACGTGTCCTTGTATTTATTGAGAACCAAAATAAGAGCCTCTTCCTCAAAAGGTGACAAGTTCTTGCTGATGAGGACAATCCTAGGGTCTTCTTCAGTACCCAGATTGATTTCTTTGGTAGGCTCTTCTACTGAGGCTGACGGCTCGTCGAATCTTCTCATGCCACTGGTAAATGCGTCAGCCTCGTCCTCATATTCTTCATATTCCTCGTCCCCCTCTTCAATAGGGTCTTCATCATTCATGATTTCATAGACGCCAAATCCCTCATTAAAGACACCTGTGTCCTCATATTCTAATTCTGGCAAGATGACTGGATCTTCTAAGAATTCGGGAATGGCTAAACAAACTTGGCATCTCTTGGCTGGCTCTCTCAGGAACCTGTGGGGAATCTGCTTACCCTTGGTTTTCTAATGGCTACCCTTAGATCTTTATTGTTGGAAGAGTAAGAACAACTAGCTTGATCACTAGATTCTAAGGAGAAGGGAGGAGAAAGAGGTGAAGTGGGTACAGGAGGTGATACAGAAGAGGTCCTCTCATCGGAGCGGCCCCTGGGTCGGGGCACACTCAGGAAGAAGATAGGAGGTCTCTTCAACAGAGAAGGAGGATTGAAAAGTTAGAAATTTGGCATTTTTTTCATTTTCAAGAAATAAGCAGTGTGAAGGAGGAACAGGAGAAGGTGTTGAGATTGAAAGCTTGGAGAAAGGTTTGATGAGGGAGTGCTCACACGATGGAGTGATGGAGAGTTGAGAGAACTGCTCGAGGAGCAAAGGAGGAATCGTTGGATTTTGACGTAGATTTGGAGAGAAAGAGATCAAGACCGTAGGTGGTCTAGGAATGCTGGGAGTAAATAATTTATCAAATAAACAGATAACAATTGATGGATGGATGGAATTGAGCAAGAATAGGCCGGCCCACAGCCTGTCAATCGTGAAACCTTCCTCAAACGGCACATCTAGCCCATCGATATCTGTGAAGTCGCTGAGCAATTGCCTCTTATCGGTAATTATCACTAGCTTCTCAATCAATTCATGAATCAATGGTGGCCATTCTGGGCCAGTGGGCATATACAACCGGCTCAAAGAAATGGCGATATCATCCATATCAAACCATCGGTACCACTCACATTTTGGACCGTCCATCTTTCTTCTTTTGAGTGGTCTTAGTGATTCCAAAGCTTTATAAGTGACTAACGGTGCTAGATGACGAGCAAATTGTCGAGCATGTACATCTTGGTGGTCTAGCAAAGAAGTGATCATAGTGGTTTGTTCGCCGTCATTCTGCTGAGTAGGACCTTTTACAAAGTCCAGGGGAGGGGGTTTACGCAGACCAGCTTTAACCCTTTGGCCAATCCGCGTAAACTCTCACTATTCACTAGGTTTACGCGGACCAGCTTCACCCCTCAGGCCAGTCCTCGTAAACCCCTTGTGACCCTTCACCTTTCACTATAAAACCCCCCCTTTGGGAGCCCAAAAGGCATGGAAAATCAACGAACATCAACAACCAGCCAGCATCAAGGAGCAAGGACGCGCTAAGGAGATTTGTGTGTGTGTTTGCTAGGCTCACGCCGAGGGCATGCCACATGGGCATCCCTCACACGGCGTCTAGCCCAAACACCCATCTCTGGGAGATTTGTGTGTGTGTTTGCTAGGCTCAGGCTAAGGGCATGCCACATGGGCATCCCTCATATGACGTCGAGCCCAAACACCCACCTCCAAGAAGGTGACCATGAGTGGTGATGAACGTATGTCATCTCGATAATCGTGAGTGACCCCAAATCTTGCTTGGTGAAAGCACTCTACCTGGGTCCCACCTCGATGGTCGTGCAGGAACCTAATGTCGCTTGGTGAAAGCACTCTGCCCGAGCCTTGTCTCGATAATCATGCGCCCCTAGACATTACTCGACAGGGATGGCCCTCTCGGCCCTTCCTCAACCTTCGTGCATGACCCAGATGTCACTTCATGTGAGCGCCCTGCCCAGTCCCTACCTCAATTAGCCGCACTATCCAACGTTCCTCAATCGAGGCACCCTGCCTTGTCTCTACCTCGACGTTCGTACATGACATAGTCATTGCTTGATGAGACCCCCTACCCAGTCTCTGTCTCAATGATCGTGTGCTATCGTACATGGCTCAATCGAAGAGCCTAGCCTAGTTCTCTATCTTGATAAGCGTACCCTCAACATCGTTATTCAGACAATGGGCATACTTCACAAGTGCCAGCGCAAGATCAAGCGCCAGACCCCTTCCTCTATCAATGGGCCCCTAGCACGACCATCAAGGTCCAACGACGCCCATCTACTCAGTCACAATGGTGCCCCTGGCACCCGACTACCAGCCACTTCAGTCACAACGGTGCCCTCGGCACTGGACTGTCATCAACTACAGTCACAACGATGCCCCCGGCACCCAACAGCCAGCCACTTCAGTCACAATGGTGCCCCTGGCACCCGACTGTCAAGCCACTCCAGTCACAACGGTGCCCCCGGCACCTAACTGCCAGCCAATTCAGTCACAACGGTGCCCCTGGCACCCGACTGCAAGCCAACTCAGTCACAACGGTGCCCCCGGCAACTGACTGTCGGCCAATTCAGTCACAACGGTGCCCCGGGCACCCGACTGCCAACTACTTCAGTCACAACGGTGCCCCCGGCATCTGACTTCCAGCCACTTCAGCCACAACGGTGCCCCCGACACCTGACTGCCAGCTACTTCAAGCACAACGGTGCCCCCGGCACCCGATTGCTAGCTACTTCAGTCACAACGGTGCCCCCAGCACCCGACTGCCAGCCACTTCAGCCACAACGGTGCTCCCGGCACCTGATTGTTAACAACTCGGTAACGACGGTGCCCCCAGCACCTGACTATCAAGCATGCCAGTCACAACGGTGCCCCCGACACCCGACTGCCAACCACTCCAGTCACAACGGTGCCCCTGGCAGCCAACTGTCATCAACTACAGTCACAATGGTGCCCCCGACACCCGACTGTCAAGCACTCCAGTCACAATGGTGCCCCCGGCACCCGACTGCTAGCCACTTCAGTCACAACGGTGCCCTCGGCGCCCAACTGTCAGGCACTCTAGTCACAACGGTACCCCCGGCACCTGACTGCCAGCCACTTCAGTCACAATGGTGTCCCCGACACCCGACTGTGGGGCACTCTAGTTACAACAGTGCCCCCGGCACCTGACTGTCATCAACTACAGTCACAACGGTGTCCCCGACACCTGATTGTCAAGTATTCCTATCATAACGGTGCCCTCGACACCCGACTGCCAACCGCTTCAGTCACAACGGTGCCCCCCGACACCCAACTGTCAACCACTTTAGTCACAACGGTGCCCTAGGCACCCGACTGCCAACTACTCCAATCACATCGCGATCCATAATGCCTAGTTGCTCAACAACTCCAGTCCCACTGGGGCCCACGGCACCCGACAATCCTGAGCTCAATGGCTTTTGGTCACTCCAGTCATGGTGATGCTCACGCCGTTCGACCACTCAAGTCTTAATAGTGCCCAGCCGCTCTAGCGACAAGTGGTGCCTGCATCATTCGGTCACCTCGGCCGTGGTGATGCCTAACTACCCCAGCATAATGGTGCCTATGACACCCTACTACTCCGACCTCGACATTGTCTCATGATAGGAAGACATTGTGGTGCCTGTTGGGCAGCACCCAGCTGAGTCACAGGTCCTCTTACGGACTCTACGTGTGAATACAGAATTACCCACACAATAACACAATGACCCGGGGACCGTCCCAAATGATGGAATTGTCCCGCAGCTTGCAAGCACTTGTAATCGGGATCTTACGCCCCCATATAAATGCCCTTCACGACAGAAGGACAAACCCCTTGCTTATCGAGCAAGGGGCCAAGTCGGACAGATGAATTAATCTGTTTGTTTATGTGTAAAAAATAGAAATAGGAACAAAAGAAGCACACAAGGGACAAACACAAGGGAAGTGGCTAGTAACATCAAAACTCATCTATATATATCTGTGGATAAATATGTGTACAGAAGTAGGAGTGGTGTACAAGTATCTCTCTCTAACTCTCACCGCCACTCTCTGTCGGACCCTCATCCCTGTCCCTGGGAGGAACCTGTGGAGGCCCCATCGGCCCCTGCGAGACTGTCGACCTCGCAGCCTGCCCTGCCTCTGTCCTCTACTGAGAAGAGGAACCCGCCATGTACGATGTGCCGGTGAAGGAGAGTCCTGCAGCTCGTGCCCTCTCCCTGCCTCACTGTAGGCACTCCTCCATGAGCCAAAGCCGCTCCTGGAGGGTGGCTATCTGCATCCTCGCCTCCGCCAGCTCCCGCTCTTGTACCATACGCTCCGCAAGCCGCTCCTCTCGCTCATGGGCGCGCTTCCTCCTCTCCATGTCGAGGGTGACCCTCTGCTCCACCACGTCAATGGGCAACGCCTCTCGTCACCGCAGTGCCTCCTCTAGCTCCGCAACCCGCTGATCACGGAATGCAACCTCGACGCCAGCCAGTGCAGCTCGCTCAAAAGCGTCGTGTAACTGCGCACCCTGCATCATTCAAGCAATGACATTAGCATCATAAAGGAAACATAAGAACATCGGAGGAAAGAGCGAACATCACTCACATCTATCACGTGCTGTCTCCCCTCCTCCTCCAATTCCGTGATCCGGCAATTGTGGTCTGTAGTCCGAGCAAGGGCAGTCTGTAGCTCAGCCACCTGTGATTTTTACTTCCATCAGATGCATAACTCAATTCAATATCATAAGCTGAACTTAAAAATCATTTAAAACTTACCCGCTTGGTGAGGTCGCGCTCCGCCACCTCAGCTCGTGCTATGGCTCCCGCAAGCCTCTCCTCTAGCACGGTAACCACGACCGTCGACCCCGGTGAGCTAGATGCACCTCCAGCACCTCATGCTACCACTCCCTACTGGGCATGCTGTAATTCATTGAGACCGTCAATGGCTGAAAATCACAATAATCAAAGAAGCAAAGAGCATATAGATAGGGCATACTTACCAGAACCTCTAGATCAGCACGGGTGGTCGCCAACTGGGCCTCCAAACTGTGGAGGTGAGCATGCAAGTCCACTGCTGCCCTGTCCCTCGCATCCTGCATAAAACATTCATTAATTATATATCTCAAGTGTATAAGGAAAAGCTAGATAGCATTCGTACATACCCCGATCAGCCTCATCTGGTCCCGCCTCCCGTAGGTCTCCCAATAGCATCGTAGGTAAGCCGAGCTGTCTGGGGCGTAGGAGATGACTGGAACCCCGTGCCGCTGCCAGTCTGTGTATTGCTCCAGGGGAACCGCAGCCTCCAGTCAATCGCCTTGGTCCACCCATGGGTCTTCTGCCCGATCCCACAAGGCTCCTCCATGTCAACCAACTCTTGGTGGAAGCCAAGAGTCCTCATGACCAGTCGAAGCCGTAGCGGCTCGATCTCATTCAGGCAGTGAACCCAGATGTTACGCCCGAAGGGAGGTCGGCCCGCCACGACCCACGGCTGGCCCTCATCTGGCATCCGCTCATAGGGCCTCCAGACGACCTGTATGTTACATAGCATAAGCATCAAATATAATAGGAAATCAAAGACAGAAATAAAAGAAATGCATTAAACTCATTTACATACCAGTGAGGGAGGGAACTCCCGTAGCTCCCGCCTCGTGACCAGCAACTCGTAGTCGTGAGGTGCTCCGGTCTGGTATAGGTAGCCTCCTCTCCAGGTCGAGCCTCGACCCAGTCCATCGGGAAATAAAGGTGAGCCCACACTTGTAAACATCAACATTTATCAGTCACATTTAATCATAAGCAAAATTGCAAATCATAATTGAATTGAACATAATTAAAAGGAAATGCGTACCTAAAGAAAGGGTGGGAAGCCACTAACGGTCGTCTCTCGACCAGTCCCCATAGAAAGATCTACTATTAGGTGCGCTAGTAGGGCGGCCCCCCAGGCGTACCTCCCAACTCCCTCGAGATCTTCCAGAACTCCCAGGAACTTGCAGTTAATGTCATCTCCCTTAGTCCCCAAAAGTAACCTCCCGAGCATCAGAAATAGAAATCTCCTCAGATCTATATCTGCCCTCACCCTATCAGCTTGATCTTGGCAGTAGGCGGCTCGGGCACTAGCAATCAAATGTGCTACATAGGCTGTCAATGACTCACCCGACCTCTACCTGGCATCTCCCAACCCCAAGGCTCTCATCAGCACTGTGTGGGCTATCGTCTTGCAGGGGGGCTTGTAAACCGTGTCTATCCCTAAGAGTCTCACGGCTAGTTCACCATAGTCAGGGAGAGCAATCCCACTCACAGCCTCCCCATCTACCCTGAGCCCAGTGATCCTAGTGATGTCCTCTAGGGTCGGCACCATATATCCCCAGGGCATACTCGGGAAGAGGAGTACAACAATGCTAACTGACAAGACAATGGTCCAAGACAGAAACACAAAATCATATAGAAACAGCACTCGAAACAACAACACAGCAGCGCCTGCAAGATTCCAGTTCCGTACAGCACACAGAACCACAGAACACCACTGCAAGTAGGGTCACATCAAGGCAAAAGAGTAGCTAAACGCACGACCACAAGGAACAGGTCATGCATCAGACAGCTCACCAAGAAATACCCATGATAATGAGAAGTGACAAGAAACCAACAATCTCAAGGGATGCATCTCAAGAACTACAAGCACGCCTCGAGAGCACAACACCCAAGAGAAAATACAGAGGAGCAGAGGGTACTCAATCAACAGGAATGCCGACCAATTCCCCAATACTCGCAACTGTCGATGCCAACACTAGAAAATTACCAGCAACAGCAAGGTAAGAAACGATAACAAGGCACAGTAAGCCAAGATGAAGTCACATTGAGAAGAGACAATTCTCTCGACCAATGGGTTATCAGCCCACACGCTTCCGCTGCACACTCAAACATACACACAGGCATCAGAAGATATCTCGATATCCTCATCTCAGCATACGCTCGACGTCATCGCAATTCAAGAAAATCACAACTTAGCATGCCACGAGTACTGATCTAGTGAACAACCGATCACAAGAAGCCTACGTACAACAAAAGAGAGCACCAGCATCAGCACAATGCACAAGGAAAGATTGCAAACCATAGCCTACGGACAGCGGAAGGATCCTTTTATACTGCCTCTGTCTGAAGACCCCCAAAGCGTGTGGAGAAAACATGCCGCTTGGAAGGTTCAGGAGACCTTTTCCATGTGATAGAATCTCCCAGCTTGGCTATCCATGTGGCAGCATATACGAATAGGGATCTACCTTGGATCACGTGCTTATCTACTCTAACAACTCAGAAAAACCCTGGCAATTGATCAAACACTTAGTCAACAACGAAACAATGTGTTGTTGCCTAATATGTACGAGATTTCAATTGCAGACAAGAAACATGCATGGACTCCAGTTTTCTACCAAGACCAGAACGTACATGGGCTCATGCTTTCAAAGCTTATGTAAGTATGAACGAAAGCAGAGGATGCACGGACTTAAACAAAATGCACAGTCTTGATGGTTGCAGAACATGCACGGACTATAGACATATGCACGAACTTAGTTGGAAGTGTAAAATGTGCACGGACTTCTACTTGCTCGGACCTGGTATGAACAAAATACATGAACATGCATGGACTTTGTATGAAAAAAAATACACGGACTTCTGCATGCTCAGACTTGGTAAGAAACGTGCATGGGCTCATGTTCGGACCAAAGACATGCACGGACTTGAGAGTCCACGGACATGTATGGACTTCATATAAACATGCACGGGGTTTGATGTGCACGAACTTGCTTGCCAAGTTGATGGAATTTGTGAAGCAAAGCAAAAACATGTACGGACTCATATTTCAAAGAAACATGCACGGACTTTTATATGCTCGGACCTTGCTACAGTATATGCAGACTTCAGGCACAAAGGATGCAAGGACTTAGTTCCAATGAGATATGCACGGGGTTAGACATGCACGGACTCTGTGAAGACATGCAAGGACTTTGTTTTACTAAGAAACATGCACGGGGTTTGATATCCACGGGGTTTGTGAAGACGTGCAAGGACTTTGATAACAGTAAGAAACATGCACGGGGTTTAATGTGCACGGACATGAGATGCTCGGCGTTAGGCTCAACACAAAGTGCACGGACTTTAGTGAGACGTGCTCGAACTAGAGTGAACGTGCACGGACTTCGTTGATGAAGAAGTGCACGGACCTGGGTTAGTCAAAAGGTGCACGGACTTTAGTGTGCACGGGCATGGAGTGTAGGTCGTGCATCAAATGCACAGACCATGCACGAACTTTCTGAAGTGTAGCTCAGACTCTATGTAGCTAAGGTAGATGTGCTTTGACCTTGCTACAGTGCATGCTCTGACTTGGATTAAGCCTAAAGACTTTATATGCACAGACTAGCTACAGTGCATGCCCTGACTTGGACTGAGCCTAAGACTTTATATGCACAGACTAGCTACAGTGCATGCCCTGACTTGGACTGAGCTTAACACTTTATATGCACGGACTAGCTACAGTGGATGCACAGACCATGCACGGACTTAGCCCAGACGGCATGCAACATGCTCGGACTTGTATCGAGTATATGCATTGACTCTAGTGTATGCTAAGACATGTACGGACTTGTCGTGCGACCCACAAAACCAAACCTGCACAGACATTGGACAATGTCCACGGGCTTTGAAGAGATTACGTGCACTGACTCTAAGTTTGCACAGACTTAGTGTATGCATGGACACAACGAGTGCATAGGACAATGAATATGCATGGACTTTGGTTTTAAAGAAAATATGCATGGACTTTGATTAAGGGAATGTGCACTGACTTGGTCGAATAATGTGCATGGACTTAGATGTATGCATGGACTTAGATGTATGCAAGGACTTACAGTCTACACGAACTTATGCAACTAAAACATGCATGACTAACAACCTGCACGGACTTGTGATTACACCAAAACATGCAAGGACTCTCAGTTGAACAAGGTGCAATGACTTGAAAGTGCACGAACTTTGTAAGCGTGGAACAAGAGTATGCACAGAGTTAGATTATAGAATGTGCACGGACTCACCCATATGTACAGACTTGAAGATGCGAACCAAGTAAACAGAACAAAAGCAAACCAATGTGCACGGACTCAGTTTTTCTACTAAGTCCAACACATGCATGGAGTTAATACAGAATGTATCTATATGCACGGACTTGGAGATGCAAAGACCAAATGCACAGAGATGAGATGCACACTGATGAACAATGCATTGAATTTTAATGCAAATGACTCTAAAGTTAAGCACATCAAATGAAAGTAATTAAATGGCAGATCAAACAAGATGTTGACAGATAGTGTATGACATCATCAAAATAGTAGGGATGTAACATCTGCGCTCGAAGTTGTCACTGCAGGGGTACCAAGATGCCGGTGACCCAAGGCCTTGAGCCTGAACTGGGAGCTGGCAGGACCAGAAGGCGCGACAGAGGGTGCTCAGTCCGTACCGAGGTCACTGCATCCCACAAAGGCAGACCCGTGCTGGGGATCGGCATTGTCAGATTGCGGGAGGAATGCCCCCGAGGTAGAGCTGAGAGATCCGAGGCCTGATGCAGACCACTCGTAACAAACATCGTCTGCGGGAAACCCCAGAGTTGTACGTCTGGTCTGGATGCTAAGACACCTCGTGCCAGGGTTGGGGACCCGGGCGAGGAGGTTGCACTTCTGTGGTTCGGGTCGGGAGGCGCGAACGGGGTGCTGGGGAGCCCTGGCCCTGGGCTAGGAGGCCCGTGTGTGGAGCTGGCTTGGTAGGAGCTTGGGGTTGATGGCCCGAGCTGAGTGCTGAGGAGCTGAACACCGTAGGGTGGAGACCCACACTGGAAGTCGGCTTGGCTGGGGCTCGGGGTTGGAGGCCCAAGCGAACTGCAAGACTGGAGATCGAAACCTAGGACGCAAGGCTTGTGTCGGAAGCCGGTCGAGACTGGGCCTGAGGACTAATGCTTGCCCAGGCTGGGACTGGTTCGGAACCCCTATGGGCACTAGTGGCAGGAGAGTCGTGCCTGACACTCGACCTGGCTGTCGAGACAGGTAGCTGGCGTGGCGCCCTAGTGGCACTGGAGGAAACAGGAGCTGGAGGTGGCGGTGGGGCTGCCACAGGGACCACACCCAAGAAGTAGGGTGATCCGACGACTGGGGCAAAGCTGCCAAAAGTGATCGGCACTGTCAAGTAGCCCACCCATGCATGGGTGGCGACGGCGATGGGACCGTAGGTAACGGCCACCATAGTTGCTGGAGTCCCGGATGAGCAAAGGAGACGGCCGGGCGCAGTTGTAGAATGTGATTTGGCAACTGGGAGATGAACTGGAAGCTACTGGGAAGTATGAACAGGTGTTCTTCTACTACCCGCTCCTGCAAGGAGAGGAAAAGGGCACCCGGACTTCAGGGCTGGCATGGACTTTCGCATCAGCAAAAAGAAGGAAGGTGGGAGATGTCCCACCGGGTGTGCCATCCTTTTTGTTCCATCCTGGGAGGGTTCCGTCGGGGCCGGTGTGTGCGGTGACCGGAGTGAGGGGTAGGACATAGCCACGGGAGGGATGCCGGAGGTTAATGGGCCTCGGGCACCCCCTCTCGTGACTGGATCCGCCTCAAGGCGGCACCGCGCACTCGCCTTCTACGGAGAGTCGAGGGGAGACTGAGTGGCACGGGAGGTTTTCCGCGTTAACGGGAAACGTGGCTAGGATGCGGGTGTGCCAGTCGATCTCTCGACAATCACTTGAGGAACTGAATATTTAACTGGGGATCCGCCGCCAGGGCACGGCACGTGGACTCGGGGGATGAGCGACACGTGGAGGGAAGAACGGTTCCGTGGGTGCGAGTGCGCAGGTGACTGTGGGGAGTCGTGTACAGGACGTCTTTCCCCACCGACCGCAAGTAGTCGATATTTATTTACATCAGATTGAATCTGAAGACCTTCGTTCCATGTCGAAGAGGAGTCTGTATTCCTGAAGCTCAGGGTGAAGAGCTGAGAGCACTTTGCAGCTATAGGTTCGTCTTAGACTGGGTAGTGTTGGCTAGGGATAAGGGGTGCTGGAGGTTCATGCTAGGTGACACAGAGGGTTGCTGGAGGCCCGAACGTGGATGCGAGAGCATACGTCCAACTGGCGGTGTAACACTGAGAGGTATATATTTTTACAAGCGGGCCGTGGTGGCCAGGGTACAACATGTGCATGCCACGAGACAATTCCGACATGCTAGCCGGTCCCCGGGTCGATGCGTGGTGTATGAACACACATGTGTTTTGCAGAAGGTTCGTCCCGTGATGTGGGCCATGGCCACGGTGCCGAATGGGGGCTTGTGGCTGGCTAGGCGACTGAGGGGATACGTCGATCTGGTGTCTGGGCCAGGGTCGATCACGGCTCAAGTTGAGCGGTCGAACGTGGCCTCGTTACTGAGAAGGAGTATGACGTCATGACGCGTGCACGATCGCAGTTGATGGATGCGTGAGGGGCGATCCTGACATGAGGGGACATCTACCCTTGTCATAGTGTCTCACATGCGACGGGCATGGACTTGTGTGTTGCGGCTAGTTAGCACGTGAGAGAAGTGCAAATGGCATACCCTCGGTGTGCCAAGCCGATGAACAAGTCACACACACATAATTCTCCTTAGCTCATTGTAGGGAGATGCTCGAAGCCTTGGAGTTGTTGGATGCTAGCGTTCTGTGTTAAGTGATGAGTACTGGATGCCCCTGCCCCTTGAGCTCCTAAGGGGTTTATATAGGGGAAGTTGAAATATGATCCGATACCAAATCGGTATATCAAACCTTGAATGTCAAATGTTTACAAGAACTAATGATCATATATTTACTAAAAAATAGTTCTATTTAGAATATCGAAAATGAGATGGAATTGAAAACAATATGATTTGATTTTATCGTAATCAAAATCTTAATTTTCTTATTAGAGTTGCAATGATTTCACGTATCATTCTGATCAATTTGTAGCCTTCTCTAATATTGCCTATTTTTATTTTTCATGAACGTCAAATACCGACCTTTAAATATTTTATCTTAAAATGTTAAAATAGCACTGATATTTTTAGAATTACGTCTACGGCATATAATATTTCATCATCTTAATGTTGAGGTCGCGTTTAGAATTGATGTGGGAGAGAGATTCTAATCATAGGAATCCACCTCCATAATCTGTGTTAAATATAACCATGTCTCATCTCAAAGTTTTTTTAAGAAGATAAATTTTAATGGGTAAAG
The DNA here is from genome assembly GCA_024336825.1 of Amorphophallus titanum. Taxonomy (NCBI): domain Eukaryota; kingdom Viridiplantae; phylum Streptophyta; class Magnoliopsida; order Alismatales; family Araceae; genus Amorphophallus; species Amorphophallus titanum. Next base: position 63,284,451 of record JANBPO010009603.1, on the reverse strand, counting down.
AGAGATAAAAGAGAAAAAAGTGGAGTTTTAAAATCCGTATGAGTTATTCAAAGGATATTTTTTCTCTCACTAAATATCCCTTTGAATATAGAGCGGGACAATATATTCACACTTAGTGGTGTGAATAATTAGTTGCTCCACCTCAATTAGCACAAATCATTCGTGAGCAGCGTATCGACGAGTTTCACTTTTTCTCTCTCGTAAAAAGTGAACTCTAGCATAAGAAGGAAATGAGATAAGGGTATCGATTTAGTACATCTAAAATAAATAATACATGTGTCACTGTCGTAGATTTCAATCATTAGAATCTCCGTGTCTGGAATCTTAGTCCTCGGAAACGGAACTCTCGATGCTCGCGTATGTCGGGCCTTATCTGGCCGCGTCACTTTCACGCGTCACGTGCCGCACGGCCCGCCGCCACCCGTCGGCTCCCAGATAAACTTCCCTCCGTAACAGCCGGTAAGCAATATACCGCGAACTCCGTTAAGGGAATCCGTACCCCTGCTGCCCCCACACCGTGATATTATGTTCCGTTAAATTTATTATCAACTATTGATGCGCTCCCCTTGCGACGCTATAAGCTAAGCTACTAATCTTTCGAGATTCACACAAAAGGGTTATCTTCTACTTTATTATTAATAAGTGAGGGGTGATCATCTTATTAGAATTGCTCAAGTTCCCCTGAAACCATCACAGAAGGGAATTCCCCTGCCTTATCCTAGACCTTGGACCAACCACCTGCCATGCTTAGCCCAACACAACATTCATGCCTTCAAAGTAGCCAATTGCTTTCGCATGTTTCTCCTCACCTTCTGGAAACATCGTCCCCCGTACGTGCACCCATCTCACCTACGGGAGGCTATATATAACTTTGTCAACTTACATCTCCTATGTTACATCTACCGTTGTACGTACTCCATTTTGATTGGGGGATAGACTAAAAATGAGTTAACGAGATTAGATTAGATTATCTCAGAATTAATCCACTTTCAATTTGATCGGCATTGAGTCAGAGTTAATCAACTTTTTGAAATGAATTTTAAATTTTAAATTGAATCTAAGTTAATCATGTTTTTAATCTAATTATCTTGAGCCACCTGTTGGACAATAAAAGTGTGCCAACTCGGAGATAAAAATCAAGTTAACTCTTATTTAACCCGCTACCAAAGTGGAGTCTAATACTGGAACATGGTCCATCTAAATCGCAGCTGCATGCGAAATTTTGGCAGGATGAAATGGATGATTGCGACCGTCAAATATGAGGAAGGAACACCGGGTAAAATCTACAGATGCCCAAATGAGTTAGAGCACAAGCAGTCAAGGAAAGAAAGAAGGCCAGAAGAAGAAGAGAGTGCATGGAGGAGAAATTCATATATGGATATCTTTATTTGAAGTGACATTTTTTATCTTCTCGTAGACAGATATAGCTTCGGAAGCGTAGAGTTTGATTCTTTAATTAGATGTCATCGTCTCTTGCGGTCTAATCACATATCGACCGTTGCCCCCACGACGTCAGCCTTGACCCCATAACGGGCGAGCACGTCCCATGAGCGCTGTAAGACTCGCCCCGGGACTAGTCGACGCCAGGATAATCACCCTCCAACGGGAAATTTCCGTCACGATAGCAGAGAAACGTTACTCTACTATGGACGCCATTTCCTATCAATGGATGAGGCTCCTCGCTCTAGGACAATCTCCTATAAAACGGAGATCGACAGAAGAGAAGGGACGTTGGTTCATTCCACTATTATGCTACCTCATAGAATAGAGCTACTAGCCCTACTACACCGCGAGAAGAAGAGAGTGACTGTCTACACTCTGAGGGGAGTTCCTTCCGGCGGCCTTACCCCCCAGCGAGTACTCTCCGAGTGAGCACTGGGACCGGCGAGCACTCGTTCGGGAGATCTCCATCGGCTCTTCGACCTCCTACGGTGATCTCTCTCTCTCTCTATAACGCCCGTGCCTTAATGGATCTGTAGTGGTTCAGACCTGGACTCGATTCAGTCAGCCTACCCATGAGAGTGATTCTTCCCCGACTGCGCAAGACCACTCAAGGACCCTTTGGCTACTAAAGCCCTATAATTGCACACCTATTTATGCAAGGACATAAATAAAAATAAAAGTACATAAAGATAAAAATAAAATGTGGATGCATGGGCTCGATTCCCATCACTCCGGTGACCGGAGGAAGTCGTGAAGTAGCTACGGAAGGAGTCGTGGGTGTCGTGGCTGCCACTCGGGGCCGCTCTGCTACGCTCCCGACTCATCTCTCTGAGGCCCTCTACTACCCCCTCCAGCCTCACCACCTGAAGCTGAGCTTGCTCTGCTTCGAACAGATATCGCTCTGCCTCTCCAGCCCCTGCCTGGAGTCACTCCAACTCCGCCCGTAGGAGTGCCATCTCCACTGTGCCCACTGGCCGACTCCGTGCCATCTCCTCTCGGAGATGGGCAGCCTCGTCCCGCACCGCTATGAGCTCCCCTCGGGTGGCTGTCAGCTCGGTCGCCTGCATACACGCATCATTGTTAGTCGATTACATTTCATATAAACATAATTAACAAGGAAAGTGTAGTGAACGTACCCTCTCGGAGAGTGCCGCCTTGGCTGCCTCGGCCCGAGTTACCATCAGTCTGAACTCCACCTCCCACTCCGGTCGGTCGGCAGGGGTCTGAGAGGAGGAAGAAGGAGCGTCGGTCCCCTGTCGCTGGGACCCCTCAGCTCGCTGCATTCAGAAACTCCAGGGTCAGTCATTTCATAGCATAAATCATAATCAAGTGCATAATTAAGTTTAAGGGTCAGGAAACTCACCAGTAAGGCCAGGGCCTGTCGGGCCTCATCACGCTCCCGGATCGTCAAGTTGAGGAGCCCTTGTAGCTCCGCGATCCTGCCCTCAGGGTCGATCTGCATTTAGAAAGTCCAAGAGTTAGTGCACAATCATATAGAAATCATGAGCATAATTAAAGAATTACTAGGGTTAGAAGTCATACCAGTCGGCGGGCACCCCGGAACACCTGGTCTCAGTGGGGCTGGGCGTACGTTGTGTAGTACGCCGCGTCGCTCTCTGCTCAGGTGGACACGACCCGCCCGAATGCTGTCCAGTCTGCGATCTGCTCCGCAGCTCGTGTCGTCCAGTCTAGGACCATCGCTAGGCCTCGTGGGTGTCACCCAACACGCTCCCCCGGCTTCTCTGGCACTGGGAACTCTACTACTGGCTGGTGGACGCCGATCGTCCTCATCACCAGTCTGAAGTGGAGTGGCTCCACTACATTCATGCAGTGAAGCCACACATCGCGCCCAGAGAAGGTGAGGGCCCCCACTACCCAGGGCTGGCCCTCATGCCCCTCATCTGCATAAGGTGTCCACCGAACCTATCAAAATAGGGAAGTCACATCAGCATCATAAGCATATAGGTTGCATTTAATTAAAGAGTCTGAGTTTAGAGTCGCACCGAGGTGTACATTATGGTGTCCAGGTCATCCTGAATCCCTCAGACCTGTCTCCGAAGGCCTCTAATCTCTCGAGGTGCGGTCCACCTCTTGGCAATTGGTAGCAGCTCGGGGTAGGTCTCATCCCCTCTCCCTAGCCCACGCAGTCTCACGTAGGCCCACAGCTGCATTGCACATTAGTATGTAACGTATATAGGAAGCATATAGAAATTACAAATCTAGTCTAGGGGTAGGGTCGTACCTGGAGTAGAGGGGAGAAGCCCCCGAGCATCGTATGCCGGCTGGTGGAGCTCAGCGTGTCGAATAGGAAGGCGAGAACTGCTGCTCCTCACACATAGTCGCCGACATGGTCTAGGTCCTCTAGCAGCAATAGGAAGCAGCAGCTGATGACGTCTGCCCTCATCACAAAAAGTAGCCGTCTGAAGAACAGTGTCAGAAATCGCCTCAGCACTTGATCTGTCACCAGCCCTAGCTCTACTGCTAGTCTCAGTCTGGCTCGGTCTACGAGCCTTTGTAGATGCTGCTCGGGCAGCTCCCCTGTCGTGATCCTGGCACGCCTCAGCCCTAGGCTGTCCTGGAGGGCTGCCCTCATCAAGGTAGCCGACTGCCGCTCTGGGTGTAGCAGCTCTAGTCCTAGTAGCTCTTGGGCCATCTCTTGGTAGTCGGGGTAAGTCCTCCCGCTGATCGGGGACCCATGCACACATAGGCCAGTAATCTGAGCTACGTCCTCTAGCGTGGGGACCATGTGGCTCCATGGGAAGAGGAACGTATGACTCACTGGGTCCTAGTGGTTGTGCAAAGCATAGGGGAGCGGTGTGTCAAACCGGCCGACCTCAATGCTCAGGAACTCGGCGAATCCCATCGCCGCCAGCCTCTCCCGCTGAAAGTCAGGCAGTGCGAGGTACACTGCCCGAACCTGCAGCCAAGAGATCTGGGTCCTACGCTTTCCCTGCATACATTTTAGGATAATTGCATTGGTTATTCATTTTATTTTATTTTATGCATTTCATTAATTAAATAAATCAGGGAAAAAGAAAAGAAAATGTGGTTTAATAAAATGAACGGTCACATATGGGCCGTCTTCCTCTTTAAACGGTCTGATCCCAACTGTTCCGAATACCACCCTTTTAGGTATCCACTGTCACAAGGAAAAGATAAAAATAAAAAAATGGGTGTTTCTTCATATGCTTGGTTGCATTTGTGTGGGTATGTTATTTATTTTCAGTTATCATTGTTGCATGCTTGCATGATTGCATATTTTATTTTATGTCATTTTACCTTTATTAATTAAGGGCTTGGCCCCTTGACCCATCATGAAGGTCACGGAAGAATGACAAACCCCTTACTTATCGGGCAAGGGGCCAAGCTAAATGGATGAATTAATCTGTTTGTTCAAGTGTAAACTGCAGGAGCAAAGAAGAAGGAGAAGAGGGAAGTACACAAACCACAAGTGCTCAACACTCAACAAACTCAAGTAACAAAATGTCATATCTATATACATATCTGTCAAAATGAGTACAAGTATATGAAGGGTGGAAGAGTACAAACTCTCTCTCTCTAACTCTCGCCTCCACCCTCCTCTCTCTCTCTCTCTCTCTCTCTGCTCCCCTGCTGCCCCTACGGCGAGCTCGGGGTGGGGGCATAGACCCCCGTGCATCACTCGGAGCTGAGCTCCGTACCTCCTCCTCTGCACGCTGGTGGGAAGAGGAGCCCGTCGCGTATGTCGTGCTGGCAAAGGCACTCGAGTGCCCTGCTGCTCAGGCTCTCTCACGTCCCCGCTGCAGTCTCTCCTCTGTCACCCGTAGCTGCTCCTCGACTACGGCGAGCTGCATCCGGACGGCGACAAGCTTCGCCCTCTCACGGTCCCGCTCCGTCCTCTCCCAGTCCTGCTCCTTATGCTCCCGAGCACGCTCTCTCCGCTCGATCTCAAGGTGGATGCGGAGGTCCAGAACGTCCCGAGGTAGCTCCTCGCACTGGCCTACTGTCACGGTAAGACGGGCCACCTCCTCCTCCAGTTCTGCGACCCGCTGGTCACGGATGGCGAGCTCTGCTCTAGCCAAGGCGGCTAGAGTGCTCACATCCCGTAGCTCCGCCTCCTGCATTCAGTAAAGTCAACTATCAGTTTTGAATTCTATTTCAACATATACTTAATTGGAATTAATGTTGTGGGCTTACCCGTGCCGCGTGGTCGCGCTCGGTCTCTTGCTGACCCAGCACCCGCTCTAGCTCGGTGATCCGCTAGTCGCGGGCGGCAATCTCAGAGCGGGCCACTGATAGCTGCCTCTTCGCCTCCGTCATCTCCGCTGCCTGCATCACATTACATTATCATTAATCTTTGCAAAAACTGAAAAAAATATCATGAACATTATTCAAAATAAAACTCACCAGCGCGGTGCGGTCGCGGTGCTACCTCGCCACACATGCGAGTGCATCTTGGAGCTCCTCAGTCTAGACAAGGGCATGACAGAAAATCATAAGATTTCATAAACAAATAATGGCATAATTGAATCTTTGAGTTTTAAGGGCTTACCCATACGGTGAGATCCCGCTCTGCTTCCTCAGCCTGAGCAACTGCGCCTGCGAGCTGCTCCTCCAGTCCCCCAGTGCCGGTGCTCGGTCCCCTCGAGCTCGAGGCACCGTCGGTATCCCTAGCTACTGCTCCCTGCTGCGCACACTGCATCCAAAGAAAGATCGTTAGTGGCTAATCATCAACAAATCAGGAACTCACTTGCATTTTAATTCAACCACTCACCAGGGTCTCCAGATCAGGTCGGGTTGTCGCCAGCTGGGCCTCCAAGCTGTGTAGATGAACTTTGGCGTCCATCACCACTAGGTCCCGTGCATTTTGCATTCATCACGCGATTAGTTGCATAAAAATAAACATGCATCATATAGGAAAGAAGTGCATTTTTTTCACTCACCCCTAGGACCCTCATCTGGGGCCGGCTGCCGTACACCTCCTGGTAGCGATGAAGGTACTCCGAGCTGTCAGTCGCCTGGGAGGTCACCCTCGTCCCACTGCGCTGCCAGTCCGCGTACTGATCCCCGAACCGGATCCTCCAGTCCGTGGCCTTCGTCCAGCCCCGTGTCTTCCTGCCAATGCCACAAGGCTCCACCACCTCGACCCACTCCTGGTGGAGTCTAAGGGTCCGCATCACCAGTCGGAGGTGCAAGGGCTCGATCTTGTTCAGGCAATGGAGCCAAATCTCCCGCCCGAATAAAGGTCGGCCTACCGTCACCTAGGACTGACCCTCATCGGTCATGCCCTGGTATGGTCTCCAGACCACCTGCATCCACATCATCAAATAGTCAGTTATACATCGCATCATAAGCATGCATTCATATTCATTTAAGTCATAGAAACGTACCAGTGAGGGAGGGAAGTCCCTGAACTCCCTCCGGAGTACGTGCAGCTCAAAGGCATGTGGTGCCCCACTCACGTAGGGCAGCCACCTCCTCGCTAACGGGAATGCACCCTCATTCCCCGGTCGTACATCAACTCTCCTCATAGGCATGTAGAGATGACTCCAGATCTACATTTTAAGTTCGCATTAGTTACATGCATTAAATTAAGTCATTTGCATTTCATAATCATTTAGAAAAACATGCATACCTGTAAAAATGGTGAGAAGCCGCTGACGGTCGTCTCACGCCCTGTCCCGGTGGACAGGTCAGCAATTGCATGGAATTCCAATTCGTTATGTAACCCCTCAGCAAAACCCTTCTAACCCTTCAGGGGCCTCACCAGCCTCTTGGGTGACTTCCCCAGTTCTTGGTATCGGTATATCGATGTTATCGGTATCCAGATCTCCAGGTCGTTACAACTAGTATCAGAGCGGGGTTGAGGATTTGTATAAGGAATTGAAATGTGCAATTGTCTAGAGCAAGTCTATTTGAGTCGTCTATTGCTGGCTTAGGATGTTTTCCAGATTATTGATGGATTTCTTGTTATTGTGCATGTCTCCTAGCTTCAATATGCCAGCTCGTAGGAGAGGCCATGGATGAGGTCGAGGTCCTGCTACACGGGAGGAAAGTAGTGCCTCATCTCCTCCAGTGATTCTCCTGGATCAAGCTCAAGCAATTCCCATTCCTGCTCCTCAAGAGGATGTGCCTGGTGGCTGTGGTCGAGCACTTAAAGAATTTTTTCTATTCCACCTGCCATCGTATGAGGGTCAGGCAGATCCAGATGCAGTCAGAATTTGGCTGGATGCTACTGAGCACGTATTCTGATCTATGGAGTGCGCAGAGGACTAGAAAGTGATGCTTGCTTCTTTTCAACTTCAGGGTGCAGCACTTACATGTTGGACTATAGAATGGGAAGTCACTTTCCTTTCCCGTCCGCTCCGACAGATCGCCTGGGCAGAGTTTGTTGCGACCTTCATACGTACTTTTAGCCCTGCCTATCTCTGGATGAACAAGATGCATCAGTTTATGCAGTTGGTGCAAGGTGGGATGTCTTTGCTAGAATATCGAAATAAGTTCATGGAATTGGGTCAGTATGCGCCCCATGTTCTAGTAGAGCATTTTCTTCGTGGCCTGAGACCAGATTTGAGGCAACATTTGATCACAACTCGGGTGGCTGAGATGAATGTCGATTGTCAAGTAGCCACATCCTTAGAGCTGGATATGGCGAGACCTCAATATTTTTCTCAAGTGGCGTTAGTTCAGCCGATGGTTCAACTTCAGCCAAGTTATTAGCCTTCTGTGCTGGGAGTTCCTCCTGCAGTACTTGCCGTGAGTGGTACTTCTTCCTTCAAGCCCATGTTCATGGAATTTAAGAAGTCGAAGAAGAGATTCATGCAACAGGTGTCTTCAGGCACTATGCAGCAGTCAGCCCCTTCTCAGCTGCAACAGAGACCAGTTATGGGACCTCTGAGGCAGTGTACAAGATCTGGTGGTAGTCACCCAGGCAAGCCCTATTCCTTGCCAGTGGTCTGCTATCGCTGTGATCAGCCAGGTCACGTCATTCAATACTGTCCGCAAAGGCCGAAGTCGGTACAGTTCTCACAGTTTACCCAGCCGCAACAGTTACAGTTCAGACCTCCGCTTCCACCACCACTATCTTAGCAGTTCTTTCCCCAAGCTTCAGTAGTGTCTTCCTTCCAGTCTTCTACAGCAGCTAGTAAAAAGTAAAAAGGCAAGGTTTCTCATATCACACGGGCAGAAGTCGTGGCATCCAACCTCGTAGAAGGTACGATTATGATTTTTGGTCATGCAACTCATGTCTTATTTGATTCTGGTGCTTCTCACTCTTTTATTTCTGAGAATTTTCTTGCATGCATCGAGGAGCCCACTTCTGAAATCTCTTGTGAGTTACTTGTTGAATTGCCATCTGGGGACTTCATGTTCACTCCTTTGTGTCTGGAGGAGTCTCCTATTATCATCAATGATCGAAAGTTGCCAACGAGATTATATGCGTTACAACTAGCAGACTATGATATTATTCTGGGCATGGATTGGTTAGAGCAGTGTGGAGCCGTGGTTGATTGCAGATCTAAGAAAGTCTATTTTTAACCATACGGGAAGCCAGCCTTCTATTTTCAAGGTATTCGATCTCGTTCTTCACGTTTGATTATTTCTGCTATTCGAGCTTGTAGATTGCTTAATGTAGGATGTCAGGGGTTTTTAGCTTCAGTGGTTGCTGTGGAGGCACCACGATAGGATGCCATTGGTATCCCAGTTGTTTGTGGGTTCCCTGATGTCTTCCCTGATGAGTTACCAGGCTCACCTCTAGAGTGAGAAATTAAAATGGTGATTGAGTTGATTCCAGGTACGGCCAGTTAGCAGAGGCACCTTACTGAATGGCTCCAGCCGAACTTAGAGAATTGCGAGCACAACTGTTAGAATTGTTAAAAAAAGGCTACATTCGTCCCAGTTTTTCTCCTTGAGGTGCTCCTATTCTATTTGTCAAAAAGAAAGATGGCAGCTTGAGGCTCTGTATTGATTACAGACAACTTAATCAGGTCACTATCAAAAACAAGTGTCCTTTACCCAGGATTGATGATCTGTTTAATCAGTTGCAACCCGCTACTATTTTCTCTTGGATTGATCCCCGTTCTAGCTATTTTCAGCTAAGAATTAGAGAGTCAGATGTTGAAAAGACCGCTTTCAGCACTCGGTACGGTCATTTTGAGTTTTTGGTTATGCCTTTTAGGCTAAGCAATGCTCCTGCAGCTTTCATGGACCTGATGCAGTGTGTGTTCCGTCCTAACCACATACATGCATCACATAAGAAAATCAACAAAAATAAAGAAAAAGACAAAGCTAGGTCACTGTCATATCATGTACAAAGTGTAGGAGTACAAAGAAGATCAGGCCGCCCCCTCTGGCCTGTCACTGTCACCACCTCCCTCCTGCCTCTTCGATGGCGGACCCATCGTAGAGGTCGCTCCCTCCTCTCTCTCTCACCGTCGGCGTCTATCCTCCTCCTCATTCCTCTGCCACTGAGAGGAAGTCGCAAGAAATTGCCAAACAGAGCTGTGAGTGGCACGACTCCCACTCGGAGCCGCACGACTACCACTCATCAGGCTACGAGATCGGCTCATCTCACAGTAGGCACGTACCTCACCGCGAAGCTCGAATGCCTCTTGTCGAAAATGCTCCAGCTCCGAAGTCGTGGTGCGGAGTCACTCCAGCTCCGCCCGGAGAACCTCCAGCTCCACTGACTCCGACGGTCTGGCCCATGCCAGCTGCTCCCGCAGGCGGGCTGTCTCCTCCTGTACTTCAGCATGGTCTCGCTCCACCGACTCCCTAGAGCGGATGCTCTGCTCCAACTCCCCGCGCAGACGGGACACCTCCTCCCTCAAGCTGTAGCCCTGTACCAGCTCCTCGCGCAAGCGGGCAGCCTCGTCCTGTGCCAGCATGAGCTCCTCATGTAGCTGGTCACCCTCGCTGACGACGGAAGTCAACTCTGTCACCTGCACACATGCATTTCACTATTAGTCAACTACATTATAATATAATAAGAACAAAATTCACAAAGGGAAGTGTAGAATGTACCCACTCAGCGAGTGCTGCCTCGGTCACCTTCGCCCGATCCACCATCAGTCGCAACTCCGCCTCCCGCTCCGCTCGGTCAGCCGGAGTCTGCGTCGTGGAAGAAGATGGAGCGTCGGCCCCCTGTCTCTAGGCCTCCTCCCCCCGCTGAAAACAAAACTCTAGGTCAGTCGTGTCTCAATCTAATAGTAATGCATCAGTTTAGAAAGGGAAAAACTCACCAAAAGGGCTAAGGCCTGTCGGGCCTCGTCCCGCTCCCCGATCATCACTGTGAGGAGCCCTGTCAGCTCCGTAACGCGTCCCTCGGGGTCAGTCTGCATTTAGAAACCTAAAATGTTAGCACGTCATTAAGTCATAATCATAAGCATAAAGGGTCTAGGGTTAAGAAGTCGTACCAGTCGGTGGGCGCCCTGGAACACCTGGTCCTGGTAGTGTCTCGCGTATGCGGTGTAGTACGCCATGTCACTCTCTGCCTGAGCGGTCACCGCCCGCCCGAGGGCCGTCCAGTCAGCTACCTGTGCGGCGTTCCTCGTCGTCCAGTTGAATGCCACGGTCAGGCCTCTCACTGACCTCGATACTCTCTCCCCCGCCTTCTCTAACGCAGGGAACTCTACCGCGGGCTGGTGAACCCCGGCAATCCTCATCACTAGGCGGTAATGTAGTGGCTCCACCACGTTCATGCAGTGAAGCCACACATCCCGGCCAGCGAAAGAGAGAGCCCTGACCACCCAAGGCTGGTCTGCCTGGCCCTCCTCTCTGTAAGGTGTCCACCGCACCTGCAAAAAGAAAAAACTACATTAGCATCATGATCATATAGGAACGCATTTTAGAGAGTCTGAGTTTAGAAGCGTACCGAGGCATACGACAGAGCATCAATGTCGTCCTGTAGCTCCCGGACCTATCGTCTCAGGGAGCCAGTCTCGCGAGGTGCGACCCACCTCCGTGCAATCGGGAGAAGCCTAGGGCGGGTCTCCTCCCCTCTGCCGAGTGCCTGAAGGTACACATAGGCCCAAACCTGCATCACAGTAGCACGTCAACATTTAGAAAGCATCTAGAAGTCATAAGAATCAAACTAGGGTAAGAGTCGTACCTGGAGTAAGGAGGAGAAGCCCCCGAGCATCGTCTGACGCGCCGTTGAGCTCAGCGAGTCGAATAGAAAAGCTAAGACTGCCGCTCCCCACGCGTGGTCACCCACGTGGTCAAGCTCCTCGAGGAAGGGGAGGAAGCAGCAGCTCATCGCGTCCGCCTGAGTGGAGAAGAGGAGACGCCCGAACATCAGCATCAAGAATCATCACTGCACCCGATCGGCCTCCGCCCCTGGCTGCGCTGCTACTCTCGCCCTGGATAGCTCCACCAGGCGCTGTAAATGCTGCTCCTGCTCCTCGCCTACTGCAATCCCCGCCCGTCTCAGCCCGAGGCTGTCCTGAAGACTAGCCTATGGGAGGAGGGTCGACTGCCTCTCGGGGCGCCGTAGCTCTAAGCCCAGCAACTCTCGAGCCATCCCCCGGTAGTCGGGAAAGGTCGTCCCGCTGACCGGTAGCCCGTGCACACGTAGGCCAGTGAGCCTGGCCACGTCCTCCAGCGTGGGGACCATGTGCCCCCACGGGAAGAGGAAGGTCTGACTCATTGGATCCCAGCGATCATGCAAGGCGTAGAGCAGAGGAGTGTCAAAGCGACACACCTCAATGCTCAGGAATGGGGCGAACCCCATGGCAGCCAGCCGCTCCCGCTGGAAGTCCGACAGTGCCAGGAGGCTCGGTAGGGATCACTCGGACCCCTACCTCACAAAATGAGAAACTACAACGCAAAGTAGCTAGGAGCGAGTACAACAGGAATAAATAAACGAAAAAGCCTTACTACGCCTGACACCGGTCTCACGGTGAGGAAACTGAGATACACACCACGGTGAACAACTATGAGTCACCACCTGACAAGATAGGAGTGCCAACCACTAGAAGTAAGGCCGGATGCGTCCCCTGACGTCTTAGACCGTGCCTCAGGTGTCCCCCTCATCGCCCTAGGCAGAATGGGGCACCATACAAGTAACCATAGAACAAGAACTAGCTGGGGTCACGCTCGTCAGCGTGGCTCCAATCGCCCCCAACCACGTGTGCACACACTGACCATGCGTCCTAGGTCAGGCCTCTGACTGGTTTTCCTCTCAGCCAGACTCTGGCTGCAAGACGTTGGGCCCTACGGTAACCAATCTAAAAATCGTCTCTCGGGGTAGCCTCGCCACCACTCCCTGGTGGGACCACACGCATGTCGGAAGGCTACAACTAGTGGAGGGTCGCTGAAGGAGTAGACTCTCTAGTCAATGAAAAATGATGTCTAAATCAGACAAGGTACAAGGACTGCTCCTCGTACCGACCCCAACTCACGATGACTCGAGCCGAACGTACACTACCTCCCGGGACCCCACGGCCCCCCATACCCACATGATGTCCAGCATCAGTCAGATCACAGGTCAGCACGTGGATCGAGGTCCACTCACCCGAGACTCAATTCGACAAGAGTGGATTCCAGTAAGACAAAGACAAACGGTGATCCACCCTTGGACCGCTACTTCGGACTAGCGGTCTACCTCTAGACCGCCACAAGGGGGAAGCGGCCTCTTGATGGATCGCCACATCCCTAGGTTGTGGAGGCACAAACGGTCGCCTTACGACCATTTGGGACATAAAACGGTCTCCCGTGAGACCACTAAGGGGAAGCAAATGGTCGTCCACACGATCGCTAGTCCCCCAAAACCTCCAACGGTCAAAAATCAATGGTCAGAAATCAACGGTCAAACACCTCGAAGGCCACGCTAGCCTGCGATGCTAGCGGTCGGCCAATAGGCCGCCAATTGGGAACTAGCGGTCTATCGGCTGACCGCTAGGCCCAGCCGACATACGGATGCCCAAAAATGGTCTTCCTGCGACCGCTAGTGACAAGAAGCAGTCTCTGGAAGGACCGCTAGCCTTCCAGGAAATCGAGAATGGTGGAAAAACCCAAAAATCGCCATTCCACGCCCATTCACCCCCAGAAGGGGAAACAAGGGGGAAACCCTTCCTCGGGCCATAGAGCATCATTTGATGCCCTCAAACTACAATTAAACGCGTCAAAATGCTAGATCGGGCGCTCAAACCCCAAAGCATGATTTTCCCTTCCCCAGCTCAAACGACCCTCTCTCGACCTCACCTCAGCCTAGAAATCGCAGGGAAGGCAATAAATGAGGTAGGGATTCGTCACCCTACCTCGGAGAGGCTCAAAACGCGGTGGATCGGCGTCGATCTTCAAAAATTTGGTTGAAACCCTCGTTCCTCACAAGCTTCCCATGAGCTGCTGTGCCCCCTGGGCTTTGATGATGGTGTGTTGTTTTGATGATAGTAACTCTCTGAGTCACCACTTAAGATTGCATGTTTGCTTGAGATGAATGGCATTGTTGCCTCATTGCGAGACAGATATGCATAATTAGTGTTGTGCTTGGTATGCTTGGTATTGTCCTGCCTGTTCCATTTGTTGCTGCAAGGTAGTGCATTTAGGAGGTCTGCATTGTCCAAGTCCATGCACGCTTGGGTCTGTACGTGTCACCTGACAAGTCCATGCATGCCTTAGCATACACTTAGAGTCAGTGTATATGCTCAATGCAAGTCCGAGCATGTTGCACGTCTTCTAGGCTAAGTCGATGCATGGTCAGAGCAAACACTGTTGCAAGGTCAGTGTACTTCTGACCTTAACCATTTGTAGACTGAGTATGTTATGCTGTACATGAGGTCCGTGAATGAACAGTGCACATCTTGCATTACCTTTTGACTTAGAGTCCGTACACATCAGTCTAAGGCACGAACTAAGGTCCGTGCATGTTCCATACATGTCTGAAGTCCGTGTAAACATTCATCCTGCATTCTAAGTCCGTGCATTGCAAAGTCCATTCCTGTTCTGGCGTTGGCCAAGAACATGAGTCCATGCACTTTGTGTTGATGTCCGTGCACATCAAATCCCGTGCACATTCTGGACATAGACAGTTTGCTGTTGGGTTACTTTTTTTAAGTTCGTGCATATCTCATCTTTGTATGCACTATAGAAGAGTCAGTCCGTGCACACCCCTCCAAGTCCATGCATATCTAAGTCATGTCCGTGCATGTTAATGTCTGTGCATGTCTCTCTAATGCTTCAAGTCCGAGCACATTCTAAGGACCTTGCATGATAGTAAGTCCGTGCATTTTCTCTCAAGTCCTTGCACGCCTGCATCAAGTCCGAGCAGCATCAAGTCCGTGCATAGTCCAGGTCAGTGCAGGTTAAGTTGCTATCAATAAAGGAATTGCTATCATCAAAACAATAAGCAAATCATCACAATCATGACAGAATGATTGTGATAGAAACCTGGGAGACCCAACACCATTTTCATTAGGATCTAAGCCTATTCTTCCGTTGAATATCAAAACTTGCTGCGTTCTGGCAGACATTCGCCTGAAGATTATTTATGGCTTTGTGATGCTTTTAATACAGACTTTTGTCTGAATATAAAATGATCCATGAGTGACCAACATAACTCGAGCATCCCCGCATTTAACATAGTTCTACAAATTTCATTATCTCATTTTATCAACACAATTCTCTAGGCCGTGGGGCCCTTTGTCCTGGCGTTTAATCAAGGGTGTTCTCTCCTCCGGGGAGATGTAATTAACGTCGTGGCCTTCACGGCATGACGAATTTTAGTCCCGACCTGAATTCCACTTCCATATGATCGGTCAAATGGCGCGCACCAAGGGCTTCCTCGGGGTCTGAATAAATCGTCACTTTATGACTAGCACGCCCACACACTAAATACATAAAATAAATAAATAAACAAATGAATAAACAAATATAGTCAAAAAGTGCGTCCACAGGCTTCCGTCACTTACGGTCCATTGGTGGTCGCGGCACATGCCTAGCATGGCTACCTCACAACGCGATTGCATTTGGCACCTTTGAGCTAGTCGTAGGGTCGCCCTTCTTCCCGGGCGTGGTCACTACAACGGCGACCAACTTACCGAATGTGGCTACCCAACCATGCTCGTCCCATCACAACCGCTTTCCTGTCACTCCAGCAACAACCCGCTCCACCATTAAGGTGTGGGCCCCAGTCTTTCCAATCCCTACCGCTGGCCATTCATCACAAGTATTAAAGGCCACCCTGATAGTTCCTTACATGGGTCCGAAACCCCACATCCCAGATACTCAGACAACCTGTGCACCCTCCAAGTCACGGTCTCAGCTTCAACAGGGTTGATGTCCAAGAAGGGTATCTTGCCCTAGGCCTCGAACACCTCCACTTTTGCCGGAGGCATCACACCTCAGGCAATCAAATACCAAGTCTTCACGGTGCGTCATGTGGGTGTTGAGACATCCTCAGCCCTGCATAAGAAGCGCCATGGCTGTGTGGACACGCTGAGATATCCTCCACTGCCTCTTCCTTAGCCGCGACAATCACCGCCTCTAACTCAACCTTAGCCTCCAGCTCCACCGCTCGAGCCTCTGCCTCCTCAGCTTACCCTTTCATCTGCCTCCAGGACTTCTCGGACGCTTGGACTTGCACCCTGAAGGCATCCCAGTCATGCTCATCCTCCGCCAATACGTCCCTTTGGGACTCTAGGAGATCCTGGAGGCCAACGTGCTCAGCCTCCACTGGCCGGAGCTAGGTCTCCAATGTCGCCTGTTCGATCCGGCTATATGCCAATGGCTGCGTGGCTTCCCGGTAATGTACTTGTTGTGCATCCCTTGTTTTGATGATGACAATCTATATCTCATTGATTTTACCATAAGTACATGCCAAATGTTAAATTGAATTTAAGTTAATTATCAAATAAAGAAGCTCTATGGCATTATAACTAATTGGCAATTTTCTTGATATCCCAATGCCCAATGTAGGTATTTCGATGACTAAAAGGACCAGCCAAACAAGAAGAATGGACCAAATTAAAAGTAGAAGGTCAGTCTTCAATATCTCCAAAACGGGTCCAAGCATGTTACTGGTAGGTGGAGTGAGTCGACCAAAAGGCATCTTTGAGTCGACTCCTGCTGCCGAATAGAAGCTGGGTTTTGCTGGCAGGTGGAGTGAGTTGACCAAAAGGGGTCGGTGAGTCGACTCTTGGCTCCCAATAGAAACTGGGTTCTGCTGGCAGGTAAAGAGAGTCGACCAACAGGGTGCTGTGAGTCGACTCCTGGCTCACAACAAAACATGGCAGTTGCTGGCAAGCAAATAGAGTCGACCAAAAGAGGAAAAGAGTCGACCAACGTCGGAATTACTGAACTAAACCCTAAAACCCAAACCCATCTGGCTCAAGACCCGATACCCAAGCCGTGGATCCATTATGGCACGCACCTAGAGGATTCAAATAAGCTAGAAAACATGGGTCTTTACCAGAGTTTGGTTCCTTTCATAGATATGACTTGGTCTACAACCTTCTAGCTGAAAAATAGCAGATTCCTTGCTGAAAAATAGGAGATTCTCCAGAAGTTAGTTTAACCTATCTGCAGACATTCTGGGAAGGCTAAAAAAAGAAAAACGAGCAGCAGAGAGCAGTGAAGACACACGGGGCATGGCTGCTGGAAGAAGATGCTCTACATCTAGTGAAAAGAAGAAGAGAGGAAGGGCATGTGCGATCCAGATCAGAGAGAAACTTGGAAAGAGCAAGAAAGCACAAGGGCCAAGCAGTAGAGAAGAAGGTGCAGGTGATCAGAGAAGAAGGCTCCAGCAAGCAACAAGAAGGAAGAGAGCAAAGAACCATAAGCAGCCAAGAAGAAGGGCATCTCCAAGGAAAAAGAGGGAGGAAACTCTTGGAGGAAAGGCTTCTCCTGCACGCATAAGCCTTGCACAGCCCTTGCACAGACCATGTCCCCCTTTGCATGTGCATACACTGACTTGGCCTATAGCTGCACGGACCCCATCTGCACGTGCATGGACCATGCACGGACTTACCCAAAGCATGCATGGACTACCCCCATTAACCCCGTGCATTTGCACGGACTTTGTTCCTGCATGTGTGCACGACCTGCATAGACTTCATTCATACATGCATGGACCTCACTCAAAAACTTGCATGGACTTTATCCTTGACCCCAAACATGCATGGACTTTGCCCAGCATTGCATGGACTTTACCCCAAACATGCATGGACTTTGTCCAGCATTGCATGGGCTTAACCCCAAACATGCATGGACTTCACCTAGCATTGCATGGACTTAACCCCCAACATGCATGGGCTTTGCCCAGCATTGCATGGACTTAACCCCAAACATGCATGGACTTTGCCCGGCATCGCATAGACTCAACCCCATGCATATGCACGGACCGTGCACTAACCTTACCTCATATGCACTGACCTTAGTTTGCATGTGCACTGACCTTAGCCCCTGTCCACTGACCTTAGTTTGCATGTGCACTGACCTTAGCCCCTGTGCATTAACCTTAGTTTGCATATGCACTGACCTTAGTCTGCATGTGCACTGACTTCATCCCATGTACACTCACTCGGCCTGCATATGCACTGACCCTGCACTGACCTTGCCCTCTGCATATTCCTTGACTACACTGACTTTCACTGCATGTGCACTGACTTTGCCAGCATGTACACTGACCTTGTCCTTGGCATATTCCATAGGTGCACTGACTTGGCTTGCATGTGCACTGACCTGGCCAGCATGTGCGTCGACCTTATCTCCCATGTGCACTGACCTTCCTTCACCCCTAGCCCCATGTGCACGGACCTTGCCTGCCCATGCACCGACTTGGCCTTCATCCCCTGCACGGACCCTGCTCGTACGTCCACCGACCTTGCACAAGTCCTGCACGGACCTTGCACTGACCTTGCCCCTAGCATGCATGGACTTAGCCCCTTCGCCCAAGACCTGCATCCGTGCATATGCACGGACTCCATCCCACAACCTGAACACCCGCACGGACTTCGTCCGTTAACCTTGTACATTTGCATAGACTTTGTTCTAGAACTTGCATCTGCATGGACTCGGCCAAGATGTGCATGGACTCCGCCCAGATCTGCATGGACTCCACCCAGATCTGCATGGACTCCGCCCAGATCTGCATGGACTTAACCTGCATCTGCATGGACTTGGCCACCATGTGCATGGACTTAACCTGCATCTGCATGGACTCGGCCTAGACCTGCGTGGACTTCATCAAATATGCACGGACTTTTTTCTTCAACCCCGTGCATAACATGCACAGACTTTGTTCTTCAACCCCGTGCAGAACATGAACAGACTTTATTCTTTAACCCTGTGCAGAACATGCACGGACTTTGTTCTTTAACCCCGTGCATGACATGCACAGACTTTGTTCTTCAACCCCATGCATAACATGCACGGACTTTGTTCTTCAACCCCGTGTAGAACATGCACAGACTTTGTTCTTCAACCCCGTGCAGAACATGCACAGACTTTGTTCTTTAACCCCGTGCATGACATGCATGGACTTTGTTCTTTAACCCCGTGCATAACATGCACGTACTTTGTTCTCCAACCGCGTGCATAACATGCACGGACTTCGTTCTTCAATCCCATGCACAACGTGCATGGACCTTGTTTCTCAACCCCAAAACTTGCATGGACTTCGTCCAAACATGCATGGAGTTTGTCCCATCTGCATGGACTCCACCTAAACATGCATGGACTTCGCTTGCACATATGCATGGACCTTGCCCAAAACCTACATGGACTTCGTCCCTTAACCCCGTGCATAACCTGCATGAAGTTGCTTGAAATCTTGCTTGGACTTTGTTCTTTTGCCCAAAAACCTGCATGGACATCGCATGCATTTTTGCATCCAGAAACACGCATGGACTTTGTCCCATCTGCATGGACTTCACCTAAACCTGCACGGACTTGCCCCAATCTGCATGGACTTCGTTCCAGAATGTGCATGGGCCTTAACCCTTCATCCAGCCCAACTGAAACCTCCACAGACTTCACCCCCCCAGACCTTCACCGGTGCACCCCCTTCAACCCTTCGCCGGCACAGGCCTTGAAGAACTTCTGCGGCACACCTACCCTTGATCCTTCACTGGTACAGCCTTCCTGCCCTCACCGGTGCACTCTTTCAGTGCCTTCGCCGACATGCCTCACCCCAGCCTTCTCCGGCACGCTCCGAATGCCCTTCACCGGTACACTTGTCCTATCTTCACCAGTGCACCTTTCTCAGCTCTTCGCCAGTACACCCTATGGTGCCCTTTCACCGGCATGCCTCACCCATTCCCTTGCCGATACACCTATCCTTGATCCTTCGCCGGCACACCTCTTTCTTGGCCTTTCAACGGCCCACTCCTCCACAATAAAATACAAAAAAATAAGAATGAATGGAATTTAGGAAAGTGCTTGCCCTATAAAGTGAGCATTGTTTTCATGTATTCTGTCAGTCCCGAGGTCTCTTCTACTTTGGCGATTAATCAAGGGTTATCTTTCTTTCGGAAGGATGTAATTAATGCCATAATCTTTATGGTATGGCAGACTCTGGGTCCCGACACGATCACCCACTATTGTCTGATCAGTCAGAAAGAGCACACAATAAATTTGTCATGGAAGTGGCCGGCACGCCAATGCAATAAATGAACAAATCAAATAAGCCCTAACAAAACCCTCCAAGTCAATAAATAAAAATTAAAAAATAATAAAAAAATCTGACTCCT
Source organism: Amorphophallus titanum (assembly GCA_024336825.1). NCBI lineage: Eukaryota > Viridiplantae > Streptophyta > Magnoliopsida > Alismatales > Araceae > Amorphophallus > Amorphophallus titanum. Next base: position 63,264,343 of record JANBPO010009603.1, on the reverse strand, counting down.
ACAAGTTAGCACGCCCGGTGGGACCCAGTCACCCTTCATCTTTTCACCAAGGTAGAAGGCCCTGGGGCCTTCACCAAAAATATTGATTGTTTGCTCATTCTATTTTGCAGGAAACAATGGCATGTTGACTAGCTGGACTTACTTTTGGTTTACAAGTGGTCGCAGCTCATGTAGAACATGGGTACCTAGCGGTGCCCACTATGTTTGGAACTCTACCACCCGTAGTTGGGTTCCTGAACTTCCTCAGCGTCGCTTTCGTCAGCCTGCTGTGGGTCGAGAAAGACAGAGATGAGAAGACTATCATGAGCAAGGCCATGACCACTGCTAAAGCAAGCACTCCTAGGAAGGCTATGTTACCTCACTACACAGTCTCCTACTTTGTCCAGCACGTGAACTATCGAGCCACCCCCGCTGGCAACAGGGTGTCTGGGGGGGGAGAAGAAGAATCAAAGAAGAGGAAGGACTACTATTTCTCGGGGCTGACTCTCGATTTCTGGTAAGTATGTGTTGATAGGAAGCGTTCGGGTGTACCTAAACGGCCGCGATGCTGAAGTCTTACCAGATCGCATTGTTCCGACAGTGCCAACCAACAATACTTTTCAAGTGCTAGTGAGTCAGAGGGAAAATTCGGTTCAAGACAACTGTGGGAAGCTGGCCCCTAAACCAACAAATTTCAAGCAAGTTTGGATTCCCAAGCGGACCCAGGGTCTGGTTCTGGCCCCACAAGAATCAAATTTGAATGCTAAAGGCCCTAGGAGGGGGAACAAGAAGATTACACTGAAGAAGGAAGAGACTCGGCGAATGGTCTCTCCACCTGCTCGTGGAACCTGTGCCGGACAGGCTGATATTCTCCAGCATTCGAGATGGTCGTACAAAGCTGCCAAGTTGTCATGATTATCCTACATGCCGTCGACCTAAGATCGACTGTTGCTCCCTACTCTGTCTCCGGGGCGCAGTCAAGAAGACATGACTTAAGTAGTCTGGGACTACTTTCATGGCTTAAGGAGCTCCTCTCTAGGCCAACAAAGATTGCTCTGCGCCATTGGTGCCGAACATGAAGAAGAGAGAGAAGAAGAAAGAGAAGCTTGGGTGTCCTATATGAACGTCGAAGAATATGAAGACGGCTTGGATGCCGAATCCTCCACAACTTCCCCGTAGCGGGAAGAAAGAAAAAGAATTTCTATTTTTGAAAGGTTGACCTTCCATGGTCATGCAAAGAGGGAGGTCCAAAGAAAAGGAAGTAAAATACTAATCTTCATATGCAATGTGGCTGGGGTAGCCAGCAAATACTAAGCTCTACCTGAAGAGCTTGAAGAACTGGTCAAGATAGCCGAGAGGCCCGAGCCAATGACAAGACAAAGCAAAGCCACTGGAGAGACAATCAAGGTGGCAAAAGGTAGGAAAGCCATCACCACTTTAACTGCCAATGCGGTGACGTCAAAAGAAGAAGTTATTCCTCTACCAGTCCCGTCTGAAGGTATCCTGGGCAATGCATTGGAAGGTATGCCCATGGCAACAACATTGGACCCAGCCATCCAGATGATATTGCATAGATACCAGTAGAAGATTGAATCATTGAATAGACAATTGAATGAAAAAGCTGAGCAAACTCCTGTCTCCAAGCATTAGGACATGCATGCAAAGTCATCCTGAGTAGTTCCTAACTCGACTGAGGCCGCACCACCCGCTGCTCCTCAGTTGATAGGCCATGGAAAGGCCCCTCTCCAACACTTCCTGCAGCTACCACCGACACAACTAGCGGTTTCTCAAATGCAGCAATCGCAACCAGTCACATGGCCTACACTTCATGATGCTGCTCTGACAACTCCCTTCACATAGCAGTCTGCGCATTTCTATCCAGAGCCGATGGACCAGCTATGGTGAATAAGTTGATGGTGGAGAGAATGATTGAAATGAAACTGGCAAAGAAAACTAACAGTGATTTCGGCACCTTTAATGTATACAGAGTGTCATACCCACAACAATATGCCACAAAGAGGCTTCCGCCGACCTGGCATCAATAAGTTGCCCAAGTTTGAAAAGTTCAATGGGCAAGGCTCTTCTAAGGAGCATATCGCCCACTACATGATAGTGATGGGTGATCTGGAAGTAGATGAAGCATACATACTGAATATCTTTGGGTCTTCCCTTACTGGGATAGCATTTGAATGGTACTCGGGCTTGCCAGCAGGGTCAATTTTAGACTGGCCAGATATGTAGCACAAGTTCCGTGAAAGATTTCATGTTACTGAAAAGGAGGTGATGGTGGCAGAATTATACTCCACCCGGTAGAAACATGATGAAACCATCTTGGAGTACATCAAAAGATGGAGAAATCTCAGCATGAGGTGAAAATGGCCCTTGCACTAGGAGGATGTCGTTCAATTTTGTAAACAAAACTTGTGAAAAGAGGTGCTGGAAAAGATGATCGACATCGACATTCGAACCTTGGACCGCCTCAACAGTGTTGTAGCTGAAATTGAATCCTTCTTAGCAAAGCATTCTGCAACCAACATTCTAGCTACTCAAAAAGGCAAGGTTGTCAATCAGAGGTCAGCGCCAAAAGAAGCCAATACTGTTGATTTGAAAACATTTGAGCAACAAAGGGAAAAAGCTAAGGAGGTAGCTACTCCTCCACTGGCCAAGCCTGCCAATAAAAAAGAGGGTCCTTCCATGAGGGATAAGATGAAGAAGCTCTACTTAGTCTCGAAGGATAAAACCTGGGCCTTGTTTGAATGGGCATATAAGTACAATAAAATAACACTGCCTGAGCCGAAGAGGCCTGCCGATGCAAAAAGGCAAGATAATCCCCTATTCTGCCCATATCACCGAATGCTCGGGCATGCTATAGAAGACTATTATGTATTCAAAGACGTAATAGAAAATCTGATAAAGAAAGGGGAGTTGCAAATGGGTGCATACTAGCTGGATTCGCCATGCCCCCATGAACCCCCAGTTCTGAGGCAAGCTGTTAACATGGTTGCATTATACTAGTAGCTGCCGAAGGAAGTGTCCGAAGCCAGCACTCGGCACACCTATGAGGTATGTTTTCTCACGCCAATTAAAGAACATGTAGGATGGCAATCTGTGCCTGCAAAAGTAAAGAGGAAGTCAGTATCTCATAAAGCTACAGGTGCTTATGTCTGTGGTGTCACCACCTGGCATACTCCACCTACAGTAACCCTCGCCCGGCACATGATAGAGCTGTCGGCAGTCATCCAGATCCCAACTCATAACTGGAGGAGGCAGATTATGCTACCTGTCCACAAAGAAATGAGCCCCGAAGTGCGGCGCTTACAAGCATACATCAATGGGCTTGATGAATATGAGCAGCCCAAGGTGATGCCTTTGATGGTCAAAGATCATGTGTTGTGGGGCAGTTGGAAGGTTTGACCCTTGAAGAGCAAAATGAAAAGAAGATAGAAGAAGCTAATGATGACCTCTTTTGGGGGCAATTGCCAGCTAGGTAGGAGTGTCGAAAGAAGAAAGCAAAGAGTAAGAAAAATGTGACCAATCTACATTGCAATACCCTATCTACCTTGGTCAACCTCCCACGAGACAATGATGGAGGGGAATTATGCACCACGCATCCCGAAGCAAACCAGGCAGAAGCTTCAGTTGCGGCACACGCCACTCATTCCAGGAAAAGATGGGGGTGTCCCCCTCTAGCAAATCATAATATTATATTCAGGGGTGAGTAGCCCTACCAAATACCGGAGCCCAAGGTCAGGGGCAATAGGATTCCACCTCCGCTAGGCCTATATGCACAGGAGAAGGGAGATGATGGCACTCCCTCTTTTGCATAATTCCTGGCTATAATAAAAGGAAAGCATCCCAGTCAAAATGTCGGCCTAGGAGCTGAAGACCATCATTTTCCACCTCCCCCTACATCACTGGTAAAGAACGGGGTGGGTGGCAACCCTGTCTGAACTGAAGAGGTTTCCCAGCAAGAGGGACCCTCTCAGCAACCTTATTAGGAGAATGAAGCCGAAGGAGACCAATCCTCGTCAGCGGCACCTCAGGAGCCTCCGAATCCCCGATGGATAGAAGAAATGAGGCTATCCAACGTCAGGGTGGACAGTCGAATAATGAAGTTTCTAAAGAAGCTCCCAACCAGGTTCACCATATGGAGATCTTATCCTTGAGTGAGGAAGCGCAGCAAGTGATGATCGAAGCCTTGCAGAAACCCAGTGTGGGCCAGTTATCACCTTCACAGAGAATGACATGCTGATTCTAGACCCCAGCCATAATAGGCTACTGTATATGAGGGGGCAGCTGAATTGCCAGCCACCGAGCCAGATTTTGGTTGACCCGGGGGCCGCAGTTAACATCCTTCCTTACCGCATATACCAGAAATACTACTTTGATGTACATCTCACAAAAGTAAGGGATGTGAGAATTGCGAGATTTAATCAAAAATTCAAAGTCCCACTCGGAGTGGTAGAGTTCAACCTTACACTAGGGGATCTTACCATGAAAGTGCAGTTTCATGTGATTAATTCCAGCACTTCCTACAAAGCTCTCATTGGCCGACCATGGCTGCACAAACACCTGATAGTGCCCTCCACCCTGTATCAGTGCATTAAATACTGTCGGGATGGGAAGGAGGAAAGAGTATTTCTTAATTTGCACCCCTTTGAGGTCTTCTAATGTCACCTACTCGATGCACCTCTCTATAAGGAAACATCTCGGGAGCCAATAAAGAAGGAGGCACCTGGAAAGAAGAAAGAAGGAAAAGCTCCATCCGGTGATTGGTTCCCGCCACCACCACCTGGTTATGTCAATTCTCAGGAGGTCTCTCATACTTCGAGGGTGGGAGATGTCTCAAGAGCTACACCACCAACCGCATATCCCAAGTCAGATGAGGCTAATATGGGAGAACTATTTGAGTACATCGAGGTGCCACTAGGACTTTTCAAGCCCACACTAGATCTTGAATGCCAAACTGTTGAGCCATTGAAAACCATAGAGGTTTCCCATTTCTGTGAGCCGCCCATGATATTCTATCCTAGAGATGTTAGGATTGTTGATCCACGATGATAGCACAAATGAGATCTAGAGGGGGGTGAATGGATCTCTGTAGGAACTTTTTGCATAATTAGTCAACCCAAAGGGCATGACCAGCCACTCATAAAGACCATCTTTGGTCTTAAAGGCCATCTTCCACTCATCACCTGGTCGGATCCTCACCTGGTGATAGCCACTCTTCAAATCGATCTTAGAAAATATAGTGGCTCCCGCCATCATATCAAGCATGTCATCTAAGCGAGGAATGTGAAACCTATACTTTACCGTGATCTTATTGATTGCATGGCTGTCGACACACATTCTCCAAGTACCATCCTTCTTAGGGGCAAGTAATGCAGGGACGGCACAAGGGCTCATACTCTCTCTCAACGAACCTCTACCCATCAACTCATCAACCTGGCACTGAAGCTCAGCGTGATCTGGGGGGCTCATCCTATAATATGGCAAGTTAGGCAATGAGGACCCCAGAATCAGGTCAATGGCGTACTGAATGTCACGCATGGGTGGAAGACCCTTGGGTAACTCATCGGGAAATGCATCAGTAAACTCCCAAAGGATATCAACAACCTCCGATGGGACTTCACTCTCCGTATCTCTAGCCACCTCTCAGACTACGATGGCAAAAATAGGGTCCCCTCTAAGAAAGTCACGCTCCAACTCCCGGGAGCTGACTAGCATTAACCTCCAAGTCGGAGGGACACTCGGGGTGGGGACATCAGGGTGTAAGGACATATTCTCAGCCGGCGATGGGGTACTGGACCCTGGAACAGCGGGAGTCAGGGTACTAGGTCCCGTGGGACCCCGGATGGATGGACTCCTCGGCTGGGATGGGTGGAGGGTAATCCGTTGACCATTATAGTCAAACGTGCATGTGTTTGTCAGACCATGGAGGGTAGCATCCCGATCAAATAACCAGGGCCTTCCCAGGACAATACTACCTACCTTCATAGGCAACACATCACACCAGATCCATCCTGGTAGGCATGGAACTACAATGGCACCAGACATCGCAGGCTGACTGGAATGGAGGTGGAATCTACCCATGACACGCGATAAGGGGAGGGGTGGTCCACTGGGGTCAACCCTAAGCATGTCACAGTACCCGTGGAGATAGCGTTAATACAACTCCCGCTATCTATGATCACCTTGCAGGCTTTCCCACCCAGCCTGCAAAAGGTATGAAAAATGGTGGTGCGACGCCAGTCATCACTCACCTGCGGCTGGGTCAAAATACATCTAACAACGCCCAGCTGAACATCATCCTGGCTCTGCAAGCCCTAGACATCTAACTGCTCGCCCTCAATCAGCTCATCGAAAAACTCCTCTATGAGCTCCTGATCAGCCTCATAACTGACAGGTATCACCCTAGGTGCGGGCTCACCGGTCGAAGGATCCCCAATGACCAAAGAAGATCGGGTGGGGCAACTAACAACATAGTGACCAACTCCTCCGCACCTGTAACACTCCTGACGGGACCCAATGCCCTGAGGTGCTCCACCAATCATCGCCCCCTTCCCCTTGTCATCACGACGGGCTGGGGGTGGTGGAAGCTGGGGTCTAACAGGAATAGCGAGCTACTAGGGCCGAGGAGTTGGGGTCGGAGCCTGGGGTCGAGGGGGATAGTCCCTCAGGGGAGGAAGACGAGGTCAAGGAGCAGTGAGGTCCTGGTGAATGGGCTCCTGCAGACGAGCCATAGGCCCCCGAGGATAAGGTCCAGGTGTAGCACGATGGTCTGACCCACGAAGGTATGTGGGTCCTGGGCGCTGGACCGAGCCAAAATCGAACTCAAATTGCCCTAACTCGCGAGAGACCTGATAAGCCTCCTCTAGGATCGTCACATGGCGGTGAAATAACTCGTACTGATAATGCGGCTGCATACCCCGACAGAAGCAAGATATGGTCATGACACTCTCCTCCGTGACCCTACATCGCAAGAAGTACTCATCAAAATCAGTGATGTACTCTGCCACTGTCCGATCCCCCTGACTAAGACTCTGCCACTGATCTATAAGTCGTTGTCGGTAGGTGGCAGAGATATATTTCTGCCTGAGCTTGGCCTTCATATCATCACAAGTCTCAATCTGGGGCTGATGTCGCTGCATCAGCAAGCTCTCCACATTGATCTAATAGGTTTGTGCCTGGCCAAGGAACTTCATCTTGGCATATCAGACTCTCCGATGGTCTGTCATCTTGAACCACTCAAAATAACGGTCCATAGCAACCTCCCAATCAAGATAAACCTAGGGTTCCATGGACCCATCAAAGGTGAGAGAATCCGCTCGCACGGACCTAAGAACACGCTCATCCTTCTCATCCCTATTGGGCCTATACCGACGCCTGGCGCGGCCGTGCCCCTCTAACTCATTATCGGACCCTAAATCCTCATACTCCTGAACACGCTGCCTCCGGTCATCGGCCCTAAGGGGTGCGGGCCGAAGGGCAGGGCCAAGTGGGTCGTGGGCCTTCCCAGGGGCATCCACCTACTGCGCTCTACCCGGATTGGGCCGCCCAACCAGACCTTGGATGGTCTGGTCGGAAGCCTCCATCCGATCCTCCATGGCCTTCATCCGGCCCTCCATGAGCGCAGTGTGATCTCTCAAGCTCTTAGTTAATAAAATAGACTAACAAGGTCTTAGACGGATAATATTTTTCATACGAGAACATTTTTAATGACAAATTTAGCACCAACATTTTTAAGTCGTTCCGAACTCGACGAACTCCCCTGACGAACCCGGAAACCACGCGGAAAGGAGGAAGGCGCGCCTGCAGCTGCGTCATATAAAGCAGAAGAACGCCGGCCTCCGAAATCCCAGAGCAGGGAGAGCAGAAGGCCGAGGGCGAGACAGGGTGAGAGTAGAAGGAGAAGAGAAAGGTGTAAACCCAGGGGTAGGGTGGGGGGCGAGCTAGTAGTGACAACGACCACAGGAAACCCTGGAAAGGTGGGCCATGGCGTCACTATGGGTGATGGCACCCGCTTCCTTGACCAATCTGGATTTGGCGCGCCAGTCCGCCTCATATCTCGTCGGCCACCTGGCAGAGCTCTCAGGCGAGCAGGCGAGGGGCAGCCTCGGTTCCTTTAACATGGAGGAGCTCCTCCACCACTTCTACGCCGACAGCCCCCTGGACTGGCCGCTGCAGCCGCCGAGATCTCGCCTGATCCCAGAGCAGCGAGTGGAGAGGGGGACGGCGAGGATAATGCAGACGCAGGTGGAGAAGGTAGGAAGGTGGAGGAGAGGGTGTGGGAGGGGATTTTCGGTGAACGGGCAAATGATGGCGGGAGGCGAGAGTGTACGAGGAGGATGGGCTCCAGGAAGTCACGCTGGAGGCCTTCCTCGCAAGGGCAGGGGCGGTCGCGGAGGTGGAAGTCAGAGCTGCACCGGCGGTGATCCTGCAGCAGGTGGATGCTCCGGTCTCCCTCCCCCTCCTCTTCTTGTTGGAGTTAGATGGATGCGATCTACCTAGTAGAACGTGGATCTAGAGGGGGGTGAATAGATCCAACTACCGGATTAAAATCTAGAACAAGAAAACAGATCGGGCAATCACTCAAACACACTGGAGACACCGGATTTTAAGGTGGTTCGGTTTGCAGCCAGCAAACCTACGTCCACCCCACACTCTAACCTGAGTGTGGATCCCTGCTGATTCACAGCTTCAACCGCTGGGGAAATACAGCTTAACCCGTCCAGAGATACAATCTCTGCAACACTGCTGGGGAACTACAGCTTAACCCGTCCAGAGGCAGCACCTCTGCAACCGCTGACTAACAGCTTGGAGAAAAACACGGTTCAAAGGAAAATGAGAAAAATAAGAACACGAAATCCCAAAGAGGGAATGTAGCTCAAACGAGCAAACCTCAGTTCAGGCTCTGAACCGTGAATCTGAGGAGAATACAGACTCTCTCTCTCTCTCTTTCAGGCTCTCTCTCTCTCTCTCTTCTCTCTACGATCAGCACTCTGCTCTGGGCTCTTTCTTTTCTTCTTCTTCCTTCTGGATCGAACAGGGCTTTACTCTACTGTTCTTCTCCTCCTGGCTTCTATATGCTTCTTCTTCTCTTGCTAGCCGTATATGCCCTGCTACTCGAGACACCTCACTCTCTTTCTTCTTATCACCACAATCTCCCTCACGCGTCGAGCGTGATCGGATATTCCTGCGCCAAGTTTCATATGTGCTGTCAGTGGGTCCCACCCAATGATTGCATAGGTTTTGGAGAATTCCAGAAGGGACAAGGATGACTGAAATGCCCTTCTGCTGACCTGGCTTTGGAGGACATGAGAATGGGGGTCCACATGAAGTGGTTTGAAGACTTTAACATAGGCGGCGTCAACACTGGAACTACTGCGTCCACTCATACAAATAACCTCTATACAAGCCAACTAATGCGTTAACGCAGCCCGTTCACTGTGTTAACGTAGTGGAGTTCTTGTGGGCTTCAGTCCTTGTATCTTCAACTGTAGCGTCTACACACCCTGATGGTGCGTTGACGTAGTGTGGACTTCGATTGCAATGTCTTGGTCATTACACTACTGCATCAACCTTGGTATGCATGAGCGTCGACCTTGGTATGCATGAGCGTCGACCTTGACGCGAAGGCTTGAAGGCTGCTATACTGTTGCGTCCACGCTTCCGTTCAGCAGCATTGACGTAGTGGTGTACTTCATCAACAGCTTACTTAAAGGCTCTGCTGTTGAACTTGTTAGAAGGTTGCGTCTACGCTGTCATTCAGCAGCGTTGACGCAGTGGACATCTTCTGATACTTTGAGGATTTTTATTCAGGTACGTCCACCCTTGAGCCTGCAGCGTCAACCCTGCCTTCACTTGGACTTGAAGTTTATTCAAGGCTGCATCAGACCCTTGGAGTATGTAGCGTTGACGCCTTGGCACTTGAATTCAATGAATGCACACTGGACACATCGTCGACCCCTTGAGCTGCGTCCACGCTGTACTACTGGCTGCGTCAACCCTTTTCACATTTCCTCATGAATTTCAATGGAAACGTTGGATGCTGACTTGATGACTTTCTTTGATGTGTAGACGCTATCTTCTGGCAGCGTCAACTTCATCAATAGCTGACTTAAGGGCTCTACTGTTGAACTTGTTAGAAGGCTGCGTCCACGCTGTCGTTCAGCAGCGTTGACGCAGTGTGTAAAAATATAAATATAAGGGAATAAATAAATTGGTAAATAAGAGTAAACGGGAGAGATCAAGCGCCATCAGCGCGGGGAAAGCCCTGCGGAGGCGATGGCAACGGCACTGGCAGCGCGAGCGAAGCAGGTAGGGGCTGAGAACGCCGGGAAGTACGAAGCGGGCTTTGAGCTCGGCAAGGCGTATCTACGCGGCCAGATACAGCGCCACCATCTCAAGGCCGGCGAGCAATGGGCGCTCGACGTCGATCGCTATCACCGGATGATGGGTATCCCGAGCCCGTTCCCGAAGGCGCAGGATTGGATGTCGGTCAAGGGCATGTCCGGGGCCGAGCCTACGTCCGAACAAATCAGAAACACGGCGAACCGGCACATGCTGGCAATGACGGCTCTGGCCGATGCGGGGCGGATTCCGGCGCATGCCTGCAAGGAGGTCTGCATTCTGGAGACGGATGCAGGGGCTTGGCCGGCCCATATGATCAGGGCGTTGCAGAGAGGGCTACAGGCCCTGGCGGACCTCTATCGGATCAGTGATTTCGAAGAGGAAGAAAGTGTCAGACCTGCCGCTTGACAGGATGGTTTAGCTTCGCTAAAATTCCTGAAATTCAATGGTCGGAAGTGTGTAAAAACGCCTCCGGCCATTTTCTGATTTTGGCTGTGGGGGTCGCCTCCTTCCTGTGCCCCGCAGCGCACTGGCGGGCTCTGCCCTAGACAAGCTTCGGCCCGCCAGTTCAGTTAGCTCATCCTTCGGGATTGAGCCTCAAGACTGACCGAGGCCCGTTGCTGACGATTTCGGCGTAAACCGGATAACCAAGGATTGGGGTTCGTCCCGGTCACCTCGGCCAGCACAGGTTCGCTCGTTCAGTTGTTTGGAAATTCCCAACAACTGGATTGAGCCTCAAGACCAGCGGCGGCGCCCGTTTCGCCATCGAAGGCAGATGCACCCTGTAGCCCTGAGTGGGGGTGTGCCGCTGGAACTTCTTCAAGCGCCATAAGGCGCGGTACCCAAATCGAACGCCCAACATCACGACCAATCACCTAAGAGCAGCATTAGCGTGATCATGGCTGCGTTCGATCCCTGATTACCGAGCGGATCGCGTTCCAAGTTCGCCCTTCACCTAAGGGTGCTCGGTACATATTCGCGAAAGCGTATAATCCAGAAATATACGGGATCACGTATTGAGAACCGCAAGCTGACGCTTGCTTGAGGAGAGAATGATGGACGGTCACAGCATGGGCAAGGCCATGGGGGATGCGTTCCTTTGGCTGTTCGTGATCTCGGCCTTTGCCGTGCCGTTCGCGGTGATCGTTGGCATCGGGGCGATCGTCTCAATCTTCGCGACGTTCCCGATGTGGTGGGTTGTTCTAGCCGGCATCTCTGTGGGGGCGGTTTGCGCGCTGGCAATGGCGAAGAGCGCCTAAGCCCGAAGGGCGGTAACCTATGGGCAAAGTCATCCCTTTCCCTAAGACAGAGGAAGAGGTGACACCCAGGCTTCTTCTTAAGGAAGCCCGAGAGCGCAAGTTTGAATCTCTGGTGATCATAGGCGTGAAGGACAGTCTGCCGACGTTCATGTCGACGGAGACTGTCTCTGACACGCTGTTCCTGCTTGAGCTGGCTAAGCGCGGGTTGTTCGACGAGGAGTGATGATGACCCTTTCGATCGGTGACATCATCCACGCCAGCATATCAGTCCGCGGCGATCGCAACCTTGCCTCAGAGGACGCGAGCAAGAAGGCTGCAAAGCCGGCTCTCGACGCATGGCAGGAAGGGCAGGCCGACAAGCTCACAGAGGGAGCGGTCTTCAAGTCCCAGGATCGTGTCACGCTCAACGGAGCACAGAACACGGTGACGAGATATCTGACTGTGGTGGAGCCTGATGCCGGCGCCTGAAGGCAACAGCTTCTGGCAGGCTCGCAGCTCGCATGGGCGCAAACCGATCTTCGGGAGCCCGGATGAGCTGTGGGCCGCCTGCTGCGAGTATTTCGAGTGGGTTGAGGCTAATCCGCTTTGGGAAGATAGGCTTGTCACGTTCCAAGGCTCTGCCATTCACGAGCCGGTCGCCAAAATGCGGGCGATGACCATCGCAGGACTGTGTCTGTTTCTGGATATAAGCAGGGATACCTGGTCAGAATGGAAGGTGTCGCGAGCCGATTTATCCGACATCATCGCGCGAGCCGAGTCTGTGATATACGCGCAGAAATTTTATCAATACACGATTTTCAGGCAGTGGGAAAAACTGCATCGTTTTGCGAATGAAAAAGGCATCGCGATCATCGGCGATCCGGCGGACCTCGCCTTCTTCAAGTCGCTCGGCAGCGTCGCCGAGCAGACGTTGCGCTGCGCGCCGTGCGCGGTATTGCTCGTGCCGCTGCGCGCGGCACAGCGCACGCCCGCTTCGACAGCCCCCGCCAGCGAAGTCCACGCCGTTTCGAACTAGACGGCGCAGACGCCGCGGCACGCGGCATGCGCCGTGTGCCGTATCAGCGCGCGGAAGGTCCGTGCGGATGCCGCGGGCGATCCCGTCCCGCGGGGCTGCTATTATCTTCCTCCGGAACCTTCAGATTCACTTTTATCTTTGGATTTTTATCTCCCTTTTGGGCATCAGGCCCCATTTTATTTCTCCCCTCTAGAACCTCTGGACCATTCTCTTCATTCCCCTATCCTTTTCGGGCATCACGCCCTTCCCTATTCTTTCCTCTCGAAATTATCAAATTTTTCTCTTCTCCTAGGGCATCGTAGCCCTTTTCATCTTCTTCCTCGGGAACCTCTGGACTTATCCCTCCTCCCTGGGCAATGTGCCCTTCCCTACTTGCTCTCTCTGGACCCTCTAGATTCTCCATCTCTTTACCCAGGGCATCGTGCCCCTTCTCACTCTATTTCATCGGAACCTCTAGATCTTCTTCCTTTCTTTCGATTCATCCGTCTACTCTGCCAATACATCCCGTCCTTTGTGCTTTTCCTCCTTTTGGATTCTCTCTTTCCATACCTTGCCCCAGGGCATCACGACCCTCGGCATTTTCTTCCTCTGAAACCTCCAGATTCTTTTCATTCCTTAATCCTTCCTAGGCATCGCGCCATTTCCTATCTCCTCCTTCTGGAACCTCTGGATTCTTTCCATTCCATTTCACTTTCATCTCCGAAACTTCCAGATGCCACCACTTCTCTCAGGGCATCACGTCCGTTCCCATCTTCTTCCTCTGAAACCTCTGGACCATTCTCGAATTGCTTCAACCTTACATCCGAAATATGTAGATTCTTTCTCACTTTTTCTGGGACATCACGTCCCTCCACATTTTATCCCACTGGAACCTCTAGACTCACTTTTATCTCTAGATTTTCCTGCTCTCCTAGTGCATCATGCCCCTCATTATTCTATGCCTCCGAAATCTTAGGGCTTCTCGATTCATTCTTCTAGTCTCCTACGACATCGCGCCCTTCTTTATTCTCTTCCTCCAGAGCCATCGGTGTTCATTTCTCTCCTCTGATTTATCCTTCTACTCTTTGAAGACATCACGTCCGTTGTTCTTTTTCTCCCTTTAAATTATCTCTTTCCATACCTTTTCCCTGGGCATCATGTCCCCCGCCATTTTCTTCCTCCAGAATCTCTAGATTCCTCCTCTTACAATGATTCTTTTTCTCCTCCTCTAGACCCTCTGAATCCACCTCTCTTGATTTATCAATTCCTTCTTATAATTCCTCTTGATCATGGGTTCGACTCGATTTCTTCCACATCCACTATTTTGGGCATCTGTTCATTCTCCCACTGCTTTCAAGGCTTTAGTCCTCACTCCCTTTCTTGATCTTCCTCTTCTTCTATAGACCCCTTCCATGTGATCAAGGTCTCTGCACCTTAGTGGGGGAGTTTTAGCCCTCTCCTCTTTTCCTTTTCTCCTTATTCTTTTGAGTACAGTCTGGGCACCAGCCCGTCTTGTTAAGCCACCTTCTAATATTTGTCTCCTTTCTTATCTGCCTAATGAGGATGACAAATCCCATGTTTATCAAAATCGCCTTTGACAGCTGCACTCTACAACCGTTGTCGAAAGGTAATATCTGCGTAAGTATGCATTCTCATTACTTTATTCATCTTTACGCACGATTTTCAAATGAACTACCTCTTAACTTGATCAAGAGTGGTAGTCTAGGCCTAGTCCTAGGTGTTAATATCTCAAAAGAGTCTTTAGGCTTACTTTTGTAGCATTTTTGGTCATAAGAACCCTATGCTAGGAGTTCGTCATTCCCTCCCCGTTCGTTAAGGGTAACCATTAGCTGGGCACTCTATACACTTAACGACATCCATAGCCGTCACCTTTGGAAAACATCGTCACTACATGGGCCATGCTCGAGGACACGAGGTCCTTTCTCTTCTCTACTCAGCCGAAATATGAGGGCAGAGGTATTCTAGGCAAGACAACTAACCTACGCACGCCCTGACAAGAACAAGTCTCAAATAGGGGTAGTAAATTATGACCTTAGTCCTAATTTTGAGATTCAATTATAGTATCTTTCAAGTACAAAGGACACAAGTACAAAGTGATAAAATAAAAAAAAGGAAAGAAAAAATCAAAATTAATGGCATGGCAAGAGGGCAGTACAGTTCCCTGCGTGACATTATGAGTCTGGTCATATGCGTGCCTAAGTAAGAATTAAAGTTTGGTGATATGACAAAAAGTTATGGTGCAATAGACCGAATCTCTAGGGGTCATGCTATGGAATGAAGCTTAACCCGATATCTTATTAACCCATGTTAGGCTTGTCCCCAATTTTTCTTCTCTTTTCCCTCCAAACCCAAGTGTTTCTCAAGTATGGCCTTAGTAGGGTCACAGTTAACTAAGGGCGACTGACCATAGGGCACCACCTTCAATGCACGCGCTACTTTGGGTAGTTCTCAGCGAAAGGGGAAGCAACAAGGATCCCTAGCCAAAACATCCTTTGACTGGAATTCAAAAGTCTCAATTCAAGTTTTATATGAACCTAAGCTTTCAGAATGTACAAAGATCCTTTTACTATCAATGAATTTGACTCCATGGTACTTCAGCTATTAATCCATTTGACACCCATGGTAAGCTTCTAGAATAGCAATACATTTGATGTTAAAAGATTTGATAAGAAACTTTACTCGACCAATAGTCATGTCATGCCCTATGCCTCTTACATTCCAAATGATAAATGTCATTGTAAATTAATTGTGTTAGGAAAAGTACCCGCGAAGCTAGTCCTTCTCATCGATCTTGTAATTACTCCAGATTGGCCTATATGCAAAACTCGAGGATTTGTAATATCAGCTGATAAAGCTATTTGCTGTCTTTGATTTTGAGTCGCATCCTCTTGAAGCTTGCCTTTATCTTTGGTACTTCGTTGAGCATCCACAATTGCCAATTCTGGTACAGGAACAATTGCTCCAGACAAATCTGCTATTTGGAATGAAGGGGGCTCCGATAGGGCAAGATCATCAACCTTTACTAAAGGCTCCATAGTTAATAACATAGTTCCTCTAGGGGAAGAGTGAGGAGCGGTGCTAGGATCCAAAGCAGAAGCATGAATTTCCACAGTCACAGGATCGAACTCAGTACCCAAGGAAGAAGTCCCCAACACAGAAACATCCTCGTCAGGTGAGGAAGCTAAATGTGAAATAATTGAACTCGCTATTGAAGGAGGCGCCAACTTCTTTACCGCAGTGGTATCCTTCAGATTTGGAGTAGAATTCGAAATCTCAAAGTGAGCCTTAAAATCCAATTTCGCAGAGATGACTGGTCCTTCAGCATTGGAGGAGGCAGGGAATGCTTCCTGGGCATTGTCTAAATTATCCACTAGCTTTCTCATCACAACTGGTTGCCAGCATTATTTAGGCATAGAGCGCTTGGAATCGTCAAACGACAAGGGAGATCTAACAAAAAATTTACATCAGACACTGAATGACCAAGACGGGCACAGGAAGAATAGAAATGCGGAAGCTCCGAGTAACAAACTTCTTGCCAAGCCCCACCCCCTGGATACCCAATCCATATACGAGAAGGGTGAGATTTTGATATATCTAATTTAACACAAGCCAGTGCCACAGTAGTGTGCGAAAGGTTGATGGAAGATGGGTCAATCTTCAGAACATGACCAATATTACCAGCAATAGAGCAGATCATATGCTCCAGGAAGAAATTCACAGGAAGACCAGGGAATGTGATCCATATTGGCAAGATAGGCGAGTCAGAGTCTGAAGAGAAGTCCATAGACCACTTGAAGAAACGGAAGAACCTACCTTGAACATACATTGCCTCCCTCAATAGGAGCTGCAAATAACCCTCATAGTTGTGAAACCTTAATAGAAGATGACTAGCATCTAGTGCCCTAATCATGAAATCTTCTTTGAAGTTGCATCTGTTGGAGAGATGGCTCCTAATCTCTAGAAAAGCTGGTCTTCCACGGGGAGTGCGAGCCATAATGGCAAAGTCGAAGGGGAGCAAGCTTTGGGCTATCTCCTCCTTAGAGAAAAACACTGCAGGTTGATAGTGGAAGCAGGGGCGTGAATCGAACCAAGCACAATCGGTGGAGACGTAAAAGATGCCAACACCTTAGGAAAAGACCGCGCCATTTGAGCCAGCTTGACAACAGTCAGAGATGGAGGTAGGATAGGAGTGGAGAAGGGAGGCTTTGCCAGGGGGGGCATCGGAGGCCCCCCAAGGTCCACCATGACCTGCAAAGTCACCGGCAGAGGTCAACATAGGGTTTGCTAACCTTTCAAATGTTTCGAATCTTATGAATACTCTCTCTCTCTCTATCATTTTCTTTCCTCGTCCCTGTCGGGTGATCCTAACTCTTCTTCCCTGACCCTGTTGGGTGATTCTCATTCCTTTTCTCCCACCACGTCGGATGATACTACTTCTCCTCTTTCTACTTACTCCTCCTCACCCTTTTGGGGTTCTTGCCCTTTCTCTTGCTATTTTTGAGGCTTTAGCCCACCTTGATCTCAACTGACCTGGTTTCTTTTGTATCTGGTTCTTTGTTATCAGGGTCTCTGTGCCTTAAAGAGGGAGTTCTAGCCCTCGTCTCTCTTCATTTTTATCCTTCTTCGTCTAGTATGATGTCTACCACTCCTCCGTGTAGAGGAATCTTTCAATCCTTTGCTATCCTTTCCCTTTCATCCTATCAAGTAAGGAAAACAAAGCCCGTGCTGCTCGAAACTCGATGATCAAGCTCTTGCTTATGGACGTTGCTTTCACGCTATGGATTTGTAAAGGTATCTTTATTTTGTGTAAAGAATATGCTACTATCGCTATTGCATATGTTTCTTCACGCACGGTTATAATGCTGGTTCCTTAAAACATGGTTGAGTGGCTTAGTTAGGCCTTGGTTAGTTTGCTTAGTCAAAAGAGTCCACTTCTGCAACATCCTTAGGCTGGTGATAGCTTCGCGTTGGGAGTCCACTTCTTTCCCCCGATCATTGAGGGTGTCCTTTTTAGCACAGGTTTTTCACACACTTCACGACGAGCCATAGCTGATCTTCTCTAGAGCAACATCATTGCTGCTTTGGCCATACCGTGGGTATGCACAAAAGTCTTTTCTCTTCTCTGCTCGATCGAATGCAGGGGCAAGAGATTGATGGATAAGATGACCGTTTGGACATAGGTTATTTGTTAATGGTTTATTTAAATTGGATTTTAAAATAGATACATATGTTTCTTCTATGTCATGTGTGGCAAATGGTGAAAAAGATCTCAATTTGGTAATTTGGCATGCTCAGTTAGGACACATAGGGCAGGATGAAATGAGTAGGTTAGCTAGAGTAGGTCTTTTAGGCCTGCTTGCTAAAGCCAATCTACCTGTATGTGAATCGTGTTTGGCAGACAAAGCATGTCGAAAGCCTTTTGGGAAGGTTAAAAGGGCCACTAAGCCATTGTAGGTTATTCACTCCGACATCTGCGGACCTATGAGTGTGAAGGCTCACCAAAAGGCATCCTATTTTCTCACATTTATAGACGATTATTCGTGATATGGATATGTCTATTTGATCACTCACCGCTATGAAGCGTTAGATTGCTTCAAACACTTCTTAGCAGAGGCTGAGAATCAAGTGGACAAGAGTGTAAAAGCTCTTCGGACAGATCGAGGACGCGAATAGCTATCAGATCAGTTTCAAACTTTATGTGAAGAAAAGAGAATTCGTAGGCAACTTACTATGCCATATACTCCGGAGTAAAATGGTGTAGCCGAGAGAAGGAATAGAACGTTGTTAGATATGGTTAGGTCGATGATGGCGCATACTAACCTCCCAATATCTTTTTGGGGAGATGCTCTTCTAACTGCGGCCTACATCCTTAATAGCGTGTCTTCACAGTCTGTTCCTTCCACCTCTTATGAGTTATGGCGCAGTAAAAAGTCCAATTTAGATAATCTACACCCCTGGGGAAGTGCAGGATATGTCCATGACACTTCACATAAGTTTGAAAAATTAGGTCCTAAAGCTAGAAAGTTTATCTTTATAAGATATCTTGATAGCTCTAAGGGCTATGTGATGTATGGACAACATCCTGATGGAGGGATGAGAGAAAAAGAGGCTCAAGATGTTATTTTCTTAGAAAAAAAATTTCCTAACATTGGCGACACTGTGAAAAGCTTTGACCTCTATGAGTTAGACGAGTCTAGTGATATCTTACCATCTTCAAGCGAAGGGAGGGAATTAGAGCCTAACCAAGTGACCATTGAAGATGGTAGAGATGATCACCAAGCTAGTAGAAGTGTGCCCAGTGACAGCACATCACCGAATCAGCTACACACCCAAATACGCCGTAATAAACATGGGCACATTCCTCGTCGTCTATTTGAGATTGAAAGGGAAATCCTAATGTGTCTGTACACAAACGATGATGAGCCTAATTCTTTTAAAGAGGCATTTAGATCATCTTCTAAGAAAGAGTGAGAGGCTGCTATGCAAGATGAAATGGACTCCATGACTAAGAATGAGGTCTGGGAATAAGTAGATCTCCCCCCTGGGCGCAAGGCTATTGGAAATAAATGGATTTTCAAAATTAAGCGCAAAGCAGATGGATCGATCGACAAATATAAAGCACGACTTGTGACGAAAGACTATACTCAAAAGGAGGGAATAGACTTTGATGAGACATTCTCTCCTGTGGTGAGATTCACATCAGTTCGCCTCATCCTAGTCATTGTTGCTCATTTAGATTTGGACCTTTTTCAGATGGACGTTAAGACTACATTTCTCAATGAAGAACTAGACGAGGAGATCTATATGACTCAACCATAAGGATTTGAGGTAGAGGGACAATAGTGCAAAGTTTGTCGTCTCAAGCATTCCATTTATGGCCTTAAACAATCGTCTAGACAGTGGTATTTTAAATTCCATAAAGTAATTATTTCATTTGATTTTGAGATGATTGAAGATGACCACTGTGTGTATGTCAAACGAATAGAGAAGAAGATTCTTATCTTGTCATTGTATGTCGATGACATATTGTTGGTTGGAAATGATATAAAGTCAATCGAAGCCACTAAGCAGTGGTTGTCTTCTGTCTTCGGGATAAAAGACATGGGCGAAGCAAATTACGTGTTTGGAGTAAAAATTGAAGGAGATCGCTCAAAAACACTTCTGAGTCTGTCTCAAGAGACATGTATAAAAAAAATTCTTGAGCGATTCCGGATGCATTATTCCAAACTCATCGATACTCCGATTGATAGTAGATGTGCTTTGAGTATAAGTCAATGTCCACAGACTGATGAAGAAAAGAAAGAAAATGTCTGAAGTGCCATATGCGCCTGTAATAGGGAGTCTGATATATGTTATATTATGTACTCGACCTGACATTTGTTATGCAGTCAGATAGATCAGTTGCTATCGGAGTAACCCTGGTCTCACTCATTGGAAGATAGTAAAGAGAATCTTTCGATATTTACGTGAAACGACAAACCTACAAATCGAAAAGAAAATTTTAACCCGATCCAAAATTAAGTTAGGTCCACAGATCCGTCGGGTTGACTTGACCCGCACCCACCCTAAATACAATACAAGGTTTGAGGATGTGCATGTGGATTTACGAAGGCTGGGGGGTCATGGCACGCCAACCACTTGGTGGGATCCACGTTGCCCAAACAACCAACCCTGCTGACAAAGATTCTGGACTCCGTGAAGAAAGTGACCCGATGCAGGCATCGAGATTCTAGGTTTGAGATAAAAAGGCCCCGGTCCGGCAACGATTGCCGGAAAATCAATCCGCTGTCGGGCGCTGCCCTGCGAAAGCGGCGTGCCCGACAGGAATCGGCCGACAAACCACGGAGCGATCGACTCACCACCAACTGATCTTGCCGATCGATACGGTGGCTGTGCGTCCGGCGACCAGCAGAAGGTCCGGCGGCACGTTGTCGAGCTTGATGCGAACGGGAATGCGCTGCGCCAGACGCACCCAACTGAAGGTGGGGTTAACGAAAGCCAACAGGTCGCTGCTGGTGGTCCGGTTCTGGTCCTCGATGCCGAGTGCGATGCTCTCGACGTGCCCTGACAGCACCCTCTTGTCGCCGATCAGCTTCACGCTCGCGTCCTCGCCGATGCGGATGCGCGGGAGCTTGGTTTCCTCGAAATAACCCTCAACGCGGAACGTGTCGGAATCGATCAGCGCAAAGGCGGCTGCACCGGCGTTGACGTAACGTCCGGGCAGCAGTCCAAAGTTGGTGACGATGCCGTTGACCGGAGCCACGACCGTCGAGCGTTCGAGATTGAGGTTCGCGACCTCGAGCGCCGCGTTCGCCGCGTCAAGTTCAGCCTGATCGACGTCGACCGTTTGCTGTCTCTGTTCGAGCTGCTGGGTGGTGATGGCGGCACTACTCAGGTTCTTGGCGCGTTCGAGATCGCGCTTGGCCTGGTCTACCGTCGTCTGCCGGCTCGCGGCCTCGGCTTTCGCCTGATCGAGCGCATATTGGAAGCGGCGCTGATCGATACGGAACAGTGGCTGGCCTTTTTTCACCTTTTCGTTGTCGTGAACGAAGACGTCGCTGACGAGGCCGGAGACGTCGGCGGCGACCGGTACCACGTCCGCGCGCACGCGGCCGTCACGTGTCCACGGCTCGAGCATGTAGTAGCCCCAGAGTTGCCAGCCGACGGCAACCGCGACCAGCACCACGACGAGGGTCACCAGCACGCGGCCGGTCGAAGCGAAGAAGCTCTTCATGGCACCAATCCCCCCACGATCCTATGCCAGCGGCAGGATGCTTGCGCCCGCCACCGTCACGGCGCCGAGCAGAATGACGTAGATTGCGAGATCGAACAGCGCGCGATGCCAGACCAGGCGATAGAAGCCGATGGCATTCAGCACCCGGTTGATGACGGCGATCTGGAGTACAAGAGCGACGGCTGCAAAGACGGCGAAGGCTGGAAAGTACACGCCATAGATATCGAACTCGCCGATCACGACATGCTCCCAAGGCTGGCGGCTTCGCCTGGCGCGAGGCCAGTTGGCTCTGTTTGGCTCGGCCGGTACGCCGTTGCATCAGGATAAAGGGTCTGGCGCAGGCCGACAACTGCGGCGATGCAGGCATGCGTGGATGCGGTACATGCCGTCACTTCGCTGATCGCGATGTCGATCTTTTGCAACAAGTTTTCGCCAAGCTGCGGTACGTGGCCACGCGCCAAGGCACTGAAATGCGTTTCGAGGGCCGCGAACATGACCGCCAGGGCATCTTGCGCCGGCTTCGACATGCTGGGCGCTATCGATTGCGTCTCGATCATGTTGACGCCGAGCCGGAGGTCTCTGAGCGCGTCGGCGAATTCGTGCCGCGGCCGCGACTCGAAGCGCACTTGCCGGTACAGCAGCAGCGCGACGCGATCCAGCATGCGGCTGGCCCATTGGTCGCGGGTCGGATGCGCGCGTCCTGCGGCAAGGTCGGCAAGGTCGCGATAGATGGCCCGCAGCACGCGCCGCGCGCTGACCTGTGTGCCGATCACCCGCATCAATCGGGTCACGACGAGCGACGCGACACCGCCGAGCACGAAGGCGCCGTTGGAATTGATGATGGCGGCGAGATCCGCGGTGTAGCTTGCCTGCAGACCCATCTCGACGCAGAAGCCGAGCGCGAGCGAGAGACCGATCAGTGCGTAAGCTGGGATCGCCATTAGCAGACCTGCCGGAATCAGCACGAAGGCGAGCACGATGCAAAGGAGGACGAAACCGCCGATCGCCGGCAACACGAAGAATTGGTAGATGAAGACGATCGGAATACACAGCGCCAGCAGGATCGTGATGCTGCGAATGGTCGGCGTCGGATCGTCGAGAGACGCGAACAGAGTGCTGGCCACGGCGGCAAACGCGATGGCGCCGGCGCCTTCCGGCCATGCGGTGGCGATCCAGAAGAACGCACACAGGCCCATCGCGACGCTGGCCGCCAAGGCCGACAACAGCGCGAGCCCCGGATCGGTATGCATCGGCTTGGGCCCGATTTCGGCCGCCGCTGCGCCGACATCGGCGCTCGGCGGATGGCTGGGATCGACAAGATAGTCGACAAAGCCGAGTTTGGCCTGCCAGGCGTCGATCAGCTCGATCAACCGTATGGTGACGTTGACGGTGACGAGATCCAGCCAGCTCGATTGCGCATGGACCGCCGGCATGGCCTCGACGCAGACTTGCTTCAGCTCTGCGATGCGCCGTTCGTCGGCCGGCACCTTCGCGTTGACCCAATGTTGGTCCCTAATTCTTAACCTGTTTGCATTGCTAAGGGGCTAGCAATGAGTGAGTTGGGGGGTGTGATAAGCGCTTATTTGCTTATACTTTATTGACCCCAGATGCACGTATGGACAAGAAGGAGGGTTAAATTGTCCCCACCAATCGCAACGGTAGTTTTTAAAATTAACGCAGAAGAATAAAATTAACTACCAACACAAAATATGATTAAACGAAATTTATGCCCTACGCGAACAGGTTCTCTCAAGCTCTCCGCTCTCACACGATTGATATGAACAATGTAAGCAAACAAACCACAAACACACAAGATGCAAGACAGATTTTTTAGGTGGTTCGGCACTACGACGGGCTCTCTACGTCCACCCCTCACCAAATCGGTGAGGATCCACTCACTTCAAACTGAAGCGCACGGAGCTTACACTCCAAACACATGGAGACATTATCTCCTACACGATCTGACCACTGATCAACACACACACACGCGCGAACTGCAATAGTCGCAGCCCAATAAACCACAACCGTTCGTAGACGGTTCAACACACACAGACTCAATGTTCAGAAAAATAGGAAAATATTCAAGACATGCTCATAAACAAAGTAGAAAACATTGAAATCTATGAGGGAAGGTTGCAGAAAAGTATTCTCATTTGTGAGTGGCCTAGAGATGATCTTCTTTAAAGCTCCGGGTCAAAGGGAAGGTGGATGCCATCGATTTGAGCGTCAACTTGCTCCTCTCTTCAAGCCGCTTCTCTTTTTCTTCTATCACAATCCCCAAAAATGTCAGGATGTAGATGATATCTCCAGATCTTCCTCTCCTCCTTTCCTTTCTTCTCCTACAAGATAGAGAGAAATGTTAGCACTTCAATGAATCTCTCCAAATTCGTAGCTCATATATACCCCCACAAGAGAATGAGCAAAAGACATTAAAACCCATGCTAAAACCCCTTCAATATATATCTAACATGTGTATGAATGCCCTAGGGGTAAGAGGGTCAAATTTGAAACCCAATGGATCATAAAAGATGGGTTTTGACCTCAAACTTAATGGCCCGCCCGCCATTTTTGGTTGATCGGAATTGAGGGGTGGTCGACCGAAATGTCACAGGTTCTGGACCCTTGTACACTGTTGATTTTGGTCAACTAAAACCCCTGGGTCGGTTGACCAGAGTCTGAGATTTTTCAGACCCCTGCATGCTATTTTTTTTGGTCGATTGAGCACTATCTCTTAGTCGATCAAAAACTTGCAGAAAACTTGATACATGGAAAATTTGTTAGATTTGAAGTCCAAAAATCCCAGGTTAATTATCCATGAAGTATATGCATCAAAACCTTGAAGTATGATCCTTAAAACATTTGTAATACATATATAAACACTTTGAACACATTATCATTCACATCTAAAGATCAAGTTCAAATTGTTATGTACTTATGGAACATGTGAGTATCACGAAATCAAATTCTATTCAAAATAAGAGTTTCATTCAACTAACATCTGCCAAGATTTGTATGATGAGATCAATCAACTTGCTGGCCCAAAAACCCCAAGAAGAATTAGCATGGAATACATTCTTCACACTTTTGAGCTAAAGGAAGGATATGCATGAAAACTCTTGAAAACCCTATTTCTCTTAACCAAGGATTAAGCTATACTTACCATGCATCCTTACTGAACGTGAGACTTATTCAAACCACTTACATCAAGGGTTATGTGAATATGCTAAGCAAGGTACTTTCACTTGATAAACCACAAAGATTCAATTCTCCTCTTCCTGTAATGCAAGATGAACAAAGAATGAACACCTTGGTTAGTAAATTTCTTCGGTCAACATTTCAATAGCACAAGCACACAAGATTTGTCACCATTGAAACTTTACTATCAAAATCAACTAAGGGATCCAACAATCTCCCCCTTTTTGATGATGACAACACGGCGTGTGCATGATGTGTGGATGAATTCCAAGTGACAGTATTTAGACAAGCATGGCATCTAAACTGTGATCTCAAAATTATGAACTATGAACATGTGTGAGAGCTATGAAAATGAGATCTCTGAACATGTATGAAGGCTATGAACATAGAAAACTTCCAACTATATTGAACGAAAATATTTGTATGAAAATATCTAGAACTGGAATTCTAAAATGCACTTGTTCTCCCCCTTTTTGTCATCAACAAAAAAATGACTTACAATGGGGTTATTTAACTTGTTATTTACATGTATGATCTAAAGATGTATGAAGTGTCAAGTAATCAATCAAGCATGCAAGTATCAACCATGTAGTAATCTATAGCTCCCCCTCAGTACGGTAAAAGGATAGCAAGTGAGCATTGATTCAAAATCAAAGTGTGAGACATGAAGCATAATAAAAAAGGATAGTGCATGCATAAGGTAGAAGTGTTACATAAACTATGATAAGAACAAATTCAAGATATATATCCTCACAATAGTACCTAAGAGTGAAATGTGTGGCAATGAGAAATGAACTTCAAAATATATGGATATTAATAGAATTTCTAAAGAACACTAGGGGGTGCCTAAGTGCCCTTTCGGATTTTCACCAAAGCCAGTCCCCTTTTACTTTTGCCCACGTGCCCTTTTGGATCTTCACATGGCGGGATACTCGATTTTACCTACAATGCCCTTTCGGGTTTTTGCCACAGTCAGGTTATAGCCATTTTTGCCCTTGCCCTAATGTAGGAACAAGTCTGGCGGGGCATCTCTATTTTAAGCCCCATTTTTTTTCTTTGAAATATAGGGTAAGAGAATGATGATGGGTCGACATGTGATGCTCGACCCTAGATGATAGCATATGACAGTTGGCTGGGGCACAGGGCCCTGCATCGATAGAAAGAGTTTATGCGCTAGCAATGGGGTTAATGCCACCGCAAAGGAGGAGTTCCTGCTGATTCAGATGTAGGGTCCGTAATAGCAATATTATGTAAGAGTCGGTTGAGGCACGAAGCCTTGCACCGAGAAAGTGGCTTATTCTTTAGCAAGAAGGTCATGCTAATGCAAAGGAAGAGTTTCTACATCGATTCGAACGTAAGGCCTGTAATGGCGATATTGTGTAAGAGTCGGCTGGGGCATGAAGCCTTGTGCCGAGAAAGTGGTTTATTCGTTAGCAAGAAGCTAATGCTAACGTAAAGGAAGAATTTTTGCGCCGATTCTGACGTAAGGCCTGTAATGGCGATATTGTGTAAGAGTCCTTAGCTAGGGCATAAAGCCCTGCACCGAAGAAGAGTGTATTCATTGACAAAAAAGTAATGCCAAAGCAAGGAAAGATTTATGCGTCGATTCGGATGTAAGGTCCGCAATGGCGGTAATATGTAGAATGGTAACCTAGTGGGACTATGCGGGGCTTTCAAGGGACCCCGGAATTAGTGTATGCTAGGGAGGTTTATGGAATTGTTAGCCAACGGCCCTGGAATCAGTCTGAGATGACTAGATATTTTTAGAGAGCTCGGTCAGGGCAGAGTGCCACTAGGCCAAGGTGAATTTTGGTCATTCCGCGAATGCCAGTGGGGTTATATGGTACAGCTTCAGATGTTTCCCATAAAGAGGGGAAAACTAGACTACTCCTTTGAGATCTATGAGGATGTAGGCACCCCCTTCATAGACCCAGCGGACGATATATGATCTGACCCAATTTTCAACCAATTTTCCCTTGGGGTTGGATGCCATCACTTCTCTTCTTTTGACCATCACTAGGTCACGTTTCTTGAATTCTCACCCTTTGACCAGCTTGTCGAAAGCACGGGCCATGCGAGCTTGGTATAGTTGAATATTTTGTTGTGCTCGGAGAGGCTTTCCTTTCAGCTCGGAGAGCTCTTCCAGTCTTCTTTTTATGTTGGTTTGTTCGCTGCTAGCCAACCCATGATGAATGGCGACCCGTAGTGATGGAACCTCCAATTCAATTGGCACCACAGCCTTTGACCCATAAACAAGGGAGAACGGTGAGCAGCCAGTCAGGGTTTTATAGACTATATGATAAGCCCACAAAGCTTCGTACATCCTTTCTTCCCAATCCTTTTTATTAGATTGAATAGTCTTCGCCAGCAAAGTGCAGAGTGTTTTGTTGAACGCTTCTGCAAGCCCATTGGCTTGGGGGTTGTAGGGGGGCGACGTCCTCCAGTCAATCTTGTATTTATCGGCCAATCGGTAAACCTTCTGGTTTCTAAAATGACTACCATTGTCAGAGATAATTCGACTGGGGACTCCAAACCGGAATATTATGTTCTACCAGAAGAATCTGGTGACCAGCTCCCCCGTCACTTCTCTTAGAGCTATCGCTTCTACCCATCTAGAGAAGTAGTCTTTGGCTGCTAAGATATATTTGCATCCTGATGACGATGCTGGCAAAGGGTCCACCACATCCATGCCCCATTAAGCGAACGACCAACTTGGTATGGTGGGATGCAGTGACGTCAGCGGTCTTCTTAATACGGTGGCGTGTTCTTGACATTTTTGAAAAGCCTTGGTGAACTTGTAATAGTCATCAAACATAGCGGGCCAGTAATAGCTCGGAGTCTTTATTTCAATCTTCATTTTCGGACCGGCCTGGTGCACCCTGGCTGACCCAGCATGAACTTCTTGCATCACTTGTCAAGCTTTTGCTAAAGACAAGCAACGGAGTAAGACTTTCTTTTGGGCATCCGCCATTATTCGGAACAAGGTTCTGTTTCTCATCTCATAGGAATCCTTGACCCTGAGGAGCTTCATTCTTTGTTCTTTCTCCTTCGGGCTCTATTGGTGTTGAAACCAACGTAGGAGATGCTCCCACCAATCGGGCTGTTGGATTTTCTCCATAGTTGCCGCTTCATTTTCTTCTTCATTAGCCAGGACCTCTGTCATGCTGGGGACCTGTCGCTGGATGATTACTGTTATATTTAGGCTTGTGTTTGGCGAAATTGCCAGAGAATTGGCCAACTTTACGAGAGCATCTGCCAGAGTATTTTATCCTCGGTTGATGTGCCTGACTCTGATGAAATAGAAACCTGCCATCAGGCGGAGTGCCAATCGGTCGTAAGGGAGGAGTTCTTGCTTCCGCTCATCGAACTCTCCTTCCAACTATTTTATGACCAGCATGGAATCCCCGAATGCTTCCAGCATCCGAATTTACATGGAGAGGGCAATCTGTAACCCGATTATCAGGGCTTCATATTCTGCCTCGTTGTTTATGCATGGTTTATTTATTGAGCAGGAGGTATATATGACCTCTCCCTCTGGAGATTTCAAGACTATGCCTGCCCCAGCCCTGACTCTAGCTGCTCTAGCTATTGGGGTGTCAATTTTGGGTGCACCATCAAAATACAACTGCCATAGGGTGGGCTGCACCTGGTCGGCTTCCAAGATTTCATCTTCAGGGAGTTCTGTCTCTAGTGGACAGTCTTCTGGCATTGGGTGTGCAGCAAAGAAGTCTGTGATAGCCTGGCCTTTGACAGCTTTCTACGGCACATAGGAGATATCAAACTCCATGAGGATCACCACACATTTGCCCAAGTGGCCTTTGAGTGCCCATCTTAGAAATCAACTTGATTTCATGCGACAACATGTAGTGCCGAAGCTTCTTGATTGCGAAGACAAGTGCCAAGCAGACTTTCTCAATGAAAGTATATTTCTCCTTAGTCCAGACCAGCCTTCGACTGAGGTAGTAGAGGGCTTGTTCCTTCCCTTCTTCATTATTTTGGGTGAGCATTGCCCTGAGGGAGTAGTGTGTGGTTGCTATATACAGAATCAGTGGCTGTCTTTTGACCGGTGCCCCCAGCACTGGAGGGGTTTTTAGGTAATCTTTTAGCTTGTCAAAGGTTGTTTGACATTCTTCATCCTAATAAAAGGGAATATCCTTCATCATCAACTTATGAAAGGGGTGACACCGCCTTGACAAGTTGGATATGACCTACACGGAGATAATGGACCCCAAAGCGGGATGGGTGAAGCTACGACTTGTGGATTGGTCGAAGCCTCGGGCCAACATGGATGTCAACTTCATTTGCGAGTCTAATCCCTTAATAAGGTCTTCTAAGATATCAACATGGTGAAAAGACCAAAAAGTGGTGTGGAATGAATTGACGGGCACTATTTGTTGTGCGGGATCCATGGATGGGTAGCAAGGTGCTTTACGGACCAAGCTTTTCTTAAGCTAGCTAAGTAGTGGCACTTCAATGATTAGCTTCCCCGTTAGAAGTATGGGTGGCTTTGGCTAAGGGGGCTCTGAATAAAGGTCAGAAGGTGAAGCTCGTGGTAAAACTTCCCCCTCAGTTGGGGAGAGGATGTCCTCCATGGGGAGAGGACTTGGGGACTCCATAGATGGTGCTGGGTTAAGACTACCAGCTTCGACCTCCTTAGGCTCGGGCAGGAGTCTATCAATTTGAGTGCACATCCTATCAACCCGATCTGAAATGATTTTGAAGAGTTCGACAACAGTGGGGTTTGGAGTAGGGGCATCGTGATGGACTTGCCCATAATCACTCGGCCTAGTCTTGGGTCTAGGCTCATCTACGTGCGAGACCCTTCATCTCCGACAATGACCCAATTGGTTGGAGGTGATTGGGTGGGGTCGGCTGGAGGTGACTGGGCCGGGTAGGTAGACTCTTCTAAGCTCCCCCTTCATCTTACGCCATGACTCGACAGGCCATTGCCTCCCAATTTCCCTCATACGTTCAATGCTCTCCCATTTTCAGGCGGCTTTGTGAACAAGCCACTTTTGGGCAAAAATGACTTGCATGGCATCAGACATAGTGTAACAGTCAAAGTATTCATCCATAGCGGCTTCCCACTTTAGGTAGTCGCTCGGGACTTTGGAGCCATGAAAGTCTGAGGCCTCGGGCCTATGGAAGTGGAGGGGATGGTTGCCAAGCCCTCGGGTATCGAGCCACCATTCACATGAACTAGGCGATTGGGAATCCATGGAAGCCATGGGACTCGGGGATCTATAGGATGGCCACACAGACACTCGGTGACAAAACAAACTCACTCTCTAATGGACTAGACACGACCCCATACAACAATGCAAAGTTGGAATGCAGACTCAATTACAAACCTAGACTCTAACCAATATCTGATACGTGGCGGAGGTAGAAACCTCACGCAAGGGGCTACCTTCCAAATAGGCGTAACCTATATTTCTAGTAATGGCTTTTGATATACCTGGTACTAGGATGAAATTCAAACCTAGCACAAGACGACCTTAGACTCAAGACATTTTTTTTCAAGCAAAGACTACCCTAGACTCAACCTTTGCTCTGATACCAATTTGATGCGGGACGGGACGTGACTCGACCGATTGGGTGCAAACCTGGGACTCTAGCACGCGACTCATACCTAGGGAGGGAAACGTGCGGATGTGTGCGGTTGAGAAATCGGCAATGAGCTAGGGTTGCCAACTCTCTTTCGTGCCCGGATCGGGTCACGGGACGGGTTTCGCCCTCTCTCGCAGCAGTGATTAAAATACTATAATGAGTTAGATTATCCTATCACATGCAAGCAACGGCATATAGAAATATACGAAGTAAGCAAAATGCCAAGTGAGGGAGCAGAAATGATACCTCCATGCTCCGGGTGTGGGGAAGGTGACCCCGGCCAAGACTCGTACTCCCGGTACAAATAATTATCGATAAATCCCAAAAAATAAATTTTAGTGCCCACTCTACACAGGGAGGTAAAAGGCTACAATGGCGACCCAGGAGTAGCAAACTCGGGTTGACGGGTAGCAAGTCGAAAGGGCTTTCGGGCCAGAGGTGGGCTGCTGGCCCGACTCACTGGACAGCAAGTGAGCTCGGCTGCTAGGACGGTGGCTTTCGGTCGAATTCTGATCAAGGCGGTTGGCTGAGATGCTGGTGGAATCCTTCTCTTTGATCTTTGAACTCGGCGGTGGCCGAATCTGAGCCAGCGTATTTTCTGAGGAATTATCTGGCGGATTGCTTCTGCTGGCCTATCTTGGGACAGATCTACAGCTTGTTCTTGGGAAGAAGCGTTGGTGAGGACACCCGAGCTAGGATATGTTTTGACCCCGAGTTGGTTTACTGTAGATGAGGCCATGCGAGGATGAAATCGGCATCCCTTCACCTTGGACTGACTCTACTTTTCTGGTATATTTTTCTACTGCCGCTGAGAGAGATTTTTAGGACTCCTAACCACTTCAGTTATTCACATCACTGCTGGGCTGAGAACAGAGTGTACCCATTCCCGGAGGCTACCTCCTAGGACACTTCTTGTGGACTGCACCCATTCGACGCGGTAGTTCCTCAACTTCCTGGGACCCTCCATTTGCCTCTGGAAGGGATCTACTTTCCCTAGGATCCAGATTCTTGTTGCTCACATATTGCCTTGCCGGCTTTTGCGGGATGGCTAGACTGAGGTGGTCAGCAGGAGCTTAGGGGATTTATTGAGATGTCTCGTGGGGGAGCGTGGGAGGAATTGGGTCCTGATTTTGCTTAGAGACGGCAATAGGTCCACATGGTCGAGTCCATTTGAGGTCGTGCATGGTTATTGCCCTAGGAAACCAATTGACCTTATCCCGTTGCCCTTGCATGCTCGTGTGTCTGAGTCCGTCGAGTCTTGTGCACAACATATTTAGAGTCTGGATGAGTCCATTCATTGTCACGTTGAGGTCAGTAATGCAAAATACAAACAGATGATAGATCCACACCGACGACTGCGGGAGTTCTAAGAGGACAATTATGTGATGATCAGAGTCAAACCTGAATGGTTTCTGTCCAGACCTGTGAAGAAACTACACACCTGAGGAGCCGATCCTTTTCAAATTCTAAAATAGTAGGTTCGAATGCGTATGTTGTTAATCTCCTGCCAGACTATGGTATCAGTTCCACATTTAATGTCTCAAATCTGGTAGCTTATGGGGAGCTAGCAGTGATACCTAGTGACCCATTCGATCCTTATCCACCCTTGGAGAGTGGCCCATCCCTAAGTGTCCCCCAGCCTACGCACCTATTTGGCGGGAGTAGATAGAGAATATACTGGATGAGCAGATCACTACTTCCAGGGATGGAGTGCGACAATGTTACCTGGTTCGCTGGAGGGACCGCCCGCAAGCTGAGGACTCATGGATCACCCGCGAGGAGCTGCAGCAATTGGACCTAGACTTGTTGGAGCAGCACTAGAGCCACGTTGACCCTTACTTGGCGGGGTCGAGTTCTTCCCAACAGGGAGAATTGGCGAGGGCATCCGAGCGAGGGTTTGTTTTGACCTGAGTTGGTTTACTACAGACGAGGCCGTGTGAGGACGACATCGACATCCCTATGGCTTGGAGACAACCAGTGGGCCCCTTGAGAGCTTGTTCGGCTATTTATGTTAGTCATGTTCAGAGTTTAGGAGTCACCCGAGGCCTTATGGGCTTGTTTGGGCTTAGTTAGGGTCTTTTCTAATTTTTCTAGATTTTTTGGTGCGATTTTCGTACTATTTCTTTGAGTCCAATGGCAACTAATATAATTGTTATTTTCTGAGGATTTTCGGATGCGATTTTTTTAATTTCTTAGGTGTAAGGGTATTTTGGTCCTAGGGTGTCTATTATGGTTATGAGAGTCTATATACACTTGTTGTAAACCTCTTTTTCACTTTAAAATGAAGAAATAGCATCTGATTTCAGCAAGCTTCTTGTGCTTCGTGAGGGAGAGGTCGCGAGGACCACTGCCACGGCCGTCCGAGAGGGGTGGGGACCGAGTGTCTCGCGGGCTACCCCTGTTCACCTGCCATCGCTCTACGTCCCGCATCAAGAGTTCCTTGAGTTAATAGAAACTGGTTATACCATAAGCATGCATTTAGATTAACCAGCATTTTGCTTCTACTGGACGGGTCAAGTCCAGCTAGGACAAGGTTGCCACTTCAGTACTTCTATTGATGCTCTTTTTGTTTTTTAGACCTTGAGATCAAAGTCAAAGATGACTTCATGCTCATTTTCTTGACTGCCTGCTTAGTTGGAACTTCACAAGTTCAGTTCAAATGATGATTCAAGCAAACATCAAATGATCTTGAATTTTTTGTCAAAGTCACAAATTGACAAAACTATCGTGCCGTTTATGTTCAGAAAGGGAGGAATTATTGTAATGATGAAAACTGGATGCACCATCAGAGTTTGCCTATATCAACTAGAGTGTGGCTTGCAGCCAAACAACAGGAGACAGATTAATCCAAATAAGATGTGCCTTTCAGTCTTCTCTTGACATTCACTTTGTTATTTGGATCTTGGCATGATGGTTGAAATCCAACCTTCACACACATTTTTTTTTACTGTCTTCTTTGATTGGAACTTCACACACTTTCTACTTCATTGCGGACAAAAGTGGACTAATCTGTGCTTAAAATTTCTTTCAGTTCATATTCAATCTATGTTCTGTTCTATTAGATAACACCAACTATTGCTCGTACAGCATGGCAGCAGCTTTTGGTTCTGGATTTTTGTTTTCATTGGTGAGTAGCCCTGGGAGCCCTAATGTTGTCAGTGCAGTCGGTACGGGAACTTTCTTTGACCCATCGAGTCTTGGGTCGAAATGAGGGCCAATATTAGAGAGATCTATGCACCCCAATCCACACCTCCTCAACCAGTCCATCTTCCGCCCCCAACCCCAACACCAAGCCAAGAACCTCCCCTACCAAGCCCAACCCAAGTCCGTCCTTGTTCACCACCTCAGGAGTACCATGCACCGACCATTACCACCCCACCCACCTCTCCTAGTCCCATAAGGGAGCACCCCTTTACGTTGTGTAACCGGTGCCTTTCTTAGTGCTATTATTGCTCGATCGGCACCACCCGGCTGACCTCAACGGAGAACACTCGATACGAAGGGAAATTATTCATCAGCTACAGCAGTTTAGCAAAAAGAAGACACTGTTGAGTGCCCATCGAGGGTTCCTTTCGATTGGGAATTCGCAGTCGATCTCATGTGATATATACTCTGTGACTCGATCGGCTCCACTTGTTAAACTCCTGACAAGTGACTGTTCCTCCAATCTCCATGGGTGAGCCATCATCCCTGGAGACATGTCACGCGGAACTCAAGTCCTTTTAGTTTTTCTTTTTTAATTATTATATCACTAGTTTCTAATTATCGGTATAATCTATCGAACAAAATCGGATTCAAGCTTCATAAATATCAGTACCATCAGTGACCGATCGAGAGTGCCCTGGTGCAGCCGGTCTTACGATCATCCATGCATGCATTGTGTATTAATCCATGCAGAACCGTGTTAGGGTAGAGCTGCAAACGTCTGTGTTCGCCCGTGGACCTCTGAACACGACTTCACGTCGCCGGCAGTAGGAGACATGCCGTCTCGTAATTTAATGGGCTGTGTTTGGTTGGCATACTAAAATCTAATTACAAACTGGTTTTCGACAGTCCCAATTAATTAGTCTTCCTCTGCTCTCTCCTCCCCGCCTCTCCTATTATTTCATTCTTATTCAGTTATGTCAACTTTCATATTCTTCCAACATCACCTTTAATGTATATTAATAGCATAATATTTTAAAATATTAACAAACAAATTAAAAATAATGAAAGTTAACATTAAATAAATGAAAGAGGAATGTGAGATATCAATGACTTTGTCTGGCGAGTACTCTCCGGTGTCACAGAGAGCAATCAAATTTAACTAGCTAGGGATGAATGTACAATGCCAACATATATTGATATATAGATAGATAGAACAAAAAAAATACTGCTAGCTTGATATGGCTGATTTCGTCCAAGTATATTGTGATCTTCCTCGTAGATGAAGAGCCAGCTCGATCATTCCTTGTTTCAATTCTCCGATTATAAATAACGTTAGCCAATAGGAGACCTGGCCGGTGAACATTATCTATCAAACGTTCCGTGCTAGTTCTCCAATGAGAAAAGAAATATTGTTGCCCGAGACAAAAAGTAATTGGCAAGCATGCGTACAAAGTACCATACACAGCAAGAAAAGACGGTATCAGAGACAAAAATTTCAGACGAAAATAATCCGTCTAAAATTTCGTCGCTATTTTAGATAACAGTTTATTCGTCTGAAATACGGTCTGAAATATTCAATCCATGTGACGGATAAGTTTGTTGTCCGAAGATGCGTCTGAAATTACAGACGGAAATTACGTCCATCTGAAATCAACGGTCCGTCTGAAATCTATCTGAAACATTCTTTCCCCTCGACAAACCCTTCCTCCTGATCTCCCTCTCACTCTTTTTTCCCCCTTCCCCGTCGCCGAAGATCGCTGTCACCGCTGGTACCGCGCCGTCCTCGCCGTCGCCATCGCCGGTCCTTGCCGTCGCCATCCAGTCCGGTAAGCCCCCTACCTCTCCCTCTCCCCCTCCCCCTCTCCCTCTCACTCTCACTCTCCTCCGGAACTCGCCGTCGCCGCTGGTGCCATTGTGGCAACCCGAGATCCGAGTACCGAAAAGGAACCGGTGCGACTCGAATCTCGACCTGCCTTCCACGAGCCCGAAGACTCAGAAGGGATAAAGGATGGTGTGAGGGTACATAAGAAGCTAAAGTAACTACAGAGATAGCATAATGATCAACTAAATAATAATGTAGAAATTAAATAAATAATTAAACTGCTACAAGGTCCAGTACATCACATGTCTAAATATAGGTACAGTCAACAGAAAGAAAGGTACAAGTACGAAAGAAAGTATAAGTACACGGGGCATACCCCGGCTCTGACAACTGGCAACTAACCTCGGCTACCTCGCTGAAAACCTGCCGCGTCTCGCGATGACCCCGCCTCACCTGAAAACCACAGGGGTGAGCCTCATTTCATAGGCTCAGTAGGGATCCTGCGGACCCCCACCTCGCACGAAAATAAGGCAGGAAAGCAAGAGAGTAGGAAAGTACACTACCTAGCAGGAGTATGGTAGAACCAACAAGCTATAATAAGTAAACGGGAAAGCTGTCTACTCTAACTGTACCGTACTGTGGAGCCTCGATCTGACAAAACTCGAGTCCATACCTGCCAACAGATAAGAGCACCACCCACTAGAAAAATGATCGGATCCGTCCCCTGACGTCTTACACCGTGTCACAAGTGCGATGTTGATTTAAGTTGGGGAGGGAAAGGGACACAAAACATCGAAATTTTTTTTTTTTGGTTTTGAGACCCATCAGAAAGTAC
This sequence comes from Amorphophallus titanum, assembly GCA_024336825.1. Classification (NCBI taxonomy): domain Eukaryota; kingdom Viridiplantae; phylum Streptophyta; class Magnoliopsida; order Alismatales; family Araceae; genus Amorphophallus; species Amorphophallus titanum. Next base: position 63,228,394 of record JANBPO010009603.1, on the reverse strand, counting down.
ACAATGATGACGGCTGCAATTAAGAACGGTAGAAGACGGAGAATCAGACACACAAAGACTGGTTCCTTCACTTCTTCATGTGATTATGGTCACGAAGAAATGATGTCATCTCCTCGTGAAGGATGGTGAGTCTCGGCCATGGTTTGTCGTATCTTGTATTGAATCGGTCGTATCGTATCATATCTGAATTAGATTAAGACAATGGTTCGAGTCGATACATGAGTTAAGTCGTATCGTATAGTATCGTATCTGAGTCGATACATGAGTCGCTGATACAGCGACGAAGGTCAGCACTTGGCTTTGGTGCACTAATTCCATGATAGTGAGCAAAGTTGAGGTGAACCTGCAAGTCTGGGGAGCCTTCATAAACAGGTAGGACAAGTTAATGATGTGTAAATGCGAAAAACAAGTCCTCTAACGAGATAAAAATAGAATACAGATGATACAAAGGAAGTGAATTGCATGATCTCTGAGTATAGGTAGTATACTGGTGTAGTACTTACTGTTGCTATGATCACCCCCAGGTAAGGCTCTATGTTGAAATTGGAAGGTATCCTTCAGCATGAACCACGTCCAAAAGATGATCATACGAGGCAAGCTAGGATCCTAACCCCAACATGACATGTATACATATTTCTGTGAACCCAAGTCATTAAAATATTTTATTTCAAAATTTATTTCCTGAAGTTATTGGATTATCTAAGTCAAACGTTAAGATTTAAAGTCTAGAAAATATTACTACTTTTAAACATATAGCTTATTTTATTCCCTAATCAATGTCAAACTATTTTAACATATTTACAAGTAGACTTGTCTCAGAGATAATTGAGGAGGGGGAAAAACCGCCGGGGCAAATACGGTCCAGTAACACCAGGCCCGAAGCGGCCCCTTATTGCCAGGTGCTGTGCGGCTCTCACCTATCGACCCATAGTCCAGAAACGTTGCACGTTGAGGCCCACTCAAGATTGGCTGGCCCACGGGCTTGATCTCAACGCACGTGCGTCTCAGACTTCATGAAATTCGTCAACGGGTGAACGTTGAGGTTAGAATCACGGGAGGTTATCCCCAACGAATATCGGGTCTCACCAATATCTCCAAGATGTCCGTCACGATGTCATTCCTCAGAGAATGAGCGAGTGGGTAGCAGATGATCCTCACGATTGAGCAGCTCATTGCTCCACTAACTATGCTCCCGCTAAGTCACAAAACGGGCGACGCCAAGGTGAATCATATAAATAGGGTCTTGAACGGACCTATAAGGAGAAATTGCGACTGTCCTATCGACTCCCATGAAGTCACGCACACGTAGCCAGAGACATACGGAGAACACACCACTATCTCCAAACTTCATACCACTCCTCCGAGCACTCAGCGTTCTTCCTAGCACCCTCTCCCTCTCCTAAGCTCTTATCTCTCTTTTCATCTATTCTTCTTTATTCACATGTGTGCGTTACTGGTTTAAGTATCGAAGAGTTATCCTTTGGGATCACACCTAATTCTCTTTCTGACGGGTGCTCTCTGGTTGTAGGTTTTCTCGAGAACTCTCTTTCGCATCAAAAGATGTAGTACAAGACTCAAGATAATATTTTTATGCCTCTAAAATAATGATAATAATAAACATGAGATATATATGTCTAGAAATATAAGCAGACACCTTCCGACAACATACTGAAATTGTTAGGTCATCCATCTCAGATCGAATTTTTGGACACAAATTCACGAAACTATATCTCACAGATCTCATGGATATAAGTTTTGAGGGAAAAATTTTAAAAGCCTTGATGTTCTGACTTATGAGTGTGTTAACGATGAAGTTGGATAAGAGGGAGATAATGCTCGATCGGGGAAAAAGGAACCATGCATGCACAAGTACGCTCCCTGCCACTTTCATCTCAAGCCACCACCAGAGTTCACAGGATGTAGCATGGATTGGCCGGTTCGTTCTACGTACGTACTCTTCTTCATCCCCTTTACAGGTTGTTAATTTGCCTCATTTCTTTCCTTCTTTTTTTAAAAAAAATATTAGTTTCCATGACGTTGGAAATTATAGACAACAAACTGTGTGAACTCATAAGCTCTAAAAAATGAAAAGGTGGCCATTGATGTCACCCCTCATATACGTACAAAGGGCATCACTTGCCTTCTCGTTTGGGGTTATTACATGATCATGTGAACCAACAGAAGCCCACAGCCAAGAACTACCTACAAGAAGAGCAGTGGTGATGCCAAGTGCAAGTTGCAGCCTTACATGCATGCATGTGAGGCACCTCACTTTTCCCTCCCCGCGTTTGACCATCTGATTTGACTGAAAACTCCAAAAAAAATCTTTATTTTGTTTCTAAAACTTCAAAATTTTCAAACGGTAGAACAGCTTGCACCATTTTTTTAAAGATATTGGAGACTTACCACATTCCTGTTAGGCACGTGTATACCGTTTGGATGGGGTTTTTTTTCTGGGGGCAAGACCCCGTGCCGGCTGAACGTACCAGCCATACGGCAGGTATAGACTTAGCAGCTTTTATTCTTCTTTGCTACGCTGGTGTGTGGTCCTCGGGGAGTAGCCCACCCCTTGGAGATCGGATCCCTTATCTTCAGCCTCTCCTGAAGTGAGAGGGCATGCCGGGAATAATGATAATTTATTGATTCTACACCTGACGGAGTTTAGAAGTCACGGACCCTTCGGATAGCATCCATGGCTCGTGGTAATCCTCGGTGGCTTGCGGGGGAGGCCCCCAGCTCATGATTTCCTTCTTCCCACATTTGCAAGGATGGGGAAGCAGTCGATAATGCCCTCGCACGTATAAGGAGCATGTGGGCTACACACCTTGGACATGCCTTTTCACAGTATTGGTTGCGGTGATAAGAAGCTTCTCCCTGCCAGACATAAGTAGAAGATGCCGGCCCGGGGGTTGGCCAGGGCTATCGCCTCAACCTGCACCTTTCCTTTCGGTCCTTCTAGGCGGACCCTTTCATATTTTTCTAGGATGACGGGAACCCCACGGCTCCTCTTGGACACCCAGGTTTGCTTGAACTTGTTCAATCTCGGGACCGGCCCCTCTTTTGCTTTAATTGTGGGAACAACACGGCCCATCTTGTCTTGAGCCAGTAGCTGAAAAGGGTTGCAGGTTGGCACCATAGGTATGACCCTGTCGGGTATCACTTCGGCCGGTCGACCATTGGGGAAGATCCGGAGTCCTCTGATCAACACGGATCTGCCCGAGGTAGACAACCGGCCTGGTAAAATACCTGCATCTTTCTTGATGATTCCTCTTCTTATGGTGATGCGCCCCTTGCTGAATAGGGTAGGGGAAGTAATGTGGCGAGGGCAGTAGCCTGCCGTCTTCAACTTCTTTGGGGTGACCTTCTCAGCGTCGGAGGTCACAATGTTCATTTCTTCAACGTGGAAGAGCTCCACGAACGCCACCCCCAGAAAGTTGGGGAAGCCGATGACGGGCAGGAAGTTGCTAAACTGGATCGGCACAGCAAGGTAGCCATGGGTAGCCTGGCTGGCGATGACGAGGAGTCTGAAGGAGATGGCCATCACGATCACAGGAATGCAACCCTCGGGTTGAGGTGCGCTTTTCTTCACTTGCCCCCTAAGTCGGGGGAGGTATTCCTTCTTCAAATGCCCCGAAGCCGGGGTGTATTCTTGCTTCTTATGACTCTGGCACGGGGTATATGCCTATTTTACCCCCTCACGGTGGGGTGTGTTTGCTTCTTGTGCACCCAAGGCAGGGTGTATTCTTTTGTTTCTTATGCCCCTGGCATAGGGTATATGCCTTTCTTACCCCCTCATGGTGGGGTGTGTTTACTTCTTGTGCACCCAAGGTGGGATGTATTCTTTTGTTTCTTATGCCCCTGGACCGGGGTGTATTCTTGCTTCTTATGCCCCCATGGCAGGGTAGAGTCTTTGCTTCTTATGCCCCCATGGCAGCGTAGATGCATGCACTCTTCGGGAGTCGTGGCCGTGCTTCGCCTCATTGCTATAAAGCATTCCCGACGACAGGTAGGAATTCATCAAGCTACAGTTGCGGCTTGTTGGATCTTCTAACAGCCACTTGAGGGGTAGTCTTATGCCCGATAGGGGCAGCAAGAAGGTGGAACGGGCCGGGGCAGTGCACCGCTGGCTTGGACCCTCCTAGAGCTAGGCGGGATGCCGACATTCTTCTTATTCTTTGGGTCAGCAATGCCTGCCAACTTTCTTTTTGTCATCCTTTTCTTCTCTTCTTTTTGTATAATAGACCAAGGCGGGTGCGCAGGAGAGCGCTCACCCCCTTAGAGAGGGATGAGTGATTCGCTCCACCGCATCAATCCCACAGTAGTACTCAATATTCAGTGCGAGTCTCGACAGACATGGCCGTACAACCCACTCTCGTCAATTCTTTCTCTTCTTTTTTTGTTTCTTTCTTTCCTTATTTTCTTATTTTCATTCTTTTCTTCTTCTTAGGGACGGGGGTTGACTTCCCCTCCCTTATTCTTTTTTTTAGCAGCCTTCGTGATTCCTGAAAGTTGCAGGTGCCTCGGAGTAGCATCTTTGAGGCCTGCCTAGTCTGACTTTTCTCCCCATAGGGCTGGCTAAGATAGCACCTACAATTCATCAAAGTAGGCAAACATCATTTATTAGGGGGCCATGAGGCCCTGAATCCCAGCGAAGAGATGAAGGGTGATTTTGGTCCCACCGGGCGTGCCAGACTTGTGGACGCACTAAAATTCATTTTGATTTTCTTCGTTTGTTAGGGTGTTTATTTGTCTATTTAGTGCGAGGGCGTGCCAGTCACAAAGTGACAATTTATTCGGGCTTCGTGGAAGCCCATGGTGCACTCGATCTGACTTCGTCAGGTGGTTGTGTAATTCGGGTCGAGATTAAATCCCGTCGTGCCATAAAGGTCACGATGTCATTTACATCCCCCATACGAGGGAACACCCTTGATTAATTGTCGAAATTAGGGGCCCTGCGGCCAAAATAATTAATACTAATTACGTGAGATTGATGATGGTCCATACATATATATGTATATATATGTGTGATGATATGAAGAGAATCCATGGCCTTTCTAATTAGCATCCTATCCGCTGAGACATTTTTGATGGGAAGCCTTCCTTCTCTCCTCCCTAGCTGTACAGTAATTAGCAGCAGTCAGAGAGGTCCAGCACCTAGCTCACCATCCATGATCGATCACAACACCATGGAAGACGAGAAACACATGCATGCATGTGATGATATCTGGTCGTCTGCCCTCCCTCACAGGGAGAAGTCGTCTTGATTGGGCTTGGGGGAGGTGAGTATGGCGGTGTAGAGCCTCAGCTTGTCCTCCCCCATGGAGGAGCTCCGGGAGAGGGGCCGCCGAGGCCGGATGAAAGACAGTGACGAGAGCGTCAGCCGGTGCCGGTACCTCCTCCAGGCGAGCTGGACGGCCACCGCCGCCCACGTCCGCCACCCGGGGGAGTAGTACCGGGCGCTCCGCTTCACCTTGTCGTTGACGAAGGTGTAGCGGAAGTGCTGGGTCACGTACTTGACGTCGCTGGCCTCCAGGCCGAAGGCCTCCGTGGTCTCCAGGGTCACCAGTGTGGAGCAGCATGGTGGCAGCCGCTCGATGAAGGGGCGGCGGAGGCACCAAGAGAGGAGCTCGTCGCCGGTGAAGTTGCCGGGCCCCAGCATGCAGCAACTCTTCACGTCGTCCCGTAGGACCTGGCTGCTCAGCAGGTGGCCCCTCACCACGAACAGCATCCTTTGGACTGGATCGCCTTCCCTTGCTATCTGCAGTCAGTATTTGACTGATGTATATTAATTTAATATGAGAGAGAGAGAGAGAGAGAGAGAGAGAGAGAGAGAGAGAGAGAGTCCTTACAATCTCTCCCTTGGGGAAGATGAGTGACTTCACGCGGTCACAGATGTTCTCCAGGACCACCGCGTCCATATGTTGAAATAAGGGCACCTGCAAATTAATCAAATCCATGAAGCTCGGTGGTCCAAGGTGTGGTGGGCTAGGATGTCCAGACAACCAAGTCGTATGCATGGTCGCCAGAAGATGTAGCCCATTGAGTAGTGATGGGAGGTGTGAGAGTACCGTAGAAAATCCCTAGTTACTACATACTTGCTCGGGCCAACTAAAAGTCAATATCTTCATTATGAGAATATTAAATTTAATTTAATTTCTCAAAAATATGCTTTATCTCAATCATCCCATCTAAGATGGAATGCTGCTCGATGAAGAGTGATCATATACCACTCCTAAAGTGGTATAATAGCATTAATTTCTCTTCAACAAAGGGTCACAATATTGGCCTATCCTCAAAATCCAATGCACGGATCTCATCACAACTTTCTTTCACAGTCATACTCTCCCCATCACCCTCAACCATACCCATATCACTCTCATCCCCAAAAAACAACCCTCATCCACACCTACAGACTTTAGACACATAAGTCTATGCAATGTGCTCTACAAACTCATCACCAAAATCCTGGCCAACCGCATCAAGTCAATTCTCCATCATGTAATTTCCACCAACCAAAATGCGTTTCTTCCTAACAAATTTACCTTTGATTGTATTACCATAGTACATGAGATGATGCATTCTATCAGGTCAAAGAAAGGGAAGAATGACTTTTTTGATCTCAAGCTAGACATCAGTAAAACATATGACAGTCTTGAATGGCCCTTCATTGACGCAGCTATGGAAAAATTGGGTTTCTCAGCAACATCTAGAAATCTCATCCTCCAATGCATCGATCAGCACTGCCACCTACTCAATCAACATCAACGGTGAGCCCACAGGTATGATTCACCCGACCAAAGGGATAAGGCAAGGTTGCATGCCCCCTCTCCCCATATTTATATATCATGTGTGCCGAAGTTCTCACCAGCTTGATCAGGGAAAGAGTTGAAGATGGGAAGATCCATGGCTTCAGGGCAAACAACAGAGCTCCTGTAGTCACTTACGTGATGTATGCTGATGGCATTTTCATATTCGACAAGGCAGAGGAATCAGAGATTAGAAAATAAATGGACTTTCTCCAAACATACACAACTTGGTCAGGTCAGTCCCCCAACAGAAAGAAATCTGGCTTTATTTTCAGTCCCAGCATCTCCCCTACCCTGTAAAACCTTCTCTGTCAAATTACAAACATAAATTGTCTTCCAAAGAAGGAGATGTACCTGGGAGTGCCCCTCTGGCCAGAGAAGAGCAGAATCCAACAGTATAGATTCTTGGAAAATAAGGTTAGGAACAAGCTGAGCAACTGGAAGTGCAAAACCCTGTCCCCAGCTGGGAGGGCTACTCTAATTCAAACTACCCTCTCAACTATTCCCTCACACATTATGGCCACCACCCTCCTCCCCAAAGACATCATCCAAAAGTTAAATCAACTAGAATGTCAATTTTGGTGGGGAGAAGACTCAAACCAGCACAGGATTCACTTCTGCAAGTGGGAAAGACTTAAGCTACATAAGATTGCGGGGGGGGGTTAGAGAACCTCAGACCTACAACAAAGCAGTTATCATGAAGGTGGTCTAGAGGATGCCCTCCCCTTATGTGTTGATGATGTCAAAGGGGGAGAAGTTATTGATGAGTCTTTATCTACATATCTGTCCTACCTGTCTAATGGGTGATTGGTCTTTTTTCATTGCATGTCCTTTGATGATTGTGCTTCATGATATTAATGGCAATACCTACTGCATGACCAAATTTTGTCATCTAGATTCCATCTCTAACTGTGAGCACAATGATTTATAGTTGTCATCATCAAAAAGGGGGAGAATGTTGTGTAAATTATGTTTTGATGATGTCCTACTATAAGTCATTGGCCAATTGATTTAGGAAATCTGAAATATCCTTTTCATTTATTACATATGAAGAACTTAACGCTACGTCGACACCTTCTACAGGCAGCATCGATTCATTGCTCACAAAAGGAGGAAAAGCCTAAAGCATAGTCAAGGCTGCGTCAACCTCATCTCTTCAGTTGTGTTGACGCAACCAAGCAGGGCTAGCAGTCCAGATCAGAGCAACTAGCGTGGGAAATGATAGAGTAGACCCTCAGTGTCGACCGCTCTCTGCTAGTGTTCTGTCGCACCCTGGTGCATCGACCCTATCTTCTTAAGGCGTCGACGCAACATAATCCTGAGAAGCAGACCTCAAGCGGCCTTCAATGCCGCATCGACCCACCATCGCAAGGCATCGATGCAAGGCTCTCCTAGAAATCGTTATGAATGTGTTCTTCAAAGGATGCATCGATGCATCCCACTTGCTGCATCGATGCACAACATGCAAGCCTGTAAGCAGTTCAAGTAGGACACTGGCTGCGTCGACTCCAGACCTTCACTGCGTCTACTCTAGCCTCACCTTGGCGCCTAGCCACTAACAAGACTGGAAGCTATGTTGACGCAGGGTGCTAAGTTCGTCGACGCACATAAGGTTCTGATTAAATAAAATAAGCTTCATCAAATTCACAATGTCCTGGATGGTCAAAGACGGAAGCCTCCATAAACACACTTTTTGAGGTCTGAAAAGGTCCTAGGACACAGATCCTACCTTTTCTGTGATAAGGAAGTCATAACACCATTTCAAGAAAGATTTGTCAATAGCCACAATTGGGAATAGTCTCCTTCCATGATGCTCTGTCTTTTTGACATTAACCAATCAAAAATCTAGTCTTTGAAAAGGAACTTGGGATAGAGGACTGTCCTCTTCTATCCTGGACCAATGCGGACGCGATCTGGAAGAGTTCAATGACCAAGATGCATCATTTCTTTTCCACCAATCAAATGGTAAGATTTGGGAGGAAAATCTTCTGCTCCCTGCATCTATAAAATGGACATCCTCTACATGAAGAAGGTTGTTGCTGGGGTTGCAAGTGTTCCTCTAGAAGAGCTAAACATGAAAGAAAAGAGTGGAAAGAAGAAGAACACTATTTGCTCTGAGCTTCTAGCAGAAGAACGTGAGAGTAAGAGAGGAGGAGAAAGAGCCGTAGCCAATTAGCCGTGTTTCCCCTGAACCGTCGAGCTACATCGTCATTTTGTTGGGTCCTTCATTCTGGAGGAGATTCTTTTTGTTTTCTTCATCTTTGTGTCTCTTATTTTGATTTCCTCATATCAAACTCTTCTATGTGTGGGGTGTTGTCCTCGTTTACTGCGTGTTACAGCATGAGGACTTTGTCCTCGTGAGGACCTCATCCTCATGTGTGTGTGGGGGGGGAGTGTTCCCCTGTTCTGTTGGGTTTGCCAACCTGTGTGTGTTCAGTTTTTGGCCAAAGTGTGGAAGCCTCACCGAGTTGGTGAGGGGTGGACATAGGCGTGCTTGATAGTAGTCGAGCCACCTTAAAATTTCAATGTTGTAGTTTGCTATGTGGTATCAATTTCTTCTACCTCCCTTTCGCAGGTGCTCTGATTTATTAAGTCCATTTCATATCACTTCGCTGCCAACATATCACGTTCCAATTTAGTATTGTGTATGAATTTGTCTCACTATCTTATCATATTGATAGTTGATCCAAAAAGTGGTCAAAGTTAAGTGTAGGATCTATTCACCCCCCTCTAGATCCATACCATTCATCATTGGGTTCAAGATATTTAGAAGACCATCTGAGAACAAAGTAAAATCAACCCTTGGGTCAAACCTCGGGTTGGATAGCATTTAGATAGAACATGGTTGAGCCAGGACCGTTATCAGGAGGTAGCAGTCAAGTCAAGGCTGCTATCAAGCGGAGTCGACACAGTACGAGGAAAAAGGTCGACAAAATGAACAAGCTGGTAGGACGTGGTTCAGAGACAACCGCTATCTGAAAGTAGCGATCACCTGATGGCCGTGTTAAAGTCAGTCTACAAAAAATGCAGAGTTCACAAAGAGCTTTCTAGACCTTTGGATTTTTAGGGTACAATCAGCTCGGCATCAAAGTGAGAATTCGAAGCTCGCGGAGACTTACAGAGGCCTTTAAATAAGATTACCTAGTCTGACAGAAGGAATATCTGATGGAGAGGCTCTCAAGTCCAAGAGGTGTTCCTATCAAGTGCAAGTGATCTAATAGCGTCATACCGGAGTACGGAATATATGTGACTCCACAATCCTTAACAGTTCGACTATTTGACAGTCTATATTTGTGAGGGCTTTGTGACTCCCGGAGAGACTTTCACGCAACCTAGAAGATCCTCGAGCCTTGGCATCTCCGGCTCAGGGTAAGTGTTAGAGAAGATTGCTCTGAACACCCCTTTAACTTCAGCAATATGTGACACCTCCTATTGGGCCACATAATCAGGCGAAGGTGGAGGGAACCAATCCCCGACTTCTTCTATCTTCTTTCCTTTGCTTCGAGATGGTTGAGGAGTTTGCTCCAGCTCCTCCCTATAGAGTGATGCATCGAGCAAGTGGCATTCAAACATCTCGAAGGTGTGTAAGCCGACAAATATTCTTTCTTCTCTACCATCCTGGAGGTATTTAATACACTGGTGAAGCGTAGAAGGCACCACCCGGTTTTGATGCAGCCACGGTCGACCCAGCAATGCTTTGTATGAGGTATCGGAGTTGATAACATGGAACTGCACCTTAGTGGTGAAGTCACCCAGTGCGAGTTCAAACTCCGCCATGCCGATCGAGACTTCAAACTTTTGGTTGAACCCTGCTATCTTCATATCCCTGACCTCGGCCCGGTGCATGCTGAAGTAGTGCCTCTGATAGACCTGATAAGGGAAGATGTTTACTACTGTGCTAGGGTCAAGCAGGATTCTGTGTATCGGTTGGCCGTTAAGTTGCCCCCTCATATACAAGGGCCTATTATGGCTAACCAAAAGCAGGAGCATATCTTCTTCAGTGAATGTAATGGCTGTGCCTGAATGCATCTCGGCAAAGCAGCTCTCGTAATATGCTGGGGTTTGCACGGCCGCAATGACAGCTTAACGGGTTTCTTCATCCAGGGACAGTATCTCCCAGACGCTGAATCTTGCTGGAATTCTCTTCAAATGTTTCAATATTCGAGCTCCAGCTCTGACATTAGCTAATCTTGCTTCCTCGGCTCTGATGTGCTTGTCGGAGCTTGGTGTCGGTGAAGTTGGTTCAAAGGATGGCTTGTCTTGCCCTTCGGCTATTGCCCAATCTTGACATGCTCGATCAGCGGGCTCTTCGATCCATATTGGCTTGGCCACAGGGGCGTTCGCTCAGTCAACTAGTTCTTTGATCTGTATTGGCTCGGCCACAGGGGCATCGCCTTCTTTGTCTTTGCTTCTAGAGAATATCGCTCCCCCGGCTTTCAGATTAGCTTGTCGACCCAGTCATCTGCCTTCCTGTGCAAGCAAAAATTCAGCGAACAAGGGGATTGCCTGGCCGACAGTATCTTCAGGGTATAGGCCCGGTGGGGGCGGTATCCTTGCACCTTTCACCTCGGGCTCAGGGATTTGGTAGGGTTGTTCACCCTTGAAGATAATGTTGTGATTGGCCAGGGGCAAGCATCCCCACCTCCTTCCAGATCTCATAGCATGCCGAAAGGTGGAAGCTTCAGCCTGGTTCACTTCAGTTGATGCGAAGCATACCTCCTCATCCTCTTCTTTAGAGATTTGGGCCATGCTAAATAAGGCTGAGAGAGTATCGCATGACACCATGGTGCATTTCCTTTTGTTCTCCAACTTCTTCCTTTTCTTCTTCCTTTCGACCAATGTCTTCTCTTGAGGCATCTTCCGAGGGAGCTTCCCTCCAAATCTCCTTCGCATCTTCCTAGTCGAGACTGAGATACTCGAAGTCTTCCCAAGGAATGTATTCCTTTACCTGCACTGGTTGAAGCTCTCAGACTGTTCATACTCTTCCAACCCATCAATAATCACCTGTAGTTGTTTAATGGCTGGGCTGACTTCTATGTGCATCCGTAGGAGAATCGGCTTCTTCTTGTTATCGGTCGGCCTTTGGATGGCCATGTGAGGGGTCATCTCGTGCCAAACTGGGGTCATGGCGAGTGATTTCGACCGAGGCATGACACCATGAATTCGGTCTCCCTGAATAGGGCAAGATGTTAGTTTTCTTCTTGTCTTTTTGGCACCATGTGCCAACTTTCTTGATCCTTTCCAGGGTCCAAGATAAATGCCTCATAGGTGTGCTTGGTGCAAGCTTCTGACACCTCTTCGGGCAATTGCTGATATAAGGATATCATATTTGTTGTTGCTCCCATCACAAGCATCTCGTGAGGGCGAGGTGGGTCCACCTTATATTCACCCATTTGAAACTCTCCTTTCTTGATCATGCCTTCAATGACATCTTTGAAAACATAGCAGTCTTCGATGGAGCGCCCGAGCATCTGATGGTACAGGCAGTATCGGGGATCATCCTTCCTCTTGATGTCGTCGAGTCTCTTTGGCTCTGGGAGGGTGATCTTGTTATATTTGGTGGCCCAGTCGAAGAGGACCCAGGTCTTCTCCTTCGGGAAGGAATAAAGTTTCATCATTCTAGACCGCAAGGAGGGGCACTCTTGCGGTTCGGTCAACTTAGCAGGGGGAGGACTAGTGACCCCTTTATCTTTGTTCTTCTGCTACTCAAAGGCTTTGAAGTCAACTATGTTGACTTCTTTGCGGTAAGCCGCTTGTCAGTTGATTTTACCTTTTGGCTTGAGGCAGCTGATGTAGAGGAATACGTGGCGAGGAATGTCTCGACTTTCGCCACCACATTATTCAATCAGTCAAAAGACCTTGTAATGCCCCAAGATTTTTGGATATTCTTTGGATCAGGATCCGTGGGTTTCGGATCTCATTCGGGCATCCCGGATTGAGTTTTACGGATCAAGCGTGTTTTTATTTGGCGAACTTACGGAATGTCGTGTGGGACAAATCGGTGCATTCTCTGACTCCGGAACAGTACCACTACGTTGTGCATCTTTCGAGGATCGCAGAGGTAATTTTTTTATATTTTTTTAATTTTTTTAAATTTTTAGATTTTGCTATATATAACCCTTAACCCTTTTTCTCTCTCCCCATCTCTCATTTCTCTATTCCCTCTCTCTCTCTTCTCACGCTCTCTCCTCTCTCCATCTCTTCTCTGGTGGCCGACAGAGGTGGACAGGGGCGAGGCGGCGAGGATCATGGGGCGTGGAGTGGCGAGGATGGAGCGAGGATCACGATGGTGGAGGCGGTTCGTGGGATCACGAGCCGGCGAGGGTTTTACGACGTTTTCTTCGTGGATCGACGTCCACGGTGCGCGAAATCTTCGGTGGAGGTAGGGGGACGGATCCTTAACCTGCGTACTTCATTTCCCGCGAGTTTCGTAGGCCGTGGTGAGCCGAGCGGGCGTATTTGGAGATTTTGAGAAAAATCCATATTTTTGGGATTGTGAGCCGATCTACCGTTTCAAAGTATTTTTGGCCGATCCGAGGCCGTAGATGCATGCTAGGGGTCATTTAGGGGCTTCCCCTCGTTTTCCCCCTCTCCCATGGAGGTATGGGGGCATGAGAAAGATTTTTGGAGTTTTCCTGCCATTCCGTTCTCAGGACGGTGTGGGGGTCATTTCAGCAACCGTCACAAGCTGTGACGCCCCAAGGTGGGTGCGTTACAGACCGTAATGCCCCAAGAGGAGTGCGTCACAGGGTCCAGTTTTGTCAGCAGGGCGTCGATTGCTCTGACGGTCCCACGATAGACCGCCAGAGGGTGTGACACGCTAGGTTTGACCGTTATCGTGTTTTTAACATTTTGAGTCGTGTTCCTTTGGCGCCTGTGGGTACGTGCGCTAGAGGGCTATGACGCCCTGAGGAAGGTGCGTCAGAGCCCGTGTTCATGTGTCTTCTAACGCACCTAGGGTGGTCTGTTAGAGTTTGTGATGCCCTAAGGAAGGTGCGTCGGAGACCGTGTCATTGTGTCCTTTGAGGCACCAAGGGAGGTGCATCAGGGAGCTGTGACGCCCTGAGGTAGGTGCGTCAGAGATAGTTTCGTCTTGCGCTGTGGCGCTCCATTGTTGGACTGTTAGAGATTGTGACAGCCCAAGGTTGGACCGCTAGGCGATTTTTTCGTGTTACTAGATTTTTCGTGTGTCGCGTTGGTCTTCGATCAACCCGGTTGGGATCCAGTGGTTGTCCTTCAACCTTGAGAGTGTTCCAGACACCGTGAGACCAATGTCCGTGTTTTGAGGGTGTTCCAGAGGGTCTGGGTGACCCTGTGTGTGTGTGTGTGTGCGGAGGGTCTCTCCCACACATCATGAGATTTTTGGATCGGTGGGCCATGTGTATCGCCTCGGGCTACGAGCCTAATTGACCAGCCTGGGACTGGGGATTTTTCGCGTGTCATCGTGATTTTGTACCTAGGGATTAGGCTAGATTGACGGCTCAGTGCTGTCACGTGCAACGGTCTTGACCCCGAGTCTCGTGACTCAGGGACCATTGAGTTTAGTAGGTCTAGTGGGATGTCCAGAGTGTGGTGGCCTCGGGTCACCTGTTACTTCGTGTTACTCGCAATGGGTGTGTGCGTGGTTTTCAGTGTTCACGTTTAGTGAACTCCCACTAGTCGTAGCTTTCCTGCGTACGCGCATGTAGACCCACTTGGGAGTGGTGGAGAGTGTAACCCGAGTTAGAAGGTGAGTAGGCTGGCTACCGTAGGTCCCCCGCATACTGCCGTGTCCGAGCTGGTGGGGGAATTACCAGCTAGAGGATAGACCTAGGGCGTATGGTCTGAGTGTGCACACGAGGCTGAGACTTCGGACCAGCGCTGACGAGTGCAACCTCAACTAGTCCTTGTTTTGTGGTACTCCTGGTTATTGTGCGTGTTTGAGTCTCACGCCTGGGGTGTTGTAGCTAGACACTTGTGACGCGGTGTAAGACGCCAGGGGATGTATCCAGTCGTTCTTCTAGTCGGTGGTGCTCCCGTCACGTGACGTGAGTTGTCGTGTCCTGGGTTTCCATTTCTCATCTACGAGATGGGATTTCGGGTGTTATTTTCACGAGTATTTTCGTAGTCAAGGTCTAGGGTTTTCGGTGAGCATCACCAAGGGCTTTCCCTAGACAGCGTTGAGTTCACGACGGTGAGGTCGTGACTGTGTTCCTGACCACGTGGTTTCAGCTTGGGCCCTTCTGTGAGGGCAAGTTTCCGCGACTGAGGTGTCATGGCGTTTTCCTAGTAGCGTGGCTAGGGTGGTGCGTGTTTGGTGGTCCCCCGATCATGAAATCGAGATGTCAGGTGCGTGACTTAGTTGTCCCCCGACGGGAGATCGGGTCGTGTTTTTGGTACAGTAGGAGTAGCTGTAGAGCCAAGGTTTTATCGGCCACCGTAGTTACTTTGTTGCTTTTGTAGTTCCTACTTTTCATACCGTCATTATTTCTCGGTTGGGGTTCCGTGAGATCCCTACTGAGCCAGTGATAGGAGGCTCACCCTAGTTTTCAGGTGTGGCGATTCTTCCTCGAGGTTCGAGGGCGTTGCGTGAAGGTCCTTAGTTGCCAGTTCGTCGGGCCGAGTGTTCACTTGGCATGTGGTACGTTTTACTACTTTAGACTGTACTTTCTATTGGACTGGACTCTGGCCGTGCCGAGCAGCAGCGGATTGAGCTTCATTCTTCGTCCTCCTCGCCCGGAAGCGCGAAATCCACCAGCCGATGGACCGCAAGAATCTCGAGCGCCGCGTGTCGGTTTCCTTCTGCGGTCAACGCGCCGATTCCGCGCTTGCGGTAGTACAGATGGCCGAGTGCCCAGAAGAACCCCTCAGACCACCGCTGGCCCCAATCGATCACCGTCCAGGTGGCCTCGTCCCGGTCGCGGCAGTCGGCCAGCAGGTCCGCGATATCCACACCACTTGCCAGCGAACGCTTCCCGGGTACACGGAAGGTCCGCCACCCGTGATTCAGCAGCGCCATGTCGCGCTGCCGATCTCGCGTCACCTCGTGGTAGGCCGCGCCATCCAGCTCTACGGCGATCTTCTGGACAGGGTCAGCGAAGTCGAGGAAATACTTCAGCGCCGGTACCTGGGGATAGAACGGCAGACCGATGGTGCGGATATCGATCCAGGCCAGTTCCTCGATGGGAGTGCGGTGATACGTCCAGTCGAGGAAGTACGGATCGACCCGGTGCCGCAGGATCTTCGGCAGCATGATCGCGTAGACCTCGCGCAGGATGTCCCAGCGCTCCTGAGGCGCCCTTGCAGCGCGCCACCGGTCATTCAGGGCCTCGAGGGTGGCCATGTGGGCGAATGGGCCGGTCATAGATCCGCCGATGCCCTACGGCGGCTGGCAATGCGAATCTCGGATTGCAGGTGCCGGTACTGGCGCACCGCGTGCTCGTCCAGCATCGTGATCCGGGAGTAGTCGCCAGCGAAGTGCCACAGGCACTGGCCTGTGTCCGCGTTGCGGTTCTTGACGAGGTTGCACTCGAGCACTCCAGGCATGCTGAACTGCTCGTCGTAGTACCCCTGCCGGAACAGCATGCCGATCACGTCGGCCGCTTCCTCGATACCACCCGAATCCCTGAGATCCGACATGCGAGGCCGCTGCTTGTCCGGGTCGCGCCGCTCAACGTCCCGGTTCAGCTGGGCCAGCGCGATCACCGGGACCTGCAGGTCCTTGGCCATCGCCTTGAGCCCATAGGCCACGTCGTGCAGCTGCTCGTAGCGGTTCTTGCCCTCCCCCTTCACCAAGCCCAGGTAGTCCACCAGCACCAAGCCCAAGCCGCCTCGAGCCTTCTGCGCCGTGCACTGCGCCCGGATGTGCGAAAGCGTCGGGGTGGAGGTGTCATCCACGAACAACTGCCGCTCGGCCAGCACTCGAGCCGTGTTGGCGATGCACTCCCAGTCGCGCTCGGTCAGCCCTTCCGGCCGACGCAGCCGCCCCTGCGGGAGATTGGCGAGGTTCGCCACGTTGCGCCTCACCAGCTGCCTCGAGGGCATCTCGGCGCTGAATACCGCCACCGGGCGATCCTTGCCGACGTAGTCCGCGATGCTGATCAGCAGCGCCGTCTTGCCCATGCCAGGCCGGGCGGCAATCACGATCAGGTCGCCCGCCTCGAGGCCGTTGGTCATGGCGTCAAAGTCCGGCAGGCCCACCTGCAACCCCAGGGCCCCATCCTTGCGGGCGTCCAGGTCCTCGAGGAAATCACGCACCAGGTCAGCGCTCGAGACAAGCCCCGCCGTAACCCGCGCAGCGGTTTGCAGCTCGAGCAGCTGCCGTTGCAGGTCGTCCACGATGGCCAGCGCAGGCAGATCGAACTGGTTCCCGTGCTCCCGTTCGGCCGCGTAGACCTCAGCGGTCAGCCGATTCCCAAGGGCGATCAGCTTCCGCTGCAAGGACCGGTTGCGCACGATCCGGGCGTAGGCCGGCGCGTTGTACGCGGACGGAGTCTCCCGGTGCAGCGTGACCAGATAACCCAGTCCACCTGCATCCTCGAGCTGGCCTCGAGCCCCCAGCATCTCCGAAACCGTCACGACGTCCACCGGTTGCGCTCGAGCCGCCAGCGTGGTGATGGCTGTGAAAATCTGCCCATGGCTCGGTCGGTAGAAATCCTCCGCCACCAGCTGCAATCCGGTCAGCAGAGAGGCGTCGCAAAGCAGGCTCCCCAGCACCGACTGCTCGGCCTCGAGGCTGTGGGGCGGGACACGAACCTCGGTCATGCCGCAGCCCTCCCGGCATACCGGCCCTCGATGACCTTGGCGAAGTTCTCAGGGCGCAGCAGCCACTCGAGGTCCGCTCGAAAATCCGGCTTCGCGCGGCCGCACAGGAAATCGCTCTCGGCCACCGTCTCGAACAGCCGCTCCCAGTACGCCAGCCCGTCGGGCACCGCCAGCCAGCTCGCGTAATCCCACGTGCCCGGATAGTCGAATGACTCCGCGTGCCCGTCCGCAAGCTGCCAGGACAGGACCGGCGGCGCCGGTTCCGCGCCCGGCCGGCACCACAAGATCGCGCTGCCGCGTGGCGTGTATGCCCACTTGTGCAGGTTCCCGACCCAGTAGTCGGCGCCGACCATCGTTTTCGCTGCGATCAGCACGTTGATCACTGACTCTTCCGTTGCTTGCACCACAGCGGTGAACATTGGATCCATCTTCCAGCTTTGCATCCGCTCCACTTTCGCACTATAACAGAGTCCAGTCCAATAAAAGTACAGTCTAAAGTAGTAAAACGTACCACATGCCAAGTGAACACTCGACCTGACGAGCTGGCAGCTAAGGACCTCCACGCATTACTCTCGAACCACGAGGAAGAACCGCAACACCTGAAAATCAGGGGCGAGTCTCCTATCACTGGCTTAGTAGGGGTCCTGCGGAACCCCAATCGAAAACAATGAAGGTACAGAAAGCAGCAACTACAGCTAGGACAACAGTAACAGTAGGAACATTAAACATGGTGGCCGGTAAAATCTCGGCTCTACAGCTACTCCTACTGTACCGGAACGGAACCCAACACCCCAATCTCACGATCGGGGAACAACGAGACATGAACTACTAGACTACGACCACCCTAGTCACGCTACCAGGAAAATAAAACGACGCCACTATCGTGGAGGCCTGTCCTCACAGACAATAGCCCACTGAAATCATGCGGTCTGGAAACACAGTCACGACTTCACCGCCATGAACTCTACGCTGTCTAGGGAAAAGTCCTCAGTGATGCTCATTAAAAAACCCTAGACCTCAACTCCGAGAGAACACCCGAACAATACACGAAATCCTGTCTCACAGACAGGAACGAAAACTCGCGACACGATAACTCACGTCACGTGACGGGAGTACCGCTCACCAGAAGTAAGGCTAGATGCATCCACTGATGACTTAGTCCGCACCTCAGGTGCCTGCCTACGATGCCCCAGGTGGAGGCTAAGACACCGCACTAGTAACACAGAACAAGGGCTAGCTGGGGTCACGCTTGTCAGCACGTGTCCTCTACCCCCAGCTACGTGTGCACACACAGACCATCTGCACAAGGTCGGGTCCTCTAGCTAGTTTTTCCCCCAATCGGACTCAGGCTGTAAAGGCAAGGAGCCCTATGGTAACCAGTGTAAAACCCTCTCACTCGGGTCACGCTCTCCATCACTCCCAAGTGGGTCCGCACTCACGTGCGCAGGAAAGCTACGATTAGTGGGGGCTCATAAAACGTGAACACTGAAAATCACGTATGCACCCATCTCGACTAATGCGAAGAAACATGTGGCTCACGGCCACCAGACGCTGGACAGCCCACTATACCTAATAACCCAACGGTCCTTGAGTCACGAAACTCGGGTCAAGATTGTTGTACGTGACGGCATAGTGCTGTCAATCTGGCCTAATCCCTAGGTTTGGAGCCACGGTGACACGATTCTCAAGGTAGCTCACAAGTTGCCACGTGGATCTCTCATCCTAGGGACACATGGAAAACTTCTAGCCCCAGACTGGTCAACTAGACTCGCAGTCCAAGGCCATACACATAGCCCACTCAGAAACCACCTTCCGTGGAAACCCACGACGTGTGGGGAAGATCCTCCGTACACATGCCGACTCACGGCGATTCGATCTAATGCGAATACAAAAACTCAGAACGCACACGGGGTCACCCAGACCCCCAAGACCAATGACACGCTAATCGAGATAATATGGTACCTCTGGACACCCAAAAATATGGTCACGGTCCCCACGGGGTGTCCGGGACACTCACAAGATCATAGGTTTGTCATTGGGTCTCAACCGGACCGACCGGAGATCAATACAAAGCAAAACAGACACGACGAGCACGAAATATTATCTAGCGGTCCTCTCTAGACCGTTAGGGAGCCTAGCGATCTCCTCTGGACCACAAGACCCGCCCTAGCGGTTTAGTTAGGACCGCAAAGGTCGAAGACAAACCAAACCCCTAGCAGTCACTCCCCGACCGCCAAGTAGAGTGGCGGTCCTCCTCCTGACTACTAGGCGTAGCCTAGCGGTCAGTCGCAAGGCCGCTACCCCACTGACCTCAAACGACTCCAAATCGAAAAAACGGTCACCACCGGACCGCATGATGTTGTCTAGCGGTCTTCACCAGACCGCTAAGCCCATCACGCGGCTGCAAGCCTCGAACTAACATATGGGGGAGCCTAGCGGTCTCCACACGAGCGCTTCACGCCTTAGCGGTCGCTGGAAGGATCGCTAAGGTGTCCCGAACTCGAAAATAGCGGGAAAGTCCATTCCATGCCCCGTTCACACCCATGTGAGGGGAAAAATAAGAAGAAACTAGTCCCCAACCTCTCTATCACCGAGAGGACCTATTTAGACCCCAAAAACGTGATCAAAACTCTAGATCTGGCTCACACTCTAAAATCTTATATTTTCTCCAAAATACTTAAATAAGACCGCTCGGCTCACCACGGCCTACCAAAATCACGGGAATGGAAGTACAAGGGTTAGGAATCCGCCCCCCTACCTCCACCGAAGATTTCACGCACCGTGGATGCCGATCCACTAAGAAAATGTCGTTAAACCCTCGTCGGCTCGTGATCCCACGAATCGCCTTCACCATCGTGATCCTTGTCCCATTCTCGTCGCTCCTCCCCCCACGAGCGTCGCCGCCTCGCCCCCGTCCACCTCCGTCGGCCGCGGGAGAAGAGAGGGAGAGAAGACAACACGGGAGAGAAGAGAGAGAGAAAAGGGAGAGAAATAAAGATTCTACTCACGCAAAGTGTTATCTTTCTGACAAGGTTAGCCTTGTCAATTTGAACCCAGCTTTTGATATACCATAGATCTAATGTGAAGATGATAAGTTATGCTAGATATAGATCAAGAGATATAAAAAGAATTATTCTACGTGTATGCTTGCATAGAATGGAGATAGGAGTAAAGGATCAAATCACACAATAGATAATGATTTTTACGTGGTTCAGATGCAGCAACGGCAACCTACATCCACCCTTCTTGATCTATGAGGATTCACATGCTATCTTGTAAAAGATTACAAGATCAAGACACACATACACACATGTAAGGAGTTCAGAGCTCGCACAAAGGTGTACAAGCATCAAACCACACAAGAATGTGAAGGAAGGCCACATACACACACAGAGATCTAGGTAGATCCACACACACAAAGATGTTTAGAGATTACAAATAGCAAACACTTGAAGCTCAAAGAACTTAGAAGGAGAAACATAATAGAAAAACTCTGATTTAAGCTCCACTTGACGCATACTCTAAATGCACTGACCCACAAATGCCAAATGGCAAACATGCATACAGACATTAGATAGGCATGCATAAGATATAGATAAATCTTGCTATAACTACTTCTCCCCCTTTAGTATCATCAAAAGAGGAGAGGGGATACAAAAGTGTGGACCAAAAATGAACTAGATGACCCGACGACAAACACTAGAGGGGAGGAAACAAAAGGTACTCAATGGCTATCTACAGGAGGCCCTTGGTCATCACGGAGGCATTGAATCTCAACAAGAGTATGGTCATGAAACTGGAGACGTTGTTGAATATTGGCAAGGGCATTACCATGAACTAGTTCACGATGCTGGAGGTCAACAAGGGTGCAGTTCATAAGGTGAAAGGCCTGATGAGAGTCATCATGGCTTGTGGAGAGAGTGGTCACTTGAGTGGACAGGTTGGTCATTTGGGTGGAGAGGGAATCCAAAATTGTGGAGAAGGTGTCCATCCGACTAGTCATGGTGTCCATGAAGGTGTCAAGTCGGCCAAAGGATGTGTTAATGTGATACCCAAAGTTAGGAAATTGCCCCCTAACGGTATCTATATCAGTTTCTAAGCCAGAAAGACGCCTATAAAAAGTCTCATAGTCCGCCCAAGAGGGCTGTCCAGCACCCTGAGTAGAGGACTCCACATAGTGAAACTGTAGAGGAGGTGGCAAATCCTGATCTACATCTGGAGGAGGAGGTGGCTACTCCGCGGATTGAGCTAGAGGTGGGAGTGGTGCTTGAGGCTCCTATTGTTATGGCTCCTCGGCTTCCTCATTGTCAGAGTTTTCTCCATACATTCTCACATTTCTTTTGAACTCTCCATCGGGACCCCAATAATAACCAAAATCTGTTAACATCTTGTGTTTGTTATATACATCACTCTGTTGCACTTCAATAAATACTTCATTGGCCAAGTGGATTCCAGCATAAATGAATACTCTTGTCAGTTGGGATGCGTAAGGCTGGGATCTTCTTCATTGTGTATGGCATGACCCAATTAACTTCATCATAAGATGACTAATATTAATAGTCACCCCAGTCATCACATGATAAAATAGAAATCTATTCACTTCTGTGACCTCATTTTAGCTTCCTCCTTTTGGATAGATGAGTGTAGTAAACATATGATGCAAAATACGCTGTAATAGCGAGAAGTAGTAAGAATTTAGCGTAATTAAATTGCTAACTCCATGCACATATTCGCTACAGGTTGTGAGTATAAAAGTGTCCTCAATGAGGCCATGACCAAATACCATATCGGCACCCCTAGCTGAAACTCCTAGGGCCCTGGCAAATAATTCTGAGTCGACAGGAATCTAAACTCCTTTGACCACAGTGTACAGATGCTCATTTATCATGGTTAGATTGCCAAAGAACTATTGTACAAGGTTGGGATAGTACTTGGTATGCCTTGTCATAAAATCAATCCAACTATCCTGAAGTTCAAACATAGCACCTACATTGGGGAAGAATTCATGCATCTCATGAAAATCGACTAGACGAGGGTCGAGAATGGGCCGTGGGCACATTGGCGGAACCCATGGAGGTGGAGCTGCCCGCTGTGGTGGAGGTGCTAGGGCCTCACCTTGCTTGGCACTAGACTCCCCCTGGGTAAGATGCCGAGAGCTTCTTCTACATGCCATCCTTGACTTGAGAATTATGGTGGAAACCCTTAGATTGCTAGCCTCTGACCTTGGGATGAAGATAGAGACCGGATGATACACCAAAAATGTAGTGGAAACCTCTTCTCCACAATCTGGAACCCTAGGAATGGCTTGAAGGTCGCACAGACTGCTGTGGAGATTTCATCCCGAAACAATGACGAAGAAGCTAGATCTTGTGCGGATGGAAGAAAGAGTAGGTTGTTTGGGTGGAAATGGGTGAGCTTGGGTGTTCTAGGGTTTGAGAGGAGGTTAGGATGAGGGATGGGGGAGAAAAGGTGAGAGAATCGGGGTGGAAGCCCCCTTAAGAAGGAGTTCAGATGCGGTTTGGCCAATCTTCTTGCACTAGGGTTGACTCCATGCTAGAGGGTCATGTTACTCAATTTAATTTAATCTATTTATTGCCTATTCGTAATGTGAATGAAGGGGGACGATTCTCCGGTGTTTTATTTTTACTCACGCTTGTGAATGTGATGGTATTGTTATAGGGGTGAAGTTCCTCATGTTTTCCCTATCGCAGTGTAGCGATAGGGCATGGTTTAGAACCCCCACTGCCAGGGTTCTGTCCATTTTTTGTCTCGTAGAGAAAAAAGTTCCTAGTGTTTTCCCTATTGCAGAGTAGCGATGGGGCGTGATTTAAAACTCCCAAGGTCGGGATTCTGTCCATTTTATTCTAATTTTTAATTCATTATATTTTCATTTAATTAATCATTGATTTAAAAAAGGTGAAGTGGGTGGAGAATGACTCCCTCGGTTTACCAGTACCTGCTCTCTCTCAAGATGAGTAGGGCGTGATGTGATTCTCGTTCCCCAAGTCATGGGACGAGGTTAATGGATTTATCAGATTTTTTTTAGAAACAGTTATTGTACGGATAAAGAGAAATAATTTTCCCGACTTGTCATGGTTACCATAGTGTTGCGGGAGAGTTATTCCCGCTTGAGTTGTATGACCGATAGTCGATGGTTTAGCGATCTAGTTAGTTGTACTTGAGTCAGTGATACCGAGCTGCCCTGCATTTTGAGATACATACGATAGGTGCATACATAGTCGACAGTATTCTGGTGGTTTTCACTCTACTGAGAGTTCTCTCGTCGAGTGACTTTCCCTATTAGTCATAACTTGCCTAGACACGTGAGTGCCGACCCACCTGGGAGCGGTGGAGAGCTAGAACCGGAGAGATGATTTTAGGTTGGTTTCCATAGGGCCTCCCACTATGGCGGCTTGAGTTCGGGCCAAGAGAAAAATCAATTAGAGAGCCTGACGTAGTACAATCAGTCAGTGTGCGCACACGTGATTGGCGATTGTGGACACGTGCTTACGAGTAAGACCTCAACTAATCCTTGTTATGTGATTACTTGTGTATGATGTCACAGTTACCATGTTGAGACGAGTGGGTGACACTTGAGGCTGCAGATTAAGTCGTCAGTGGACACATCTGACCTTACTCCTAATGGACAAGTTCTCCTGTCGCGTGAGACATGACTCTCTCGACTCGAGATTTTGATTTCTTGACAACAAGGTCGTGGTTCACCGGGTGACTTCTATGTGACTTTCCTAACGTAGATGTCGAGACTTCTCGATAGAGTCGGCATCGTTTCACCCATAGACATAGTGATGTTTGCGATAGCAAGATCGTGACTTTACCCCCAGACCATATAGTCTAGACTGTGCCCTCCGTCAACAAGGATGGGCCTGCACGAGAGAGGTGTCGTTGTTCTTTACTGATTAAGTTTGAGGCTTCTCTCGATAGAGAGGTCGAGGTTCTTCCAACCATGGTGGTCGAGGTATTTGGTGTGTGTGTGTGTGTGTGTGTGTGTGTGACTCACTGAGTAGGGTGGTTTTCTCAAAGTCTGAGGTATCGTGTGGTTTGCGAGTAGTTTAATTGTGCTTGTCTCCCTTTTTGCTTATTGCTCACTGTTAATTGTCGTTGTGCAGTGGGGATCCGTAAGACTTCTACTGAGCTGATGAGATAGGACTCACCCCTTTTTATTTCAGGTGGAGGTTCGACCGCTCAGTGGGGCGCCAGAGGTGGTTCTTAGTCGCAAACCTACCAAAATCGAGGTATGACCCTTGACTATGTACTGTCTTTTATGTCGTACTGTAGTTGGACTATGGACTGTTAATTATTTAGTTATTTTAATTATTATCTCTTAAATTTAGCACTTTAATTATTACAGTTATTTTAGATTCTTGTATACACCCACATCCATAATCTAACCCTTCCAAGCTATGTAGCTCGTGGGTAGGGAGTCAGGATTTGGGTTGCGCCGATTACTTTTCGGTGCCTAGATCCCAGGGCCGTGACACCTGTGGTTGCTGTTGCTGAGAATTTTTTGATGTTTCCCCTTGTGCTATCTCTTCTATTCATCATGAACTATATATGGCCTAGCTCCACCTGCACCCTGAGCCCTTGTGCATCTACCTTGGTGCCAATTTTTCTATCAGTGTATTCTGCATTATCCTTAGGTGTAGATCTCTCATCAAACACAGCATTTGCACTAACCCTCACCTTCTTATCATCTGGATACCAGAACTTGAACCCCTTTACTTTCTTTTTATATCCAATGAAGATACATTTTCTGGATTTTGAGTCTAGTTTGGATCGTTGCTCACTCTAGATATGTATATATGCTAGACATCAAAAAATATTTAGGTCTAAGTAGGGTATCTCCTCTCCTCCTCAGACTTTCTTGGCAACTTAATTTCCCATCCAACTTTGTCAAAGGTGATTTGTTAACCAAATAATATGTTGTGTTTGTAGCTTCAACCTAGAAGGACTTGGGCAAGCCGGCCTGTAGCGTCATACATGCATCTAGTTCTTTCAAACAATGTTCATTTCATCCTTTATGTCACCCCATTCTATTGTGGGGTATCAGCCCTCACCTCAGGCACCCTAGCCCTGGGGTCTTGCTCTACTGATTGGGTCGCCTCTTGCAATGAAGAAGCAAAGGACCCTATGACAGCAGAGATGGTCACTGCACAAAAGGAGGAGAGAAATACGCCAAATGAGCAAAGAAAATTCAATTGATATAAAAAGAGGAGAGCAAGAAAAGTTAGTTATGCTTACAAGCGGAATGAGAAGCCGGCTGTGTGACTAAACTGCTAGAGATAGGCAACCGGCCACTCTCAAGAGTAAAATGACTGGCCATGGCCCCCTCTGAAGTTGAAGCGATCCCATGAGTACAGAGCTCGGCCAATAATGCTGCCTCATAACCAGATATAGTGTCCCCCCCCGACTGTGGGAGTATCAGAATACGCCAAGAGCTAGTTATTTAACGTGGCACTCAATAATGGAGCATATGTTCCTATCGGTGCCATCGCATCCTCCAAACTCCCTGCTAAAAGGCAATAAATGGATTATCAATTCATGTCCCGCGAAAAGAAGAAAAAAAGCAAAACGAGGCAGTAAGAGAGTATCAAAAAGAGTTTACCCTAGTCGCGAGAAGCCATATCCAGCAAACTTTCGTCAAAAGAGGAAGGTGAAGTGTCCGACATTGGATTATAATCATAGTTTAACATGCCCAGGTCATCCAGCCCTTCTGCCCAGTTTCCAAGGCGACACTTGTGTCCATGGAAGAAAGACTCCCTACAATATTGCCAGCATCGTCCAGAGCAGCTGATAAAAACAAAGAAATAAAGAGAACAATTATCCCATCTACATGCAATGAAGCCTTGGCAATCAAAGTTAAATGAAGAAATAGCAAGTTACCATCCTTCCCATCTGACGGAGCTTTCCCCTTGAATTGACAACGATGTGTTTTCGTGGCAGGGCCATCGTCGCCTCTTGCCCTTCGTCGTTTGGAATAATGGGAACTTTTCTTTTTATTGAAAGTCTTAGCGAGGACAAAGCTCACTGCAAGGAAATCAATTAGGATGCATGATAGCCCTTTTTATCAAACGGATCATGAAACGTCATAAGTTATGGATACATATAATCCGGTGCAAGAGAAAAAGATGGTTGTAACACCACTTGCTCGGGAAAAAGGCCTATGGCTTTCCCTGCCCAGCAAACAACATCCCAAATATCACGAAGTGGCGCCTACCCGTTCAATGGCACTTATCAAGTGACTCTCTCATTTATGCCAAAGTTCATTATTGAACCCATCAAGAAGAAGAGGGTTGGACAGGGGGGCACTTGGGGGATAACCACAGTTTGAAAGTTAGTGCCTCCCACCATAAATAAACCTTCTGGTTTGCCGTGGTCTTTCCCTTTTCTGAAGATGGGCCCTCTGGAAGCTTCAGAGGCTTCATGGCCCCCCATAAGTATCTCTGTCCATCGGAATAGGCCCATTTACTGCCTCCCATCTAGTATGAAGCTCTTGAACTAATCGGGCGAGTTAAGGAAACTGAGAATAGAGAAAAGAATGATCAATAATGAGTGGCGGCGCATCAATTCTTTTTAAGCGGGCCTCCTCTACTTCTTTCAATTTATGAACAGGCTGCCTTAAGATGTTACCATGCTGAAACCACCAACGGGCATAATATATATCAATAGGCCCAACCTCTGCCCGGCAAGAAAAGAACAACCTAACTCCAGCCCTCGTCAGATGAAGTAATGCCACCAGCTGGCTGCCACTAAATGTTTATCCTACCCTCTGTACAACCGCACCTCTAAGTGTGCATTCGGGGG
Organism: Amorphophallus titanum; assembly: GCA_024336825.1. Lineage (NCBI taxonomy): Eukaryota > Viridiplantae > Streptophyta > Magnoliopsida > Alismatales > Araceae > Amorphophallus > Amorphophallus titanum. The sequence goes on along the minus strand of JANBPO010009603.1, from coordinate 63,201,023 downwards.
TACCCCCTGATCATATTCAAAATTCCGCTCAAAGCGGTGTGGATAATAAGACTTCGGGAACGTGGCAATACCCTTGCGAAAGATAAAAACACTCGGGTGCGTACAACAAAGCCAATCATCATGAAAAGTGCTGCTGGGGCTAGAATGGTGTGGAAGGTGGTCAAACCAGTCGTCAGTCCCCCCGATGGCAAAAGGGCGATAATCATGTGCAAGCAAAGCCTCTGCCTGGCTGCCCTGTGTAGGCAAATAAGATAGCAACTTTCTGGCACCTGTCAACTGTTCCAGAGGGCTCTGATCTGGGCGGTTTCGAAATTGAAAAATCAGTGGAGTTGCAGGACTATCCACCCTGACACTCTGACATAATCTGGGCAACAGTAAGCCCACCCATGCACTCAAATAATGTGTCGCCAGTTGTACACTGTGGTCCTATGGCGAGCTGCAGGCTGTCAAATTACCCAGTCCATGATATATGTTGGCCAGGGCAGCAGGGGCAAGGGCAAGCTTCTGGCCATCAGCAAGCAGACAGGCCGGGTAAATCAACTCGGGATGCACAACGCCCTCCTCCCCGTATAGCACCACAAAGGTCGCTAGCCAATACACAAGATATGTTGCCAAGTAAGTCTTGTCTAGTAGCTTTCGGGGGTTCCACCCCACATTTGGCGGCGCACACAAGTACCGCTTATTTTCTGGCAGGTTCAGAAGCAACTGATAATACTGACCCAGAGGTTTATCATCCTCTACAAAGCTATCCTGAAAGTAGAATGGTCCGTTATAGAAGACTCACGGATCCGCAGCTGATAATAACCAGACTGTAAATCAATCTGTGAGAACACTCGTGCGGATTGAACCTGGTCAAACAAGTCATCAATCTGCGATAAAGGATACTTGTTCTTAATGGTCACCTCGTTCAGCTACTAGTAGTCAATACACATCCTCAGACTATCGTCCTTCTTCTTCACAAACAATACTGGCGCACCCCAAGGGGAAAAACTAGGTCGAATGTACCCCTTGCCTAGCAACTCCTGCAACTGCACCCCTAATTCCCTCAACTCAGTAAGAGCCATACGATAAGGAGCCTTAGACAGAGGCCCCGCTCCAGGCATAACCTTAATAACAAAATCGATCTCCCACTGCGGAGGTAATCGAGGCAAATCCTCGAAAAAAATATCGGGAAACTCGCACGCCACCGGAATGTCCTCCACATCTAGACATTGTTGGTTTATCAAGACCACAGAAGCGAGAAAATCCTGACATCCGACATCAAGCAACCTATGGACCCTAATAATGAAAATAAGAAAACGAGGGGAGGTAGATTGAATACCTTGGAGATAAAACGCGGGTCCAGGAGAAGGCTAAAAATAGACCCTCTTCGATCCAGAGTCTACCATCGCTCTGTGAGCCTCCAACCAATCCATGCTTAAAATCACATCATAATCCCGAAGGTGCAACACATAAAGTCTGCCTAGCAGATTCTGCCCCTCAATCCACACCGGGACCTTCTCAAAACAATACAGAGTAACCATATAATCGCCAGAAGGCAACTCCACGACTAAATCACATGACATCTGGGTCACCGGCTCCTCGATACTTAGTGTAAAATCCTCCGAAATAAATTAATGCGACGTGCCAGAATCAAACAAAACTCGAGTCGCATAGCCCAAAATCATGATAGTACCTTCTATGAGCTGCGACGACTCTGCCTCCACCCTGGTCATGTGCGTAATCTGGCCTCGAGACCTCTGCCTGCCCACACTCGCTGACCGGGGTAGTGACGGATACTACCCCTGCTGCTGAAACTGCTGCTCCTGAGGTTACTGATGGGGCTGGAAGGGCTACTGCGGAGGGTACTGGGGTGGTTGACGCAGCCTCTGAGGACAGTCATGCGCCATATGCCCTGGCTAGTCACATCTGAAACAAATCACTGGCGCCGTGCATTGTCTACCTGGATGCGATTTGCCACATCAGGGACACGACCCCCGCGAACCTCCAACTGAATCCTGACATTGATAGGGCATCGGCTGTTGAACACTACCCACAGACACCTGCCTCTGATCTCTGCCCTCCTTGAGCTTCTTACCGAACCCTTTCTTGAAGAATTTCTTGATCTTGGAGCCAAAAAATGTAGACCCTGCTGCTAAAGCTGTCGGTGTCGATACTCCCGAACTACCCGAAGAATGAAAAAAGGTGCTCTACTGCTGAGTAGCCATCTACTGACTACAGTCTGACTGGGACTGCCCCTGGCCCCACAATCCTCTGTTCTTCTGCATATCCAGCTCCAATGATGCTACTACACGGGAAGTTGTCTCCAAATCAGTGGCAGCGTTCGCCATCAAGAGGTGCCTCAGATCCTACCTCAAACTCTAGATGAACTGCTTGGTCTTCAGCTCCTCGTTCTCTATGATGTTGGGAGCATAACGACCCAACTCAACAAACCAAGCCCTATATTGCAACACCGACATGTCACCTTGAACCAGCTCTAGAAACTAACGCATCTTCTGCGTACCGACATAGGATGGGCAGTAAGTACGCTCGAAGACCTTGACGAAGTCCTTCCACACAATCTGCTGAAGTGAACGAGACTGAAAGGAAGTCTTCCACTCTGAAGACCACCCTCGAGTGGGACCCTGCAACTAGTTTCATGTCAGCATCACCTTATCCTCCTTGGCACAGTTCAAGAAACTGAATATCCTGTCCATCTCGTCAACCTAGTCTCTAGCCACATCTAGATCTGGCTAGCCGCCATAACAGGGTGGGTGGAACTGCAAAAAGTCTCTCACTGCACAGCTAGGCCCACCCCTGGATGATGAGCCCTCGCCAGTATCTCCACCAAGCAGCTAAGCCATAAACTGGTACATGCCCCGAATAAAATCCTCAGCCCCCGGAACTCTAGCTGCATCCCCTGCCTGGGTGGCAACTGGTGGCACCCTGCTCTGCTGCTCTTGCTCATCCTGCTCCTCTGTTGACTGTCCCTGCTGAGAGCGAGTCCTCCACCTTGGCGCCATACTCGCCTATTGCAAAAACATAGAAGACACGAAAAAAATGGCGAGATCAATAAAACATACAATGCCCTAAGCCAGAGCCAACGGTACATCATTATTGTGGACTAGTGGATCACTATAATTATTTATGATTCTTATGTATTCCCATATCCGTGCTCTGATACCAACTGTAATGACCCGAGATCCGAATACTGAGAAAGGCTCGATAATCCGAATCTCGAACCGCCACCCATGAGTCCGGAGACTCGGAAGGGTTAAAGGGATGGTGTGTGTAATACCCTAGATTCTTATTGGATCTTTCGGATCCTTATCTAAGCATAAAACACACAATATATTAGAATCATCAAAACCATTGTCAAAGACAACGAGGGGGCGCACAGAACCCAACATCTAACACCAGTAAATCGATGCTGATCGAAGACATCAAAATCCACCTTAATGGCCGAGGAGCCGAAGTGATCCCTGAGTAGATCGTACCAAATATCCCTGTGCATAACTCATTCCAAGGGCTGGGGGGAATGGAAAAGAAGAATGTTGGAACGGCCCGCCGACCGAAGAAAGAGCTGGCCCTAAGGCCATGCAAGACCAAGCAAGTCTGGGTGCCCAAGTCAACATGGGCCCCAATGGCAACTCAGTCGAGTTCTGTCAGGACTGATAGGCCCAGGAATAGAGATAATGAAAGAAAAAAGAAGAATGAGGTACCATTTGCGGTGCCTCATGAAATACTTTCCTAAGCTAGTAGGTGGCAAGTGAATACTCCACTACATACTTAGAATAATGGCAGATTTAACAAGGAGGGTTAGCCCGCCTTTGGGCCTCTAGCACAAACAAGGGTACCGCAGCCTGCAGTCTATCGTGATTATGAGCTAGAAGACATCACCCAGGCTATGCACGAATACCTCCGTGGGGCTGGGAATACTTCCATGGGAAGGCAGCGGCTATTACAGGCCATCACCACTCTTGAAGAGAATCAAGAATATTCAATCAACCCGGTTGAAATAGAAGATGCAGAGTCGGGATGTTACAGGCGCTCCCACCATGAAGAGGCTCCATCGAGAGTCTCGGTGTTTGAAAGATTGACCTTCCCTGGCAAACTGACTAGGCATGTAAGGAGAAGAAGCCAAAATATCCAAGTCTACACTTGCCATGTGGTTGGAATGACTAGCCATTATGGAGCTCTACCTGAAGAGCCTAAAGAAGTTGTCAGAATTACAGAGGTCCGGCCCTCTCACAAGAAGGAAAAAGGCGGCTGGTGAGGCATTACAAATCCTTGACAGGACAACAAGTCTAGAAGGGCCCACCGTAGCTCTAGCTACTAATGTGATCACGACTGAAGGGGATAGTGCAATCCCATCCACCTCATCTAAAGAAACACCAGGCGAGGATAGGGGAAGCCACCCCAACGCTTCTGTCAGTGAACCAGACTTGCTGATGTTGTTGCACAAGTACCAACAAGAAACTGAAGCATTAAAGAAGCAATTGAGCGAAAGGGATATGCACATCACTGCACCCAGATAGGTTGAAGGCCTGCCTGGAACCTGAGGGGGCAGCAACCAGGCTTTTGAAGCTTCACCACTGGCGATCGCCTCACAATCGGTGCACAACTACACTGGGGGCACTCCTCCCTCGTAACAACAACTTGTGGCTGTGTTGCAACCTTCAATTTTCCAGTTTCAAGGAGCTCCTGCTACCCCCTATGTAGCCATGTAAACAAAGCCACATATGCAGCAAGCTCACTTCTAGCCAAACCCGGTTGATCCGGCAGTCATGAACAAGCTCATGGTAGAGTAGATGATAGAAATGAAGCTAAAAGAAAGGAGCGATGGCGACTCCGCCTCATTTGATGTGTATAGGATGCCATACCTATCTCATCATGCTACCAAGAGGTTGCCCCCCAGCATCACTAAGCCTCCAAAATTTGAGAAGTTCAACGGGAAAGGGTCTCCACGTGAGCATATTGCCTACTACACTAATGTGATGGGTGACTTAACTGCTGACGAGTCGTACCTATTAATGTTCTTTGGGTCCACACTAATGGGGCTTGCCTTCAAGTGGTACTCAAGCTTGCAGCTCGAGTCCATTATTGATTGGCCAGACATGTAAAGAATGTTCAAAGAAAGGTTCCACATCGCCGAAAGGGAGGTGACGGTAGCCGAATTATATTAAACCAGGCAAAGGAATGATGAGTCCACCCTGGAATACATGAAAAGGTGGAGGAACCTCAGCATAAGGTGCAGGCACCGCCGCATCAGGAAGATGTTGTTTGAATATGCAAGCAAAATTTGAAAAGAGAGGTGTTGGAGAGAATGATCGGCACTGAAATTAAGTCATTTGACCGACTGAATAATGTTATGGCAGTAGTCAAGGCATTCCTCTCAAAGTACTCTGCTCCACCCGCCACTTGAAGCCAGAAGGCCAGGTCGACTGACAAACGACCTGCATCTCAAGAAGTGCACTCGGTCGACTTCAAGACATTTGAGCAACAAAAAGAAAAAGACAAAGGGGCAATTGAGTCCCCTCCAGTCAAGTCCACTGATTGTCAAGAGGGGCCATCCCTCCGTGACAAAATGAAGAAGTTATACTCATTCTCTCGAGACAAGACTTGACTCTTATTCTAATGGGCCGCAAAGTATGACAAATGCACTCTCCCAGAGCCGAAGAGGCCAAGTGATATCCGAAGAAAAGACCACCCTCAGTTCTGCCCATACCACCAAATGCTCAGACATGCTATCGAGGAGTGCTATGTTTTCAAAAGACACTATTGAGTCTTTAATCAAGAAAGGGGAGCTGCAAATGGTGGATCACAAAGTCGATCCTCCGCGCCCGCATGAAATGCCCACTCTGGGGTAGGGAAAATCGTAAATATACCTCTACCTGAGGGCATAGGAGTCTCTTCGAGGACGAACCCTTAATAGCATAATCGATATCGCAAGGACAAAAGAGAATTTTGATAGTTAATCAAAGGTGTTCGGACTTGCTCGATGTAAATTAACACCGACTCCAGTTGTTGGGGAAAAATCTACTACACAAACCTTAAATCGTCTGATAAACCCAAAAGCACGGAATTAACAAATATGTTGAAATATATGCATATTTATCCAACGAAATAGATATCGAAAATTTCGCGTTTAAACAGACTGGCACGTCCGGTGGGACTTTTCTAACCTTTCATCTTACTGTCAAGGATTTCAATGCTTTTGTGAAGCCCCTGATCCCTTTTTTGTACCCTTGTAGGAGGGAGCAGGGAGGGGTTTTCTTGTTAAAATTTCAAATCCGAAGAACAAGTTCCTTTGACAAAACTCTTCATGGTAGCGGTAACATATGGTCACCCTCGTGATCGCAGCTCATGCCAAATGTGGCTATTTGGTGACCCCGATAGTGTTCGAGAATTTCCCAGCCATGGTTAGATCCCCCTTCTTTTTGTGGGTGTGGTTCTCAGCCGTGGTTGGATCCCCCTTCTTTTTGGGGGTTGTCCCTGCCACCGAAGAGGCACAAGCTATGCCCATTGCTGTCGGGGGCATTAAACCCCGCTTCTCAAGAGGCCGAGTCTTCTCGGCCAATGTTGTTTCATGTAGCACCGTCCCCACCAAATGGGGGCAGCATCGAAGCTACCGAAGCAGATAGCTCGTGGTAGCAATCTCCAGGTCCGACAAGATTGTCCTTGTCGGAAGCCTCCGTATCCGGCTCGACGATGGCGAGCCGATTTTGTCACGGGACAATCATGTCCCAACAATTCCAACTTCTAATCTCTTCTCGCTCCTTCGTCGGGTGCGACAGGACAAGCCATTATTCAACAGAAAGTCTAAGCCTAAGAATGGGGACAACGCGACTGAGCAGCGCTCCCGAAAAATGAAGCAAATTTGGGTCACTAAACAAGGGGCCCGTGCAATTAAGAAAGTTAGGGCCAACAAGCCCGAGCAGGTTCGAGACCAACATGCTTCGACATCTCAAGATGCCAAACCCCTGCGTCTGCAAGGGAAAAAGAGGAAGGGGGTTTATCATAAACCCAACTTTACATCTCAAGTCTCGGAGACAGTTTGAGTTAAGGGAGGTGACCGTGCCCGGGCACTGCCAGCGCGGGTTTCAGTCTTCGATATGCTGACAGATGCCTCGACAACACGGTTTTTCGTCTTTAATAGACTGGGGGCATTTGCCTGCCTCGGAGTCCAGCCACCATAAAAGCGAAGGGTGGTTCAAATGATGAAAGTAAGTGACAGCATGAAGATCTACATCTCCTACGCCTTTGGCAAAGAACCAATGGAGACAATTGGCAACCCTGCCAATCCAAATGAACCCGTTGAGTTAAATGACCTAAATCCGACAACGGATGCGATATATCTCAATCCTAGGAATGCCGCCAGAAGAAACCTCCAAGCCCAGTTTGGCCAGGCAGGAACTTTTTCCGAGGGTCAACATCAGGGACTCATCCAGGAGCAAGCTTTGAACTAGGGCGCAAATGTGCCCCAAGAAGAAATAGATTCTGATGTGGTAATAAGCATCCATAGAGGGGGGTGGAGCTCGACCCGTTGGTGGATATATCAATCCAGTGTTCGAGCCGCCTACAAAGGTCGCATTCCAAGCGATGTCCGACGACACCAAGTTCGAAACCATGCAGTGTTGGCACATAGAGATGACTAATCTCATGCTTGAAATGAAGCGCCAAATGAGTGTGAATGCGCAAAGGCCTCCCAACACCCGTGCACAACTAAAATCTCCGGCGAGACCAATGGCTGGGTAATCCTACTATGATCAACTGACAGATTGCTCCACACTACCATATAGCCATTGAAGCAGGGACTGAGCCGCTTCGTGCTCCGTCCACTATCTAGTCTTCTCAAACTCCGGCGGCTGAAGATGTCATCGCCCAACGGCGTATGATAGAGAAGATTGTTGAAGACAAGTTCGCCCAGTGCGGCAAGGGTTTTGCTACTGTTGAGTTATGCAGTGTGCCTTACCCAATCCACCATTAGTGCAAGAAGCTTCCATCGGACTGTCTGAAGGCACCAAAGCTCTAGAAGTTTAATGGGCAAGGATCCCCTCATGAACAGCTGACCTATTATATAACAGCCATGGGCGAATTAACACTCGAGGAGTCTTCTCTCCTCCTCTATTTCACGACCTCTCTCACAGGCACTGCCTTCCAATGGTATTCAAGGCTGAAGCCAACTCTGTGGTCGACTGGGCTGATCTTTAAAAGAAGTTTATTGATCGATTCCAAGCAGCTGAAAGGAAAGTCTCTCTTGTCGAGCTATGCTCACTCAAACAAAAAAGAGGGGAGATTGCCCTGGACTTCATCAAACGCTGGAGGGACATCACCATGAGGTGCGACAACCCTCCTTCCCAAGAAGATGCCATAACAATGTGCCGAAGCGGCTTGTCGGCCCGAATCGAGCCAACCCGCAGGTGAGATTTTCCTTGTCAAGATTGTCCTTCAGGTGGAGTTTATCTTCGTCTTAGCATGGACTGCTCACACCCAGATATCTTTTATGTTCATCAGCTAGGGAGGAGCCCCCGCCTTCATCAATCCCCGATGTAGGTGAAGCCTGGGTTGGGTCTGAACCGCCATCCACTCCCACCCCTTCGCCCAGGGCTGTTGGAGAGCCTCAGGAGAGGTCGTCCATGGAGAAGGTGCTTGCCGCTGCCAAGGCAGTTGTGCGGCAGGAGGTCGAGCGAAAAAGGGTGGAGGTTTTCCGGATAACTTCAGCTTCTCCTCCTCTGATGGTTCCTTCCTTTGCGGAGTTTGCCGCGCCCAGGGCCAAGCTAAGCCGTCCCACAGGTGAGACTTTTGGATGCCGACGCCTTTCAGGGTCCAGCCATTTCTGGGGGAAAAAATTTTTATGGATGCATGACGCACGTGTTTCCTTCTCCCAGTCGGAGCGGAGGAGGAGGTGCGTTCTGTGAGGGTCTCCAGCAAGGTGGTCAGTCTGCAGGAGCTAGAGCAGAGGAAGGCCGAGGCTGAGAGGTTCGTGGCTGCGCTTACGGTTGCTCAGGCCGAGCCCAGCCAGCCCACAGGTTAGAGATTTTTGGACGACGGTTCCATCTAACACGTTCTCGCCTTGTGGGACAAGATCTTTGATATGGGTTTCTTCTTCCAGTCCCTGCGGAGGAGCCAGTACTTGCTTCTGCTCTGGATGGGGGCGAAGCCGTCGCACCTGGGGTTGCGCCCTCCGTGGAGGAGACAATCCCCGGCCAGCCTTCGGTCGCGAAGATCGAACAGGGTAATTCCTTCCACTAGCGTGGCTAACATTTTCATTTGTTGGGAGCCCGAAGACTTTCATCTAACCCAAACGCTCCTTCATTTGCCAGCTCCCCTCGCACCCCTTCCCAAGTGGATACAGGCCCGGAAAGTCCCCGAGCCGACGAAGGCATATACGAGGAGGAGGCTGAAATCTGGGAAGTCACCGTCGCCCAGTCCGCGCGTGGAAGAGGCGGTCGATTCCCAAGCGAGAGTCTCCTCTCCGACAAGGGAGGAGCCTACCCCGACCCAGTCTTCCTCGGGTGAGAAGGTAGACTACGACTACTCTTCCGACGAGGTGGCTTCGAGCAAGGATTTTGTAAGTGTGAGCCTGTTCACATGGGCCCCCCCCTTTGTGGCCAGCCTTCGCTCCTTTATCTCTTATCATTCGGTTAACTTGCAAGAGCAAATCTAGCCAGAAACCATGGAGACACCCATCCTGGACGTACCAGGAGAGCGATCCGGGGGAGGCGATGCTAGCTTGGGGAAGCTGGCAGCCTTATTCGAGGTCTTGCGGCAAGAAGCAGCCGTGGAGACCGCAACGCTGACCGGTGAGGCCCTGGAGGAAGGAGAAATAGCACCGGAAAGTAGCATAGTCCCGATTACTGAGGTAAACGTAGGGCCTCTGGGACCTCTCTTACATTTCCTTGAGATTCGGGGTAGCGTGTCTCGATCGATGGAAGGCTAACCCCATTCTCTATGTTTCAGGAGGAAGCAAGGTCCCCAGAGGTGTGCGCCGTTAAAACCCACAAGGCCGTCGCGAAGCGGAGGGAGCTAGCGAGCCCCGCGGGGGTAGATGAGTCGCAGCTGCTCTCGGCGTTGGAGGTGGAGCACTTGGTGTCATTCCTGTAGTCGGAGAATGGGCTGAAGCTCATGGTTCCTCTTCCGCCTCCCCGACCACTTATGACACCCGAGGAGGGCCAGCTTTTGGGAAAGGCGCTCACAAGCCTAACGATTTACGGGGAGGAGGGAGCATTAGCGGAAGAGGTGGCCGGTCCTTCAGCAGTGACGCCCGATTCAGTCGCGCTTCACGCCCTTCCTCCGACCGAGAGCAGGATGGAGCACCCCCTTGCGATGACGGAGCCGGGTGGTTCAGTCGCAGCTCTACCGGCTCCTTTGGCGATGACCAGTCGGGAGTCGTCTGTCAGGGTCGAGCGCCCAAGCGACCTGGCCATTAGTCTCCCATCCTCCTCGGGCACGGTGGACGCGGATTTGTGGGCGGCCGTGGACAACTTGGTCGAGTTCGACCCTCCAGTCGTGCCCTCCATTGGCCACGTCACCTCGGACGCGCCGGTCCGACAGATGCTGCTGGTCTTGCAGTCGATGATCTTCGCCGACCCTTCCCTTACATATCGGGGGGTACACACCGTAGTGGCGTAGCTGACCGAGGCACTGCAGATGCTGGGCTGCCCTCTGGAGGAATGGTCACGGCGGGTCCTGTTGCTGTTGAAGTACGTCAACCGCCGCGAGTTCCTTGAGGTCCGGGCTCCTAATGAATTCGCCACCATCAGCGCCCAAGAGGACGAGTACTTGCGTGCGCTGGACGTGCAGAAAAATAATGAAGAGCAGTACGTAAGGGCCTTGGACGAAAACCAACGTCGCGTAGGCACCCTCACAGGCAGGGTAGAAAAGCTGAGGGGCTATCTGGCTGCAGCCGAGGCCGAGCTGGCTGAAGCTGAGGCGTGGTGACTTCAGAAGAAGAAGATGTGCCACTGATGATCCCTGCTGAAGGGACATCCAGTCAGATGACAGAAGAAATACCCGTGGCTATAGCTCTGGACCCAACTATACTAATGATGTTGAGGAGATATCAGCAAGAGATCGAGTCTCTTAAAAGGTAGCTGAATGAGAAGAATGAACAAACCCCGGTCTCCAAGCACACTGAGCTAGCAAAGGAGATTTCCAGCTTAGTAGAGGCTGTGATGCCTGTCGCTTCCCATCAAGCAAACCACGGGAAAGCTCCATGTCAGCCCTTCTCACAACAGACAACAGCACAGCCTTCGGCATCTCAAGTGCAACCCCCTCCGTCAGGAGTGTAGCCCAGCTTACATGCAACGGTCATGACGACCCCCTTCACGCAGCAGTAGGCACACTTCTATCTAGAGCCTATGGACCCCACTGTAGTAAATAAGCTGATGATAGAAAAGATGATAGAAATGAAGCTATCTGAAAGGGCTGATGGTGACTTTGGCACCTTTGACGTCTACCGAGTACCATATCCTCCGCAATATGCTGCAAGGAGACTACGCCCAGGCATCAGCAAACCACCGACATTTGAGAAATTCAATGGACAAGGCTCCCCCAAGGAGCATATTGCTTACTACATGACCGTCATTGGGGACTTGGCTGCTGATGAAGCATATCTGCTAAAATTCTTTGGCTCATCCCTCATGGGGTTGGCCTTTGAAAGGTATTCTAGTCTCCCGGCTGGGTCTATAGCTGATTGGCTTGATATGCAGTGGAAGTTTTGAGAGAGATTCCATGTCACAGAAAGAGAGATTACAGTGGCAGAATTATACTCTACCAGGCAGAGGCAAGATGAGACATCCCTGGATTATACTAAGTGATGGAGGAATCTAGCCATGAGATACAGGCGGCCTCCGCATCAAGAGGATGCTGTTCAAATATGCAAGCAAAATGTCAGAAGGGAAGTGCTTGAAAAGATGATTGGAGCAGACATTAGGACGTTCAACCGTCTGGAAAATGTGGTGGCAGAGGTCACGACCTTCCTATCCAAATGTCCTGTGACCAATATTCCAGTTGTTTAGAAAGGGAAAGCTGTTGAGCGGCGGTCAGCACCGATAGAAGCAAACACTGTTGATTTCAAAACCTTTGATCAGCAAAAGGAAATGGCCAAAGTAGCAGCTACCCCTCTGCTAGCAGGGACAATGGAGAAGAAAGAGGGTGTCTCTTTGAGAAACAAAATGAAGAAATCATACTCGTTTCCCAAAGAAAAGACACAGGCATTGTTGGAATGGGCATATAAATATAATAAGATAACATTTCCTGAGCCAAAAAGGCCTGCCGATGCAGCGAAGAAAGATGACCCCATGTTCTGTCCGTATCACCGGGCACTAGGACATGTCATTGAGGATTGTTATGTCTTCAAAGATGTCATGGAAAGCATGATCAGGAAGGGTGAGTTACAAATGGGGGAGCACCAAGTGGACCCTCCACGCCCCCATGAGTCACCAGTGATGAGGCAAGCTGTCAATATGATTTTCTTGTACTAGTAATTGCCTGAAGAGGCTACTGAAGCTTGCACACAACATACATATGAAGTATGCTTTCTTACTCCCATCAAGGATTAGGTGGGATGGCAGATAGTACCAGCTAAGACTAAAAGAAGGCCATCGGTCTCTGGAACATCAGGTGCCTCTATTCGAGGTATTACTCCAAAACAAACCTTGCGACCGATAAGCCCTATATGGCACACTACAAAGTCACCACCTGTCATCCAAATATTTACTCATAATCGGAGGAAGCAAAATCCGCTACCTGCTCATAAGAAGATAAGCCCCGAGGTGAAGCATTTGCAGCAATACATTATCTAGCTTGATGAATATGAACAGTCCGAGCTGAAGCCAATATTGGTGAAAGATCATGTCATCTGGAAACAGCTGGAGGAATTAACCATCAAAGAGCAACTAGAAAGGGAGCAAGAAGAAGCTGAAGCTGACCTCTTCTAGGGGCACAAGTCGACTGAGTCAAGATGCCTAAAGAAGAATAAACTAAAAAGCAAGAGGAAAATAGTCACAGTGCAGTGTAATACTCTATCAGCACTATTCACCCTGCCAGGGGAAGAGGATGAAGGGGAGCCTTCCACTCCATCACTGAAAGCAAATCAAGCTGAGGCTTCAATCTCAATGCATGCTACCCGCTCTGGGAGAAAATGGGGGCGTCTGCCTCCAACTAACCATAACATTATTTTCAGGGGTGAGCAACCCTACCAAATACCAGAGCCAAAAGTCTGGGGCATTGAAATTCCTCCCCCGCCAGGCCACTACACAAAAGCAAAGGGGGGTGATGAAGCTCTGTCATTTAGTGAATTCCTTTCTATCCTGGAGGGCAAATAGCTAGCTCAGAATACTACTATTGAAGACAAAAATCCCCGATAACGATCTGTCGCGATGCTCAAAAAGAAAGATAAAACAAGCATCGACATTCCCTCAACACCGGAGATGGTTGTGGGCATTCCCCGCCCATTGATTCGTCCAAAACTTCTTCCCTGGTCGTGGTCGCCAGTCGATCACGACTTGCTGAAAGCCCCCGAATGGCCCGTTCTTCTCAAAGAAATTGCGTCCAGGCCCTTGGATGCCAATTAAATTAGCGTCCGTCGTGACAGATGCGAATTTATATTTTTAAATAATTTTGAACTAATTTTTGGGTATTTTCAAATGGTGCCTTCTGAAGAAGATGCCAATTCTTTAAATATGTGTTTTGGCTTGTGGTTCTCCATACTTCTTGATTATGTGTGTCTATTTAGGCGGACGCTAATTCAGTAAGTGTCCGTGACCGAAGACACTATTCCTTGCCATTTTTGAGTTCTGATTCCATCGGAAATTCAGATTTTCTTTAGAATTAGCGTCTGTGAACTCAGACGCGAATTCCTTTTTATTTCAAATTTTCACATATTAACTTTGAATTAACGTCCATGAGGGTGGACGCCCATTCAATGGGCGACCACGGTGTCCGACGCCATTTCCCTATAACCTCCGGAACTCGCCGTCAGCTCCTTCTTTCCCTGTTTTGCGGACCGCTTCAACTGGATAAGTCCTCCCCATGGCTTTCCAAGCTAGGGAGGACTCCATCCATGCTTTATCTCCTGCCAAATTGATTATCCCAACGAATCATCATAAATCTCACTATAAAAGAACCCTTGCGCTTCTCTGTGCAGAGAGGCCGACTTCAATCATAGGGGGAGGTGCTGCCAGATCTCTTGCTCAAGGAGGAGTTTTCCCTGCGGCTAAGGCTTCATCCTCTTGGAGATTCACTCCCTAATGCTCATCAAAAGTCATGCCTAACCATCACAGGAGAAATCCCCAGGCTTGTCACTCTATTTCTGTTTCTTCCTTTATTTCATTACATTAGCTCACTCATGCATGCATCAAATTCATATGTTCATCTCTTTACATCAACCACATTGAGCCTCTCCCAGTGCAACACTTGCATGCCTCCTTTATCATTCATTTATCATATTTTATCCCACCTTTCGCATAAAGGGTTTAAGGGCAACACCCAATAAGGTGTGTTCATATCCATGTTTTTACATCATATTATATTTGGGTTTGATACTACACAATCTGGTTTTCTAATTCCATATTTATTTGTTAGTGTTGTTCATCTTTTACAAGGGTAATCTAAAGAGACTCTCTTCATCGGATGGCCAATAGGAAGAGAAGGAAGTTGACTCACATCTCCCTGCTCTTTAAGGTATTCCGCGATCCCTCCATATTATTATTGTTTATTCTTTTTGAGGCCCGCGGTCTCTAGCGATCACCCTCCTATATAGCATCCATGCATGCCCCCATCTTCTTTCTTTTTCCATTATTGTTTGCTTATTATGTTTATTTATTTCTTAAGTGGATTTTAAATAGATCTATAGATTGGCGATCATGGTGGGACATCCTATTGTCTTCTTTAGATTACCCTCTCCATTGGGCACCCGCGTGTGCCACCTCCTATTTTGCACCCACGGTGCATTTCCTCAAGTGCTCCAGGTAGCACTCATTCTCTTTTTATCCCAAGTGATTGTCAATTTATAAATGTATTTTGGAATTCCTTTTCCACTTCTGTTATCTTCATAAAAAAAAGGGGGGCATCCAGTTCTGTGGACACCCATTGAATGAGCACCCACTCTCACAGACGCCCATTCCCTGAGAGCATGCTATGATTTCTTATTGATTGCCATAGGTGTGACTGTGTCTTCTTCTCCTCAAATTGGCTATTTTGTATTGAGTCTCTGGCCTTTGTTGCGAGATATCAAAAAAAAACTAAAAAAATGGCATCCACCACTATAGACACACATTAAATGAGCGCCCATCGAGACAGACGCTATTTTCTGTGATTATTTATCTCTCTGGCCGTGCATGGAATGGAAAAAAAAGAAAAATTTTATGTCCAATTCCCTGTGTTCACGTTCTGTCATTTGTTCACTGTGCATTCTCCTATGATTCCTTTTGTGCTCTGTGCATTGCATATTAGTTTGTTCATTTTAGCCACGCATCCATTTCATATATTTAGCATTCCTATTGCTGCACTGTTTTCACAGAAGTTCTGTAGCTTGCTTTGAAATATCAATGCACATCATTTTGTTGCACCACTTATACATCACATTCCTTGTTGCATATAGTTATACCATCACTGCATATCATTGTTCGCCTTTGTATCATTCTGTTTGGTGTTTGTATATTCTTTTGCATTAACATTTGTATTGGCATTTGCATTGGCTTGGGAGCCCTCCTCTTTCTACATTTTCTAGGGACCATACCCCTCTCTTGGCTAAGGAATGACCCTCCATTACGCACTCCATCTCTTTGGACCGAGAATTCCTAAACCAAGGCCTCCATAAGTCCCCGCACCCGTGGATTCCCTCGTAGAAGCTTGGGCATGTTGTACCTTTGAAGTCCCCGGGTTAGTTGGCCTATATGTGGTGAGAGTGTACCTAGTTGGCATTGAAGAAAAACTCATTGAAACTAGGGTCATCACCTTGAGTGGATCATATCAAAATTTACAAAAAATCCTTAATTCACTAACCTGGACCTTTTGTCCTCGTTAATGAATAAACATATCCTTGCTTCGACATTTAACCAATGTCGATGAACAAACCAATTCTGACCCTTGTCATCATCGGCAAGATCAGTCGACATTCTCTTAACCTGGACCTTTCATCCTAGTTAATGAATAAACATATCATCGCTTCGACATTTAACCAATGTTGATGAACAAACCAGTTTGACCCTTGTCATCATCGGCAAGATCGGTCGGCATTCCCTTAACTTGGACCTTTTGTCCTCGTTAATGAATAAACATATCCTTGCTTCGACATTTAACCAATGTCGATGAACAAACCAGTTCGACCCTTGTCGTCATCAGCAAGATCGGTCGGCATTCCCTTAACCTGGACCTTTTATCCTCGTTAATGAACAAACATATCCTTGCTTCGACATTTAACCAATGTCGATGAACAAACCGCTTTCGACCCTTGTCATTATCGGCAAGATTGGACAGCATCCCCTTAACCTGGACCTTTCATCCTCGTTAATGAACAAACATATCCTTGCTTCAACATTTAACCAATGTCAATGAACAAAGCATTTTTGACCCTTGTCATCATCAGCAAGATCGGACAACATCCCCTTAACCTGGACCTTTCATCCTCGTTAATGAACAAACATATCCTTGTTTCACCATTTAACCAATGTCAATGAACAAACCACTCCTGACCCTTGTCATCATCGACAAGATCAGTCAGCACCCCCTTAACCTGGAGCTTTCATCCTCGTTAATGAACAAACATATCCTTGCTTCGGCATTTAACTAATATCGATGAACAAATCAGTTCTGATACTTGTCATCATCGCAAGATCGGTCGACATTCCCTTAACCTGGACCTTTCATCCTCGTTAATGAACAAACATAATTTTACTTCGACATTTGACTAGTGTCGATGAACAAATTAATTTTGACCCTTGTCATCATCGACAAGATCGACCAGTATTCCCTTAACTTGGATCTTTCGTCCCTGTTAACGAACAAAACTATCTTGCTTCAAGCACTCAGCCTGTGCCGACGAATAAATCTCTGCCCATTCTGGCATCAGTTTTGTAAGTCAAAAAAATGAGGCTTAAATGGAGGTGCCTCGCCGGTCTTACCCAGCGACACTGAGTAAGGGCAAAAATGGCTATAACCCGACTATGGCGAATACCCGAAAGGGCGTCGTAGGTAAAATTGGGTACCCCGCCACGTGAAAACCTAAAAGGGCACGTGAGCAAAAGTAAAAGGGGGCTAACTTCGGCGAAAACCCGAAAGGGCACTTAGGTCGATAATGTGATCAAAAAATGATGAATAAAAAAATGATGAATGAACGAAAGGATGATGGAAGTGATGTTGTTATCTCACTCACCATTCAGGTCCCATGGAAATTCTTGCGTGCGACTGGCAAGCCATACCCCACCGGTATAAGCCTTATGCCTATGCCGTAACAAACCTTCTTGCTTCGACATTTAACCTATGTCGATGAATATATCCTATCATCGATTCTCATCAACATCGGTAAAATCGATCAATATAAGCCATCGGCCCAGACCTTTCATCCCCGTCAATAAACGGACCTTTTGCTTCGGCATTTAACCTATGCCGATGGGGCCCATTCGGCCTCGGGTCGACGCGAGGGAGGTACCGACGAGACGGGCTCAACTCGAGGATCGTGTCGAGACCCTTCATCCCTCGGGTTGTGGAGCGTGGAGGTGCGTGCGAGCAGAAGGACGGCATGGCCCCCGTCGCCCGATCTACACTGATTCGCAGTCTTCGCCACGCAAGATGTAGAGGAACAAATTCCTCGTCTCGCCAGGAACCCGTTGACGCCACATGCGTCACCATCCGTCGCCGTTTTCATCATTTTTCATGCAAAACTCTATATTGTGAAATTTTGGGCTAATTTCTCAAAATTCATTCCTCTCTAGATTTCTGGTCCAGGCAGCTGCTGATCGAAGCGATGGAGGTGCCGTTGGATTGGTCGCGTCATGAGGATCGTGGTGACACCCATCTTCTCTCGATCCGCGGAGCGTGGAGTCGAGTCAGACCGGGAGACGTCGCATCGCCCTCTCGTCGGATTGGCATCGAATCGCTATTTTCGTCGTAATCTAGGTAGGGGGATGGATTCCTTGTCTCGTTAGGACACTGCTGGTACCACATGCGCCATGGTCCGATGCCCTTTTCCTCAATTTTCATGCATGTTCCCGTTTAGTCTCTTTTTAGTCCATAATGCTTGAAATCGTCTCCATGGACATTGTAACGACCCAGAGCCCATGGCACCGATAACTCGGTACAAATACCGAATTACCGCTACCATGAACTGGGGACGCCACCTAGGAGGCTGATGAGGCCCCCGAAGGGTTAGTGTGGGTTGTTGAGGGATTGTATTAGAAATTAGAATTTGCAGCGCGCATTGTTAATTTTTAACAATGAATAATTAAAAATTAAGGCGGAAGTAATTTAAAATATCAGAGTGATATAAATGTAAACTAGTCTAGATTTACAACATTCACAAGACTATAAGTCCCACAGACGCTCGTACCTGGTGAAAATCTACTCATGCACCGCCTGTAGACGCACCACATACTTGGGATGGATTTCTTGTTCTTTTTCGAGCTAAGTACTTCTCCGAGCATGTCAAGGAGAGGAAGGCAGCCAAATTCGCATCACTACATCAAGGCATGATGATGGTGGTGAAATATGAGTTACAATTCACTCGCCTAGCACCGTATGCTCAGCATCTAGTGAGCACAGATCTTCTAAAGGTAAATCACTTTATGGACGGGTTGCGACCCATTTTTATCCTGCAACTTGGCCCACAAAATATTCAGACCTATGCAGAGATGGTCCAACGGGCACACTTATGTGAACGGACCTTGGAGAAGGTCAATAAACTCAAAGGCAAGGTGGAGGAGCTGAGCTGAAAGTCTGATCGGTAAGGTAAGAGGCAGGAAAAATTTAGCATCACTTACAACTCTCGGGATAGCAAGAAGAGATCTCGGAATAGGAACGGTAAGGATGATCATCGGAGCAAGAAGGCTAAAGAAGAGGAAGATAAGCAAGTCATGGCAGCTTGCTCGTTCTGTGACAAATTCAGTCATGCGGCCGAAGAATGTTGGAAGCATTTGGGTGCACGCCTAAGATGTACACCGCATGCCTAACTATCCTCTGATGAAAGAGCAACCATCCATGAGGAATAAAGGTGGACGGAAGCGGCAAGCTAGATTGAATGCCGTGTTGGAGGATGAACCAACTAAAGAAGGGGAGCTCATTGAAGGTACAATTCATATTCATTCCCATCCTACTTTTGTGTTATTTGATACGGGTGCTACTCATTCTTTTATTGCTAGTTCTTTTTCAAAAACATTGTCTATTACACATGTTCCCTTACCATCAGATTTAACCATAGCTACTCCTTTAGGGTCGGGGACAAAATTAAAAACCTATTTCCCCAATAGTGAAGTCACTATAGAAGGTCATAACTTTCCCGCTAATCTCATATGCCTTGATATGGAAGGCTACGATGCCATATTAGGAGTTGATTGGCTTGTAGACCATGACACCTACATAAATTATCATAGTAGGATAATTTCTTTTTGGGAACCAAGTCTTCCATGATTTTCCTTTCTTGGTATCAAATACTGGAAGCATCCTACCCTTATTTCATCTCTTCACGCTTGCAAACTCATTTCGTAAGGATGTGAAGCTTTCCTTGCCTCCATAGTAATTACCGAGTCTAAGGAGATTCAGATAGACAAAATCCCCATAGTTAGGGAGTTTCCTGATGTTTTTCCTTCTGAGTTGCCTGGTTTACCACCCAAGAGGGAGGTTAACTTCACCATTGAACTCGCACCTAGAGTAGCACCAATGTCAATAGCTCCTTACAGGATGTCCCCCATGGAATTGAAGGAATTAAAGAAGTAACTTCAAGAGCTGCTAGAAAAGGGCTTCATTCGACCTAGCACATCTCCTTGGGGTGCGCCAGTCTTATTTGTCAAGAAGAAGGACGGTTCCCTCAGGTTATGTATTGACTATCGACAGTTGAATCAACTCACCATCAAGAATAAATACCCACTGTCGCGTATTGATGAGTTGTTTGACCAACTTTCTAGTGCGGAGTACTTCTCCAAGATCGACCTCAGGTCAGGCTATCATCAACTAAGGATCAAGGAAGAAGACATTCACAAAATAGCTTTCTGTAGTAGATACGGACACTATGAATTCATGGTTATGCCGTTCAGTTTAACTAATGCACCTACTGCATTCATGCAACTAATGAACAATGAGTGCCAGCCTTATATTGATCAATTTGTGGTCGTGTTTATTGATGATATTCTCATCTATTCGAAGACAAAGGAGGAACACGAGGAACATCTAAGGATTGCTTTGCAAACCTTACAGAAACACCAACTCTATTCTAAGTTGAACAAATGTGAATTTTGGCTTAAGGAAGTCTCTTTTCTTGGCCACATCATTTCTAAAGAAGGCATTGCGGTGGATCCTTCTAAAGTTGAAGCTGTTAAGAACTGGAGCCGACCGAACACCGTATCTGAAGTTTGAAGTTTCATTGGCCTGGTTGGTTATTATAGGTGATTTATCAAAGATTTCTCCAAAATCGTCGCACCTTTAACGAGACTCACTAGGAAGGAAAATTCTTTCGAGTGGACAAGGGAATGTGAAGAAAATTTCTTATCTCTTAAGGAGCATCTCACCACGGCACCTGTACTGGCATTGCCCATAGAAGGTGATGGATTCGAAGTTTATACCGATGCATCTGGCATTGGTCTGGGTTGTGTACTTATGCAAAATGGCAAGGTGATCTGTTATGCTTCAAGACAATTGAAGCGGCATGAGGAGAATTACCCTATTCATGACTTGGAACTAACAGTTGTCATATTTGCCTTGAAGATCTGGCGTCACTACCTTAATGGAGAGAAATTCACGGTCTATTCGGACTACAAGAGCTTGAAATATCTATTCTTTCAAAAAGAGCTAAATATGAGGCAAAGGCGATGGCTGGAGTACCTTAAAGACTTTGATTTTGCTATCCAATATCATCCTGGCAAGGGGTGATGAATTAGCTCTTGTAGGCGAGACTCTATGGTTTACAACTACATCAACTTCTCTTTGAGAGAGGCGACCTATCCTTCTACCAACTCCGCCTCCTCTATACTCTGGACTCCCTGTTGCTCGGCCAATTCCAGCTCTGTTTCGGCCCGGGAGAGTTCAGCGCGAAGTTCAGCTATCCTAGCCGTCAAGGAAGTCCGACGCTGGGTAGAGACGTTAGCTACATCCCGCATCTGCTGGGCGGCTCCTCTAAAGGATGCAAGAGTGGTTCGGCACTCCGCCCGCTAGAACTTTATGGCCGCCAACTGATCAGCTACACCTTGGCCAAGGAACTCCCTTCTATTCACATACATCAAGAGTAGGATTACTCACTGCATCTAGTCTTCCATGGGGCAGCGAAAAGCCAGCAATGTGTGCGAGAGGTGCTCTACCAGATCCCTCAGTTGCACATAAGTCAGATCCGGGCGGGTTGTTACAATTTGTCGCAATGTTTCCAGATACTACCACACTAGATCGTTTGATGTTTAAACCAAGCAATGGCGTATCAAGAATGTTAAACTCTACTCGGCTATTGACTGCAGCCCAGATGTCGTCGCTCGATTCAGAAGATGATGATGGCATGTCCTGTAGGGCACCCACACTAGAGCTGATTTTGGTGACTAGCACAGTAGAGGGAGTCTCGATAGCGGCGACCTCTCTCCCAACTTCTGGCAACGGAGCTACGCTCTGAGCTTCGATCATGGAGGATGTCTGACCTTCATCCCTGGCTTGACTAGCTTCTACCAGCGCCGACTCTGCGACAAGGGTTAAAGCCATGGAGACCCCAGTCGCTTCTTCCATAATCTCTCTCGCTTCTATCTCAGAAATGTCTTTTCCTCCCGGGAGTAATTCTCCGACAGCAATGAGCGGCTAGGGTTCCAAATCCGCAATAGGCTGAACAGGTCTGACAATTGCCCCTGGTGCCTCTAAGCTCACTGCTGTAATGTAATCTTTGGGGTATCGTAGAGCTATAGGCCGTAGGACAGGCAGAAATGCTGACTGGTCTGCTCCCAAGGATGGAAGAAGTATCTTCATGGTCATGGCCGGCAGGGTCACATCGGCTTGCATAGCAGAAGCCTTCAAGAAGAGATAGATATGACATGCTTCAGAGGTCTGACATAAAGACTAATGAGAAGAGCCATGAGGCAAAAGTGGTGGGGGATCTCTTACCTCTGCCGGCACCAAACTTAAAGCTCCAGCAGCGGAGACCACCATCTCCATCAGCCCGGCCCCCTCCCGTATAAAGGGACCAGGTGGCCCGAAGCTACTCCATGCCAGCCGAGACGGGCTGAAGGTGGTGTAATCACTCTCGTAAGTAGAAGATGCCCTAGCATCTTCGGTTTTCGTCTCCACAGGGGGAAACTTCTCATCACTGGAACCACCGCTGTAGTCTACCTGCTCTGTTGAAGAAGAGCTCTGTGATGGTGCCTGACTCTCCCCCTTCGGAGCGGATGGTTCTTCAGCTTCAGGACTCACGAGAGTACCATCTCCCTCAACATAGACCCACTCGGTCGATTCCGCAACAGGAGCAACAGCTAAATGAACTTCGGGAGTGGGCTCACTCCTTGGAATGGTCTCCTCCCCAGTAGAAGCTCCTTCAGCAGCCACGACACGATCGGACCTCAACTAAAACTCAAACGAAGAACATTCATGTAGACTGAAGGCATGATGGGCTGTGGGAAGCCTATGAATAAACTACAGATTACCTTCCGTTTCATGGCTCGGTGTCAGAGAGGGCAGATTCCCCTCGACGAGAGCTATGGGCACTCCCCCCTCTCTCTCTCCAACTATTATAGAAGCTGCTGCCTCTTGCGCAACCAATACAGTAGGAGTGGCAGCAACTGCAAAGGAAGAATTAGCCAACGCGGCCAGAGCAGAAATTAAGTGCGAAGGAAGGAAGAATATACCTTTCGTCATGGGCGTCTTCACATGAGAAGCCTCGAATTCTTTAAATGACACTGTGGGCGGGGGAACAATTACCGGTTCCAGCTCTGTAGCCTTCCTTCGGTGGGCTTGTGTCACCCTAGTAACCGCCTCCTTTGCCTTGCCGATGGCCTCCCTCACCTGAGACCTTATTTGCTTTCGCAAATCACCAAGAGGCAATGGTGTCATGGTCGGAGCAGCCTCGGGAATCTCAAAGTATGTCGGCTTCCGAGCTCTTATTATCAACTCCCTGAAGTGTTAGGTCTCCTCCGAAGTGAGTGAGACTGCACATGTACAAGGGTGAGAATAACATATATTACAACAGAAGGAGAAACAGATCGGAAGACTAAAATAAAGAAATGAAAAATACTTGTTGCCCCGTATACAAAGGGGAGAGAGGCTAATAGAACAGCGGAGGCACTTTGTCTCTCAAAGTCGCCTCGCAAACTAGCCAACATATGTCTCCTATCATCTCACCTTGTTTAGCTAGCGACACCAAGTCCGGATGGCCGCGAGAAGACAAATGATAATATAATCCAAGATGGTCCAGCCCCCATCCATCAGCATATTTGCCACATCGGGTAAAGGACTGGTTAGAATAGGTCAATTTTCTTTCCCTTAATAATATGCTCCTTGATGATCATCTGCTTCTCTGGGGCGTACTTTCTTCTGTATTGTTGGACGGGCTTCATCGACGGGTCAAGGTTGAGCTTGTGCACCACCATCTCCCCAGGAATCTCGGGAAGATGCCCGTCAGACCATACAAAGATGAGAATGTACTGTGAAAGAAATCTTTATATTTCTCTCATACATTGGGTGGTAAATCAGCTCCAATTTTGACTTTGAGAGCCAGGTCACCTTTGAGGAATGCAGATAGCAATTTGCCACCAGGCCCTGATGCTATTGGTTCCTCCTCGGCTCCCCCAACCTCTATCTTTTTCCCTTCCGGCCTTATGGCATCGATCGAGATTACATAGCACCTTCTAGCTATTGGATAGTTACCTCGGACTTCCCCGATGGCGTATTTGGTGGGAAACTTCAATTTTTGGTGATAGGTGGAGGGCACGACCTTCGTTCGGCTGAGGATACCTCGGTCGAAGATGGCATTATAGGCTGACATCCCCTTAATCACTATGAAGTTAACCATAAACGTGACGGTCTTAGGAGGGGTACCGAGAGTGACCGGCAAGCTTACGGCTACCTCGGGATAGGTTGCCTGGTCGTTGAACCTGTAGAGGGGGGTTCAAATCCGGTGGAGCTTGGATGGGTTTTCACCCATCTTAAGAAAACACTCATACGATAGTAAATCAGGAGCACTACCATTGTCAACTAGTATTCTATCTATGTTACAATGGTTTATCGTAGTCGATATAACAAGAGCGTCATCGTGTGGGGTAATTATCCCTTCCAGGTCTTGGTCAGAGAACACCAAGGCCTGCTGCTCGCTCGCCGTTGGGGCTTTGGGGGGCTCAGAGGCCCTGCTCGCCCATTCGACGTGATGCTTCCTTCGTCGACTACTATCTCCTCCTGATGCCATGCCGCTGAAAATGACGTTGATGTGGACTCCGCGGGGTTGATTGTCAATTTCTTTTGGAGGGATGCCGTGATCCTCCCTTTGCTCAGACACGTATCGGGATAGGTGCCCCTGGCAAACGAGACACCGATCTCATCCTTGAGCTGATGACAATTTCCAATATGGTGTCCGTGGTCATTGTGGAACTGGCAATGCTTGCGCCAACTGTGACACTTTAGGTTGATCTTCATAGGCTCGGGTTGGCGGAGAAGGCCCGAGCCTTTAATGTCTTCATATATCTTGTAGATGGGGGCGAATAGGGGCGTGTACCGCTCAAATTTCTGAGGGGGCTTCCTGTGGTCTCCAACTTGATTCCGCCTTTTCACCTGGCCCGAGCCTTGCTCGGATGATCACTTCTTGTCCCCCTCTCGACCCGAGCCCGTTGGGCTGTGGCAGGCACTGAGGACTTCCTCGCACTCTGCATGGCGTAGGGCTAGGGTCACCAGATCGGCTGGAGAGGTGGGTGGATGAAGGACCAGCTCTCGCTGGAGGTTCTCGTCGCGGGTGCCTCTGGTCAATGTAGTGATGGCTGAGACAACATCCAGGAGAGGGATACGTAGGGCTTCCGATTTAAATTGGTTGATATAAGCCCGTAGCTTCTCCCCCTATGCATGTTTTAGTGTCAGCAGCCCTGCAACTGATCTGGGAGGGCCGCTGCTGGCGAAGCTCTCCTTAAAAATCCTCCCAAATTGTCAGAAGTCATGGATACTATTGGGGGCAAGTGCTCGGAACCAGGCCTGAGCGTGTTGGACCAGGGTGGTCACGAATGCTCAGTACTTGATGGCGTCTGAAGCCCCGTGTAGAGTCATCAAGGCGTCAAAGCTATCATAGTGGTCGGCTGGGTCTCCCTGGCCGTCATATGACTTCAAGGTTGGTAATGAGACCCTGGGGGAGATCTCGGCCTTCAAGATTTGGTCAGAGTACGGGGATTGCTCCTCATCCTCCTTGATGGACGTCTTCTGTAAAGCATGGAGGGTGTGCTCCTGCTCCGTAAAACGTCGCTCGAAGTCCCTTAGATGGAGGGACAATTCTGGTCGTCGCTGAGCTGAGGGGCTAAGAGGGTGCCCTGACGGGCTGCCTCATCGTCGCTCGGGGGCGTCGGTCTCCGGGGGCTACTAGCACACCCCGAACCTTTCTCTCCTCGGAGTGGAGGATGCTTCTCACTCTGGAGGAGGGGCCTACGAAGGTCCTCCTGACCTATTATGCACAAGCCATCATCCCCGGAGGGTGAAGCGGCCTCTGGCAGTTTGTATGGAAGCTTCTCCATGGAGGGGGGGGCTTTCATGGGGAAGTCAAGACTTCTCCTCCCTAGCCACTTGGATCCTCATTAATTGCACGAGGATATCCAGTTTGGCATTGAGGGTTTGGAGAGCGTCAAAATTCCCATTGGGAGGTTGCGCCCCCGTAGCTGGTGGAGGCAGTTCGCCGGCGTAGTGGTTGCCTTCAGAGGGGAGGCTCCCCGTGGGGTGGGAAGGCACAGGCTATCCTTCTCCTCCACCCATGGTGCTTCCCTTACCGTCGGCGGTCCTCCTACTAGACCTTCTTCACACCATTATGGCTCTTCGCTCGTTTCCCACAGATGGTGCCAGATGAAGCGACATGATCTCGTGTTGATCCTGAGCCGTGTGATCTTGGAAGAATCCTTGGTCACGGTCACCACGTCTGTATGAACTGCAAAGAAGGAAACGGGTCAGAGGTTCCCAGAGATGAATCCCTGGGAAAAATCCACCGATGCTTAAGTCAGTGAATAAGGTAGAGCACAGGTGCAGGGGGAGATGGTAGGAGGAAAAAGGGGCGCGAGATTGTTCTCCACCAAGAAGTGTGGTGGTTCTCACTCAGGAATGTTGCTTACCTCTCCGGAGGGTCTTCTAGGGTTTATATAGCAATCCGTTTAACATAAGAATCCAGGGGGTTCGAAGGGAGTTGAGGGGATCCCGGGGGGTTACGTCCTCATTATAGGCTCTTTATAGCATGAGGACTCTTGCTCTCCCTTATCCCTTGGAGTTCCCTGCTCCTTAAAGCTGCACAACGGATGCTTGGGTGAGCTTTCGACAGTCGGTCTGAGCCTGGGACGCCAACTGGGGGTCTTCCCGAGCGGTGGGCGGGTAACTCGAACAGGGTGCTTTGGACCCTCATAGGGGCCTTCCCGACCGACTTGTCGCTCAGACTTTCAGACCCGGCGGTCGCCTAGGAAGTGCTGATCCGAGTGGGTTTTTGGTCTTGGAATAAGTGGGCCCAGAATGAGGCTGTCACTTTGGGAAGCTGGACCCGGTTCGGTCGAATTGGACCTAGTTGGGCAGTGCCTTTCGGGCGGTTGATTTTCCCCCTCTCCACACGTATTGTAACATGTTCTACAAGGTTGATGCACATTCTATAACATGCTTTACAAGGTCTGTGCACATATAGAGTCTAAGGTCTGTGCACATGTAGAGTTGGTGCACATGTAGAGTCTAAGGTCTGTGCACATGTAGAGTCGGTGAACATTTAGAGTCTAAGTCTGTGCACATGTAGAGTTGGTGCACATGTAGAGTCTAAGGTCTGTGCACATGTAGAGTCGGTGCCCATGTAGAGTCTAGGACTGTGCACATTTAGAGTCCAGGGTCGGTGCACATGTAGAATCCAAGTCATCAGGTCTGTGCATTGAGCCCGTATTTTAAGGCATCTACATTAACATACATTCTTTTGATCTGATCATCCGATTTTTGTGAAATTGGCTAAGTATGCATTCTCCTGAGCAATAATGATGAAAATGGTGTTTGATGAAAGACTTTATTTCCTATTGATAGGGATTCAATCAAACACTTAAAGGACAAAGAGTAGCAAAGACTTAAGTGATCATGTGATCCCAGAATTGAGTTAAATAGACACGTGATCCAAAGCGGCCAACTCTTCAAGAATGATCAACCACGTGGTATCGCCTCATTTTCAAGATCTGACATGTGAATCAACTCAAGCCACTTTTCTGAAAGGCTACTGGCGAGAATCCTCCCTCCATGCACTGGAGTGAAACTGTGCGGGGTCCACATGATCCAGTTCACTGGTATATAAAGGGGGATCTCTGATAAGATGAAGATATAGAAGTTGAGAGAAGTGAATAAGGAAGATATAGATACACTGAGAGGAAGACAACAGAAGAAGAGAGGCAATAGAAGGAGAAGAGAGAATTGAGAGCTGTGAGTGTGAGAGAGAAAATTACTGGAGAGTGAGAGAGTAGGCTGCAGAAAGCAGAAGAAGTGCCAGAACAGAGCATCAGAGAAGAGGAGAAGAAGTGATCGCTGCAGAAGTCACGATTTCTAGATCAGATCTAGAATCGTTTGCTCATTTTTGAGCTATATTATTTTACATGCTACATTTGATTATCGTTTTCAGTTCTTAGTGTTGAGTCGGATGACTAGCAGATCTAGAGGGGGGTGAATAGATCTACCCCAAATTCTAGCCAATTTAAAGCACTTAAGATGCAGAATTAAAATGCTAAGGCAAACACCACCAATTCAACAAGATTTCACTCAAGACCAGGAAACGGTCAACCAGATGAAGTTGTACTTGGTGGAGGTTCGAATAAAGCTCTCCTCACACAAGGTTAAGTTTTCCAGATAGGCATAGTCTATCCTTCTGACTAAACCTTTGGATATACTCATATACAGCACTGGTTGAAAGTTCAAACAGAAACGAAATATATCAGGAATTCGGAAATCTGTTCTAAGCATTCAACGAGTTGCAGTATGAAGAAGATGTAAAATCACAGACAAGAGCATACGCACTGCAAAGAGGTTTTTAAGGTGGTTCGATCTCAATTCAGAGATCTACGTCCACCCCTTACTCAATTGAGTAAGGCTTCTGCTGACACACAGCTTGAAAACTGCTGATCCACAGCTTTGGGGAATAGATCTCTACAAACCGTTGATCCACAGCTTTGGGGAATAGATCCCAGACTACTGAGCCTCACAGCTTGCTTCCAAGGAACACTTCCTTGCCGCTGACACACAACTTAAGAAATCATAGTAAAACAAAAAATAACAAGAACAAAGTCAAAGAAAACTCAAGACGATCTGTAGCTCACTTCGAGCAGAACGACTCTAGATTTGATCCAGAAGTCGAGACAAACAAGGCTCTACTCACAGATCTCTTGAACACTCACAACTCTCAAACTACTTCTCTACTTTCTGATCCCCTGTTAACACCTCAGCTCTCAGAATGACTGGCTCTTCCCTCTCTTCTCTCTCTGCTGAACTCTGGAAGACTCAGAACTTCTTCGATGTGCTTTACTCTTCTTCTATTCTCCCTATCGTCTTTCTTCATTTGAGTGATCCGGCCTCTATTTATAGGCTCGTGAGAGATTGGGCGCGTGGAACACACGTTCCCGCCCAAGGAATTTTCAAAGAATGCGTCGTTGGATGTCCACGTGTCAAACGTTGGGGAACCTGGTTGCAGAGACCGCCAGAGTCTGCTGGGACTTCTTCCACCAGGTCGATGCTGCCACCTTCAGAGTACCGACACCCGGTCGTGTTCCATGAGTGACACCTGAATATGTGAAGTGGTGGAATGCCCGGACGGCCTTCTATCGGTCTCACAAGACCGATTGCTGGGACGGGGTGGAGAGAAAATTCTTAAGCCGACAGCCCACGCCCGTTCTTGATGTCGAGCCAGAGCACCTCCTACGCCTATGGCGTGGCAAAAGTAAGGACGTGGCCGACTATATGATTGCTCGTGAAGCGGCCCGAGAGAGCAGACCGGCGCCACAGGCCAAGTTGTCTTCGGTGGCGAAGGATGACTTCAGGAAGACTTTGCGGGACCTTTGCCACGTTAGCTCAGACCGCCTGGAGCTGATCAATTACCTGTTGCCGGCGGAAGAGGAGGGCACCCCTGCGACCAGCTGGCGGGCCGAGAAGGACTCGATTTGCCCCTACCGCACCTTCGTAAGGAGGGATGAGCGGAAGCCGTAGAATTACGTGGATACCACCTGGCTCTATGTCCTCCTGCGGGTGCACGGTATAACAACCGAAGCTCGGTCGGTGGCCATCTTGGGGCAGCAACTGCATGTGGCCTATCACTACGCCGACGGATGGGGAATGGATAACTTCAATCTATATTGCCATCTATCAGCCAAGAAGCATGTAGACTTGGCCACCCTCGTCGACCGCTGCCGGACGATCGGGGACGTGTCTTGGTTAGTTCGGGAGGTGGCCCGTTGGGACCAGATGCCCTCCCTGAGCTACTGGCCAATCACGCATCGATTTTATGCTGGCCCTCATGGTACGTACTACTGCGCACATACATTACATCTTCTTTTACCCCCGCTGGTCATTATCGCGTCCTTCAGAACACTGAATGGTAACTAACTCCTTGCTCCCCTAATTTTCTTTCCGTCGCAGACCACCCAGACAGCACCCAACTGGCGACGTACTGCAATCTCCTCCGGCAAGCGGAGAAGCCGGCCTATTTTGAGGAGGCACCACCGGCCCTGACCAGGACTCCGTTACCCCGTCCTGCGAAGAGGCCCTGGGTGAAGTCGCCTGTGAAGAAGGCCCTGGGCGAGGCATAGGCCACCGAACGGCGGGAGGCTAAGCGCCGGAGGGCGAAAACTGCCAAGTCTGCAGAGACCGTTCCTCCACCGCCTCCCATCCCATCGTTCGAGGAGTTTGAGGTTGGTCGGGCCGAGCCGAGCCAACCCACAGGTGAGATTTCGCTTGTCAAGATTCTCCTTCAGGTGGAGTTTATCTTCATCTTAGCACGGGCTGCTCACACCCGGATATCTTTTATGTTCATCAGCTAGGGAGGAGCCTCCGCCTTCACCGATCCCCGCTACAGGTGAAGTCTGGGTCGGGTCCGAGCCGCTATCCACTCCCACCACTTCGCCCAGGGCTGCTGGAGAGCCTCAGGAGAGGTTGCCCGTGGAGAAGGCGCTTGCTGCTACCAAGGCGGCTGTGCGGCAGGAGGTCGAGCAAAAGAGGGCGGAGGTCTTTCGGACAACTTCAGCTTCCCCGCCTCCATCAATCCCTTCCTTTGTAAAGTTTGCCGCACCCCGGGCCGAGCCGAGTCGTCCCGCAGGTGAGACTTTTGGATGCCGACGCTTTTCAGGGTCGAGCCGCTTTCCCTGGGAAAATTCATTGTACATGCCTGACGTGCGTGTTTCCTTCTCCCAGCCGAAGCGGAGGAGGCGCGTTCCGTGAGGGTCTCCGGCAGGGTGGTCAGTCTGCAGGAGCTAGAATAGAGGAAGGCTGAGGCCGAGAGATTCGTGGCCGCGTTCGCGGTCGCTCAGGCCCAGCGCAGCCAACCCACAGGTTGGATTTTTTTTCTTTGGCCGACTGTTTCGCCTGACACCCTTTCGCCTCGTGAGATAAGGCCTTTTATGCGGGTTTCTTCCTCCAGTCCCTGCAGAGGAACCGGTACCTGCTCCTACTCCGGACGTGGGTGAAGTTGTTGAACCTGGGGTTGCATTCTCTGTAGAAGAAACGATCCTCGGACCGCCTCTGGCCGTGAGGGTCGAACAGGGTAATTCTCTCTACTGGTGCGGCTAACATGTTTTCTCTTCCCCCTTTTATTCGCTAGGAGCCCGAGGACTTTTCATCTAACCCAAATGTTTCTTCATTTGGTAGCTCCCCTCGCACCCCTTCCCGATTGGGTGCAGGCTCGAAAAATCCCCGAGCCGACGAAGGCATACACAAGAAGGAGGCTGAAGTCTGGGAAGTCACTGTCGCCTAGTTCGCGTGAGGAGGAGGCTGTCGGTGACCAAGCGAGAGTTTCTTCCCTGACAAGGGAGGAGCCTATCCCGGCCAAGTCCTCCTCGAGTGAGAAGGTAGACTACAACTACTCTTCTGATGAGACGGCTTCGGGCGGGGATTTTGTAAGTGTGAGCCCGTTCACATGGGGCCCCTTCTTGCGGCCAACCTCCCATCCTCTATCTCTTATCATTGGGTTAACTGTCAGGAGCAGATCCAACCGAAGACCGCGAAACCTCCCGTGCCACTCAGTCTCCCCTCGACTTTTCGTAAAAGGCGAGTGCACGGTGCCGCCTTGAGAAAGATACAGCCATGAGAGGAAGTGCCCAAAGTACGCTAGATTCCAGCATCCCCCCCGTCGCCTTATCCCACCCCTCAGTCTGGTCACCGCACACATGTGCACCTGCGGCCCACACCCGTCGCGTGTGAACAAAAGGATGGCACGCCCAGTGGGATGTCTCCCGCCTTCATTCTTTTTGCTGGAGAGAAAGTCTATGCCAACCTTGAAGTCTTGGTGCCCTTTTCCTGCCCTTGCAGGAGAGGCAGGAGAGAGCACTTGTTCGCACTTCTCAGTAGCTTCCAGTTCGCGCTTCAGTTGCCAGACTTCGCTCGATGACCGCCAACAGCCATTGCCCCTGCCCTGTCCAGTGCATCGGTAACTATGGCGGCCGTCACCTACGGTCCCATCGTCATCGCCACCCACGCATAGGTGGGTTATTTGGCGGTGCTGATTGCCTTCAGCAGTTTTGCCCCGGTCATTGGATCACCCTACTTCTTGGGTGTGGTCCCCGTAACTGCTCCGTAGCCACCCCTAGCTCCTGTGCTATTTGGCGCTATAGACACGTCACATCAGTCGCCAGTCTCAGCAGCTCGTTTGACTGTCAGACTCGGGCCTTCCGCCACCGGTCCCTGTAGGGGTCCCGAACTAATTCCCACCTGGGCAAGCACCAGCCCTTGGGCCCAGTCTCGACTGACTCACAACGTGACTCCCGTGCCCCAAGTTTCAGTCGCTACTATGACAGTTCGCTTGGGCTTTCAGCCTCGAGCCCCAGTTAAGTTGGCATCTAGTATGGGTCTCCACCCCAAGATGCTTGGCTTCCCAGTACCCCACTCTGGCTTTCAGCCCCGAGCCTTAGCCAAGCCAGCTCCCCGCACGGGTTCCCAAACCTGGGGGCAAGGTTCCCCAGCATCCTGTGCAAGTTTCCCAACCTGAACCTCTGAAGAGCAATCGCCTCACCCGAGGCTTCAACACTCGATTCGAGGCTTCTCGATATGTAGACCGGGTGCACAACCCCTGGGTTCCCCAAGGTTGACACCCGGCATAGGTCATCTGTGTCGGGCCTCGGACCTCCCAGCTTCGCTACGAGGGCACATTCCCCACAACTTAGTGACGCCGACTCCCAGCACGGGTCTTCCTCTATGGGACGCGGTGACCCCGATGGTGATCGGAGGTTCTTCATCTTACCTTTCGATCCCCCCAGCTCTCGATCTAGGCTCACAGCCTTGGGTTGCCAGTATTCCTGCACCCCCTACAGTATTGGCTTCTGGCGCAAGCACGTCATTGCGAGCGTCTGCAACACTTCTATTGGCTCGGGTGAGGGTTTACACTCAAGCCACCTGGCCGTCGGCCTTCACTACAGACTTCATGTCTTGGGGGCTGACGCTAGTATTTTCGGTTGGCGGTCTTGTGTCGCCAGTAGCCACAGGCCGAGTCTTCTCGGTCTACCACCTTGGAGGCGGCTCCCCAGAAGAAGAGTCACCATGGCCATAGAGGCAGGCGACTTGCCGCTGCTACTAGTAACTCTAGCAAGTCCATCCTTGTCAGTGATTTGTGGATTTGCCTCGACGGGGGTGAGCCGATTATATCGCTAGAGCGGATCATCTCTACGGTTCCTACCACCAATCGCTTCAGCCTCCTGCGGCAGATGAGAGAGGACAAAGCGGAACATAGAAGGGCGGATGCTCCCACAGCTGCCCAGAGACATCAGCACCAACTCGATACTAGAGGTCCCCAGTCCCATCGGAGAGACGGTAATAAGGGAGGCCAACAACCCGACTTGAGAAAGATCTGAGTTGCCCTGGAGGAAGCTCAAGCCATTCGGAGGGTGTGGCTTAGAAACCCCCTCTGAGAGCTCAGACGTGGCGCCAAGCAAGACACGGCTGATCCTACCACCACATTGCAAGATGATGCCTAGTCATCTAGTGCCCCTCGTCTGAAGAGGCGGAGGCAGAGACAGGCTCGTTTCGGGCCTCACCAGTAGCCAGCCCCAAGGTCTCCCCAGGTGGATACCGTAACGGAGACTGCCCTGCAACATACCTCGATCTTTGACAGGCTAGAGGCACCCGTCCGCCCCAAGAGGCACTCCCAGAAGAAGCGGACGGTCCCGCTCCTCAATGATGTGGTCAGGGTGTTCACATGTTATGCCACCGGACACCAGCCTGATGCTCAGGCCGATGGTCTGAACCAACCTATATCTCAGCTCAGGAGGCCGCGTCACCCGACTCAGTCATCGGCTCTGGTCGACCATGTCGGCACCTCTGCCAGACCTCAGACATCGACACGAGCGGAGGAGTTTCCCGTTGAGAATCGTGTCGCCCCTACCAATGCGGAGCCTATCATGCCCCGAACAAGGTGAAAATATCAACGCGTGAACAGTTATACAAGCGGGTCGATCAAGAGACTCAGATAATGAGTACGAACAATAAATAGACAAAATCAAATCTTTATTTCATAATCTGACATTTCCAACAAACATCCTTCAAGGAAAATACTTTAATAAATTCAATTAAATACCTAAAAATACCTGAAAATTTTTTAAAAATAGCCAAAATTCACCGGATGAAACCTAGATCCACACCATTAAGGATCCGCTAAACTACGGGTGTTACAGTGAGTGTGGGCACAGGAGGTGATGTCCCCATCAAGGCTGGCATAGAGTGTATGGTGGCAGAAAATCACCCGGGTTGGCACCCCCTCGTGACGACTCAGCTTGCATCTCCAGCTGTTTAGATGCTGAGGTCTGTTCTCCCTACTCATGCAATTGTTTCTTCAAGAGCTCTATCTCCTGTTGATATTTCTGCAACAGCATTTGCACTGATGGATACAGGGTTGTCACACTAGAAATGCCTTCAACCATTTCTCCTGAAGCATCTTCAGGCGAGGTGGTTAGTAGAACCTCATCTTCTTTTGACGTCACTACATTAGCAGTTAGCATAGTGACCCCCATGAAAACCACCTATTTTCCTTTCACCGCTTTCAACATTTCTTTCACGGCCTCGCTCCTCCGGGTATTCGGCCCTAGCCTTTCGGTTAATCGGGCCAGTTCTTGGGGCTATTCGGGTAGACTCCCATATCTGTCAGCCACTCCGGCCATGTTGCAAGTAACAACCTGGATTCCCTTACTTGGTCTGCAGACTTTCCTCTTTGTTCGACCGGGGAAGGTCAATCTCTCAAAAACTAATATTCTTCTTTTCTCCTCCAGCTGGGGAGGGGCTTCATTGGCCTTGTTATCCGGGCCATCTTTGTACCCATTATCATTCACGGATGATGTCATTTTTCTTTCTCCTTCTTCTTCACCTGTAACTGGCAAATAATCTACCTCTTCAGCCACTATCGCTCGGAGCAATCGCTACTGGCCTAATGAGGGGTTTCCCAAACCCCTAAAATAGCTTTTGACCATATCGGTCATTTCTTCTTGATCATGTCTTTGGTGGACGATGAGGGATAGCTGCCGACCTCGCATCGGAGGGATATAAGCCAGTCGGGCTATCCCAGTAGGTTGATCAAATCTCCTTCCCACTGTCGGGATATTGGCCTGTCGGGTGTAGGCCTTAAAAGCAACACGACGTGGGTCATCCATAGCCGTCTCATCTCTTCTTGGGCCCACGCCCCTCTCATTCCTTCTCCCTACCTCCACGGGCCCGGGGTTACGGCGAACAGGTAGATCTTGGTGAACGGGCTGGATCTTTTTAGGTGTTGGATACCCTGGGGTGCAATTGGATCTAGAAGGGGGGGTTGAATTGATCTTGTCAAAAATTATGGCCCAATTAAAAACTTAACTAATTTAAACATAACCCACTTCTATAATGCAAATGAGATACTTTTAGGCACAATATGTAGCGGATCAAAAGAGAGTAGCTCAAATGGAACCGACAGAGGACAGTGCACAGGTTGCTGAGGTTGACACTCCTAGAAGGTGAGGTCGACACTCCTTCAGAGCAGCTTCAGAACAAGGTGAGATCTGTTGCACTGGTCAGCTGGGATCACAATACACATCAACTAAGTAAGTGAGCTGACATTAGTGCTAGAGTGTCTGTTAACAAAGATAACTCCCCTGGACCAGAGTAGACTCCCTAGTGCCTGTGTGCAAGGTTACAGTAGGAAACTGAGGAAATATAGGTGTGGAGTCAGGGGCAAGCGATGAGCATGTAAGACAGACAGTGTGCAGATCAGAAGGCTAGAGTGTGCGATGAAAATCAGTTAGGATGGAATACGTTGGATCTCATGTGAACCTGTGAATGGGGGTAGAGGATATGGAGCAAACACACAAATCACAACCCATTGGACAAAGATTTTTAAGGTGGTTTGGTTGCATCCCCGCAACCTACATCCACCCCTCACTAACCCTGACGAGGCTTCACTACACGCTGCAAACGCAGCACGGGGACAAGCCCCACGGGGATGAACCCCAACCACACACACAGGGACGACGCCCCAAACACACACACACAAACAAAGACACCCCCCCACACATACACACAAAAATAAAGAAAATATGACACGCTGCAAGTGCAGCAAGAACACACGGGGACACAACCCCAAGCACACATGGCTAGACTCAGCCTAAGACCTACCTCCAGTCTCTGAACAAAGCACCAGACACACTACTATACACACAACAAAACACATTGTTCAGAGATGTGAGATTACAAGGAAACACAAGAAACAAAGACAAGGAAAAACACTCTGTGGCTTCAGAACAAATCTGGAAGCTCTATGAGCAGATCTGAACACTGGTTCAATCTGAACTCTCCTTTCTCAGATGCTGGCTGGCTGCAATGCTGGTTGCTCTTCCTTCTCTCTTCTTTCCCTTCTCCTCTTTAGAACACTGGCCTAGATCAGACCAGAGTTGGGCTGCACACACACTCCCCTTTCCCTCTTCTCAAAGTTGCTTCTTTGAAAACTTAAGGAGATGTGGGTTTTCTTCTAAGTCAGCAACAAAAAAAAATAGCAGCAGCTTCAGCAGAAGCTTCAGGTATTTATAGAGGAGCTAGTGGGAAAAATTCCCTCCAAGAAAATCTTAGGAAACTAGTTTCAATATGGTTTACTTCAATTCCAACTAGGTTGATGTTTCTCCCCACATTTTGGGCTAACTAATCCTAGAGAACTTCAAGGTACAACCAGCCCAGTTACCAAAGTGGGAATCTTTTGGTATCGGGGACTTACGGAGGCCTGAGTTTAGGAATTTCTAGTCCAATGAGAGGAATTCTCAATTAGAGGATCCTTCCATCACCAAGAGGGGGTAAAGATCTCCTAAAAGGTGTGGGAAGAGGAGGTCTCCCAAGTCAAATGCCCTAAATGTGCAAAACTAATGCAAAAGAAAGGAAAAACACATATATGAATAGTAACATGTAAAATGCATGCAAAACAGGCAGAATAGGGGGGTTTTGCGGAAACACAGGGAATTGGCGTTTGGGACAGTGGGCATAAATTTTGAAATTCATGTCCACTGCCCTGGACACAATTTTTGTATTTTTTACAGAACACGGTCTACTACAGGACCATGTTCAGAAGAATGCGATTCTGTGGCTGACTACGTTCACCATGTGTTCTGCAGCCAAAAAGGTAAAAAAATGAAGAAATTTGATGAAAGAAAAGAATAAAACACTCACAAAGCTCCACATAAATTATGGCAATCAATAGGAGATAACATGAAGCATGGCATGCTCAATTTTATTTTATTTTTAGGATAAAGAAAAGGAATTTTCTAAAAATCTAACAAGTTGGAATCACTTGGGGAGGAGGGTGTGCATGCGGTGCACGAGGGATAAAAATAATAAAAAGGGGAAGCGCTATGTGGAGCACAAGGGGGAGATGCACTGTGGGTGCAAAAGCGAAAGGGCACAGGTAGGTGCCATGTTGGGAGGGGAATGAAAAGAAAAACATGAGGGGTCCTACCGTGATCGCCAATTTGTAGGTCTTAAGAAAAATCCACAAAGATATAAAAATTAATTAATAAGTGAAGATGACGCAGGACGGGACCTGGTCGGAGACTAGGACCTAGTGGACAGCAAGCAAGGCCAAACAGGCCGGGCTGGACACAGCGGACAGACACGCGGCACACTCAAAATTTGTGTGTAACCCGACGATGGGGAGGAGGGGCTTTGTCCCACAAGTCATCTACGTGGTCAGAACTCATGAGGTGGGTCAGTGAAAGGCCGACCTGAAGGGGTGGGAGCACCCAGATTCAGTTGTGGCAGGCCTCATGCCCGAGGGCACATTGGGGTTCGCTCTCTCGCATGGCAACAAACTGACGTGTAATGGGGGTTAGGATCAGGCTCTCTCTCATTGTCGGTGTGAGCTCAAAGGGAATACTAGAGAACAAACCACAGGAGAGTAGGTGGTCAGCCATTGACCCTGCCCAGCCTAAAGAGGCCGGCGCCGGTCTTAGATGAAGGCGAGCCGGGAAGCGTATGCACCCGGCTAGCACGCTGCGTCGATGAAGCTTCCGGTTGGACCTACTAGTACAATCAAACTAAACCACTCCATGCAGGGAGGGGGGAGCTCAAGGATGGGGCATGCTGTACAACACTTACCCTCGCACAGGAGGGGGGAACACGGGAAAGGGAATGATGAACTAGCACCTTGCATACAGTTCTGCTGGACAGAACCAACTTGTGTCTCCTGGTACGTTGCGCACAGAGGTTCAAAGAGGATGCTGTCAGAGTTTAGATGGAGTTGGGGAAGTGCAGAGGTGCTCCAAAAATTTTGGTGTTGTTCCAAGGTCACAGGAGGGCGGGGAAGGTCGAAAAAGATGACCTGCGTGAATCTGTCCCGCAGGACAAGTCTGCACAGTTGGCATGCAAAGGCTGGTGCGCCCTCCACAGAACTCGGAACGAGGCGAGACCAGCGGAGATGGAAGCAGAACTGAGACATTCACGTACCATCAAAATTTAGGTGGCATCTGAACTTTGAGCAAAGTGTGGTCATCTCTGTAGTGAGGATCTATTTTATCGGTGTACAAATAGGTAGGGCTGCGGTGCGCGGGGTGGGGTGACCAGCACGAAACTCCAAACGCGATCAGACAACTTGGAACTTCTCCTAGATGTGGAAAGGAATGCCCCAGAGAAAGGGCTCAGCCGGGATCAGCAGGGAGGGCGTGGCACGATCTGCACCCCCGGTTAGCGACCTGGGTGAATAGACTCATGCAGGCCTTGTGCAGTCGCACGAAAACTTTTGCCACAAGCAATGCTGACGTAAAAACAATGTGAGATCACTTCTGGATTGAAGCTGACTCAAAGTATAACAAACCCATAGAAGGTCTCACTCAGATTCATGCCGTGGACGCTGGGGGATCTTCCGCAACCGGTGCTCCAGGTGCTGGCTCAGATCTGCAGGCAACAAATCAGGGAAAAACTCCAACACACTGAGAGGGGTCGATGTCGTGGGTTCCCAGAGTCACTGTGGGCGAGCATGGGGAGGGGGATGCATGGGAAGTAGTGGGAAAGGGGCTGAGGAGGGCTGTAGGGAGTGGGGTGGTAGGGGGCCGCGGTTAGGATTAGGGTTTATGGGGTGATCGCGGGTGGGCTAGGAGA
This sequence comes from Amorphophallus titanum, assembly GCA_024336825.1. NCBI lineage: Eukaryota > Viridiplantae > Streptophyta > Magnoliopsida > Alismatales > Araceae > Amorphophallus > Amorphophallus titanum. Next base: position 63,161,897 of record JANBPO010009603.1, on the reverse strand, counting down.
GAAAGGGGTGCAGCTACAAGTAGCATCCCAGCTTACCAGGAACTACCACTCGAGGTCATTGAACAGGCGATCAATGCCACCTTCCAACTACAACAATCAGAAGGTGCATGGATTGAGATCCAGGCAAAGAAGAGTCACCGACCTCGCCCTGCAAACACATTGACTCGACGACATCCCCACGGGGATCTGTCAGTGTCAATTCCAGTGCTTTCTCCTCCTCCTACTCCCCTGGAGGTGGCCATCACCAAGAAATAAGAGAGGAATAAAAGGAAGAATCTTAAGAGGCAGCTCAAGAAGCAAGCCAAACAAGCGGCCACCTTGCGATCCCCAATGGAGCTAATGCCTCTCCAGAGATTGCAGCAACTCATCGACAATTTGGAGGAATACATTCCTCTTCGCCCTACCGGGCCTATCCCACTCGATAGCTACATCCTGTGGGAAGAAATGTAGAAATGAGCTCACCTCAGAAACTGGGTCCAGGAAATGATCCAGAAAGTCAAAGAAGGCGAGACTCTTCGCATTCCAGAAGAGCTCTTTTTGTTCTATAAGGACAAAGAGATCACGATGGAACAGCTGCAATAGATGCTTCACAGCTACACTTGCAACATGGTGGCTATTCCACCTCCGGATAACATCAATGCCTCCTGACGAGGTGAGCCGGTAGCAGCCAGAACCCGACAAAGGATTGTAACTCCACTCATATTACAACCAGTCCCAGAACACACCGGCCGTGGTCGGGGTCGCGGTCGCGGACGCGGTAGAGGCCGTGAAAAAGTCCTTGAGCCACCTCTTCACCCGTCTGCCTTCGATCCAGAACGGGTTATCCACTTTCGAGGAGAACAACCTGCCCTAATCCCACTAGTGAAAATCTGGGGGAAACCTAGCATCTTCGATCCTGCTGGCTCCGAAAAGATCGCCGCCATCATTCCGGTCCTGGAAATAGTTTTGACTTGCCTTGCAGAACAAGCAAGGCCGTCTGACAAGGACGGGCTAGCCCTTCAGCCTTCCTCAGAAGAGCCGTCATTGGTATCTCTCTTCCAAGAGTCTGCGGGTGGCCAGAGTCAGCCCGATCCCAGTAACAAAGGCAAGGCAGTGCAACTCCCCGACAAGGAGCGGCGCAGCAGCCCACAGCAGATCCAGCCCGACATACTACCGTCACTGGAGGACCCTCGAGCTCGAGCTGACTGAAAGGTTCTCCACCAGATGAAGCGCTTCCCTGCCAGCATCATGATTTGGGAAGCCATCTCTTGGAGTAAAGATTTGAGGGAAACCCTTATCACGATACTCCAAGAGCCGAAAGTCTATGAAGTACACGCGGTAGAAATAAAAGCTGCCACGTACGAGGCTTTCACAGCCGCTGTCACCTTCACGGAGAAAGACTTTCTTCTCTCTCCTTCGTGCCATAATCGACCCCTTTAAATGAAGGTGAAAATCAACGGGCATGAAGTAAACCAGATCCTGGTAGATGCCAGTGCAGCTGTGAACATCATGCCCCTCAAAACATTCAAGACTCTATATCTGACCCCCTACCTCCAGAAGGTTTAGGCAGTCAAGATATCCGACTTCAATCAGAAAACTGAGGAGGGCCTCAGCCGAGTGGATGTTGACTTGGTACTCAATGATTTCGCCTCCATGGCGACCTTCTACATCATCAACTCCAGCACATCCTACAAGGTGTTATTGGGGAGGCCCTGGCTCCATGAAAACTAGGTCGTCCCCTCAACCCTCACCAATGCCTCAAACATATTAAGGATGGGGAACAACATGCAGTCTTCGCAGACCTATCTCCATTCACTCCAACAGAATGCAACCTGGCCGATGCAGCTCTCTACTTCAATGGAACCAGTCCCTTCCCCGTGATTAAGAGCAAGAGCAATGACTAGCTCTCAGAAGAAGAGGAGGATGACCTCTTCTCCGTTGACGAAGAGAAAGCCAAGCTTCATCGGCTACGTCTTAGCGCCAAGTCAACCATAGATCGCCCGGAGATACGTAAAGTCAATTTTGAGGCTAATCTTATTTGCCGAGCGATCGACAAAAGCATATGCCTGCCACCAAATTGCATTCAGCTCGTCTGTGCCTCAGACGAGCACAGGGTCGAGCAGCTCATGACGTTCATCGTCACTTACAGACTACAACACCGGTCCAAGAAAATGGCTAGAAGGGACAAGTCCATCATTTTTCACAAAGGAGACATGGTCCCTCAAACCCCACCAGAAGATGACTTCGGCTGGTCCAGGCGAGCCAAAAACGTCCCTCAAGTCATCCAAATTCTAGACGACCTGTCGCCTTGCATTCGGGAGATGTGCCTCAAGCAGCATATTCCCTAGTGGCAGGGCTACGCGCAGCGGAGATATTTCTACGATCTCTAGACACCCTCACAAATCTGGGGGCAACCCCCGTTCTCCCAAAAAGATACCAGAGGTCTTGGCTATGAACAAGACCTAGACTTCTGCGTCTACCATGTGGTCCACGCTATAACGACCCAGAGATCCGGATACTGATATACCGATAATATCGATACACCGATACCAAGAACTGGGGAAGCCACCCAAGAGGACTCTGAACTGGCGAAGTCAGAAGTTGCCGATCCGTTGTCAAGGCACCAAGCAAGCGAGGGCCTGCAATGAAAAAGGGAAAAGACAAAAGCCCTAGAAAAAGTCTAGATAGACCCAACACGACTAAAATGTCGTGCACACAACATAACACTGACCTCGGGCAAAGCCACAAAAGGGTTGACCCGAAAAGGTCACGACACTCGAGAAACATGAGAGTCATGCGAAAGTCACGTGTCACGTGTCTAAAGTACTCCCCTCACTAGAAGAACAGCCAGCTACGTCCACTGACGTCTTATGCTGCGCCTACAGGTATCTCATCTACGCTATCGCCTAACAGGCACGACAGAGACTACGACACTTTCAGAACCAAAACAAAACTATAGTCGCAAGTGACTGGATAGGGTAGCACCCATCGACGTCAGTCTAAGCCCCTGACCACGTGTGCACACACTGGCTCATCACCCTGAGCCAGGCCTCTAGCTAGTTTTCTCCCCCAGCAGATGCTACTACAAAGCGAGGGAGCCCACGGAAACTAGCTTAAAAATCGTAAATCGAGAAGTGCCCCGCTACAAAAGCTGACACACCGTAACATGTCGTAAGGCTATGACTAGTGGAGATAGACTTTAAAATGTGAGTGCCGAAGTATAGACAGGCTAATCATGCACTATCACCCGCACTACCAAGCACCAATGGCAGCACCGAAAACTACTGACAGACTCAAGATAAGGCAACTAGACCTGCTAGCACAATGATCCTCAAGTCACTGGACTCTAGGCCAAGATCGTTGCTCACAGTGAAACAACCGCCAATCAGTCCAATCCTAAGCTAGGAAAAATGACTCACCATAGGAAATGACTCACGGAGACCTAAGGGAACACTGAGAACCCTCAACAGACCTAGATACGTAGAACGACGTAAGATAGCACCTCCCTGCATCCAGAACCACTGTCTCGAACTGGATAGAACTGTCGAGACATACACAAGGTCATCTATCAACCATTGGATCACACCGAGTTGACCAGAACTTGGCAAAGACATTAAAAAGTAGTACAGAAGACTACTCATAGCAAGAACACTCCTGGCCACCTCATGTCATGGTCATAGCCCTCATAGGACATCAAGAGACATCCATGAGACGATAGGCAAACCATAAGGTAACGCCAAGATGCACGGAAACCAGTACGTCGGGAAATGATGCTCGGACACCATCCTAGAACACAAACCTAAGACAGATCGACACGAAACAAACCAATATGGCCAACCAAAAACACCAAGGGGATGGGCGGTTATAAGGGGGCCGCTCAAAGGGATGAACGGTCCATATGGGGCCACTCAAGGGGGATGAACGGTTGGGGACCAACCACACAACGGATAGACCCCTAAACGCTAAAGAGGATGGGCGGTTAGGGCAGGACCGCCCAAGGGGATGACCGGTCAAGTCTTGGCCGCTCAAGCCTATGACCCAAAATAGTTCTTGGTCAAAACGGTCTTGACCAGACCGCCTAACGGAATCGACATACTACAGTGCCAATCAAAACAGTCTTGACCGGACCGCCTAACGTGACCAACACTCAACTATTGACCAAGGGTCAACTGGGATAAATGGTCAGAGACTGGCCACACATCCCAATGGGAAGACAAGTGGCTAGAGACTGGCCACCCAAGTGGGGATAGGTAGACCCTACCGGGCCACCCATACCATGTGCGGTCTATCGTGGGGCCATACAAGCCCCAAAACCCATCGAAGATAAACGGTCCAGGCATGGCCGCCCATACCATGAACAGCACCTGGTTCGACCGTCCAATCGTGACAGTGATTAAACCATGGGGTTGGCCCAAACTTGGCCTTCCCGTGCCCCATTCGTGCCGAGACGAAGGGGATACAGCCATGGACACACATATAATCACATGGACTCCAACCGGAGTCAAAATGGTGCACGGATCGCAAGAAACAGGCAATTCTAATGAAATCACCCAAATGGGACAACCAGACTTCCCGGGCTCCCCACAGTCAAAGGGGACCGCCAATTGACACAAAATTGGTATCAATGGAATGCTGACGTTCCCAGGAGTCCATTGACTCCAACTGATCGCAAAACCATTGTTGATTTCTAATGAAGCCTATGAAACCCAAGAAACCCCAACGAGCCCGATCTCGCTCGTTCGAGCACCAAACGACGTGCAGGGACAGGGAAAATGGGGAGGAAGAGTGAGTGATCCATCTCCCTACCTCCACAGAAGAAACTACATGCCGAAGTGAATAATCCACGTCAAAAATTGCTAGGAACGTGAATGGCGCCGATCTCAAAATCCACCGACGGATCGCGCCCGCCACGCTCCAACCGCTGCCCCACCTCGCGAACCAATCACCCCAGCATGTCCACGCCTCGGCCAGCTCTCCACGGTTGCACGCCCTGTGTCGAACGGTGGAGAAACGGGAGATAATGGAGTGAGAGAACGTGAGGTTGAAAATGAGTAGGAGAGATAGTGGAGTTGAATTTATAGAAAGAAATCAGGAATTTTCTTAATTTCTGAAGCTCCCGCTCCCTCACCTCTCTTCTCCATCTCACTTTGTTTTTTTTTTTGCTTTTGTAGGATCTCTTCTTCTCTCCTTCTTCTGTGGTTATAGCTCCTAGAGGTGAGGAGGAGTCCGAAGAAGGGATTTTGGCTCTGTAGGGGCCCTTTTATAGGGACGCAGAGCCCTTGCTCAGAGGGAAACCTCCGCATTTCTTTTTGTTTTATTTTCTCCACTGTTGCTACTACCACTGGTGCTGCTGCTACTGGTGTCATTGCTTCATCGCACGGGGTGCGGCAGAGCAGGTGAGGAGTGGCCACTGGCGAAGCAAGCACAGAGTGGGCTGGCCGCCTCCCTCTGCTATGCGTTTGAGCATGCGTGAGCGTGGTCGTCTGGGCTGCGCATGCATGGCGGTGCCGTCCAGGCTGCAATGTGAATGAGCATTTAGTGCTCGCATGGGGGAAGGAAACGTGGGAAGGAAGAAAAGGCTCGTGCGTTTTCTTTCTATTTTCCTTTTTCCCCATTTTTTGATTTCTTTTCCCCCTTTTTTTCTTCTCCCACTCCATTTCATATATTGGGCATCCGCCCTTCTCATTTTATATTTTATCTTTTTTTTATCTCCAACAGTGTGATAGAGGAAAATCTTCCTTTGGATAGGCACGATTAGGATCGCGAAAGTCTATATAGATCCAGACCCTATCGTCCTTCTTCAAGATGTGACGATGTTAGCTATCCACTGCAGATATAGGACTACCCTGATGAATTTGGCCTTGTGGAGCTTGTCAACTTCCTCTTTGACTTTGAGGGTGAGCTTCAAATGAAGCCACCTTAGCTTTTATTTAACAGCTCTTGCATCAGGCTTTAAAATAAGGCGGCGTTCCACTAGTGAGGGATCTAAGCCCAGTATGTCCTCGTAGGACTAGGCAAAGGCATAAGGAAATTCTTTAAGTATTGCCACAATGGATGCTTCTTCTTCACTCTTCAAATTGGCACTTATCAAAATGATTTTTGGATTATCCTTGCCCAGGTTGACTTCCTTGGTTGATTTATCTACCGACACATTGGGCTCATCAAACCATTGTTTTGTCATCTTCCGACGCTGACAGTGGGTGACCGCAATGAGAAAGGGAATAAAGTGATAAGGGAAAATAAGGGAGTTGGTGTTATCTCGGGGATATTTTCCTTTGTGGCCATATGCCTCTCATGGTAGTGCCATACACTCGCCTTTTATGGAAGGCCGAGAGGGGTCAACTTGCACGACAGGTTTCCAGGAGGACCGGGTGACTGGACAGGGTGCGGGCATGCCAGTTGATTTCTTGATGATCCCCTATAGAACCAAAAGTTGACTGGGAAAGTGTCACCAAGATGTAGCACGTGGGCACGGGGTATCGGGCAACACATGGAGAGAAGGGAGATTCCATGGGTGCGAGTGCATAGACAATTGTGGGGATTCATGTACAGGATGCCTTCCCCACTGGCCGCAAGTAGCCAGTGTTTATTTACATCAGATTGAATCCAAACACTTTTGTTCTGTGTTGAAGAATAGCCTAGATATTTCTGATGCCATGGGTAGAAGACCAGGGGTACCCTGCAGCTATAGGGGGACCGTCACACTCGATTGGGAAGGTTAATTAGCTGGAGTTGGGGAAACCGGACATACGCTGAGTGGTGTGGAGGTGAGATTGAGGCACAGGTATGGGTATGCATATTCAACTAGTTTCATGCTTTATAGGTGCCACATGGGCCTTACAAGTGGGCCGAAAGGGCCAAATTACACCTGGTACAATCCGCAGGACAATTCTGACATGTGGGCCGGTCCCCAGGTTATTGAAGGATAAAGTGGATTATCCGCGTGTTTTTACATGGGGCTCTCCGCAAGGAGCTAGGGACGCGCCCGAATCGCCGAGGGAAGGCTAGACTGGATAGCAGGGGCGGACACTAGCTAGTGCCTGAGGGAGACCAAACGTGACTCGAGATGAGTAGTTGGGTACGGGTCCTAGAAGGCGAGTGTCTTCATATTGGGGAGTTAGGGCAGGTCTCGGGAATGTTGCTTCCGGGCTAAGGTCCTACTAACTCAGGTCAGCGGTCGGGACCGTTGGTGGCTAGCTCGGTGTTAGTGACGGGCACGTGGTCCGATGGCAGGAGTAAATTTGGCATTATGGTGTGCACGTTGTCATTATAACGCGTCATACATAGGTAGACCTGATGTGCGGGTGTGTTCGCCATTATCATAACATCTCATACACGGGGGGATGGACTTGAGGGAGATAGCTAGACACCATGTGAGGGGAGTACATTTGACATACTCTCGATGTATACGAGTCGATCAACAAGCCACCCAACACGTGCTTAGATCCTTGTGTTCTTCACCACTTTAGTCCTTGAGTGCTTGTAGTTGAGTGCCTTTGGATGTTTGTGTGTTGTCTATGCCCCTTGAAATTCTAAGGGAGGGAATTCAAAGGCGAATATGAAGGGTCATGGGGGGTTTACATAGGCTGGACTGGAGGGGGAGAGCTGGTCGGCATAAACTCCCTCATATTTGTAAAAAATATTTTTTCTCCTCACGCAAAAGGTGGCATTTCGGATAGGCTTAACCTATCTTTCCAGCCACGCATTTCTATATACCTATTGATTAATGACTAGAGAGCATGCGACAGATGAATATATCAGATAAATAAAATGCTGACAGTAGATGATCCTAAGCATTCATCTAATCGTAGTAAAGAGGATATAAGCAATCACACACAAGACAGATCAATTTTTAGGAGATTCGATCTCGAGCTTGAGATCTACGTCCACCCCTTGCTCAACTGAGTAAGGCTTCCACTGCAAAACTTGAATCCGCTGATCCATGGCTTCGAGGATAAGATCCCTACAAACAGTTGAGCCTCACAGCTTGCTTTCCCATTGAGCAACACAGCTTGCTATCCGAGGATTACACCTTGCCGCTGAGCACCACAGCTTGCTCTGCTGATACATAGCTTACAGAGAATTCAAAAGGAAAACTAAGGAACAAGGAAAATAATGACAGAAAGACAACTGTAGCTCCACTGGAGCAATTTGACTCTGGATCATATCTAGGAGTCAAGATAGCAACTCTACCTCTCAATCTCACTACCCACTTAGACTTTCTTCTCAGACTACGCACTCTATTTTTCTTCTCTCCTTCTGCAGCAGGCTTTTTCTCTCTCAAACTTTTCTCAGACTCCTCTCTCTCGAACTCTAATACTCTCTTGCTCTTTTTCTGATCTGTTCTGATCTGCTTCTCTGCTCGAATTTGAGCACTCGATCACCTTTTATACAGGAGAGCACAAGTCTTGAGTCCTACGAGCTTTTCAAATTTTAGGCATGTGGAAGACATTGTATGCAAATTCTATTAGGGGCAAATGATCGTCCCAATTCCCCCTCCATTCAATGCTGCATGCTCTTAGCATATCTTCTAAAGTCTAGATAGTGCACTCAGATTGCCCATCAGTCTGAGGATGGAATGCCGAGCTGAACCGCAACTCTGTCCCCATAACTTGCTGTTAACTCTTCTAGAACCATGCTGTGAATCAAGCATCTCAGTCAGAGATGATGGATAAAGGTGCACCATGCAACCGAACGATCTCAGTGATGAACAGTTTCGCTAAAGACTCGATTGTAGTCTACTTGTTGATGTGCGGATTTTGTGAATCTATCCACAATTACCCAGATGGTATCATGTTTCCTTCTTGTCATGGGTAGACCCATCACAAAGTCCATTGTGACATGTTTCCATTTCCACTGTGCCATCTCATTGGTCTGGAGAGGACCGCCAGGTCTTTGATGCTCAATCCTCACCTGCTGACAGGTGAGGCATTTGGACACGAACTCCGCTATGTCCCTCTTCATTCCTAGCCACCAATACATCTGATTCATATCTTGAAACATCTTAGTGCTTCCGGGATGGATGGAGAACTTTGATCTGTGAGCCTCTTGCATCAAATCCCTTTTCAATTCCACGTCATCTGGTACACAGATCCTTCCTCAGAACATGATCCACCCATCAATCCTCACATGAAAGTGCTCATTGTTCAGTAGCTTCTGCAATGTCATGTCCTGCTTTTGCACCTCAGCAATCCTATCTAAGAATGTAGGTCTAGCAGACAACCAACCCAAGAGACAAAATTACTTCCTTCACTCGGGTTGTGATTCAATCACACCCTCCATCATATCCCATTCTCGATGCAAACTCAGCGCCATCAACTTATGGCTGAGAGCATCTGCCACAACTTTTGCCTTGCCTGGATGGTACTATAGGGTGAAGTCGTAGTCGTTCAATAGTTCTACCAATCTCATTTGCCTCAAATTGAGTTCCTTCTGAGTGAATATGTACTTAAGGCTCTGATGGTCGGTGAAGACCTTAAATCTGACCCCATATAGATAATGTCTCCTGAAGCGCAAAGCATGGACCACTATTGCCATTTCAAGTTCATGAGTGGAGTAGTTCTTCTCATGGTCCTTCAACTGTCTTGAGGCATAGGCGATCACTTGGCCATTTTGCATTACTACACAACCAAGGCCGATGATAGAGGCATCTGTATAAATAGTGAAGCCATCATTCCCTTGAGGGAGTGCCAACACTGGGGCTGAAGTCAACTTTTCCTTGAGCATCTAAAAACTATCTTTACACTCTTCTGACTAGATAAATTTCACTCCTTTCTTGGTCAACTTGGTCATTGGGGCTACAATGGTAGAGAAGCCTTCAATGAACCGGTGGTAGTATCTAGCTAGACCAAGGAAGCTTCTAATCTCCATGACTATCTTCGGTGCTTCCCACTTTGTCACTGCTTCAACTTTGCTAGGGTCCATAGATATGCCATTCTCGGATATACCATGTCTGAGAAACATCACCTGATCTAGCCGAAGCTCACACTTGTTGAATTTCGCATAGAACTTGTTCTCCCTGAGAGTCTGTAGGACTACTCTCAGATGCTGTCGATGCTCCTCCTGACTGGCAAAATATATTAGGATGTCATCTATAAAGACCATGACAAATTGATCTAGATAAGGATAGAAGATCTGATTCATCTGTTTCATGAACACAGTTGGTGCATTTGTCAACCTGAACTGGTATCAGAGCATGATTGTGGGAATACATGAGAATCATAAGTGATTGCAATGGTCCACTAGTCCATAATAATGATGTACAATCGACACTGGCCTAGGGCACCACATGCTTTATTGACCTTGCTATTTTTCGTGTCTTCTGTCTTTTGCACCAGGGCCGAGCATGGCATCGAGGTGGAGGACTCGCTCCTAGCAGGGATAGTCGGCAGAGATCCAAGAGGAGCAGAGCAGAGTGCCACCAGTTGCCACCGAGGAAGGGGATATAGTGAGGATTCTAGGGGCCGAGGATTTCTTTCGGGGCATGTTTCAGCTCATGTCTCAGCAGTTTGGCGGAGATGCAGGAGAGGGCTCGTCGTCTGGGTGTGGGCCTGGTCGTGCTGTGAGGGACTTTTTACAGTTCCATCCACCCTATTATGGCGGCTAGCCAGACCCAGATGTGGCTAGAGACTGGCTTGATGAGATGGAGAGAGTGTTTAGCTCTATGAATTGCACTGAGGAGGACAAGGTGATGTTTGCTTGCAACCAGTTGCAGGGTACGGCTCGAGCTTGGTGGTCTTCAGAGTGGAAGATGTCCTTTCAGTCTCGTCCACTTTAGCAGATCATGTGGAAGGACTTCGTCAAGGTCTTCGAGCGTACTTACTACCCATCCTATGTTAGTACGCAGAAGATGCATCAGTTTCTGGAGCTGGTTTAGGGTGACATGTCAGTGTTGCAGTACACGGCTCGATTTGTGGAGTTGAGACGTTATGCTCCACATATCATGGAGAATGAGGAGCTAAAGATCGAGCAGTTCGTGCAGGGTTTGAGGCATGACCTGAGGCATCATCTGATAGCGAACGCTACCATTGACCTGGAGACGACTTCTCATTTAGCAACATCTTTGGAGTTGGATATGCAGAGGATTCAAGGACTGGTTAGACAAGGGCAATCCTAATCAGGCCGCAGCCAGCAGATGACTACCCAGCAGCAGAGCACCTTCCAGCACTCTACGGGTGGTTTGGGAGCTTCGACTCTGACGACGTTAGCGATAGGATCTGCATCTTTTGGCTCCAAGATTAAGAAGCTCTTCAGGAAGGGTTTCAGTAAGAAGCGCAAGGAGGGCTGAGATCAAAGGCAGGCTTCATCAGGCAGTGTTCAACAGTCGATGCCTTATCAGCGATAGGGATCGATCGGTGGTTCTCAAGGGTCGTGCCCCTGGTGTGGCGAGTCGCATCTAGGCAGGCAGTGTACGGTGCCAGTGATTTATTTCAGGTGTGATCAGCCAGGGCATATGGTGCATGACTATCCTCAGAGGTCGCGTCAGCCACCCCAGTACCCTCAATAGTAGCAGTAGTAGTACCCTCAGTAGCCACAACAGTTTCAGCAATAGGGATAGTATCCGCCACTACCACAGTTAGCGAGTGTGGGCAGGCAGCGATCTCGAGGCAAGATTACACATATGACCAGGGCAGAGGTAGAGTCGTCGCAGCTTGTGGAAGGTACTGTTATGATTTTGGGTTGTACAGCATGAGTTTTGCTTGATTCTGGCACGTCGCATTCATTTATATCGGAGGATTTTACACTGAGTGTCGAGGACTCAGTATCCCAGATGTCGTGTGATTTGGCGGTGGAGTTGCCTTCCGGTGACTTCATGTTCACCCCGTATTGTTTCAAGAAGGTTCTGGTGTGGATTGAAGGATGGAACTTGCCAAGCAGGTTGTATGCGTTGCACCTTCGAGATTATGATGTGATTTTGGGCATGGATTGGCTCGAGGCCCATAGAGCGGTAGTGGATTGCGGAACGAAGAGGGTCTACTTTCAACATCCCTAGAGATCCACATTCTACTTCCAGGGTATCCGATCTACCTCTCCTCGCTTCCTCATTTGTACTATTCGAGCCTGTCATTTGCTTGACTCTGGTTGTCAAGGTTTTCTCACTTCTGTGGTCTTGGCAGACCAGTAGTGCCTGGATGTGGAGGACATTCTGGTGGTGTGCGAGTTTCCCGATGTTTTTTTTTGAGGATTTTCTTGGATTACCTCTCTAGTGGGAGATTGATTTTGTTATCGAGGTTGTGCCTGGTATGGGACCTTTGGCAAAGGCTCCTTACCGTAGCTCCCGCTGAGTTGAGAGAGTTGAGGGCACAGTTGCAGGAGTTGCTCACCAAGGGGTATATTCATCCCAGCTTTTTCCCTTGGGGTGCGCCAGAATTATTTGTGAAGAAGAAGGATGGTAGTTTGAGACTGTGCATTGACTACCGGCAGCTGAATAAGGTGGCCATTAAGAACAAGTATCCGTTTCCATGGATCGATGATTTGTTCGACCAGCTTTAGTCTGCTCGAGCGTTCTCACAGATTGATTTGTGGTCGGGTTACTATCAGCTGTGGATTCGTGAGTCCGATGTGGAGAAGACTACGTTTAGTACAATGTACGGGCATTATAAGTTCTTGGTGATGCCGTTTGGGCTCACCAATGCCCCAACAGCCTTCATGGACTTGATGCAGAGGGTGTTTCATCCCTACTTGGATCAGTTTGTGGTCGTGTTTGTGGACGACATCTTACTACGGCCCTCACCTGCCGCGGGGCCCCAGTCTCTGGTGTAGGAATCACAGCGGTCCCTGCGGCCACTTCCTGCCGTAGGACCTCGAACAAGGACGCCAGCTTGTTCAAGCCTGCGTCGACTCTTTCCGGTCGGCCCACCGATGCATCTGGAGCAGGCACCTCTGCGACCTCCGGCGGGGTTTTTCCCTGAGAGTTGATAAATAATAAAGATAAAATCAGTGGATTCCCTCAAGGGAAGATCCCGTGAACGAACGCACACTTACAACGGTCTTCTCCACCAAGCTCAAAGAGCCAGCCAGTAGAGGGGCCTTCAACACCAGCTCAGGAGGTCCGTATTCTTCAGATATGTCCTCGCCCGAGGCCACCTCATCAGAAGAATAGTCGTAGCCTACCTTCTCTCCTGAAGAGGACTTGGTCGGGGCGGGCATTTCCCTTACCGACGAAGAAGCTCCCGCTTTAAGATCAATGATCGGCACATCCTCGCGTGGGCTCAGCAAAGGTGATACGACAGACTTCAACTTTTTCCTCACATATGTCTGCGCCACCGGGCGAACCTCGAGGGCCACCGCCGACTCAGGCATGGCGGGCCGCGCTGCCCCAGGAATTATAGCTGCGCCCACACCGGGGATGGGGGCAGGCACCGGCTCCTGTACGGTGGCTGAAATAAAACTTATATGTAAAAGGCCTCGTTCGAGGTGCAAGTAAATGATGAAGAGCTCTAGTGGCTAAGCGGTCTAACCTACTGGCTGGATTGGATCGGCATGGGCCGCAGTGAATTCCTCAAAGCTTGGGATCGAAGGTGCCGGAGGGGCGGTCCTAGGGCCAGCGGCCTCCGTTCTCCTCTGCCTTGCTTGTTGCTGCCCGGCCACCTTGGCAGCAGCCAATGCCCTCTTCACCGGTGACTTTGCCTGGGGCTTCTCCTTGGCTTTGGGCACTGGAGGTGGAAGTGGAGCTGGCCCCACTGCAGCCACGACCTCACCCACACCAGGAATGGACACGACTGCTGGTTCCTCCGCGACAACAGGAGAAGAAGGATAAGCACGTATGTGTGAGAACCTCGGCCTGAGGTGCAAGCAGGTCTAAAGGGGAGGGCACCGATGGTCAAGAGGTCTAACATGTGGGCCGACTGGGTTTGGCCTGGATGGCAGCGAACTCCTCAAAAGATGATATCAAAGGCACCGGAGGAATTGTCGTTGAAGCTTTGGCAGCCTTCGTCTTTTGCCGCTTGGCCTCCAACTATCCAGCCACCTTGGCGGCATCCAATGCCTTCTTCACAGGAGATTTCACCCGGGGCCTCTTCGTAGCCTTAAGCAAAGGGGTCGTGGTCGGAGCCGGTGGTGCCACCTCGAAAGATAGGGCTTCTGGACGAACCGCAGGAGGTTCCGGTACGTCGCCATCTGGGTGCTGTCGGGGTGATCTGTTAGAGAGAAAAGAGAAGAAGAACAGAAAAGGGAATTTGATCAGCATCCGATGCCCTGAAAGGGTCGTGACAATAAGGGGCAAATAATAATAATAAAAGAAAAGGGGAGACATCAAATACCATGAGGGCCAGTATACAGCTGAAGTGTTATCGGCCAGTAGCTCAGGGAGGGCTCTTTGTCCCGGCGTGCCACTTCCCAGACCAGCCAGCACACGTCCCCGATCTTTTGGCAGTGGTTGGCGAGAACGGCCAGGTCTGCATGCTTCTTGGAGGCCAGGTGGCAAAAAAAATTGAAGTGGTCCATGCACCACCCGTCAGCATAGTAGTACGAGATATGCAGACGCTTGTCCAAGATGGCAGCCGTTGCGTCGTCGATTTTCAGTCCATGTACCTGAAGGAGGACGTACAGCCATGTGGTGTCCTTATAGTTTTCGGGATTCCGCTCCTCCCTCCTCGTGAACGTGCGGTATGAGCATATTGGGTCCCTCTCTGGACGCTAGCTCTTCACAGGGATGCCTTCTTCCTCCATGGGGAGTGGGTAATTGATGAGCTCCAGACGGTCACCCCCGATGCGACAGAGGTCCCTCAAGGTCTTCTTGTAGCCATCCTTCACCACTGGAGGTAGTTTGACCTACGGTGCTGGCTTGGCCTCTCGAGCCTCCCGGCGGGCGGCCAGATATGCCGCTACCTCCTTATCCTTCTTATTCTTGAGCCGAAGGAGGTGCTCCAGGTCAATGTCAAGCACCAACACTGACTGCCTGCTCAAGAAATTCCTCTCTGCCCCATCCCAGCAATCGGTCTTGCACGACCGATAGAAGAACGTCTGGGCGTTCCACCATTTTATGTATTCTGCGGTCACCCGCAGAACTCAGCCAGGTGTTGGCACCCTGAAGGTCGCGGTATCCGCCCGATGGAAGAAGTCCCACCAAGTTTTGGCATTTTCAGCAGTCAAACCTCCCCAGAGGCTTCGCAAGGGCAGGCCGAATTGTGCATCATAGACAGGGATATGCTGATCATATCCGAAGTTCTGCCCAAAGCAGAAGGGGTAATATGGCTCCAGTCATGAGGTGTCCCCCTTTCTGAATACCAGCACGGTTGGGCGGATTGATAAGGCCCAGTCACATAGCTCTGGTTCCAACAATGGGCGGATGACGTTCTACTGGCTGATCGGATGAACATACTTTTCCACCTGGTCATCTTTGCACTCCCTTTTATTGTTTACCAAGGGACTCGAGTGTGTGGCCAGTGTCCAGAAGTGAATAGTGCTAGCCGCATCATGGGGAACCATCGTCAATCGACCCAGGATATAGTACAGCTGTTGGGACGTCGTTCCCGATTCCGCGCTTGCAAATTTCAACATCCGCGGAACCAATCCCCAGCCCTGGAGGGTGCGTGGAGTGTACTCTAGGAACAGCGAGTAGACCCATGCGTTGAAGAAATGTAGTGGACAGACATACCGGGCTTGCCTCGGGAATTGATTAATGCTCACATCCCCGATAGCCTTATATATCAGACAAAGGGCCACCGGGCACAGAGACAATTTAATCCCCCAGGCCATCTGGCAGGCTGGGTAGATGGCGTCGGGCCGAATAACTGTCTTGTCTCCGTATGGCATGGCAAAAGAGCACAGCCAATACGTTAGATAGGCCACACAGTGCGTCAGCGGATCAACCCATGTTGGATTAGCACCGCTCCGGCGTCCTCTGGAGGGGATCTTCACTTCAGTCCTTGCTTTACTGCGCTTCTTGCGGGCGACAGCGGTACCAATACACGGGAAGTCTTCATATTGCTTCAGTCAGTTATAAAAATATTGCAACCACAGAGACATGCGGACCCTCTTCCTATCCCCGCGGGGAGGTTGCTTCCCGTCATGGGCCAGCTGATATAACTCCCGGTACGCCTTCATGAGGTACCGGTAGGAATAGCCGAGCGAGTAAAAGCCGTCCCCACTAGTTTCATCCTTGATAAGATCGGGGAGGCATACTTCCTCATAAGGCTCCCCATCGATGGGCAGGCCGCTCAGCTGATTGAGGCTCCACAAATCTAGTAAAGTCTCACCTTCTGCTAGGTAGAAAGTGTTAGTCTCCGCACTGAAGAATTCTATCATCCCACGGCAAAGGCCCTTGGATATGGGATAGCTGTATCGAGAGGCGTAGACGCTGTGGTAGATGCCAGCCTGAACCAGTAACGGAGCATAGTTGAACAGGACGTACTCCGTGAACTCCACCGCTCCCTCCCGGAAGGTGTGCGCATCCTGGAGCTTCAACTCTGCAAACCAACCCAGAGCCAGCTCGTGTTTGACATGGATGGCCAGGCAGTCCAATAGAAATGGCTCTTCTCTATACCCCCACTTTAGTGGGGCCAAGAATAGTTCAAAGCTGGGTTGCTGGCCCTGGACCCGCTCGGTAGCCATGTCCCACTGAGCCGGGGTAAACTGAGGTGCTCGTACCAACTTGTCTTCTGTCGGCAGCACTGCTTCAATTCCTAGGATGGGCTTCCATTCCCTAGCCTCTCCCACCAGGTACATCGGGATGCTTCTGGGGACATTGTACAGCAAGCTGTCCTAGGTCTACAGGATGGCCGCTCAGCACCCCTCACAGCTCGGAGGTCCCGCTTCTCCCGAGAATGAAAATGCTTCAAGAAGTGGATGAGGTGTTTATCCTTCGGGTAGTCCTTCCTGTAATCCCCTACGACCCGATCGAAGGTAAATCTACCCTCAGCCTGGGAAAGTCTGCGAAAATCCATAGTCTCGGTGTCAGAACCCGACGACTTAACCAATGCAGCAATCTCAGCATGCTCTCGGTCCAAGTCTTTGATGGTGAGCCATGTGTCAGCCGGCACCATGGGCAGGGGAGCATACTCGGCACTGACAGTAGCAGGAGCGGGGGAACCACTAGGAGCAGCAATTTATCTGCAAGGTGCAAGAAATCCAAGGTCAGAACACGCCACGAGCAAAGAAAAGGGAAGAAAATTATGAAGGGGCTATGCTACAATTAAAATGAACAAAATGCTGATAATTTCTGATGAAATTTCGGGAGAGCTTCCCCTAGGCCGAAGGTGTAAAGGGAAAACATAGGTGCATGTCCACAAGGAGTGATGGCCCCAACAAAGTCACAGTGTGCCCCAAGTGCGACACCAGAAGTTCTGCCGGTTGAAGAAACTCCTGTCAGCCCGATGCGCTCCCTGAAGCCTCTACCTGGCACACTCTTGGTGCCCCCTACCCGGTACACCCTCGGGGGGGTCTTCACCCGGCACACCCCCACTGAGTGTCTCCCCTGGTACGCCCCCGGGGTGCCCTCGCCCGGTACACCCTGAGGTGCCCTCACCCGGCACGGCCTCATGCCTCCTTCTCTGGCACGCTGGCCTAGATGGCTACCCGGTACACTCCCTGGGGCCTCTTGCCCGGCACACCCTCTAGATGCTCCCCCCGGCACACTTGGCACCTCGCTACCTGGCACACCCGTGCCCCTAGCCATCGGCACACTTGTGCCCTAGTTGCCCAGAACACTTGTGCCCCTACCACCCGGTACACACCCAAGGGCCCTTGCCCAGCACACACAACACTCCCGTTAGCAGCACGCCCGACGCCCCTCTCGCCGGCACCACCAGTGATGCCCGACCGTCTTCCACTGTACTAGAGAAAAAGAAAGAAGAAGAGAGGAAGGAAAAGAGGAGAAGAGAAGGGGTGACAGAGGGAGAAGAGAAGAGGGAGCCTAGGGCTCCGTCGTCCTCCGAAGTATAGAGGAAAGAAGAAGAATGAGAGGAAGAGAGAGGAGAAAGATAGCAGGGAGGGGAGCTCCGCCCCGACGGCCTCCTCACCCAGGCGAGGGGAAGACGATGACGGCGACCATGGTGCTCGGCGATGGAGAAGGAAGAGAGAGGAGAGAGGCACAGGGGGCTATTCGCTTGTCGCAGGAAAGAGAGAGAGAGGGAGAGTTTGAATGAGGAAGGGGGTGGCCCGTCCGTGCCACCCCTGTCCCTTTACATAGCAAGTCTGCTACAGCCCGATCTCTGACGGGGTGTCAGCCCCCACGGCGGCCATCATCTTGTGGTGGCAAGCCACACCTCCACCGTCTCACAGTGGAGAATGACGCCCCCACGGCACCCGAAGA
The DNA here is from genome assembly GCA_024336825.1 of Amorphophallus titanum. Classification (NCBI taxonomy): domain Eukaryota; kingdom Viridiplantae; phylum Streptophyta; class Magnoliopsida; order Alismatales; family Araceae; genus Amorphophallus; species Amorphophallus titanum. The sequence goes on along the minus strand of JANBPO010009603.1, from coordinate 63,143,665 downwards.
AGCAAGGAAAGTGGGGGGAAGAAGAAAACCCTCATAGGCCAAGCCCTCACTGTCAAGGGGGAAGAAGAGAAACTCCTCATCATTGGAGAATGAGACCTCACTACCGGTGGGGATCGATGAAGAGAGGGAAGTTCGAAGGGTTTGAAAAACCCTCTCAAACCCTCATCGGGTTTAAAAGAAAAGAAAGGGAGGGGGAGGTGAGTCGGTGGAGGTGCCACTGACTCACCGCCCCACCTTTCGGGCGGGTGCACCATCGAATCACGCAGGCGCGCCACCAACTCAGGAGCGCCACCGACTTAGAGGCGCACCGGATCAAGCCTAGGGCACCACCGATTCAAGGCTGATGCCCCCACCGAATCAACAACTTTGAGCCGTGTCACCGACTCAGAAGGTCAAAAGAGGTGGGCCCCACTTGCAAAGTTAATAAAGCAAGTACATCTGCGGACCCCACTCTGTTCATCCCTCACTCGCGACGTCAGTGACTGGGGGGCATTTGTTGACACCTAAAACATGAACTGGTAATAATTATATGCTCGAAATAGTCAAGTAAAAGACAAAGATGGGTCCACTCGGACCGCTAAAGCCTCAAGGGTCACCTCACAAGAAGTACCAGGGCCCCATCTCTCATCATCTCGAGTTAACACACCTTCCACAGCTCGCTAAGGCCGAATAACGGTCAGAGCCAATGAACCCAGCAATGAGATCAATCTTGCCAGAAATATCTCCACACCCCCTGGTCTTGCACCAGATCAGAAGGGCACATTTAGAATCTCGACAGGCCACCCACTAACCCTCCACAGACTATTACTGCATCTTAAGCCAAATCTTGCTAGGACATCGCATCCGATCTTAAGCCTCATGCCAGCTCTACCCTCTCAAGGGAGCACGGTGAAATCAAATGACAAGATTCCACAATCCTCGATCCTCACATCACTCGACTAAGACATATAGGGAAATCCTCCCTCACTGGTTGAAGAGGGGTGATCTCACGCCTAGTCCTGAGCCATCGATGTAGTTGACGTCACTGATGGGGGATCTGCAAGGTATGAAACGTATCAAAGGAGCCCATGGTTGGAACCCCGGGGAAAATCATCCGATGCTTAAGTCAACAAACTAGCAGAGCGTAGGTGGAAAATAGAGCAGGAGAAGAAGAGAGGGCACGAGATCCATCTCAACCAAGGGGTGTGGTGTTGAGTGCTCAAATTTCTTCTGTTCTCTCTTCAGAGGGTTTCCTTGGAGTTTATATAATTACCGTTGAGGAGTACTTGAAGGGACTAGAGGCGTTATGCTGCAAGAGAAGACCCTTCCTCTCCCCTGCCCTTTGGAGTTTTCCCGTTCGAGCGGTGGCGAGATCCCCACTGGGAGTTATGCCCTATCCGATGGGGCTCTGAGCATTAGGATATCCCCTAGTGAGGCATTTGGAATTCTCTCGAGTCGAGGGTGGAGCTATATCGATTATGCTTGGGTGCCATTTAAGCTTTTCTGAGCGACCGATGCTCGTACTTCGAGGTCGAGCGATCACCTAGGAAGATTTGTTCTGAGGATGTTTGGGCTTTGAGATGGGTGGGCCCATTAATGGGGCTATCGCTTTGGGGAGCTCAGCCTGGTGGGGTCACGTTTGGCCTAATTGGGCCAGTCTGGACCTGGTTCAGCTGCCCTGGTCGGTGAGTATAACTGGGCTGCAAATTTTCCCCTCTCCACTTGCCCCCTACTCCCTAGCCAAAATTTAGACTCGGAGAGTAGGATGCTCTGGGGTAGCGTTGGTGGCTCGGGCGGGGATATGGTTGCCGACAAGGGCCATTTAATGCAGCTGTCTTGGGGACATATGTATGATGATAACGCTTCTCCTCGAGTCGGCACGGGGGAACCCTTCTGGGAGCTTGAAATGTCACGATGCATCCCGTCAAGGAAGTTGGGATATATATGCAAATGCTCCCGTATACTTGCATCTTACGTTTTCTCCACTAGGGCTTTTTCCTTATGCAGTGCCGGTGTTGAGAGGATCCGTGCGCCGTGAGAGTGACCTAACGGAGCGTAGAATAGTAGAAGCATTCGGGGAGTTGGCGGAGATCATGGTGGCAGCGGTCCATCAACCTCTGCCTCCTCTAACCTCTTCTGGCTCCGTGGTCCTTTCTTCTTCTTTCCGTCCTTCGCGACCTTCCATGGTGGAGCTCGATCCTGCGGTCAAGGCCCGAGAGCTCGAACAAAGTGCGGGGGGTTCAGCGCCCAGTCATCGTTTGCGCAGTGAGCTAGGTGAGGCCGAAGTAAAGGAGATTGAGGCTCTTTACTAATTGTCATGGCGATACCTCTTTTCCCTGGCCAAACCTCACGAATCGTGCCTGGATACTCGTTCACGCCACTTCTGCATTTTTCTACTGGCTTGGAAGTGTGATTTCCACCTTCCTCTCCACCCCTAACCCTTGTCAAATAATGTTGGAACAGAAAAACCTCTAAAACATGGCTACGCCAGGATCGATTGGGGATCGGCTCAGATTGGCTGATCCAGATGGGTTTTTGGACCGGCGATTTGATCCCAATCTCCGATTCTGCCTTCCTTGGTGCATAGGCCCTGCTGCTGCAGCTGTAAGGTGATCCACATATAGAATTTTCCTTGAGATTGCACTGTTGAAGACTAGTAGATTATATTTATCGGAGCTCATCACATTATGGGTTGAAGAACTGGTCTACCACATTGATTCTTACTCCTTAGCAAAGGATAAGTGAAGCTCAAAGGTCATCTGTGCATGACTGGAAAACATATCATGAGACTTTCACTCTCATTGTCTTTCAGAATCAAAGGTTAATAAACCAGACTTTGACATTGAGTAAGAGGGGGATGTTTCACTCTGTTTGATCCATGAAATTCTGCCCTTTGTGACCACATTTTCACACACTATAAGAACCTTATGGTTTCTAGCGTCTACAGAAGATTCATTCGAGAGGGAGAAAACCTTTGGTCCAGTGAGCAAGCTTAACTCATCTCACAGGGATCCAGACAAGTGCCCGAGTGTCATGATCATGATCATCTATCTAATTCTCCAATCCAACTGTTGCTTGGGTGAGGCAACCAATCCAAACATATTTCATAGGGTAAGCTGTGGCCAACTGGTCATATGCCTCGATCTTGGTCATCTATCCAGTTCCCCCATCCAAAGTCCTCTTCATTGTAAGGAGAGGGCACATGGCATTCTCTTGCAGCGAAAAAACTCTTCCAACTGCCTGACCATTTGACTTATTTCTTGACATGTTGTCCATGTCTCCTCCCTCATGGCCAGAACAGCATTAACAATGTGTGACCTACATCAGATGTACAGACATGGAGCATGCACATGCAACTAGGAGCTTTTTATCATCCTAAACGTTTGACTGTGGCTTCTTTCAATGTTTGAGGCTCCTCCAGACGATAGCAGGCTTGATGGAATTCTCCTCAAGGGCCATTCTAGTAGCTGCATTTTGCATAAGAAAATGGTAGAAAAAGGGTGAAAGGACCCAGAAAAAGTGAAAGGACCAATGATTGTGTAAAGCGACAACCCACTGGTGGAGAATAACCTATCTTCCTCTCACCTTCTTCTTCTTCTTCAGGACCCCACAGCCCACCGTTGACAAGAGAATAACCTGTCTTCCTTTCTCCAACTCTCAGTGGAGCGCAAGTATCTGTAACACTTCTTCTTCTGGACTCCACAGCTCATTGTTAACAAAAGAATAGCCTATCTTCCTTTCTCCAACTCACCTTCTTCTCCTTCTTCTTCTTCTTCTTCTTCTTCTTCTTCTTCTTCTTCTTCTTCTTGTGTAGCATGGGGATCATGACCCCACAGCTCACTGTTGACAAGAGAATAACCCATCTTCCTTTCTCCAACTCTCACCTATTTATTCTCCTCTTCTTCTTCTTCTTCATAAAAACCTATCCTTGTGTAGGATGGGGATCAGGACCCCACAGCTCAATATTGACAAGAGAATAACCTATCTTCCTTTCATGGGGATCAGGACCCCACAGCTCACTGTTGACAAGAGAATAACCTATCTTCCCTTCTTCTGCACATCACCAAACAATAACCTATCTTCCTTTCTTCTGCACATCACTTAGAAACAGAGCTCTATTTGCTTCTCGCCACATTTAAGACTACCATCCAGGATGCGTTGTCTACATTGGGCTGCACATCACTTACAAACAGAACTCTATTTGCTTCTTGCTACATTTAAGACTACCACCCAGGATGTTTACAGGGAAGCCAATTCAGTGGCTGATGCCACGGGATGCAAGGTGGTCACCATGTCTGTGTTCTTGCGGGCAGCAGGGTTGCCAAGGGAAGCAAAGTTTGTTTTAGCCTAAATAGCAATTAAACTTCTGAATTCCCCAATCTAATGATTGCAAGGTAGGTTAAACCTTTCTCCTCTTCATTTTGGTCTGGTGTATCACTTCATGATCCAATCTGAGGCTAGATATACAGGAACCCTACTCTGGAGAGTGCTCCCATAACCTAAAAAAAAAAGCTAAGCAAACAAACCTTATTCAATCTCTACTCAAACTCTAACCTGACATGACTCAATTGCTCGATACTAAGCACAATTGGGCATTTGGGCTCAAACTACTCAATAAAGTGCCCATAAAAATGATGACATAAATCAGAAGAAATAAGGGAAGAAAGCTCCATCAGCTCCCATCAAACCACAAGCTTGGCTCTTTGATCTACCATGGACACCACAACAGTTCCAGCACATCCACACATGTAGATGCACCAACCTGGATCCTGATGAAGGAATTAAAAACTGTTTTTGGGACCGGAACCGGGTGGGACTGGTTCAGGTTTCAAGGCCAGTTTGGCCGGTTCCATCCGGCTTTGGCCCTATAGGGACCGGACTGGTTCCGGTCTTGCTCAGCAGGTTTTTAGGACCATGATCTTGATCCCATTACAGTGCCTCACACATCAGTTGGAGGATCAAAAGTTAAAGCAGTAATCAAAAATACATTCATAAGTGTGTGAACATTAATACATTAATTACGCAACATATGAGAGGGCAGCACATATGTATTTATATTCCTAACCATCCGATGCTATTGCCTACGACCTCTCTGTAGTAAAAAAAAAGGAGATCTCGTCACTATTCAACCATCCATGGTCATCCTTGGTTAACCTAACAACTTGATCAGCGAAGGGAAACAAACAAAGAAAGAAAGAGAGAAAGAAGTTAAAAATTAGTATGATAACTCTGGAGTCTTCTTCTATGCGTAGGGATTGCTGGTAGAGGTGGGCAGGAACTCGAAAGAGGCGCCGTCTCCGCCAGTTGGGAGCGCCTGTACAGTGCTGCTGCTGGTAGAAGCAGGCGGCGGCAGGTCATGGAAAATGGAGTCCGACCATATGTCTCCCGGGCAAGGGCCGGTGTTGTGCACCCCTTGGAAACCCCCAGCCCCATAGAACAACTGCCCATTCAGGGGGTGCATCTGGTTGCTCATCGTGGCAGCAGGGTCTCCGGGGGGGAGATGATGATGCAGGAGGAAGCCGTATCCGGCATCGACTGCTCGATCGAATGGAGGCGCATCCAAGTTTGGATTGATGCCGCCGCTGCAGCCGACGAGGCCATCGTGGCAGAGAGACGGAGGGGAGGGCACCGTCGTCGTGGGATTGGGAACGCCGACCACCGAGAAGCCGGAGGTGCCCGTGGCGTAGGGGTATGCGGTGAAATCCATGGGGAGGAAAGCATTGGAGTTGATGAAGTCGTCAATGGAAATCGTATCCATACCAAAGCCGTTGTCCGTAATCGATGGCAGCGTGTAAGGATTTGGTGTTGCATGAGGAAGATCGGATGCCATCTCTGATCTCCACAGGTGATTATGGGGATCCCCCCAAGCAGAAACAGCATCAGCAGCTTTAGCAGCATGTCCTCGCTGACCTCCCCCATCGAACTGTTCGGGCTTGACCATGGAGAAGTAGTCTAAACCTTCAATGCTCCGAAAGGGCTGCGCGTCTGAGACGGCATCCAAGGGCCGACTACCGGCTAGCGGGGGCATGTCCTCCTCCGGCATCTGCTGCGGCTGGCTCTCCTGGCTCTGCAACCAGAGTTCAATGTCCCTCTCCCAGCTCTCAGCTTCCACCAGACTATTGGCGATCCTCCCGTCTATGGCGGCCAGCTTGGCGTCGAGAGACCGCGCCAGATCTTCCAGGCCCTCAGCCGTCATGAGCGGGCCGTCCAGCCAGGAATCGCGCACCCGGGCGAGCTCCCCCTGAAGCTTCTTCAGGTGGCGCTCGAAGAAGCTGGCGACGTCGTAGCGGTGCTTGACGCACTTGCCCGCGTCGGGGTTGGGTCTCCAGCAGTTGTCGATGATGCGGCGCACCTCCTGCAGGTCCTCGGGCCACGTCTCGAGCTGGCCGCGGGGACCGAAGCACACCAGCAGGGTGACGACGTCGCAGAGCTTGCCCAGCTCCATGGCCTTCTTCTTGACCACCACCCTCCTCTTCATGAAGACGTGGTTGCGGTGCCTCTCGCTTTCGATCAGCCTGAGAGGCATCTTGACGCGCACCATGTTCGTGGGAAGCACTCTTACTTCCTTGCCTAAACCTGTTAAGGAAACATAATTAAATTATAACCACCGCGCCTCCATACTTGAAGAACACGACGGCGACGACGTGCATGCAGGAGGGGAGAAGGAAAGGGTGTGTGTACCCACCCGCACGCTGCTGCCGGCGCGACGCCCTCGCTACCCACGCCGGCCCCTCCCGCCGCCGCCACCTCCCGCACAGCTCTTGCTTAACCTCGTGTCCTTCTCCCTTGTCCTCACAAGTTCATATATCGCTTTGCTCCCTGACGTCCGACTCCCACAACGAAGGTGCAAACATCGATATTAATGAGCCCTGCGGATGCATGCGGTGTCCGCTACGGTTTGGACTTGTTATCCAGGGATTGCACGTAGTCTTCCTTAACTTGCCCGGCGGCGCCGTATGTTAATTTCCTGCTGCTACGCCTCACCTTCACTTTCCAATTAATGGCGCGCTCGTTCTTCCTCTGGTACCGTTGCTACGTCTCCCACCAGTGGACCCGCCGCGATCTGGGAGATCCGGCCATGATCTGCGTTCCATGGCCGTATAGCAACGTTTCCAAAATAATTCACTGCGCACGTATCGTCCCCGAAGAGTATTTTTTTTTTCTCCTCGCGGAAGGTTTTCTCCTGATCAGTACACAATGATTTCAATCCTTTCCCCCGCCCCTGCCAAATGCATGCTGTTCATCGGGACTCTTTAGAGACTCTTCGATATTGAAATAGAAAGTGCAGATAGTAAACCAATGAGAGAGAAATGTGGATTCCCGTGTGCACTCCTTACAAAGACATCGCCTAACGTATTCACGTCCAAAGAGTCCAATCTACCCTACCCTATTTTAGGGCTGTCAATAGGTCGTGTCCTGGGCCGGAGTTATGTTGGGCCGGACCAGGTCTAGCCAGGACGTTATATAAAGCCCGATAAAAATTTAGCTGGGCTCAAAAATTTAAATGTAACGAATGCTAGGCACTTCACGGTGTCTGAGGCCCGGTGGAACACCAAGTGGGACTAAAAGTAGTGCATATGGTCAGCCGGGGCGGTGGTGCCATCGTAGGAGGTGAACGACGGCAGTTGAAGCTTTGGTAGGATGGGACCTTCCATGATTTCCCTAGAGAAGGGAGCATGGAAGTTCGAGTCGTCATCGATTAGGCCATGATTCTTGGCAGTCAAGAGGACGTCATCCAAATGCTGGACATTGTCCTCTATCTCCTCAAAATGCTGGAGTCAACGATCTATCTCCAGATTGGAGTGAAGTGGGCTATGCACCCTTGGCGCGGGCACGCTACGGGATCACTGGGTCCTTGTCACCGAGGCGTGGGATGCCTCTCATGCTGAATGGGGGTTCCCCCCAGCTTAGCATCTCTCGTCCTCACATCATTCAGACACGATGTGCTGGGGGTTGGCCCGTTGGTCTCAGAGCTCTTGGCAGAGCTCTGTCAGGGTCTGGATCTGCTGGTGCAGTTCGTCGAGGGCCCCCAGGGTGACCTCCTATCGGGGGTGGGCGAAAGAAGCTTCTTGCGACTCCCGCCGGGAGTTGGGTCCCTGGTTGGATATACGCCCCTGGTTGCTGGTGTTGCGGAGACTTCCACAGGGTGGCATAGCCTTTCGCTCGATTTCCCACAGACGGCGTCAAGAAGTGTAGCGGCAGGAAAATGGTTCCTAGGTCACGTACCACCTTCTCTATTTATTTATTGGGGAAGTCGTCTTGCGCCCGTGGAAGCCTGCAAATCACCAGGAAATCAAAAAGACGTCAGAAGGAGTCCCGGGTGTTACCCTAGGGGACAACTCTCTAATACTTAAGTCAGCAATGGAATAACAGAACACAGAGAAGAGCAGGAGAGAGAGAGAGAGAGAGAGAGAGAGAGATAGAGGTCGCCGTAAGAGGTCAAAGAGCCGATGGAGGTCTCCCAAATGAATGCTCGCCGATCCCAGGGCTTCACTCCAAGAGTGCCCACTGGGTGGTAAGGTCGCTGGAGGGGACTCCTCCAGCGTGTAGGCAGATGCTCTCTTCTTCACCTTGTGTAGCAGGGCTAGTGGCTCTATTATCTGAGGTAGTGTAATAGTGGAATGAACCACCGTACTCTTCTCTTCTGTTGATCTCTCTTTTGTATGGGGTTGTCTTAGAGCGAGGAGCCTCATCCCTTGATAGGGAATGGCACCTATAGTAGAGTAACATTTCTCCACTATTGTGACAAAAATTTTTCGTTGGAGGGCAATTATCCCTGCGTCGGCCAATCTCGGGGCGAGTCTTACGTGCTCATGGGGCGTGCCCAACCGTTATGGGGTCAGAGCCGATGTTGTGGGGGCAACGGTCGGTCGTCTAAGAGTCTTTCGAAGATAATTGCGCTTGGGCCGTGACCATTACGCATCGTAGAATCCTATGTTCCCCTAGGTCGGGCCTCCTCTTATTGGGCCGAGCACGTGTGCCCGTCCCTTGGAGGGCTTAACGCGCTCGATCCTCAGCGGGCCTGCCATTACTGGGCCGTTTTTGGGCCTAACCGGATTTACCCTCCTCACTTCCCCCCTACTCTCAGTCGCCGAGCACCCTGTCGGGGCTGAGGGTCGATCAAGAGAGGGTCTCTTTGGAGGGTGAATCTTGATATTGGACTCCTCGTATCGGGGGGTTGGAGGCTTCCGGGCTCGCTTGGCGCACAAGGCGCTTTTGGCCGTGGCAGCGGCCATGCGGGTAATGATGACCCAGGTCTTGTCTCGTCCTGGGAGCGCGGGCTCTGAATGGTCGCCTGACTTGTGACAGGTGCCTTTTCACCTCCCTCGCGAAGAGTGACTCCGGCCTATCGTGAGTGGTTATAAAGATGGCTACGTGGTCTACCCACAGTCCCCATCCACATCTTGTCGGTTGCAGTGCTCGTCATAGGCGTCTTCCTCCCCTAGCTCGGTGAGGATTCTTCTTTCTCCATTGTCTCTCATCTTCCATAGTCATGCCTCCACGTAGGGGAGTTCCTCGAGTCGGTTCTTCCTCTTCTGAGGAAGCACCTCGTGGCCGAAGTGGCGTGCCGAGCACTTCGGGTGCCAGCACTAGTCGGCCCAGTTCCCCGCCCATGGTGTCGTATATGATGATCCATGGCCTGCGGGGCGCTTTTCAGATTCCCCCCGAGTATGACATCATCTTCCCGTCTGTGGGAGATGAGATCATGAGTTATCCTTCTGGTGGGATCATGATCCTAGTAGCCTCCTTTCAGGCGGGCTTCCGTGTTTCGATCCATCCCTTCATCGCGTCTGTCCTCCATTACTATGGACGGCATCCCAGGGAGATAACCCCCAATTCTTATAGCATCCTTTGCGGGTTCGTCTATTCATGTCATAGAGCGTCGGTGGAACCAAGTGTCGATCTATTCCGACACTTCTTTCTCCTTCAGAGTTGTAACACCCGTAGTTTAGCGGATCCTTAATGGTGCGGATCTAGGTTTCGTCCGGTGAATTTTGACTATTTAAAGTAATTTTTCAGGTATTTTTAGGCATTTAACTGATATCGATCACGGACGAGAAACGACGGAGCGCATGGCTGGGAGAGGCCTAGCAGTTGTCGACGACTATGGGTAAGCCCAGGGTCTTCTGAGCGAAGGCCACCAGGTTCTCGATCTCCGCCTCGTCGATGAACCCGTCGCCGTTGGCGTCGGCCTCCCGGATGCCGCGGCGGCTCCTCCACCAGCTGAACCGCCTGCCAACCGTGCGGATGGCCTCGCGGAGCTCTTCACGGCTGATGCGCCCGTCCTTGTCGGCGTCGAATCTCATCAGCCACTCCTTGAACTCTTTCACCGTCATCTCGGGGCACTTGCTGATGTGGAACGCCTTGGTGACCATGGCAAAGGTCTCAGTGTCCTCTACGTACGTACTGCGCGCGGCGTGGGGGAGTGGGAGCGCTGATGAGATGCTTGCTGGTCGAGCACTTGGAAATGGGTGTGTCTCATGATTTGCAAGCTCCGGGGACGTCTATTTATCACCGCCACACCCCACACTTTCCCTTGGCTGAAAGAAAGGGTGCACCACGCATGTTTTTCTTTTATTTATTTCTTTATTTTCTTGCCCTTCCCCGTTTGCTGGTTATCATGTAGGAGAATATTGTGTCGGTGTGACACCCAATGCAATGGTTGCCCCCAGCAGCACAAAGTTGGGGTGAGGAGGAATATTGATAGGTTTCCCGGTCCCATGGGCATATTGCCAAGTTGCTTTAACGTAAACCCGGCCCTAACAACTCTAGGGTTCTGCCTAACTCTTATCTTAATGGGGATTTTAGTTTTCGACCCTTAAAAAATATTGACATTAGGAATAAACCCCTCCAATCTAACTATTTAGTTACAAGCCCCCAAAAATTTGTCTGTTACATAAAAAAACCTGCCATCGATTTTATATGCAATATTTAGCTTACCTTAGTTAACACTAATCACCTAAGATGATGAAAGGACTAAAATATCCTTCCAATAACCCCCACCCAATGTGAGAGAAGGAGAATGGAGGGGAGAGAGAGTGGGAGAGAGGAGGGGAGGGCCCTTACTGCACTGGCCATCTAGGTGGGTGGATGAGAGAGTGGTGCAGGGGCCATGACCGCCGGGGTAGGAGGAGGGGGAGAGAAAGAGGGAGAAGTCCTCCCCGCTGTCGCTCGCGATGTCATCGTGCTACCCCAACTTGGCGAGGATGAGTGCGCCATCTAGGATCTCGCTGGCAAACTCCCAAATCTACATGGTCCTCGCGAAGTGGCTTCCCCCGATCCGTCAAAGAAGGGTGGGGGTGTTGGGGGGAGGCCCAAATAATTGTCGAAGGCCTCTAGGAGGAAGCACATACCTATCGTCATCGTTAGTGATGGCGGCATCCATTTGGTCTCATTCTCAATCGATTGGTGCTGAGGAGGAAGACAGGGCAAGGGCGCGATGATCTCGATGATCGACTATATATGTTTCCCTATCTGCCTACTTAATTCCACATCCTATTCTTTTATCTCGGCGTTGTCATACGAGATGGTGGTCAGCCTCCTATAGCCAATGGTGATAATATTGTGCATCACCTAAAGAGGTCTCTGTCCACGGCCTTGACACACCACTACTCGTTGGGTGGAAGGATCAGGGGGCCCTTGAGCAAGGACATCACCCACGTCGAATGCAATGATAGGGGAATGACTTCGTTGGGAAATGGGCCTATGGGGCGGAGCTCGCAGCCATCCTTGGCTGCCGCCCCTAGAAGAGCTCCATCAAATCCCTCTCTACGAGGCCACAAGGGGCCAGTTGGGGTGGCAACTTCTTCTTGACCATCCAGTTCAAGCGATTCGACTGTTGCGGCATAACCTATGATGTGTCTCTCTCCCACTTCATCACGATGGGACATCAATGACTATGCTCCTCAACAACTAGGCCAATGTCGCCCTCGAGCATTGCCTGCTTTGTCGGACCTTGTTCTACACGGGGTCTGTGTTTCTCACAGTCGTCGTGCCCTCGATTGATTTCTCTACCAATTGTCACTCTTTGGGGTGACAGTATGTACACCTACTCTGAAGCGCCTCATCATTGGAGGGACAGAGCTAGAGCGGCTCCTCCACTAGGGAACCCGTGGCCTTACTAGGCGACTCCCAATGCGCATCGAGGTTGTGTCGGCCCGAGTGAGGTGCTGCACCATGCATGTCGTAACCACGGCACAAGTGAGGTGCTGCACCATGCATGTCGTCACCACGGCACAAGATCCCAAGGTCATGCTTCAAGTGGTGAACCTGAGGATGAGGACGAGGGAGAAGCTGGGCGAGGGGTCATTTGTTGAGTTTATGTCGGGGTGCAATGGGATGGAGGAGAGGTGGAACCCTCCTATCGCAATACCCAAGGTTATTGTTGTCACCGCCATCACCACCACCACCACCACTTGGAGGAGAAGTTGCTCATCCTGCCGTCGCCTCCAACTCTGCCTCTCGAACCCCTGTCGTGGCCACAAACATCATCACCAGGAAAGCTAGGTCCCCCTACCCAGTGACATGGAGGCGAGAGAGAGAGAGAGAGAGAGAGAGAGAGAGAGAGAGAGAGAGCCCATCATCCTTCCACCATAACCCATTACCACCGCCATCACTTCTTCTAACCCTACACCCTTCGCCACACCACTTATCCACCCCGCTCACCCTATTCTACCATCATCGGAGGCCGGGCTGGCACAGAACCTTGCCCTACGGAGCGGGTGATTGTTCCAGAGAAATTATGCTTCTACTTCCAATCCCCAGTCTACCCAGTCGGCCGCAGATCAACAAGAAGAGGCTGAACCTCTGCCAGGTACTCAATATGACCTATTGCATCATTTGGATAGAGTTCTCACCAAGATATCTATACTTGAGCTGATTAAAAGGTCCACCCTCCACCAAGATGCACTGAGAAACTTTCTTCAGAAGGTAATGGTCAATGAAGATATGGCAGTTGATAACCTCCCTACAGCGCTAGCCACAATTTCCAAAGGACCGATAATTACATTTTCTAAAATCGAGCTGGCACCTCCAGAAGCTCGATAGATGTCGCTTTGCATTTCTATTATATTGAACAAAGTTAGTGTGGACACTGCCTTGGTGGATATAGGGGCGTCAATTAATGTGTGCCCCCTCAGCACTCTCAGGGCCTGTAACCTCTCCGAAGAGCTTCCATGGCCGACCCCTACAACCATTGCCGCATACGATAATTCACGAAGGGCATGTCATGGGGTGGTCACCCTTCAGGCTGAACTTAGGCCTCTCACCATGGCCGTTGAATTTTATGTGCTAGACATCGACCCTATGTTCAAGGCTATCTTGGGTCGTCCCAGGCTTGACACTCTTGGTGCCATGCCATCTACCACCCATCAATGTCTTAAATTCTCGTTCCAAGGGAGGGTGGTGAAAGTTAAAAGCTTATCTTCGGCCCAGTCAGTAAAGGCCATCTCAGAGAAGATCTTGCCCACATTATGGCCCAGCAATCGGCCTGTTATCTCTGTATTGGACCTGGACTTCCCATGGGCTTATGCACCCCGCAAGCCCGTCACTATGCCTGCTAATGTTAAAGAGAAGCCCAAGATCCGAGATTCCAAAGGCTGGTCCATTATTCTTAAATTAGGATATCAATTGGGGAGAGGCCTCGGAGCACAACTCTAGGGATGCACTAAGCCAGTGCCCAAAGGCAGAAAAATGAACAGACAGGGTCTCGGCTACCGAGAGTCCGCACTATCCATGATGGGTGATTCTGGCCCGCTTACATGGGATTACCGTCAACATTTTGTTAAAGGCCCTCTCCAACCATGCACAATAAAGTCACAGTCAGCTCAGTCAGGACAGAAAAGTGCGGCATATACAGTTGCCAATCTGCCCCAGGTGCTAAAGGGGCTAGTTGATGACATGATAGATATCAGCTAGGCATTTTCTAGATTATTCAAGGAGCCTGTGGCTGATCCAAAAGGGAATCAAGAGGTTCAGCTCATGCACTGGCGGCCGAAGAAGCCAATTTGTCATTCCCAGGGATGGGTAAGCTCACCCGATCTTTCTCTTCTATCTCCTTCCAGCATCAGAATAGTCCTCTAATAGCTCAGCTTCATTCCCTGATCACCACCTCTGTTGGTTGATCCTTCCATATTTCGGTCTCCCTTTCTCCGAAAGCAGCCAATTGAATTTTTAATTGTTGATCGTCCATGCAAGCGCTGCCTGCCAATCGATCTTACTTCTAGGTGGTCCCCTGATGACCCCACCGATCTTTCAGGTATGTGGTACAGATCCACTGACTCATTCTTCAATGTGATCATCCAGTCTCTCTATTCTGAAGCACTTCCTCCTCCTCCTTCCTCTCATCCATCTTGCTGCATGATCTCCACCGATCTCCAAAAAAAATGCCAATTTTAAAATGGAGATCTCGGTGGAAGACTACTGATGCGGGACGGACACAGGAGACCAACTCTATATGATACAGACCTCAGACTCTAGATGGAGACGCGATCGGCAACACCCAAATGGGAGAGACTTCAGCCCGACACTATAAGTTCCTATGGGCTATGCGTCGCTAATAGAAACGCAAACTCACTCATCGTCCCAAGTGAGGGAAATGCGGATCGTGTGCGGTTGAGTAACCGGTCGAGTTAAGGGTAGTCGACTCACTTCCGTGCTCGGATCGAGTAACGGGATGGGTCACTCTCACACTCACAGCGGTGCATGGAGTCACAAACTAGTTCCTATCGCACTCAGCAGTGGCCTAAGATCATATACTAAACTAGCAAGTGAATGCCAAGAAGTTACAATCTTTACCTCCACGCTCCCAGTGTGGGGAAGACAATCTCGGCCAATTTTAGACTCCCGGTTAACAAATTTTATAGCAGTACAATAAATTTGACCCACTCCACGCAGGGAGGTAACAGGTCACATGTGGGGGCCAGAAGTCACGACAATCGGGCTGACGGGCAGCATCTTGATGTCACCTCAGTGGTGCCGAATCCGCGATTTGGTGTTGTCTGGACGGTGGGATCTACGGGTGCGTGGGGCCCACGGACCGCTCCAACCTCCGGCACTGGTGGGGTGGGGCCCGCTGTGAGGGGGACCTCTGGTGGCACGCCTCCCTGGAAGCACATACACGGGGACCATTCCCACACAACAGGTTTGGTTAAAAGAAATAAAAAATAAGAAACATCAAGAAAAAGAGGAACGAGACTGCTTACAGGTGCAACGACTCCAATGGAAGCTAGCAATGAGAATGAGAATGATAGTGCAAATGTTAAGAGTGCAAGGGAAACAAGGCTGGCTCCACAGTTGCTGATCTTCTTTCTTTTGTCCCTCCTATTCCCTCATACGGGCTTACCAGGCGCTCATCTCCCTTTTCTTTTCTTTCTCCCTTTCTTTATTTTCCACTCTAATTCTTCCTCAAAGGATCCAGGCTTCAACCCTTGCAGCAGCAACAATAGTAGCAACCTTCTTGCATGGGGTCCTTCCCTTTTATAGGCACGACCAGTACTCCCAGAGGACGGTTCCAGGTTCAATGTGATTGGCTCTTCATAAAATGAACATTTGACTTCAAGGACGTTTCGTCTTAGTAGCCACTGATTGGCCAGGAAGGCAGCAGAAAGGTTTCCATCATTTTGTTACTCTGGTTGACCCGACAATATGTGAGAGAGGAGCTTCCCAAGTAAGATATGTAGAATCTTCTTTTTCTGCAAGTAGGACTGTCAACGGTGTCCTTCTGTCCTGGTGACCTTAGTGGCAGAGAATCCTGATTGGCTGGAGGCAAAAAGGTGGATACCAGGAAAGCTGACTACTCCCAGAAAAGGTAACCTACTTTTTAATGGACCAAAAGGACTGAAATAGCAACCCAATGATGATAGGAAGGATGACTGAGCAAAGATACCTTTCTAGACCTCAAAATATGTGAATTTTGGCATTTGCAGTTCCTATTAATGCTCTCTGGATCCAATTCAGAAAACGTTATAGGTTTACTAAGAATGGCCTTGAGAGCCGCTCACTGAGGCATTTCGTCGAACAGGTGCTTCTTCTCCATTGAGGTCAGTGCAGCTGGCTTGGCATGATATATGAGGTCGATGTGTCTCTTGCAAGATCGGAGTAGCTGGTGAAGTTATCTTGAAGATGGTCTTTGAGGTCGATGCACGTAAGGTGCTTGGCCTTGGGCATGGTCGGTGCACATTGGAAGCCTCTTCACTTGAGGTCGATACACATTTGGAGCTGCTTCAATAGAGGTCGGTGCACATTACTGTTTCACCATATACAGGTCGATGCACATTTGGATCTGCTTCAATAGAGGTCGGTGCACATTACTGTTCCACCATATACAGGTCGATGCACATTCCAAGGTCGACGCTTGTCAAGGTCGGTGCTCATTTCTGGGTTGCTGCACATTACTGTTTGAGGCAGATGAAGGTCGATGCACATCTTGTTCCATCACATACAGGTCGATTCACATTAGGTCCTTGGCCTTTGGCAAGGTCGGTGCAGCTTTGGAGCTTCTCCATTGAGGTCAGTGCACATTTGGAACTTAGCATACCCAAGTCTGTGCACATTTGCAAACCAAGTCAGTGCACATGTATTTACCAAGTCTTTGCACATAACAAAGGTCGGTGCACATTTGACATTTCAGCACATGCACGTAGATGCACATTTTCTTTTGCCAACGGAAGGTCGATGCACATCTTGGCTGATTTCCTATAAGGGTCGATGCACATCTCTCTGAGGCATATGAAGGTCGATGCACGTTCTCTGTCTGAATCATAGAGGTCGACGCACATGGAGAACTTTCTTCTGTAAGGTCAATGCACCTTTTCTTTTTGCATTACAAGGTCGATGCACATTCTACATGAAGGTCGATGCACATGAACAGTTTGGCAGAATGTCTTCAAACCTGGACACATCAAAAGATGGCATGGATTTCTATGCCAATTGGCTAGTGACTCATGGTGACATCATTAAAACAACATGTACATAACAACATGTACTCAACAGGCTCGAGATGAACAGTCGGGTATAGGTACTGGAGGGTGAATGTCTTCATGCTGGGGAATTGGGGTCAGTCCCGGGAATATTACTTTCGGGGTAGGGTCTGGCTGACTCGATTCTATGGTCAGGGGCGATCGGTTGCCAGCTTGAGGCGAGTGGTGGGTACGTGGTTCTGTGACAAAGATAAGTGCGGTATCATGGCGTATGCGTAGTTGTCATAAGGTGCCATACACGGGCGGACCTGAGATGGGGGTGTGTTCACCGTTATCATAATTCCTTATGTGCGATGAAGATAGACTTGTGTGAGATGGCTAGACGCCATGTGAGGGGAGTACGTGTGACATACCCTCGGCGTGCACAAGCCGATCAACAAACCAACCGCGCGCACTTAGCTCCTTGCATCCTTGCTTCTAGCTGGGTGCCTGTGGAGGCTAAGTGTTCATCTCCTCATATCCTGCATTGTATCTTCTTGCCCCTTGAGCTTCTAAGGGGGTTTTTATAGAAGAATTTAAAGGGTCAGGGGGGCTTTACACAGATCAGATTGAGGGTGGAACCTTGTGGTGACCCAGGATCCTAGTACCGAAAAGGAACCGGTGCGACTCGAACCTCGGCCCGCCTCCCACGAGCCCGAAGACTCGGAAGGGATAAAAGGATAGGTGTAAAAACCCTAATCACTCAAGGAGATCAAGGAGGCTATCAAGGGGAGAAAGAGGGCTGCTACTGTAGCTCCGTGAACAGTGCTGCGTCCAAGAGTTCTTCATCCAAGAGCAAGGTTTCAAGATCATCTGCAAGCCATTCAAGTGTAGATCAAAGCTGAGGAGGAAGCTTCATCCAAAACCATCTTCATCCACTAAGGGAGAGCCTTAATCTGAAGTTTTTATTTCGTGTTTCTCCATCCCTTTTCATTAAGCTTCAAGTGTGTGATCTTGTAATATTTAAACACCTGTGTGTGTGGATCTACGCCGATCCGTATGTGTGTGTGTATGTGGTTCTTCTTTTTCTCACATCTCTTTGTGATTCGGTGTTTGTGCACCTTCGTGGGAGTTCCGAACTCCTCACGTGTGTGTGTGTGTGTGTTTAGATCTTGTAATCCTTTACAAGATAGTGTGTGAATCCTCACAGATTGTGAGGGGTGGACGTAAGTTACCGTTGTTGCATCCAAACCACCTAAAAATTATTGTCCATTGTGTGGTTTGATCCCTTGCTTCTATCCCCATTCTGTGCAACCACATACGCAGGTTAATTTGGTTAAATCTCTTGAGTTAGATCTAGCATAATTTATCATTCTCATATTAGATCTCAGGTATATTAAAAGGTGGGTTCAGATCGACAAGGCAAACCTTGTCAGGAAGATAACATCTTGCGTGAGCAAAATCTTCAGATTTTCACCTCCGCCACTATACCCAAGATCGGTTGTGTGTAGTAGATTTTGTTAGATTTGATAAATTTCTATATAGATCTAAAATTCATTGTGGCTATCTCTTACATTAGTTTAAATCGACTAAGATTTCGTTAAAGTTTGTAATCACCCAATTCATCCCCCCTGTTGGGTGTCATTGATCGCAGGACTTCAGTGCTGACTAGCTAGCCCTTGAAGAAGATTTTGGCCCATCCCAAAACTTTCGATCTCCTCTTCAAATGGGCCATACTCTTCGGGGCCTTCGACATCTCTTACCAGCCCCGCACAGCCATCAAGGGCAGCCCCTTGCGGACTTCATCACAGAAAGCACTACCCCGACTGAAGAAGTATCCCTGTCGATGACGGGCCCCACCTAGGACCTCTTCGTTGATGGATCCTCTAACTCGGCTAGCTACGGAGTTGGCATTCTCCTCCGATCTCCCGAAGGAGCAGAGCTGCAGTACACCCTGAAATTTAGTTTCTCGATGTCTAACAACGTCTCCGAGTATGAGGATCTCATCTCTGGAGCCAAGATGGCGCGATGCCTAGGAGCTGAGGGAGTTAGGATCTATGCTGACTCCCAACTGGTCGCCATCAAGTCAATGGGGACTACAAAGCTCAGGAAGCGCAAATGATCAAGTACCTCCAGCTAGTGAAGGAGATAGCCCGATTATTCGAGAGTTTTCAAGTAATCCAAAGAGCTCAGGAAGAAAATTCTTGAGCGGATGTTCTCTCTCACTTGGCCTCCTCCATCAGCCCAGAGGGCACCCAGTCGATCCTCCTCGAGGCACTAGAATGACTGAATGGGGAAACTGAGCTCGTGGTCAATGTATGAATATCTCCTGGTGACTGGCAGACCCCATACGTATCCTGGCTCTGAGATTCCCAAGAGCCCCCGACCCTCGGGAAGCTCAAAGACTGAAGTATCAAGCTCGGTATTTCATCCTTCTCGACAAGACCCTATACCGAAGATCCTTTTCCGGCCCTCTCCTCAAGTGCCTCGATTGATGAGGACATCAAAGTGGGGACACAACGGCCCAAACCTTTTGGGGGGAGAGGTCGCTCCCATCCCATGGCCCATTAGGCCTGGCCCGTCTAATTTTTAGGCTTTCTCTTTTTATTATGATGTAAATTTTTTTTATTAGCATTTAGTTCTTAATGGGTCAGTTAATTGGGCCCAAAAGTCCAAGTTAGCTAGTGGGTCTAGTTAAGGGTCATAGGTTGCTTATTGTTACCCCCGGGATAGCGGGGTCTTTTCCCATTTGTTAGGGATAATTGATGTCTTTGTAACCCCCTGACTTCTCCTATAAAAGGGGACCATGGGGTCTCATTTGGGTAGAGAATTATTGAATGAGAAAAATTGAGTGCTTGTTGCATTTTCTTCTCCCTCTCTCTCTTGCTTGAGTGCGCACCCCTCTCTCTCTATCTTATCTCTCTTACCCCCTTGGTCGACCAGCCCCTCTCTCCCCTCTCTCCAGGTCACAGCCCACCCTCTCTCCCTCGCTCTCCTCTTGCCACATCAGTAAGAGAATCTCCCGCTCCCACATTCCCTCCTAAGATCTCTCCCCAAATCCCTCCCTCCTACCAATATATTTCCTAATCTAGTTTCCCCCCTCATTCAAATTTCAAAACCTATCCTAATCTATTTTCCTCCCTCACAATAATTCAAACCCGTTCCTAATCCATTGCCATCTCAGCCTCCATTCTAGGAAGAGAATCGCTGCAAGGCAAGGGAATGGTGGCTGATGCTTGTGGAAGGGGGAGGACGTGGTTGGGGTCACTTGGAGGGCTGTGGGACCCCTTTCTCCTTCTCCTTCTGTTGTTCAAAGGCCTTGAAGTTGACCGTGTGCACTTCTTGAGACGCCGGTCGTTTGTCAGCTGACCTGGTCTTTTGGCTTGAAGTGGCAGGAGTGGTCGAGTACTTTGAGAGAAATGTCTCGACCTCTGCTACCACATTATTCAGTCGGTCAAACGAATTTTTTTGTGTGCCTATCATTCTTTCCAGCACTTCTCTTCGTAGGTTCTACCTACATATCTGGACGGCATCCTCCTGATGCGGCGGTCACCTGCACCTCATGCTAAGGTTCCTCCATCTTTTGATGTATTCTAGGGTAGACTCATCATTCCTCTGCCTAGTTTCATATAGTTCGGCTATCGTCACCTCCCTTTTGGTGATGTGGAACCTTTCTTTGAATTTTCTTTGTAGGTCTGGCCAGTCGAGGATAGACCCGGGCTGCAAGCTCGAGTACCACTCGAAGGCAACCACTGTTATGGTGGACCTGAAGAATTTCAGCAGGTAGGACTCGCCAGCTGTCAAGTCACCCATTACATTGGTGTAGTAGGCAATGTGCTCACGTGGAGACCATTGTCCGTTAAATTTTTTGAACTTCGGAGGCTTAGTAATGCCAGGGGGCAGCCTCTTGGCAACATGATGGGAAGGGTATGGCACCCTGTAGGCATCAAATGAGGCGGAGTCACCATCGCTCCTTTCTGCCAACTTTATTTCTATCATCTGCTCAATTATGAGTTTGTTCATCATCGTCGGGTCAACCGGGCTTGGATAGAAGTGAGCTTGTAGCATGTGCGGCGTTGTCAACACGGCCACATGGGGCATGACAGGAGCCCCTTGGAAGTGGAAGATTGGAGGTTGCGACGCAGCCATAATCTATTGTTACAGGGGAGGAATACCCCCAGTGTGGTTGTGCACCAGTTGTGGAGCGATCGCCTATGGCGAGACTTCAAAGGTCTGGCCGCTGCCACCTGACGTCCCAGGGGGAGCTTCGAGTTGCCCAGGTGCAGAGGTACGAGCGTCCCTCTCGCTCAGCTACTTCTTCAATGCTTCAATTTCTTGTCGATAGCTTTGTAGCAACATCAACAAGGCTGGATCATTGGTAGAAGGATTAGGGAGGCTTCCTCGCTCCTCAGACGGTGTCTCTTCGGATGAGGTGGATGGCATTCCACTGTCCGCTTCAGTTGTGATTACATTGGCCGCTAAGGCAGCCAGTGTCTCTTCTGGATTTGCCCCCTCTACGAGGGTTTGCAATGCCTCGCTGGCGGCCTATCCTCTTCTTGTGATAGGGCTGGGTCTCTCGACAATCCGGGCAATTTCTTCAGGTTCTTCGGGTAGGGCCCCTGATGCGGGACGAGTGCGAGCATAGGAATGGCGACGGCGGCGTCCGGTGCGAACCTGTGAATACAACCTTATGGCACTATGCTCCACGCAGGGAGGGGATCACGGGGACGGGATTGATCAATACAAAACTACCCTCACGCAGGAGGGGGGAGCAAGGGGAAGGGAGATGGGCCTGCTGCCCGATGTCTGCCCGACTGGGTAGAACTGACTTGGCTCAAGCAGTACGCAGCACACGGGGATCAGAACAGGCCTCCGCTGGCACTCAGATGAAGCTGGTGAAGTTTATAAGAGCTCCTGGAAGTTCGGCATCATTCTGAGGTTGCGATGGCGCGAGGCCAGTCACCAATGACGAGCTGCACGATTCTGTCCTACAGGTTCGATCTGCACAGTCGACATGCAGAGGGAGGTACCCACTCCACCGAACTCCAAATGAGGCGGGACCTACGTTGTTTGAAAGACAACAGGAATACCTACATGCCAGTCGAATTTGGCAGGCGTTGGAGCTCGGGGCTGGCCGCAGTCGCCTCTGGACTGAGGCTCGGGTTTCTGGGCACACAACCAGACACAGTCGGATTGATCACCTTGGTACGGACAGCACCAGACACAGATTATGACGAAACAACCTTGAGTGGTTTCAGGACGTCGAGATCTCCTACTTTGATGAAGATGACTCGGGCCAAAAATCAGCAGAGGAAGGCATGCCAGGGCTGACGAGCCTGCTGCATGTTCTAGATGGACTGGGTCTCACCAGTCTGGTGTAGTCTCGAGAGAACAGCCGTCACAGGTGTTGCTGATGTCAAAAAGGGGCGGGACCACCTCTAGATCGACGGATACTCCACGAGGAAGAATTCTTATGAAGACAATTTTGGTCGATTCACACCTGAGAAATCGGTGTGGCCTCTGCAAGTTGGACTTCTGTTTCTGGCATGAATCTAGTGCAGTCGTACGAGTTTGGATGCCGCGATCGGCGCTGAGGTCGAAGCGAGGCAGGACCACTCCTGGAGCGACGATGACTCGAAGCAGAACAACTCCTCAGACAATGGCCTGCACTGATTCATGCCGTATGGGGTCAAGATGGAGTCTGCAAGCCAGGTTTCAGGATCTATCCTGGGTCCGCAGGTAGAAGAACAGAGATTTCTTCGAAGCCGATGGCGTGGATGATGACAAGGGCTCACGATGGCTCCTTGGACGAGCCTGGATCATGTCTGAAAATCAACATATTACTATAAAGGACTTGCGGCGTCGCGTCTTCCCTTGAGTCATTATCGTGTCTTTCTTTTGAGTTATTGTCATGTCTTCCTTATTTAATTTGAGTCGTGATGTATGAGGCTTTTTCCCTCTAGTTGATGGATACTATTTTGTCAGTCTTCCGCTATTAGTTGTTGTTATGGATTGATGTTAAGTGACTTTATTGGTATCAGTTGATGGATATTGTCGACGTTATTGATTTGTGGTATTGGTCAATTCTCACCATGTCTATTTATTGCGCACTCTGTCATTGTTGAAATTCTTATCGCTTTGATTGACATGAATGATAATAACTCATCACGTCCTCTGGATTCCTTCCGCACTCAGGGCGTGACAGTTTTTATGGTATCAGAGCCTAGGATTTCAAAATTCCTAGGAAAACCCAAGTCCAAGGATAGGTCGAGTCTTAACCGTGAGATTGGGTAGAGCCCAGGGATTAAGTTATTGTAGGATGTTCTATCTTGACATACATCCTATCCTATTCTGTCCAACTTTGTAAACGTAAATGCACGAAACTAATTGAGCTTTAAATACCTTGTAGGAATATGGCTGTTGAACGTGCCCAGTGGCGTGAGATGCAGCAGACCATCCAAACCTTTGACCAAGCGCTACAACAGAAGGCGCAAGGTGGAGCACACCCTGGAGCTGGAGATCTCCACAGGAGTTTCAGGAACCTGAACCCTCCAAAGTTCAAGGGTTCTTCGGCTTAAGGAGATTGAACGGATATTTCGCATTATGTAGTGCGTGGATGATGAGAAGGTTCTGTTAGCTACGTTCCAATTGGAACGTGATGCTAAGTGCTGGTGGGAGTCGATTGAAGCAACATTGCTGGATGGTAATGTGACCTGGGTGAACTTTGTTGAACATTTCAATAACAAATACTTTTTCAACCATGTCCAAGAGAAGAAGGCAGCGGAATTTGTAGCTCTCAAGCAGAGAACCTTGACCGTGGCCGAGTATGAGGCCCAGTTCTCCCGACTGGCTAGGTACGCACCTCACCTGGTGGGTACAGAAAAGATGAAAGCTCGACGCTTCTTAAATGGGCTTCGGCCCCATTTTATTACCCAGCTAGCACCAATGGATATCCAAGTATATCCAGAAATAGTCCGATGTGCCCAACTACTTGAAGACACCATGGAATTGTCTGACAAGATCTGTGGTAAGGACAAGAAGGAGACCGTTACAGGCTCCAACAATTTCAAGCCTTCTTTCAACAAGAAGCGATCCAATGGTGGAGGAGAGTCCTCCAAGGATAAGAAGCCCAAACAGAACAACAAGCCATTCTCCATCACTGCGCCCACCAAAGAGAATTGCTATTATTATGACAAGCCCGGTCATAAGGCCGAGGAGTGCTGGAGAAAGCTGGGAGCATGCCTCCGTTGTGGAAGTCGGGAGTACAGGATTCCTGATTGCCCTTAGCTAAATGAACAAATGGAAGTGACCAAAGATGAGAAGCACCCGGCGAAGAAGCAAGGACGTCTCCAAGCTCTACATGAGACAGAAGTAATCGAAGGCGGACTGGTGGAAGGTACTTTGTCTATCTGTTCCAAGTCTATTCAAGTTCTGTTCGATACTGGCGCAACACACTCTTTTGTTTCAAGAAAATTTTCTGCTTCATTCTCCATGGAACCCCAATTGATGAACATGGTAATGTATACTCCATTAGGGAAGAAAGCCGACATCACATATCATTACCCGAACTGTAAGGTCATGGTCAAAGGCCACAACCTACCTGCTGACCTAATATGCCTAGATCTACAAGAATACGACGTCATTTTAGGTTCCGATTGGCTATCCACCTATCAGGCAACCATAGACTACCGGAATGGAAAAGTCACCTTTGTAGACTACCTGGAGTTAACCTACATTAACCCTCAGAAGAGATCACCAGTCATCTCTGCCCTTCGAGGCCATAAACTTATCAATAAGGGATGTGAAGTATTCCTCGCATTCGTAACTGCCACAGAAGCTAAGGTGGCTAGATTAGAAGACATCCAAGTCGTTCGGGAGTTTCCCGATGTTTTCCCAGAGGACTTACCTAGTTTACCACCAGAAAGGGAAGTCTCATTCACCATAGATCTTGATCCGAGTGCCAGACCCGTTTCCAAAGCACCCTATAGAATGTCCCCCGCAGAATTGAAGGAACTAAAGGAACAGCTTATGGAGTTACTGAAGAAAGGCTTCATCAGACCAAGTACATCTCCATGGGGAGCACCAGTGCAATTTGTCAAGAAGAAAGATGGATCGATGAGATTATGTATCAATTATCGACAGCTGAACCACCTCACCATCAAAAATAAGTACCCACTACCGAGGATTGATGAACACTTCGACCAGATCTCTAGAGCAAGATATTTCTCGAAGATTGATCTTCGATCGGGTTATCACCAATTGAGGATCAAGGACGGAGATATTCACAAAATTACATTTCGAAATAGGTACGGCCATTATGAATTTACTGTTATGCCTTTTGGACTAACAAATGTCCCTGCAGCTTTTATACAGCTTATGAACAGTATATTTAGAGCACATCTGGACAAAATTGTCATGGTTTTTATTGATGACATCCTGATATATTCCAAGTCTGAAGAAGAACATGAGGTGCATTTAAGGATAGCATTGCAGATCTTGAGGGATAATCAATTGTATGCTAAATGTAGCAAGTGCGAGTTTTGGCTAGAAGAAGTGGCTTTCTTAGGCCATATAGTTTCGAAGGATGAAATTTCTGTGGATCTTGCAAAGGTCGAAGTCGTGAAAAGTTGGGAACGACCAACCAATGCAACTAAAATACGGAGTTTCTTGGGACTTGATGGTTATTATCGACGATTTATCAAGGACTTCTTGAAGATTGCTGTTCCACTCACCAGACCGACTCGCAAGGAGGTACCATATGAATGGAGTGAAGAGTGCGAGAGAAGTTTTCAAGCTTTGAAGACCACTTGACCACTGCTCCGATCTTGGTCTTACCTATTGAAGGAGAGAAGTACGAGGTGTATACCGATGCTTCTAGTATCAGCCTCGATTGTGTGCTAATGCAACAAGGAAGAGTTATTGCATACTCTTCTAAGTAGTTGAAGTAACACGAAGAAAACTACCCAGTGCATGACCTGGAACTAGCTGCATAGTCTTTGCCTTAAAGATTTGGAGACACTATCTCTACGGGGAATCATTCACTGTGTACTCTGATCACAAAAGCCTCAAGTACTTGTTCTCTCAGAAGGAACTTAACATGAGGCAAAGGCGTTGGCTTGAGTACCTCAAGGATTTCGACTTCACTATCCAATACCACCCTGGCAAGGGTAATTCCGTGGCCGATGTCTTAAGTCGAAAATCAAGAGCAATGTTAGCCAATCTTATGATTCAAGAATGAAAGATATTGGAGAAATTTTCTGAGCTTGATATAAGCATGAACAAGGAGGGAAGGTGCATTACTCTGGCACATTTGAGTTTGCATCCGGACCTACTTTCAGAAATCAAGAGACTACAAGAAGAAGACCCCCAGCCAGTAGACATAAAAGATAAACGAAGCCAGAAGCCTGAATTCAAGTTAGCAGATGATGGCAGACTATTATTTCATGAGAGGACATGTGTACCAGACTGTCCTGAGACAAAGAAGAAGATTCTAGAAGAAGCTCACCACTCAAGGTACACTATTCACCCTAGAGCAACTAAGATGCACAAGGACTTGAAAAGAACCTCTTGGTGGCCAAACATGAAACGGGAGGTAGCAGATTTCGTTTCCTGTTGTCTCACGTGCCAGCAAGTGAAGGTGGAATACCAAAAATCTGCTAGAAAATTACATCCTCTAGACATTCCCAAGTGGAAAATGGAAGATATCGAAATGAATTTCATCATGGGCTTGCCTAGGTCTCAAGGCGGACATGATGGTATCTGGGTAGTGATCGAACATCTCACTAAATCGTCTCACTTTCTCCCTATAAAGAGCCACTAGTCGATAAATGTCCCAGCTGCATTGTATATCAAGGATATTGTAAGGTTACATGGCGTGCCTATAACTATTGTGTCTGACCGAGACCCATGTTTTACATCTCACTTTTGGAAGGTTCTACAACACTCCTTGGGGACTAAAATAAATTCCAGTACTGCCTTTCATCATCAAACAGATGGTCAGATAGAGAGAACAAATCAAATTGTTGAAGACATGTTAAGAGCTTGTGTCATGGACTTCGGTGGAAGCTGGCATGACCACTTGCCCCTGGCCGAGTTTGCTTACAACAACAGCTACCAGGCCAGTATTCAGATGGCCCCATTCGAAGCACTTTATGGCAGGAGTTGTCGATCCCCAATATGCTCTCGCAGCGGTCCCGGCGGCATGCCGCGCTGTTTCTTCCGCCGAAGAAGGGGACCCTCCTGGGGCCTCCCACCTCCCAAAGTCCAATCTTTTCCCCCTCGAGCAGCTCATGGGCTTATGGGAAAGGCTGCCCGCAGCGAAGAAGAAGCACGGGCAAGCAAGCAACACACTTTAATGTAGATTCCACCAAGCGCAACCCAAAAGGCGGGAAGAACACGGCAGCGGCTTGGGCCTGAGGGGATTTGAAGGAATCTGTCTCTGTCAGCTTGTGTGGAATGTGCGGGATCGAGGACGGGGCCTCCGTGGAGCTCTTGTGTGGACAGCGTCCAAAGCTCCGTGCTTGATGAGGGGATTGCCCCGCCGCCCCCACGCGCGCGCGCTCTCGCCTTTGACGATTCCTTCCCGGGTTGGCAGGGGACGTTGGGGGGCCAAAAGTGAGGTCCTTTGGGGGCGCCGACGGGCATCTGGGTCCACCCCCATGGCGCGCAGAGTGGCGTGCAGGGGGACCCCGCCTGCCCACTGTGTGACCGCCCAAGGAGGAGCAGAGGAACACGATAACGCTGATGGTGTTGCTGACCGTGCCGCATTTGGGCGGCGGCCTTGGCGGGGTCCCCTCCAGAGCCCCACGCCCTCCCCCTCAATCCTTTCGTCAGAAGGGAAAAAAAGTCCACAGTCCTCCGCGTCGGTACTTCTGGAGAAAAAAACAATTGCCCATCTTTCCGTTGTCTAATCTGTTCCCTTGGAAAGCGAGAGAGATCCCACCGGCACCACCATTCTATTATTAATCCATTTAATGATTGAAGGATATAATCCAATGTATTCTCTCACAGTGACTTCACTGTATGCAGAGAGAGAGAGAGAGAGAGAGAGAGAGAGAGAGCCAAAAGTTTTTAACTTTGACAGGGAAGGTGGCTTCGGGGTCGTAAACAAATGCATGGTACCCATCTTAACTTTGACAAGGATGGTGGTGTCGAGTCTCAAACGCATGTTACTGATATTTTTGTTAAGAATTGGTTTGATGACATGTAGTAAGAACTAAAACTGCAGTGTTGAGAACTAAACAACTAACTGTAACAGAGTCCAGTCCAACAGAAAGTATAGTCTAAAGCAGTAAATCGTACCACATGCCAAGTGAACACTCGGCCTGATGAGCTGGCAGCTAAGGACCTCCACGCAGTACCCTCGAACCACAAGGAAGAACCGCAACACCTGAAAATCAGGGATGAGCCTCCTATCACTGGCTCAGTAGGGGTCCCGCGGAATCCCAACCGAAAATAACGGCGGTACGGAATGCAGCAACTACAGCTAGAATAACAGTAACA
This sequence comes from Amorphophallus titanum, assembly GCA_024336825.1. Classification (NCBI taxonomy): domain Eukaryota; kingdom Viridiplantae; phylum Streptophyta; class Magnoliopsida; order Alismatales; family Araceae; genus Amorphophallus; species Amorphophallus titanum. Next base: position 63,115,286 of record JANBPO010009603.1, on the reverse strand, counting down.
GTAGGAACAGTAAACACGGTGGTCGGTAAAACCTCGGCTCTATAGCTACTCCTACTATACCGGAACGGAATCCAACACCCCGATCCCACGGTCAGGGAATAACTAGACACAAACTACCAGACTACGACCGCCCTAGTCACGTAACCAAGAAAACGATACGACGCCACTGTCGTGATGGCCTGTCCCCACAGACAAAGGCCCACACAGAAACCACGTGGTGGGGAAGCACAAACACGACTTCACTGTTGTGAACTCTACGCCGTCTAGGGAAAATCCCTCGATGACGCTCACCGAAAACCCTAGACCTCAACTCTGGGAGAACACCCGAACAACATACGAAACCCCATCTCATAGACGGGTAACGGAAACCCGTGACACTACAACTCACGTCACGTGACAGGAGTATCGCCCACCAGAAGCAAGGCCGGATGCTTCCACTGACATCTTAGTCCATGCCACAGGTGTCTCCCTCTGGCCCAGTGGGAACTAAGACACCATACTAGTAACACAGAACAAGGACTAGCTGGGGTCGCGCTCGTCAGTGCGTGTCCTCTGCCCCTAGCTACGCGTGCACACACAGACCATCTGCTCTAGGTCGGGTCCTCTAGCTGATTTTTCCCCCAGTCGGAATTAGGCTGCAAAGGTAAGGGGCCCTACGGTAACCAGCGTAAAATTGTCTCACTCGGGTCACACTCTCCACCACTCCTAAGTGGGTCCGCACCCGCGTGCGCAAGAAAGCTACGACTAGTGGGGGCTCACAAAATGTGAACATTGAAAACCACGCATGCACCCATCTCGAGTAATGTGAAGAAACATGTGACTTGCGGCCACCAAACTCTGGACAGTCCACTAGACCTAATAACCCAACGGTCCTTGAGTCACGAGACTCAGGTCAAGACCGCTGCACGTGACAGCACAGCGCCGTCAATCTGTCCTATTCCCTAGGTTTGAAACCACAAAAACCTCCAGCCCCAGGCTGGTTAACTGGACTCACAGTCCAAGGTCATACACATAGCCCACTCGGAAATCACCTTTCGGAGAAACCCATGACATGCGGGGAAGACCCACCACACTCGTACCGACTCACGGCGACTCGATCTAACGCAAACACGAAAGCTCATAACACACATGGGGTCACCCGGACCCCCAAGATCCACGACACGCTAATCGAGATAACACGGTATCTCCGGACACCCAAAAATATGGTCACGATCTCCACATGGTGTCCGGGACACTCACGGGGTCATAGGTCGGTCATTGGGTCTCAACTGGACCGACCGGAGACCAACACAATGCAAAATGGACACGGTGAGCACGAAAATCACCTAGCGGTCCTCTCTGGACCATTAGGGGGCCTTGCGGTCTCCTCCGGACCGCAAGACCCCGCCTAGCGATTCAGCCAGGACCGCAAGGGTCGAAGATGAACCAAACCCCTAGCGGTCACTCCCGGACCGCCAAGCAGAGTGGCGGTCCTCCGCCTGACCGCTAGGTGTAGCCTAGTGGTCAGTCACAAGGCCGCTACCCCACTGACCTCAAAAGACCAAAACACTGTCAAACGGTCATTCCCTGACTGGAAAGAAGAGCCTAGCGGTCTTCACTAGATCGCTAAAGCACCCTGGCGGTCCATCGCATGACTTCAAGGTCAGAACTGACATACGGGGGACCCTAGCGGTCTCCACATGACCGCTTGGCACCCTAACGGTCGCTAGAAGGACCGCTTGGCACCCTAGCGGTCACTGGAAGGACCGCTAAGTCGTCACGAATCCAAAAATGACGAAAACGGTGGGAAAGTCCATTCCACGCCTCATTCACACCCATGTGAAGGGGAAAGGAAGAGAAAACTAGTCCCCAACCTCTCTAGCACTGAGAGGGCCCATTTAGACCTCAAAAATGTGATCAAAACTCTAGATCCGGCTCACACCCCAAAATCACACATTTTCTCCCAAATGCTCAAATAAGCCCAGTCGGCTTACCACGACCTACCAAAATCACGGGAATAGAAGTAGAAGGGTTAAGGATCCGTCCCCCTACCTCCACCGAAGATTTCACACGCCATGGATGCCGATCCACCAAGAAAATGCTGTTAAACCCTTGCCAGCTCGCGATCCCACGATCCGCCTCCACCATCGCGATCCTCGTCCCATGCCCGTCGCTCCTCGTCCCACGAGCGTTGCCACCTTGCTGCCATCCACCTCTGTCGGCCACTGGAGAAGAGAGGGAGAAAAAAGAACGTGGGAGAGAAGAGAGAGGGAAAAGGGTAAGAAATGTTTACTGGGTTCTGCCAACATGAAGAAATAAACCCCAGGGTGCTGGGTGTTGACACCAGGTTTCGACACTTGTAGAGGGGATTAGGAAAACTGTCTAAGGTAGACCCAATAACCCCAAAAACATGAAAAATGGATCAAGCCCAATCTAGCTATCATGAAATACATTCAAAACATAAAGTCTTACCATGGATTCAATGAATTGTAAACAAGAATAGAAGCTTACCATGGACCCAAAGAATTGATAGCAAATTGGAACCTGCACATTATGGAAATTCAAATTCATATCAGAGTTAAATCAATGCATTTGAAATGCATAATCACTATGTCATTTTCTACACAAACTTCACATATCAAATTTGATTCACCATGGAAAAACCAATTCTAGTTCAAACAAAGCATACATGAGTTCAGTCCAAAGATTTCAGTTACAAGCTTCACAAGCTCACACAGTCCATTAAACACGAAACCAAATTGATTAAGTGTAAGGCATTTCAATTTCAGCTCAAAGATGGGCATTCATGTGGCCAATCATTAAATTCACACATTTCCATGTTCAGCCAAAGGTAGTATGAACTCCAAGTTGGATTGCCCATTTAACAACCAATATGAGTGAACCACGAATCCAAATTTTACTCAAGTTCACATATTCAAGTGATTCACACAATGCCATGCAGCCTAATTCATATACATGAGTACTCAACCATTCCAAGTTATTATGTGCATGAATTAACATGTGTAGGAACCAACATAGAGACCAGATTCAATCACAAAGATATGGGAAGAAAAGTGCATGAATCACATACAAAGTTAATCAAAGTTTTGCATTAAGAAACCATGTTTCACAATTGAAAAGTTGATTAAATTTGCCATTCACCAATCAATATAAGAATGTCATTCTCCCAAGTTCCACCATGGTTAGCATGCCTTCATTGAATGATTTAAACTTATGAAGGCATAGAAGCCATACAGTGAAAATGCTTCAATATCTAACATGAAATCCTCAATATCAAAATGCATGAGGACACTAGAGAACCCAATTTTTCAAGGCCAAGTATAAACTATCTTTGCCATGCTTTCATGCTAAATGAAGGAGCAATCAAACCCAGTTTCATCAAATTGAGAATTGGCTTCCATCAAAGTTTATGGAACACAACTCAAGCAAGTCTCTAAGGAACTCATGAAGAGAAACCATAGATATGAAGCATGAACATTTATCTGAACATAAATCTCAACTATCCCATGAAAAACATGCATAAACCACACTCAAGCTACCAAGGTACTGACAAACATGCTATTCATGAAAAACCCTTGTTTGACTTGGCTTGGTGGAAGCTAGATGAGGTGGACACCAAGCCATGGTGCGACACCACAGAGCAGTATTGCAACTATAAATTTTATCCACCAAGCATTTCAACCCTGCAAAGTAAGATATCAACATATGAGCTCATTTCAACCACGAATGTCACTCTACACACATTCAATGCACACAATATCTTGTTATCATCAAAACCATTATCTAAGACAAAGAGGGGGAACCACAAGCCCAACAAATATTAATAATTACATCAATGAATTTACGGCCCACTCCACACAGGGAGGTAATAGGCTACACAACAACGCCGGGAGCACCGATCTTGGGTTGATAGGCAGTAAGGCGGTGGGGTTCCGGGGTGGTTGCAGGCTGCGGCTCCAGATCTAAACTTTGCTGGCCGACAGGACAGTGAACAAAGGCGTCCAAAGGGACATCTACCTCTGGGGACCTTCTGAAGGAGGCGGTTCACCGGGACGATGGCAGAGGGTCCCTGGTCGACCCTGGGAGTGGCGATCGCTGGATCTACACTGGTGATTTCTTGAGGATTTAATTGGTGACCTCCTACTGCTGGCCTGTCTCAAAACAGATTTGCGCGCTTTGGCGAGATCGGCCACCACGCCCAGATCCGGTGTCGGATCGGGACGAAACGAGCATCGTTGCAAAGGGCACCCAGAGAGCTTCGACATATGTGAATTTCAGATCTGTCCAACAGTCCGAATTGAGATTAGGAGCTCTGCAACTCTGTAGTTATTTCTGACTCGGGTTACAGAACAGGCAAGACAGAGTGAGATCTGCCTGAGAACGAATTTTGACCGAATGGAAGCTGGCAGATCTGGACTTTGGGAATTTTATGGGTAAGAGGGGGGAAGTGAGGGTCATGCATAAATATTTTTGTAATTTTCTGATGCTATTTTGGGGGTGGGAAAAATAGATCTCTAAACTACTGTCTCGCAGATCTGCACACAGGCAGACTACAAGGGATGGAAAGAAGTGACTGGGAGGAGGGGCAAACGGGATCTGATCGACGTAAAAATTGAACTGGGGATTGGGGAAGATGAGGGGAACAAACCCTGAAAATCTCAGCTCTATCCAACGGTTAGATCTGGAGTTATAGATCTGTCTTCAACCATCTGTCCAGCTACTCGAAATCCTAAACAGCAGACCGAAAAAATGACCATGGAGGCTCGATGGCAGCACGAACGGAGGCGGCGGCGGCGGCGGCGAGAGCTATGAGTCTGTGAGAATTGTAATGAGATACAATTCCTTTGACATCATCAATGAAAATTAGTTGTTCATTTTCCAATATGTATTTTGGATGGAATTGTTAGTTTACACATCGTTGAAGTGTCACGAGACTAGGATAGACCCTCTCACACAGCTGATCCACCTTGGCGTTGCCGATAGTGAGCAAGATAAGGCATTTGATATTGTCGGCGCTCTAACTGAGTGCGAGCAAAATATCATGAACATCAATGATATAGTGCCTCTGCTGAGCTAAGATGAGATCTGGCGAAAAGATTGACCATGAGGATGTCACAGCAATCCCATGGAGCCTGTGAAAGCCAGATGTGAGATTCACGCGATGGCGCTAAGTGGGAGCGATTTGTACTTGGAACTTGCATTGACTAGGTGGGCCGCAGTCAAGGACCATGTGGTGTTATCATGATTACACAAGGACACGCCCATGTGTGGAAGAATGCCACAGCATGTGTTTCATACCGCATGTGTTATATACGACCATATATGAGAAATGATGAATATATCACTTCTTCACCATTGTGTAAGCTCATGGATTATGCCAATATGATCCCCCTCGGTACCTCTAATGATCTGAGTGCTATGTCACGAAGAGGAAGCTTGAAGTTGCTATTTTAGCATGCTCCTTTAGGATGATGGTTGATACCACCTGGTGGGACATCTCTAGGAAAGTGATCAATGGCTGTTAGAAGAGCCAACACGCCGCAACTGCAGCTTAATGAACTCCTGTCCACTGTGGGGGATGCTTCATGGCAATGAGGCTAAGCACGGCTACCACTCCTGAAGAGAGCATGCGCCTATCCCGCCATGGGGAATAAAAGAAGAGACATACCCCGCCATGGGGGCATAGGAGGCAAGAGAAGGTACATCCCTCGCATGGGGGCGTATGAAGAGGGTCCACCCCAATCTGGGAGTGCAAAAGCAAAGAGACATATGCCCCGGTCTGGGGGCACAGAAGTAAAGAAACACACGCCCCGGCTTAGGGGCATTTGAAGAAGAAGCATACCCAGCTTGGGGGCATTGAAGCTATAAAGAATATGCCCCGGTGTAGGGGTATTCGAAGAGGCTATACCCCGACTCGGGGGCATATGAAGAGAAGTCTGCCCCAGGTTAGGGGCATCTGAAGAGGAAGCATACACCCCGTCACTGGGGCATAGAAGCCACAAAAGAACATACTCCGCCATGGGGGCATATGGAGAAGAGAATACTCCCCGCCTTGGGGGTAAAATAGGTAGAGGGCATCCCGCCTTCCGGGCATCTGAAACGAAAACATACACCCCGGTCTGGGGGCATAAGAAGTAGGAAACTTCACCCCAATCTGGGGGCATATGAGGCCAAGAAATACATCCCGCCATGGGGGCATAAGAAGCAACAGAGTTTCACCCCGATCTAGGGGCATAAAGAACAAGAGAATATACCCCACCTTAGGGGCATTTGAAGAAGAAGCACACACACCACCATGGGGGGCATAGAAGCCATGAAGAATATGGCCCCCCCTGTGGGCATCTGAAGCGGGACAAACAACACTCCCCGGCTTAGGGGCATATGAAGAAAGGAATACACCCGGATACGGGGCGCATAAGCAAAGAAGAAGAATTCACCTCAGTTTGGGGGCATAAAAATCCCGCCTCAGGAGCATCAGAAGCGAAGAATACACCCCGCTCTGAGGGGGCATGAGAAGCGGAAAAGTTCACCCCAGCCTGGAGACGTACAAAAGAAGAAAACACCTTGCCTTGGGTGCACAAGAACTAAATATGCCCCACTCTCGGGAGGTAGAAGAAGAAGAATTCACCCCGATCTGGGGGCATAGAAGCTGTAAATAACATACCCCGCCATGGGGGCATAAGAAGCAGAAGAACACACCCTGGTTTAGGGGCATTTGAAGAAGAACATACCCCCGCTCCAGGGGCATATGAAACAAGGCTACGCCCCCAGCTCAAGGGCATATGAAGAGAAGTTCACCCTGCGTTGGGGGCATATGAGACAAAGTTACACCCTGATTTAGGGGCAGTTGAAGAAGGAACATACTCCAATCTGACAGCGTAAAAAGTAAAGATACTCCCAGACTTAGGGGCATTTGAAGAAGCTACATCCCCCCTTGGGAGCATCGGAAGAAAAGAGTCCACCCCAGATTAGGGGTATTTGAAGAAGAGACATACCCCGCCTAGGGGCATAGAAGCCATGAAGAATACGCCCTGGCTTAGGGGCATTTTGAAGAAGCATAGCCCGCCTGGGGGCATAAAAGCCATGAAGGGAGATATACACCCGCCTTGAGGGGTAAAAGAAGCAGAGTCTATCCCACTCTGGGGGCATGAGAGGCAGAAGAATGTGTCCCGGCTTAGGGGCATTTGAAGAAGCTATATCCCACTCTAGGGCAAAAGAAGCAGAAGAATCTACCCTGACCTGGGGGCACAGCAAGCAACAGAGTTACACCCTGATCTGGGGGCACGTAAAGAGAAATATCCCGCCATAGGGGCCTGTAAAAGAAAAGAGAGCAAGAAAAGAAGTGCCAATCTGACATAAACTAACTTCGGATTACACTATAAAAAAAACTTGTTCACAAAGAGGCCATGAGTCTCTACCCAAACTAAAATTATTGTAAAAAAATGAGCTTCAATAAGCTTGGACTCCTTTTATGACTAGGACTTTAAAATAGTGTATTTTATCAAACAATCTAGGTATTTCGGAGCACTCTTTTTAGCGGCTATTTCTCTCTGTCGTTAGTTCATGTCAATTTTATCTTAATTTTTAAAATTGAGCGTAAATTGCTCATTACATGTTTGGAAAGATTATCAAAACTTTTAAATTTGTGTAGATCTGTTTGGTTCAGGATGTTCTCTGTGGACCTGAAGATGTTGAAGTTGTGGATGTAGGATGATATAGGAGGACGGACTCAACCTGAACGACACGAACTGATTTAACCAATATAATAATGCAAATAAATGCTTAGCAAGTGATAATTAGTAACACAACGAGTTTGAAGAGTGACAATTTCCAATCCGAGTGGCTTTGCAAACTCACGGTATCGTCCCACAAAAATATTGAACAAGCAGACTAAACTACCACAAGATTAGGACGTGCTCTAATGCAACCAACCTGACTCACATATGCGAAAATAGGATGTCTCGCTTACTTAAGTCCCACAGTGATTAGAGACTATACCGGGGCCCTCAAATTAACTCACTCGCAGCACAGAGCAATTAAAACATACAGAATAAACAAGTACAATTCTAGCCGGGTGATTGAGTGTAGGAGCGAACCTCCTCACCGGGGTGAGGGGGCCTCAATCCGCGTTGACGCGGTTGACCACTGTCGTGCCTGTTTGGGCGCGATGGCCGGCGCTGATTTGGGTCTGCGAAAACTCTTCTCCACTGCTGTTGACACCCGAGGGCGAGGAAGAAGTGCTGGCCGAAGGCGGAAACCTCCGGCTTCGTTCGGAGCGCTAGAGCGCGACGTGGAGGCGCCAGGAACCGCTGGGCGGGCTCGGCCCTGCACGGCTGGACTGGTGGGTGCGGGAAGGAGCAGCGAGGCAAGGGCTGCGATAGCCCCGGCTGCTACGTACGGGAAGAGGGGAGAGAGAGAAGGAGAGAAGGAACACAGACGGGACAAAGATGAGCGAAGAAGAAGGGGGCGCGGGGGAAGCCGTACGGCGAGCTGGCAAGGACGCGCGTTGGCGCCCGGTTCCCGCGCCGGTCGCGGCCGAGCAAGGGAGGAAGAGAGATTAGCGAGAGATGAGGGGAGAGAAAGAGAGTGGAATCGCTGCTCCTACTGTATTGTGTGCTCGATAGATAAACAGGAAGAGCGGGGGTGAAAGAAGACGGGGGGGAAGGGGAAGAGAGAAGCTACCGGTGGGCGCCCTCCCACTCCCACGGTAACCCGCTCTTAGGTTCCGTCTCGCGGGTTTAGGAAGCTAGGGTTTCTCTCTCTTTTTTTTGTTCAATTTCATCAAATTTATTAATTTGATTACAAGGGAAAGCTTTTAGAGAGAAATTAGATTATTGCTCGAGAGTGATTAAAAACGTCAAATAAGTCCTATACAATGAATAAAATGTGCAAAATAGTCCATACGTTCTAAACTAAGGAAAAAAGGAAATAAAAAATACATAATAAAATAGAAAAAGATTTCATACATCCAAAAAAAATAAGTCTAATCAATATGGTGCTCCACCAATTCTCCTGGGCCGATTTTGTTAACGAAATAAGATAGGCCATGTAACATATCTTACGAGAGAGACTGTGTGGGTTCCACTTTTATCTCTCACACACAAATCTCTTAATCGGGGTCGAATAACTTATTCGACCCAAATAAGTCGAATAAGTTACCCTACCTCCATATCAAAGAAGATCTTAAGGTGCAGAAAACTCAAACCCGTTGAGTTTGGGTCAACCTGACTTTAGACTACTCCGATAGGTCTCGATCAATACATTGTAACTCCCCTTGTTGATCCCCGAGTTCTCATAAGACAGTCGATCTTGTTAACAGATAAGGTATAGCTAAAGTGCTGAAACCCTAAGGGCCTCTTTGGTAACAGAATAAGGAAAACCGGCTTAACTTGAACCCAAGTAAATTATTTTCACTTTTTCACTTTTTAACTTTGATACGTATTCGGATTAAGGTAGAACAACTAATTCTACCTTTTAGCTAGAACTAGTTATTCCAGGAAAACTCGGGTTAGAGGTGGAAAAACCTGCCCATCTTATCAAACTGTATTTTTTCTTTTTTTTGGGTTAAGACCTGATGTGACACGACAAAGGGGGGTATGCAGCAAATAGACAATGGATCCTCGGACCTATCACGCAAACTCATACAACAAGCAAGTCCTCGGTAGTGGCCGAATCCACCGTCGCACACACACGATCCCGGGCGACTCGGTGATGCCGAGTAGAGGCAATGGGTTAGGTCCCTAGCTGGTAGAGTGCCAGCAGGGCTATGGTGGCCCTCCCAAGGGTACGAAGCCTACGATTCAGGGGCTGGCCGGGTGCCAATTGGGGGCACTAGGTCCCTCTCTCTCACAACCCACGATGACCGCTCGGAATACACAGGTGGAACCCTGCTCCTCCAACTATGATGTGCTCGGTTGGGGGTATAAGGGTGGGGTAGGTAGGTCCTCCTAAGCTCATGTTTCATGTCATACCAAGACTTGATAGGCCTTTGCCGCCTAATGTCTCTCAAGCTCTCAATGTGTCTCCACTTATCCTTGACTTCGTGCAAAAGTCTCTCCTTGGCAAAAGAGACTTGCATGGCATCGGGCATGGGGTAACACCCAAAATACATATCCATGGTGGCTTCCCAAGTTTGGTATTCACTCGGGTCATGGGAGCCGTCAAAGGTAGGGGCTTCAGGCCTAATGAACGAGAGGGGGTGGCTCCCAAGCCCATGGGTGTATCTCTCCTCCCTACTAGGTAGATAGTCATACCACCTGGGTGATCGAGAATCCATAGGAAGACTCAGAGGGGGAACGTATGGGATGGGCATGTCAGACATGATTCCTTGCTGTGGCAATGCAAATGGTAGAATAATGACTCAATGAATGGTAGAATGATGACTCAAATGCACCCTAGACAACTGAAGGACTCAAATGCACCCTAGACAACCTAAGGACTCAAATGCACCCTAGACAAACCTAAGCTCTAATACCAAATTTGATGAGGGACGCTATGCAAGCTAAAACTCTACGTGAAGACGCGACTATGTGGACAACTAAACCATCAACAAAATGATAGATTGAGTAGCGTAAACTCGACACTGAAGACTCCAAGAGAGTAATTACACCAAAGCACAAGTAACTTAGGCTCGCAATCGTCCCCAAGTGAGGGAAGCATGTCGATCCGCATGGTTGAGGAACCGACAGAAGTCTAGGGAAGGCAACTCCACATTCATGACTTGGGCAAGTCACGGGACGGTCACACTCTCTCACCGTGGCAGTGATATAAATATAAGCGAGCTAGAATCCTACAACACACAAGCAGCAGCGCTAAAGAGTATACTAAACTAGCAAGATAGACCAAGTAAGGTAGTGGACACGTACCTCCATGCTCGGGGTGTGGGGAAGACGTGCGGCCAAATCACACAACCACCCGGTACAACAGCTAAATGAAGTACAACGTAAACAAAAGCCCACTCCTCGCAGGGAGGTAAAAGGCTACACAGCGATATCCGGGGGTCATGCGAAGAGGGGTGACGGGCCACAAGTGGACGACGGGCGGTAACTCCGATGTGCTGTGAACTAGCACCGCCAAGAACCAACGAGAGGGATGGCACGTCACGGAGTCCGAGGAAAGTGCCCACATCCCTGGTAGCACACAGTAATGGACGGAGAGCCTCCTGGATGAAGAGGGAAGTCAACGGCGCCGGCTGGACCCTCCGGAGTAGCAACGAGTGGCGGGCAGATTGTTGGCCTATCTGCGTGCGCGTAGGGAAGCAGCAAAAAGAAGAGCCTAGAATGGGAACTTCTGCTCTCCCGCTGGTCACAAAACTCGGTGTAGAAACTTTTGCGGATGTCCCAGGGATGCCGATCAAGTACCAACTGCAGCTGAGTACTGTGGAGAGAGTGGCGAATTTTGTAGCAGGCCCTGCGCATTCTGGTCTGTTGGCTGGCAGCAGGATAGGGGTAGGAAGAACGGGCTGGAACCGAGGCTTCCAGGTGGCAAATGGGGCGGGGTTTTCTCTGGTGGAGAGTTGAAGGTCATGGGATGATTGGGTATCAGTGGCGGGGTGGTGTCCAGTGGAGGTTTTGGGCGTGGGGAGTGAAAACAGACAGGGCTCAGTTCTGCAGTTTAGTGCTATCAGAACTGAGAGGTTGAAAGGTGGATGTGGTAAGCAAGGTAAATGGGTTCATAAAATTGTAAGAAAATTCTGAGGGAAGGTTTAGGAGTGGTTAGGCAGTGCTCAAAATTTCAGGTCATTCAGAGACGATTTGGGGGTCGTCCCTTTGGAGGGGTTGTGGCACTGTCTCTGCAGGACTGCATAGGGATAGTCTGCATGACTAAAAGGGCTCTAAAGGAAAGTTTGTGTATTGGGCGAATTTGGATGCAGTATTTTGAGGGGAGGTAGAGGACAGGCATAGGAAGAAAAGTTGTGAAGGGGTGGAGGGGATTTGAGGACGGGAGATGTGGGTTCCAACCTGATCTTCCCGGGCCAACTCTGCAGACAAACACCCAGAGAGGGGTGCACAGGGCAGTAAAAATAATCCTCCACACTTGTAGCAACTCCAGGAACTCCGGGCTCCTGGCTTGAGGAGAGATTGGGGAGGTCACCTCCCAGCACCTAAAATCAGCAAGAACCTGTGGAAACCTTGGGAGTCACACCCAAGGAGAAGAGAAGAAGTGGAGCAATGGTGGGAGTCATACCCACAAGAGAGAGAGAGAGGAAGAGGGCGCAGCCTTCTTGATGTAATTATCTTGCAATTTCTTCATTAACCTCCTCAATAAAGAGTACAAAGTATATATATATATAGGGAGGGAAAAACCCTAATTACATTCCAAATAGGAATCCTAATAAAAATCTCACTTTACCACAATTATCCTATCTGGAGTCCTAGAGAAGGGGGGATGAGAGGATAAGGGGATAAGAACTATATTTGATTAGAGAGTCTAAGTTTAGAATCATACCGACGTGAATGGTAGGGCATCTAGGTCATCCTGTATCTCCAGGACCTGTCTCTTGAGGCCTCCGATCTCCCGAGGCGCGGTCCACCTCCTCGCGATCGGTACTGAGTCAGGGTAAGCCTCCTCGCCTCTCCTCAACCCACGAAGTCTCACGTAGGCCTACACCTGCATCGCATTTCATCATTCGTCAGCATAAAGCAAGCATATAGGAATTGCATAATCAAGTCTAAGGGTCGAGTCATACCTGGAGAAGAGGGGAGAACTCACCAAACATGGTCTGTCGACTGGTCGAACTCAGAGTGTCAAAAAGAAAAGCCAGGACTGCAGCTCCCCACGCGTAGTCACCAATGTGGTCGGGGTCCTGGAGTAGCGGAAGGAAGCGGCAACTGATCACGTCTGCCTTCATAGCAAACAGCAGTCGTCTGAATAGCAGCGTCCGAAACCTCCTCAACACTTGATCCACCTCCACTCCCGGATCTGCCACAACTCTCGGTCTGACTAGGTTCGTCAGTCTCTGGAGGTGCTGCTCAGGCTGCTCCCCCGTCGCTATCCCGGCACGTCGTAATCCTAGGCTGTCCGACAGCCTCACCCAAGTAAGGGTAGTGGACTGCCACTCAGGATGCAGTAGGTCCAATCCCAGGAGCTCCTGGGCCATCTCCCGGTAGTCGAGGTATGTGCTCCCGCTAACCGGGGACCCATGCACGCGTAGGCCCATGATCTGAGCCACGTCCTCCAACGTGGGGACCATGTGCCCCCATAGAAAGAGAAACGTATGACTCACTAGGTCCCAGCGGTCGTGTAGAGCGTAGAGTAGCGGTGTGTCAAATTGACTTACCTCTATACTCAGGAACTCTAAGAACCCCATGGCTGCCAGCCTCTCATGTTGGAAGTCGGGTAGTGCCAGATACACTGCCCGGACCTGCAGCCATGAGATGCGGGTCCTACGCTTTCCTTGCGTTCATTTTTACATACATTTAATTAAGTCATCCCTTGCATTCCACAAATGAATGAAAATAATGAAAATCACACTTTTGTCAGCAGAATGGTTCCCCATGGACCACTCTACCTTGTGGATGGCCTGGTGTGGGCCGCTCCAGTTCCCAGCGTTCCATAGCTGAATGGCCTATTTTCTACCGTTCATAGAATCCACGGTCCTTATGGACCACTTGGTTCTCAAACTCTTCATGTTCCAAACGGACCGTGGTGGCCCGTTCTTCTCTCCCACGGTGACCCTCTCACCATTCTACCCTCTCTCAGCCCCCTCATTTTCTGGACTAAGATGGCCACCCATGGGCTGTGTATGGTTTGAGCGGCTCTATGTGAGCCTCGTGGTTCTCCTGGGTGGTTCGTGGCGAGCCGTTCATCCATCGTCTTCCCGACAATGGTGAACGTCTTCCCCACCGGCGGTGGCGGCCCCATGGCCTCCCTACCGGCCCTTAGGGGTTGTAAACCCCTACTTCCCCCTACACTAGCATGCATAGGCTTGAATGGAAATGGGTTGGGGTTTGGGGGCTTACCTTGTCGGTCTTAGTGGGTTTGGCCTCCACCGCGGTAGCCACCTTCTGCGCCGGGGGATCCTCTCCAGCATCGTCGGTGGCTGCTGCTTCCTCTACGATTGCAGGCAATGGCGCGCCATCCTCCCCGATGGTGTTATCAGTCCTCGCCGCCTCCTCTCCTTCGGGGATGGGTGGTAGCTCCCCCATGGTGGCCACCGATGGTGGTGGCAAGCGCTCGGCCATGGTGGGGCGTCTTGACTGGTGCTTCATCTGCATAGATGAAGAGAGTGGGGGAGAGATTGAGAGAAGGAGAGAATGAGAGACGAAGAGGGTTGGAGAGTTAGAGAGGGGGAGAAATTGGGGTCGGTGCATTTTTTCCCTTCCTCCCGCTGTCGGTTACAGTGGGAAGGGAGGGAGGTGAAGGGTTTTAACGTTTTAAAGCATCAGTAATTGAACAGTCTATCGAATGACTGTTCATCATCTAGACGGTATGAATTGTACCGTGTAATCCCCAACGGTACTTTGCAACTGAATGGCAGTTTTGTGGCCATCCTTGTCCTTTGGTGGTTTTAAATGGGCCGTTCACTACCTCATTAGGGATGATTTGAAGTGTTCAAATTCTCTGCTTGTACACGGCTTGAACAAGGCCATCCTAGAGTGTGAGCGATCTTTCATTGACTATTCATATGTTGGAATAAATGATTGAAACTTTCTTTGCTGCACTTTATGGTTAAATTGATGAATTTGATTTTCATGATATATTGCAAGTCCTGTTCATGATTTTCTTTGCAGCATCGCCTCCACTTGCCTTTCGTCGCTGTCAGGTAAGTCAGGTAAGTATCTCGATCCCTATATCCCTTATTGCATTACTATATGGTACTAAGCTATACTATCTCGAGAACTAGCTGGTTGCTCGCATGTTTCGGGATCTGATGTTCCCCTTTAACAAAAATGATGATGATCTAGGTTCACACGTTTAACCTTCGGATAGGCCGTTAGGTTCGATATTCTATATAATAGATGCATGGCCCAAATCCTCCTTCCAAGCACGAACCTTTCAGCCCAAGATGTCTCATTATCCCAACTTGGACTAAACAAATGGAGCTATGAATGAACAGGCAGGTAGGTCATATCAAAATCCTCACGTTTAATCGCATTCCTCGCAACCCCCCCCCACCTAACCCTGCTTTGCTTCGATCCGATCGAGTATGTTCTGCCGCAGCGGTTGGGCAAAAACAAGCCGTGTTTTGGTTGGATCAGCCGCTACTTTCTGGGACGTACGTACGATATGCGAACAAGTCCACCGAAGAGAGCGGTGACTGAGACGTCCTAAAGCCACGGGCAGTGTGCCCCGACAACAATTACTTACCGCCGTTTTCCCCTCCATGGGTTAATGGTGGCTTGGATGCAGTGGAGCATGGCGCAGGGAATCTTGGTTTAGAAGGGGGAGGTACTACAGAAGCATCCGCGAGTTATTTAGCACCAACGCTTCCTTCGACCTCAGCCAGGAAAAAGATGGCCTCAGGTTGACTCCAATCGCTGCCGAGTCAAAGGAGCCCGTCCTACGGTCCCATTTTCTTATTTATCATGGACGGTTGCAAGGGGCTCGCGTGACGACTTCGGAACGGTGACCTGGTCGCCAAGTTTGATCCCGTTGGACATGGCCCGGTCTGCGGCATGTCTGAACGGGAAGACTAGTGTCCCTTCCCTGGACACATGGCGAAGAATTTCTCAGTGTCCGGTGAAAACTTCGGCAACATATATCTTTTATCAAGAATGCAGAGCCGCCGGTGGGTATTTACCATTTTTCTTCTCACATGATTCCCAGCATTCCTCTTGCTTGAGAGACTGGCCTGTTAAAAAGCCTCATCTCTCGTACAGTGGTTGAAGTGGGAGACAGACATGCAGCACATCTCATGTCTGCCCCTTTTCCTACCGGTGGAGGGGCAGCATGCATGGTAAACTTCCTTGCAATTTGCATGTTACACAGCTATTAATTATGACGGCGATTTGTCTCCAATAAGAGATTTTTTTTTCCTCTCGTCTTTTCGTTGGGGGGTGTCATCTTACACGAGAGTGTTCATACTTTCACACCCTACCGAGAGAGCGCAGGTGATCGAGTGGGTGTTTAGGATGTGATCCACCCAATAGGTAGGGTCTATTTATGTGCCATTCTTATCTTCTGAAAGTGACCACCGACAAGTGCAGGGAGGGATCTCTCACAATCTCAATCCAGAGGCGGGCTAATAAAGCCATGACATGAAATGGATGTAGATAGGTTGCTGTGAAAACGGAACTGGATGCGGGGGGTTCCTCCCGTTGCGTTTTCCATGGCCTTGCAAATGCCACGGCATATGCGAATAATGATGAAGGGCGGTGGAAACCAAACGGGAGATCGAGGAGGCTTTTTTATTCCCCGTAGATAGAATTACTGGAGGGGTGTCATCGATGACAGCATGGCTCCTGCTCCTGCATCGCTGTCCTTGTTGGCTTCTCCACATCAGGATTCCTGATAAAGAACCCTGCCCTGACAAGAGCTAGAGTCTCTGCCCTTTTCCAAGGAAGACACTATAAGACTCCTTTGAGTTCTTCTCAGTCGAGAAGACGTCCTGGTAGGCGAGACCAGGACGGACTCTTCCAGCCCTTCTCGTCTCACCCTATTCTACCTCTATCTTCGACACCTGAGGATAGAAAGGGGAAGCAAAAGTTGAGCGAGACCTTGGCTCTGTCAAACCAGGTTCTCCCTACAGGTCACAGGTCGGGCCCACCATCATAATGGCCCTCCAGCACGTGAGATCAAGACAGCCACCGGGGGCAACAAGGCCCCCAGACGTCATCAGGGGTCGTCCGACCTTGTTCTCAGCCAGACCACAGGGGTCCGATCATAAAGCAAGATGTTGGTCACGCTCCTCAGGCCCCTCCTCAGTAGAAATCCCAGCCACCACAGCTAAGCCATCAAACCGCGCACATGTCTTCGGACACCGGCACCAATACACCAATTCTACAGGGGAAGCCTTCCCCGCCACCGTGGCTAAGGCATAAAACCACGCATATGTCCTCAGACGCCAGTACGAGTCGATCGATTCCTGGTAAGCTCCCACACCAACCGCGACAGAGGCAACAAGCTGCGTCCACGTCTTCGGACGCCAGTCCCAGCATCCCTGCTTACCAGGAACTACCACCCGAAGTCATCGAGCAGGTGATCAACGCTACCTTCAACTACAACAATCGGAAGGTGCCTGGGTTGAGATCCGAGCAAAGAGGAGTTGTCGACCTTGCCCTACAAACTTATTGGCTCGACGGTATCACTGTGTGGATCTGTCAGCTCCAGTCCCAGTGCCTCCTCATCCTACTCCCCTAGAGACGGCCATTGCCAAGAAATAGGAGAGGAATAGAAGGAAGAATCTCAAAAGGCGGCTCAAGAAGCAAGCCGAACAAGCGGCTGCCTTGTAGTCCCCAGCAGAGCTGATGCCTCTCCAGAGGTTACAGCGGCTCATCGACAACTTGGAGGAATACATTCCTCTTCGCCCTACCGGGTTACTCATGGGTGTGGATTTGTCACGGATCACACCATTGCACACACCCCTGTATATATTTTTTGGCACTACTGTCCTCCCAGAAGGAGCCATCTCCCTGCTAATCACATTCGGGACCGCGCCTAGGGATGTAACATTCTTAGCGCACTTCACGGTGGTTCGTGAAATGACCGGGTACAACACCATCATGGGGTGAGGTATCCTCATAACACTCCGCGGCATCCCCTCCTCTTATCATCAAAAACTCAAGTTCCCCACTCCTCGCGAAGTAAGCGAAGATCAAATGGAATCAAGAAGGTGCTACCTCATCTCGACACGTGAGTAAGAGCCCGAGGAAGTACCTCCTAAGAAGAAGGCCAAGACGGAGGACCCGAGTTCGAGCACGAGCACTCCGGTGGAAGATCTATACCTCATCCAGGTGGGGGAGGACCCAAGCAAGACACTGAGGATCGGAGTCACCTTGTGCGACCAAGAGAAGGATGTGTATACCAACTTTCTTGTAGCAAACCAGGATGTGTTCTCCTGGTTCGAGGATGAGCTCCCCAAAATCGCACTAGAGGTAATAACTCACTGGCTGAAGCTGGGCCCGAGCTGTCGCCTGGTTCAACAACGTAGGAGACATTACAATCCTGAGCGACAAGCCATCAAAAGGGAACAGGTGAGCGGGAAATTATGATTGGGACTGCTGTGTCCCACCCAGTACCCCGACTGGGTGGCCAATGTAGTCTTGGTCCCTAAAAGCAATGAGAAGTGGAGGATGTGCGTGGACTACACTGACCTTAACAAAGCCACGCCGAAGGATAGCTTCCCATTGCCACGGATCGACCAACTAATCGACACTATGGCTGGGCACGAGATGCTAAGTTTTCTGGACACCTACTCCAGGTACCATCAGATCAACATGTACGGGCCTGACCAGACAAGATGACCTTCGTCACCGACCATGGCCTGTACTGCTACACCCGCATGCCCTTTGGGCTCAAGAATGCAGGAGCCACCTACCAGTGCTTGGTCAACCATATGTTCGATGCTCAGATCGGCCGTAACATGGAGGTATACATCGACAACATGCTCGTCAAAAGCCTCCGTGATGTGGCACAACCAAGTATTCCATGGGGTGACAAGATGCACCTTGGACCTATACTCGCAAGCACACCGACAAGTGATAACAGACTCGATTTTGGCGGTTCTACTCGCACGGTGCACACTTCACCCGGAGATGACTCGAGATGATCATGAGGGTCTGGGGTGGGACCTCGCTGTTCCAAGAACTTAGCTATGCTTGGTCTGACCCCCTAAGGGGGTTGGGACTCCTACGATCATGGGCAGCCAGCATGCCATTGGCGTGGGTTAAAGGTGGTGCTCGCAGCTCACTCTGCGGTGGGATGCACAAATGAGTGGAACGGGGATCAAGCACTCACTCACCATCCAATGGGCAATAAAAATGATACTAGCTAAGCAAAGTGATCAACTAGTAGAGGGGAAACGAGCGCTCACTTGATCGGTTTGAAGAAATCGACCACAGTCGGAGACGTGGGCGAGTGGGGAAGCTTGGGAACGCAACCCGCACACTGCGTCATTGACGCTTGACCTGAAACTCACTATTACACCACTACACCTCACGCAGGAGGGTTAGCTAAGGGGTGGAGAATTGAATACTACACCCAAAATTTACCTCCACGTAGGGAGGGGCTTTCAGTCGGCCAGGCACGGGGTGGGAAAATGTGTAGGAAGTCGGTTCTGCCCGAACTGGACTCACAGGATAGCAAGCCAATGTCGAGGAAGCCACGGACTCCTCTGGGCGTTGTAGGGTGCAGGGCAAGTGCCGAAGTGTCCGGGGATGAGGCAGGAGTTTGCTGTAGAAGCCGCTGATAGTCTGGAGTTTGAGCAAGGTCGCTGTAGGTCTAGATTCGAGGGCTGACCTAGTTCCACTCAGTCTGGTCAGCAGGACAGCGCTGAGGGTTTGGGATCACCACGGGCTCCACCGAGTGTTTCTAGAGGCGGGGCTAGAGTTGACATGACCATGGACGAGTCTACTTTGTGATGTCGAAGATGGGGGCCCCAGACGAGGTCGGTGGTGGTCCCAATGAACAGAAAGGTGGGGAGGGGTCCAACCTGAGCCTGGTAAGGATAGTCTGCGTGTTGCGGGGACAACGACCGGACCGGGGTGCTACGGTGGTCAAATGACCTCCTCCTTCCTGGATCTGAAAGAGGACTCGTGGAGGATCGCCTTGGTCGAATGGTGCACTAGGAAGCTTGAAGGACAGGCCTTGCGAGCTTTTGCAACTCGCCTCAGGTCATCTGATAGAGACAGATTACGTAGGTTGACGAGAATTGCTCCTCTGAGCAGCTCCGATGTCGGTTGAAGGTGTTTGAACTCCCGTTGCGAAGATGGCTTGGAGTATATTCCAATGATTCTAGGCTGGTTTCCAAGAACAGCTCAGAGAAGGAGGGGGTGATGCTACAACAGGGATTCCATTCTGTTGCTATTGCTGGACTGGGTAGCGGTGGGAGATAGGGAAGGATAAGGGGGAGAGCTGACTCATGCACCATCACCTTCCATCATTACCCGTCTGCTTCACTATTCACCCATCACCACCACTCCGCCTTAACCTCCAACACTTACTCCTTCGCCATCACCCATTAAGCCTACTACCCCAATCACTTCTCCCATCTCCACTCCCCCCACTTCTATCCCATCCACCAACCCCACCGGGCTAGTCGAGAGTCTGTCAGTCGCCGTGTCGGTGCAGAATTTAGCCCTCAGGAGCGGGCGCCTTTTCCAGAGAAGTTATCCTTCCACCGGTGCACCTGCACACATTCCTCTAGTTCCTTCCAATCTAGTTGAGTCTGAAGAAGTTGACCCCACGTTGGGTTCAAAGTACGATCTATTACAACACTTGGATAGAATGCCGGCCGAAATATCAGTCTTGGAGTTGATTAGAAGGTCCATGCTCCATCAAGATGCCCTCAGGGCATTTTTGCAG
The DNA here is from genome assembly GCA_024336825.1 of Amorphophallus titanum. NCBI lineage: Eukaryota > Viridiplantae > Streptophyta > Magnoliopsida > Alismatales > Araceae > Amorphophallus > Amorphophallus titanum. Next base: position 63,094,823 of record JANBPO010009603.1, on the reverse strand, counting down.
AAAGTAATGGTGAGCGAGGACGTGGCGGTGGACAATTTACTGTCGATATTGGCTACAATTACCAGGGGCCCTGCTATTTCATTTTTTGAGTCGGAGTTAGCACCCCCTGAGGCACGCTACATGCCACTTTGCATCACTATTTCCCTAAATGAGGTGGCAGTAGAATCAGCCCTAGTGGACACAGGAGCTTCCATCAATGTGTGTCCACTAAGTACACTGTGTGCCTGCAATATCTCAGAAGACATGCTCATGCCAACACCAACTACAATCGCCGCGTATGATAACTCCAGGTGAGCTTGTCACGGGGTTGTGACTGTAAAGGCCAAGCTAGGGCCATTAAAAATGGACGTGAAATTTTATGTCCTAGACATAGACCCCATGTTTAAAGCCATTCTGGGGTGTCCATGAATAAATAGTCTGCAAGTGGTACCCTCCACCGCCCACCAATGCTTGAAATTTCCATTTCAGGGCCGGGTAGTTGAAGTAAAGAGCGTTTCCAGCATCCAGTCCGTTGATGCCATTACTGATAAGATTCTTCCTACCCTGTGGCCGAGCAACAGGCCAGTGTTGTCAGTTATGGACCTAAATTATCCATGGGCATATGCGTCACGCAAGCCTACTTCAGTGCCTGTTGATGTGAAGGTCAAGATCATATTTCAAGATTCCAAGGGCTGGGACATAATTTTCAAATTGGGCTATCAGCGCGAGTTAGGCCTCAGCGCGCAACTATAGTGGCGGACCAAGCCCGTCCCCAAAGGTAGGAAAATGAGCCAAAGAGGCCTAGGCTATCAAAAGTCCCCACTGTCTATTCTACGAGATTCTGAACCTCTAACATGGGATTACCGCCAACATTTCGTTAGAGGACCTATGCAGCCAGGCACAGTGAAGTCACCCCTGTTGCCGCCACATGAAGCAGATGTCGTTAAAGCCAGGCCACCTTCAGTGCTGAGAGGGGCCGTTGATGATTTTGAAGACTATTCAGTCAGTTTTATCAAGTTGTTCGCCGAGACAAGAGAAAGCCAGAAGAGGCCCGAGCTGTCAGCCGTGAAAAGAGTTTCTGAAGAGCCAGTCTTACCTTTGCCGAGAATAAGGAGCTCAGCTGTTACTTCATCCCTTTCTCGCCTCCTCTCTCTCTACCAGAGGCTAGCCTTTGTTCCCCGTTCCCCTCCCCTTCTGCTTGATCCCTCCTTGTTTCGGTCTCCCCTTTCCCCAGGGAGACCCATTGAATATATAATCTTGGGTTGTCCATGCAGACAGTGTCCGCCAGTTGAAATGTTGATCAACAAGTGTCCGCACGGACACTCCCCGCCATTCAGCCTAGTTTTTGGGTGGTCACCCGATCGCCCCGCGGATTTATCAGGCATGTGGTTTTGATCTTCGGACCCCTTTTTTGATGTAATCTTCCCACTCTGTGCCCTCGAGCCCTGCCACCGCCTCCTACAAATTCCTCCTCCTGTTGCATGATGACCACCAAAAATGACAAAAAAATGCCAAATTTGAGACTTTCATTTCGGTGGAAGATTATGCTACTCTTTCCTCACCCTCTCCCCAGGGGCACTAGGCCCCTGCCGCTACCTTCCCCGTAGATTTCCTATCTCCTAGGGTAGATGTACAATTAGCTGAGTCTCCTAGGATAGTTAGGTCGATTGGGATAGAAGCTTGTTCTAGTGTCGATAGTCCATCCACTTCTGCAATGCTCCCCGCGACGCGTCGTACTAAATCCATCCCGGGCAGGTTCTTGCAAGACTTAGCTAGTAGATGTCGTGCCCTCTTGAAGTGTCCCGAGTTTATAGCCACCGCCATCGTCATTGATGATGATGAGGATTTAGAAGGTGGGGTGTAGAGTAATGACGGTTTGGGTGTTTATGAGATCGTGGATGAGAAGGACCCAGCTGATGATGAGGAAAGTGACGTGGAGGACATTGCTGACCAGTATGCACAAGGGTTGAAGAGATTCGATGAACCTTCATTAGCAGTGGATGAACTCACTAAGGAAATCAATTTAGGAACTAAAGAGGATCCCAGGCCAATCATGATTTCAGCTAATCTCCCTCCTCAGGTTGAAGAGGAACTGATCAAGGTCTGGAGGGTTCAGCGTATACCTGATCGGCGTGAAGACACCGATCCCGAGTCGGAGACGTGGGCGAGCGGGGAAGTGTGGGTTCCCCGCACATTGCGTCAGTGAAGCTTCTCCCTGTTTAAGTAGTACATGAACTACGCCTCACGCAGGAGGGGTGAACTAGGGGTGGGAAAATCAAGGTTACATTCAAACACTACCTCCACGCAGGCAGGGGCGCTAAGCCGGCCAGGCGGGGAAGGGGAATGCCTTAGTGAGGTCGAACGGGTGGACGGCGTCGGTTTTGCCCGTTCTCTGGAGCAGGGGACAGACAGTTGGAGTTGACACTGCTGCGGCTGCTCCAGAATTTTGCCGATGATGAGACTAGTTGGAAAATCTTCGTAGTTGGTTAGGGATGATGTCTGAAGTTTACCGAATTCCTTGGTCGCCGGTGCTGGTCGGGGACAGGCCGCACACAGGGTCCCTAAGTGCTGGTTCTGACAGAAAAGGTACCTCAGCAGCAGGAAGAAGAGGCCGCCAAGAGAGCTCCTGACCTCTGAATCAAGCATGGCTAGATTCGTTGGAACCGTTGACGAGTCTTCTTCGAAACGGCCCCTGCGGGGATGTCGGTAGAGGTTGGAGCAGTCCGGGGCAGTCTGAGAGGTGAGCAGGTGTCTGTTTAGTCCAGGAACAGACAGATTGGAGCACCTGAGGGAGAAAATTTGGAAGATACTCCTACGGATGCCGAACGGGACGCCACTTTTTGCTGATGGATGTCGACTGGTGTTTGAAGCTGTCGGCCAAGCGGTGCCTCCAGAAGCCATGGGATGTGGCTGTGGGAGCTCCAGGAAGTCGCCTCAGGTCACTGGCCAGGCCTGATTTGCGTAGTCGGGGAAGAACAGGTCCTCCGGGGAGTAGGAACGTCGGATGCCGACAAGACCACCACAAATGCGAAGCTGCCTTGACGAGCTTTTTGGCGATATATGGCCAGGTTTTCATTAGAGTCAGCCCCCTCTTACTTTTGTCCATGTGCCCTTTCAGATTTTCACGTGACGGGGTACTTGATTTTGCCCGTAGTGCCCTTTAGGGTTTTTGCCGCGGCTGGGTTATAGCCATTTTTTCCCTTGTCCAGGATATCTGGCCAAGTCTGGCGAGACACCTCTATTTTAAGCCTCATTTTTCTTTAAGTAAGCCTATGTGTCATTTCCCAAGGAGGTGTCAGGCGATGGTTGGTTCTGACTATTGTTGTCGAGATGATGCCGAAGCGAAGATGAGTTTAGTTATCACTGATAGTTTGTTCATCGACATTGGCTAAATGCCGAAGCCAAGGTAGGTTTAATCATTAACAAGGACGAAAGGTCCAGGTTAAAGGTACGTTCACTGATCTCACGGATGATGACGAGGATCACCATTGGTTTATTCATCGGCATTATCTAAATGCTGAAGCAAAGGTTGGTTTAATCATTAACGAGGATGGAAGGTCCATGCTAATGGCATGTGAAAAGTAGACTTTCGGTGGGACTTGCACGAATTGCACCAGACCAGGTTCATTCGTTGGCAAGAGGCTAATGCCAACACAAGGAAGAGATTTTATGCACCGACTTGGACGTACGGTCTGTAATGACGATAGTGTGTAGATATTGGCTAGGGCACGAGGCCTTGCACCAGAAAAGGGTATATTCATTGGCAAGAAGGTAATGCCAATGAAAGGAAGAAAATCTATGCATCAATTCAGACGTAAGGTCTGTAATGGCGATAATGTGTGAATATCGACTAGGGCACGAGGCCTTGCGCTGAAAAATGATATATTCATTGACAAGAAGGTAATGGCAATGCAAAGAAAGGGTTTATCCACTGATTCGGATGTAAGGTCCACAATGGCGGTAATGTGTGAATATCAGCTAGGGCAAGAGAGCATACGTCGAAAAAAGGGTATATTCATTGGCAAGAAGGTAATGCCAATATGAGGAAAGAGTTTATGCGCCGATTCGGGCGTAAGGTCCACAATGGCGATAATGCGTGAATATCGGCTAGGGCACGAGACCTTATGTCGAAAAAAGGGTATATTCATTGGCAAGAAGGTAATGCCAATACAAGGAAAGGGTTTATGTGCCGAATTCAGACGTAAGGTCCGTAATGGTGATAATGTGTGAGTATCGGCTAGGGCATAGAGCCTTGGGCCAGAAAAGAGGTACATTCATTGGCAAGAAGATAATGTCAATGAGGAAAGGGTTTATGCATCAAATTCAGATGTAAGGCCCGTAATGGCGATAATGTGCGAGTATCGGCTAGGGCACGGAGCCTTGCACCATAAAATGGGTACATTCAATGGCAAGAAGGTAATGCCAATGCAAGGAAAGGGTTTATGCATCAAATTCAGACGTAAGGCCCATAATGGCAATAATGTATAGATGTCAGCCAGGGCACGAAGTCTTTTGCCGAAAGATGTATATTCGTAGGCACGGGGATAATGACAATGTAAAGGAAATGGTTTATGCACCAATGTAGACATAAGGTCCAAGATGGTGATGGGCGTAAGGGTCGGCTTAGGCATGCAACCTTTTGTCGAAAGATGTATATTCGTAGGCGCGGGGATAACGCCAGTGCAAAGGAAATGGTTTATGCACCAATGTGGACATAAGGTCCAACATGGTGATAGGCATAAGTGTCGGCTTAGGCACGAAGTCTTTTGTCGAGAGATATGTATTCGTAGGTGCGTGGATAACGCCAGCGCAAAGGAAAGGGTTTATACACCAGTGTGGATGTAAGGTCCAACATGGTGATGGGCATACATGTTGTAGCCCAGTGGGACTATATATGTGGGGTTCCCGAGGAATGTTGGGATTGGTGTATATTGGGGAAGGCTTCTGCAATCAGGGGCCAACGGCCTCGAGACTGGTTCGGGCTATGTATGTACATTGGAGAGCTCAGCTAGGGCGGAATGCCACTAGACCAAGTTACATTTTGGTTATTCTTCGAACACCGGCAGGGCTGCATGATATAGCTTCAAATGTTTCCCATTGAGGGGGGAGAATTGAACTACCCCCTTGTGGTCTATGAGAACATAGGCACCACCTTCATAGACTCGGTGGATGACATAAGGTCCTACCCAGTTTTCAACCAACTTCCCCTTGGGGTTGGAGGCCATAACTTCTCTTCTTTTGACCATGACCAGATCACCCTTTTTGAATTCTCACTCCTTGACCAGCTTGTCGAAAGCACGGGCCATGTGAGCTTGGTAGAGTCGAATGTTTTGTTACGCCCGAAGGCATTTTCCGTCAAGCTCAGCAAGCTCCTCCAGTCTCCTTTTAATGATTGTTTATTCGCTGCTTGTCAAGCCGTGCTGGATAGAAACTCGCAGTGATGGTACCTCTAGCTCTATCGGCACCACTACTTCTGATCCATACACCAGGGAGAATGGTGAGTAGCCGATTGGAGTTTTGTAGACTATATGGTATGCCAATAGTGCTTCATACATTTTCTCTTCCCAGTCTCTCTTGCTGGAGCTGACGATTTTTGCTAGGAGGGTGCAGAGGGTCATGTTCAATGCCTTGGCAAGCCCGTTGGCCTGAGGATTGTAGGGGGATGACATCCTCCAATCAATTTTATACTTGTCGGCTAGCTTGTACATCTTCTGATTTCTGAAATGGCTACTATTGTCAGAGATAATTTGACTGGGGACCCCAAACTGAAATATTATATTCTGACGGAAGAATCTAGCGACTAGCTTCCCGGTCACTTCTCTTAAGGCTACGACTTCCGCCCATCTGGAGAAGTAGTCTGTGGCTGCCAAAATATATTTACACCCTGATGAAGATGTGGGCAGAGGACCCACCACATTTGTGCCCCACTAGGCAAACGACCAACTAGGGATGGTGGGGTGTATCGGCGCCGGTGGCCTTCAAGGCACGGTGGCATGTTCTTGATACTTTTGGCATGACTTGACAAATCTATAGTAGTCGTCAAATATAGTGGGCCAATAGCAGTCCAATTTCTTTATTTCGATTTTCATCTTTGGACCTGCCTGGTGTGCTCTGGCTGACCCGGCATGAACTTCCTTCATCACCTGCCATGCTTCTTCTGTAGATAGGCAATGAAGTAGGATCTTCTTCCGGGCATCTGCCATTATTCGGAATAAGGTTCCGTTCCTCATCTCATAGGAGTCTTTGATTCTGAGTAACTTCATTCTTTCATCTTTCTCTTTGGCTTGCTGCTGGTGTTAGAACCAGTGTAGGAGGTGCTCTCGCCAATCAGGCTACCGCATTTCTTCCACAGTCATTATTTCATTTTCTTCTTCATTGGCCAGGACTTCTATCATACTGGGGACCTAGCGCCTGTTGATCACGGTTATATTTAGGCTTGAGTCCGATAGGACTGCTAAGGAACTAGCCAGCTTTGCGAGGGCATCCACCTGAGCGTTTTGCCTTCGATTGATGTGCTTGACTTCAATGAGGTAGAATTTCACCGTCAGGCACAGCACCAACTGGTGGTATGGAAAGAGCTCTGGCTTTCGCACATCGAACTGCCCTTCCACTTATTTTATAACTAGCATGGAGTCCCCAAACACTTCAAGCATCTGGATCTCCATGGACAGAGTGATCTGTAGCTCAATAATCAAGGACTTATATTCTACCTCGTTATTTGTGCAGGACTTGTTTATCGAATAGGAGGTATATATGACCTCCCCTTTGCAGGATTTTAAGACTATACTTGCACTAGCTCTGACTCTGACAGGCCCAGTCACTGGAGTATTAGTTCTGGATGCACCATCAAAGTACAACTGCTACAAAGTGTGCTGCACTTGGTTTGCCTCTAGAGTCTCATCTTCAGGAAGTTCTGTCTCTAGCAGATAGTCTTCAGGCACTAGGTGTGCAGCGAAGAAATCTGCGATAGCTTGGCCCTTAACAACTTTCTGCAGCACATAGGAGATGTCAAACTCCATGAGGATCACTGCCCATTTACCTAAGCGGCCCTTGAGTGTCAGTTGGGAGAGAATATATTTCAGTGGATCTACTTGGGAGATCAACTTTATCTCATGCAATAGCATATAGTTCTGGAGCTTTTTTACGGCGAAGATAAGCGCCAAGCAGACCTTCTCAATAAAGGTGTATTTTTCTTCAGCCTTGACTAGCCTTCGACTGAGATAGTAGAGGGCTTGTTCTTTTCCTTCTTCATTACTGATTTGGCATTCTTCATCCCAGTAGAAGGGGACATCCTTCATCATCAGCTTGTGAAAGGGGTGACACCACCCCGACAAATTGGATATGAACCACCGGATGTAAGTCAGATGGCCTTGCAGGGATCTCAACTCGAAGAGGTTCCTTGGCGGAGGTAGCGCCTGGATTGCTTTGATCTTTGTGGGGTCTATTTCAATTCCCCGATATCTGATAATGAAACCCAAGAATTTATCGCTGGAGACTCCGAAGGCGCACTTCATGGGGTTCAACGTGCATAGACCTCAGAGTTCACATGTGCACAGACCTTGTAGAGTTGAGGGCAGAACATGCATAGGCCTTTCTTCTACTGAAGGCAAACATGCACAGACCTACATGTGCACAGACCTTGGTTGCATCATATGCATAGACCCTAGACATGCACAGACTTACATGTGCACAAACCCTAAGTATGCTTAGACCTATATGCACAGACTTGGATGCTGCATATGTGTAGACCCTAGACATGCACAGACTTAAATGTGCATAGACTTAAAACTTGCATCAACCTTATATGTGAACAAGGCAAATGTGCATCGACCTTATATGCTATCTAACATAACGTGCACCGACCTTTGTTTGCTAATATGCAGACATGCACCGACCTTATAGCAATGATGGCAAAGCATGCATCGACCTTGTGAGCAGAAATGACAAACATGCACAGGCCTTTATATGATGAAGGCAAATGTGCACAGACCTAAAACATGCATGGACCTATATGCACAGACTTAAACCATGCATTGACCTTGGCCTAGCACAAGATGAAAACATGCATCGACCTTAGTGAACTAAGATTCAAATGTGCGTCGACCTTAGTTAACATAAGATGAAAACATGCAGCGATCGGATGCTTCTAACGCTAATGCATGTGCACAGACCTTATGCTATCTCTAACACATGTGCACCGACCTGACCTTGCTAGATGTAAAATGTGTACAGACCTTATGAATGACTAAGGCAAGTGTGCATTGACCTTATAGATGACTAAGGGAGATGTGCATCAACCTTATAACTGACTAAGGGAAATGTGCATCGAGCTTAGTATGCAAGGTGTAAGATGTGCATCGACCTTAGTATGCACTATGCAAGATGTGCATCGACCTTAGTGTGTAGAATGCATGATGTGCGTCGACCTTAGTATGCACTATGGATTGACCTTCACCTATTTTATTAAATGAGTCTACATGAGATGTGCATTGATCTTACCTGATAAGGAGATGGAATATGCACTGACCTTCCAATGCATCACAGCTAACTGACGTTGACCTTTTGTCACTTTTTTTTGAACAGTCAGTAGTGTTGTCTTGTGTTGACCTGTGTTGACTTGCATTGACTTTCTTATTGATCTTGTTGACTGTGCATTGACTTCTGTGCACCTATTAAGTATGATCACTAGCATTGATTCTTGTGCTGCCAATTGCCTAGATTTTTATGCACTTTTTGATTGGGCCATTCTCATGCTTGTGCTGATCTGAACTACATAATGTTGACATCATTAAATGCAGGTCAAACTTATCAATGACTCATAGGTAGACATCATCAAAATAATATTAAGGCAGAGAATCATGCATGTACCATACATGCATAACATTCTCCCCCTTTTTGATGATGACAACTATGAGTCATTGTGAGTTCATGTCAAAGGAAATACAATGATCATAAGAAAAGATTCTTTCCCCCTTTGAAAATTCACTCTCTCATTTTACATCATAAAATTCACTCCAGAATGAATAACTCACATAATTCTCTCCCCTTTTGACATCAACAAAATAAATGGGGATACTGGCGTTAGGCCTTAGGCCCCTCGCACCTAGCCTTGCAAGTTTTTGATCAGAGACTGATGTAGTGTTTAGTAACTGGGGATACTGGCGTCAAACCCACGTGTGTCCTTAATGTCAAAGGCATAGATGATACTTGTCTCAACAAGCTTGGCTTCAAAATCAAAATTGAAAAAGGTTTGCTGTAACCCTTACACTTCCAATTTCACTAAGTGTCAAATTGTTTAACCTTAATACATATCCTAGTCACTCCCACAGATTTTCATTGGTTCTGAAATCAGTAGGATACTGTTTTGACCAAGTCTTTCATGATTATATGGCTCAGGTTTGGTGCTATAAACGGATATTGCAACCTAATATCTGACATTCAATGAATTTTCTCTACCTTTTATAACTAATTAAACCAGATATCTGTCATGAATGCACAATGTTAATTCTTATGTCTGAAGAATTTATCCTTCATCTACTTATCTACTGATCTCTTGCATAGAATGTCACTATGATCCCTTCCTTCTCTGGATTCCTTGTTTGCTGATGGCAAAGGGGGAGAGAAAAAGAGTTTGTGGTATTTTGATTAAAGGGGGCACAAGGAGAGAGTAAAAGAGTTTGCGGTATTTTGATTAAAGGGGGAGCTGTCTTCAGGAAAATCCTGTTAGAAGGGGAGACCATTTCTTCAGAAGGTATTCTTCAGGGGGTAGAGTTTATCAATTGGTATCAAATGGTTCAAGTTTGCATATGCACATTCGTTTGTTGCATCATTTGACTGTGTTTAATGTCTCATCAAAATATATCATATTTTTTGGTTGTTGTCATCATCAAAAAGGGGGAGAATGTTGGGTCTCCTCTGGAGCTGATCAGCAGTGTGTAGACTGTTGTGTGTTGATTGTGTTTTGAATGATTGGCAACAGTAAAGTTGACTTGGCTGACTGTAGAGTTGACTTTGGTGACTTTATATTGACCATGGTAATATTGTGTATTTTGATGATTTAGCCCATTGGTAATCTCGTTCAATCTAGCAAACATCTGTGTTATATTCTCTTCTGGCTTCATAGCGAACAGCTCATATTCTCGTACAAGCAAGTTGGCCTTTGTCTCCTTAACTTGTGACGTCCCTTCATACATAAGTCAGAGCTTCTCCTATATTTCCTACGCAGATGAACACAAAGATATACGTGCATATTTATTAGGATGTACTGCGATAGACTTGTGCATGATCGGTCGCGATCATTTGTTTCTCATCTAACAACTCCAGTTGGGCCAACAAATTCTCCCGGTGTTATTCGAGATCGAGCTTCGGGTCCTACTGCACTCTTAGTGAGGGAACAAAGATTTTGTATCGGAGTGCTTAGTGAGTACGCGGTTTGACCCGTGGAAGTTTAGACAGAAGTATGATAAGCCCAGAGAGCCTCAACAAGGTGATCTGGCCAATCAGAGTAATGATGAGATTTGCATGTTTTTTTGATTATTCTGATGGGAGTTTTATTTATAGCTTCAGCTTGACCGTTTCCTTGTGGATAGTATGGAGATGAATGATGCATCTTAATGCCATATTTACCACACATGTCGCGAAGTTCCTGTGATTTGAATTGAGGTCCACTGTCGGTGACGATGTCACGAGGGATACCGAACCTGGAGAGGATGTTGCGCTTGATGAACTTTACTACCGTCGATGCCTTGACTTCTATGAAAGCTTCAGCTTCTGTCCATTTCGTGAAGTATTCCGTAGCGGTGAGGATGAAGGATTTCCTTCGAACTTCTCTGGTCCTATCTTCTAGAGGGCCGACTACGTCGAATGCCTACATGGGAAAAGGCCATGGAGGTATGAGAGGGTGGAGTGAAGATGAAGGAGCATCAACCTTGTCTACATGGAGTTGACACTTAGCGCGATGGCAGACATAGCGGGAATAGTCCCCCTCCATGGTAGGCTAGTAATAGAGCCTAAGGAGTTTCTTAGCAAGCATGCGACCATTTACATGCCCTCCACATTCACTAGAATCCATAGCCTCGATGACTGTGCAAGATTTGACCTCGTCAAGACCTTAGAGGTATACTCCACTAAGGGATTTTCAGTGCAAGAGACCTCCTATGATGGCAAAGCACTCCACGGCATGGCAAACAGCTCGCCTATCATGGGTGGTAGCATATTCGAGAAATGACCCATCATGGAGATAGTTCTCAATGTCAAAGAACCATGGGTTGCCATCATCGAGATGGATTTTTGGCTCATGAGAAAGGGTGTTGACTTGGGGAATAGGTTCCAGAAACTACTGGAGCCATGGATCAGCATGTGAAGGGGTGTGCATTCTTTGCACGATGACAGTAGCTGAAGGCCTTTCGAGTGAAATTGTGTGGGATGATGATAGAGAAGCTAGGCTCTAGGAGTGTGCACTAGAGTTAGCCTCCTAGACTGTCGGGCTATTTAGCTAACCAAATCTTGGTACGACATTAGCTTTGGGTCCCAAGTTTAGTACTTGCTGAGAGATTGTCAGAGTATTAGCTATGAGTCTCCAATTATTCGGAGCTCCTTTAGTCCTGATGCCAATGACATTTTCAAGCCCCTGGGGAGCGCCTTGTACTCAGCCACATTATTCATGGCAAGGATGGACAATTGACAAGCACAAGGGATAATCACACCTTCTAGGGAGTGAAGGATAGCTCCGATTCCACAACCCTTGGAGTTGAGTGAACGATCGAAGTAGAGAATCCATGAAGGTTCACCATTGATGATGGCTCTTAACTCTTCGTCTGGGAAATCTTCATCGACGGGAGAATGCGTGGGAAGCGGATGGTGGACAAGGTGCTCAACGATGGCTTGCCCCTTGATCGCCTTTTGACTGACGTAGGTGATATCAAATTGATTAAGAAAGCTTTGCCATCTCACCAAACGTTCAGTCAATATAGGCTTCTCTAGCAAGTATTTGATTGGGTCCATTCGTGCCAAGAGCTTCACCTCATTGGCTAGGAAGTAGTGTTTTAGATTTTGGGCAACTCAAACGATGGCTGCGCAAGTCCTTTCCATGACAATATACCTCTTTTCGACTTCATTGACCAATTTCAAAAGGTAGTAGACCGTTCATTCTTTCTTCGCATCATCGTATTGGGCCAAGACCGCTCCGATAGATTCCTCTATGGTGGAAACGTAGAGTAGTAGAGGCCGACCCAGGATCAGGGGTGCTAGGATGGGAGGATTTAGGAGATAGCTTTAGGTCTTCGAAGGCCTTTTGACACTTATCGTTCCATGCAAATTTGACCTCACCCTTGAGCATGTCATAAAAGGGCTTGCATCGTTGAGAATGGTGAAATATAAATCTCCTAATGAACTGTGAACACCCGATCAGACCTCAGACTTCTTTGATATTCTTGGGAGGAGGCCTTGGCCTTGTTAGGGTCTATTTCGATCCCTCTTTTGGTGACTATAAACCCTAGGAGCTTGCCTAAAGAGGACCTGGTCGGTTTGAAGAAATCGACCCCCGTTCGGAGACGTGGACGAGCGGGGAAGTGTGGGTTCCCCGCACACTGCAGTAATCTGAGCTATCTTTCATGTGAATTTTCCCTCATAAAACCCTGCGTTGCTTAGCCTTGAATCCTTGAAATACCCATTCGGTGAAGCCCCACGTGAGTCGATGGCGATGCCACCGATTCGCTACTCACGTGTGATGAATCGGTGGCGACGCCACCGATTCACTACCCCACCTACCATGTATTGGTGGCGACGTCACTGACTCACACCGACCCACTTTCGCCACTGCATCGACTCATCCTATTCCCCACCATCATCACATCATGTCCCCCCTTTCGCTGTTGCACTGACTCATCTACCCTCTACTGCCCTCAGGTCGACCTCATTTCCAGCCAGGTCTACCTCATTACCCCCAAGTCTGCCTCACTCGGCCTGCCAGGTCTACCTCATTGCCCCCAAGTCTACCTCATTGCCCCAAGTCTGCCTCACTCGGCCCACCAGGTCTACCTCATTGCCCCCAAGTCTACCTCATTGCCTCCGAGTCTGCCTCACTCGGCCCCCCAGGTCGACCTCATTTCCTATCTACCTCATTGCCCCCAAGTCTACCTCATTGCCCCCAAGTCTGCCTCACTCGGCTCCCCAGGTCGACCTTACTTCCCGCCAGGTCTACCTCATTGCCCCCATGTCTGTTGGATGGTTAAGAAAGGATCTAGAGGGGGGGTGAATAGATCCTGGTTCACACAATGCACGCTTTTAAATGATGATCAAAATGAACCATGATGAACCAACAACAAAGTACAGATCCAAAATGAAAAAAGTGGGTTGATCAGTGGAATGAAAGGGATGAAGAGCTTGGAGAGCCTATGAATGGGGGGTAGGAGAGATGGATAAAGTGCATCACACCAAAACATAAGGTTTTTAGGTGGTTTGCTGTCCCAGGACAAACCTACGTCCACCCCCCTCCCAACTAGGAGAGACTTCCACTCTTTGGCCAAAAGAAGGATAACCACACACACACGCTGTCACTACATCAAGACACGGGGACAAGTCCCCATACGAGGAGCAAACTCCTCACGAGGATGAAGTCCTCACCACACACGGGGACAAGCCCTCAGAATAAGTTGATCAAAAAAATAACAAAGGAAAAATAAGGAAAGGGCTAACGATCTTAGCTAAGAGCTTGCAGAGAGTTTTATTGAAGGCTTCAGCCAAGCCATTGGCCTGTGGGTTGTAGACTGAAGAGGTTCTCCAATCGATGTGAAACTTGGCTGCCAACTGGGATACGACCTTGTTCTTGAATGGCATCCCGTTGTCAGAGACTATGCGGCTGGGTGTACCAAAATGGTAAATGATGTTGTGTCGGACGAACCTGGTGATGACCTCGCCAGTGACTTTCCGCAGGGGAAGGGCTTCCGCCTAATGAGAGAAGTAGTTAGTGGTGGCCAAAATGTACTTTTGGCCTTTGGAAGATAGCGGGAAAGTCCCCGCGATGTCCATACCCCATTCGGCAAATGGCTAAGTAGGGGCAGTGGGATGTAGTGGATTGGGAGGCCTTCTAGGTACTGTGCCGAAGGCTTGGCATTGATGGCATGTATGAGCATACTGGACACAGTTTGCGTACATGGTAGGCCAATAAAAGCCTTTCAGTTTGATGTTGTGCTTCATTCTGTCTCCAGCTTGATGGGCGCCGCATAGCCCAGAATGAACCTCGCGCATGATAGCTCGAGTCTCAGCTGGGGAGACGCATCTCAAGAGAATGGACTTGTCCTTCTCATGGACGAATCGGTACAGGGAGTCGCTGATCAACTCATATGATGTTGCCTGGCCTTTGAGCCCGGTCAGAGGGGAGTCATCCCTTCTTGAATTTGATTATGGGCTCGCGCCAATCTTCTTCTTCTAGAGGAGTGTCCTGGTCGAAACCTTGGACTTCATAAACTGTAAGACCAGAGTCACTTTCGAGTGAGCTGGGCATTAGCCTTCGATGCTTGGCTGTGATGTCCACTTCACCCTCCGGCGGCAGCTTGATGGCCGCAGCTAGTTTTGCCAGGGCATCAGCCTGGGCGTTGCCACTTCTGAAAACGTGGTCTATTTCAAAGAAATAGAACTTCTGGGTTAGCCGGGTGACGGCGGCGTGGTACGGGACCAGCTCTGATGTCCGCACGTCATAGATGACAAGCACCTGTCGGACTATCAGTTGGGAATCTCCATAGGCTTTGAGGCATTTGACGATCATGTCGAGAGTCATCTGGAGTCTGATGATCAGGGCTTTATACTCGGCTTCATTGTTGGTCAGAGCCCTCATGAGGGTGCAAGAGTTGTATAGAACTCCGCCCTGAGGGGTCAGGAAGATGATTCCGGAGCCTGCCGTAATGCCTGAACTGAGGTTACTTCGGGTAGTACCTCGAGAAGCGCCATCAAAGTACAATTCTCAACAAGGTAGGCTGGCTGTGAGAGCGTCTTGCTGCCAGTAATACAAGACATCTCCGGTCTATTTAGCCAGTTGCTGGTGTTGAAGAGTGAGAGACTCCTCATCTGGAAGCTCCGTGTTGAAGGGAGAATCGTCTGGTACTGGATGGGCTGCTAAGAATTCAGCCAACTCAAAATTGCAAATTCTTTATTAATCAATATAGAGCCATTGGACCCCTATTTATAGGAGAGGCCAGGGGTGACAAAAGACTACAACTACCCTTGAAATTCAAATAATTATCTCGCTATCCGAGGTGGTGAAAATAAGCTAACTACGACCATTAACCGAGCTAGTCTCAACAAAGGACCTTTGGGCCTTATTTAGTTGGCCCATTAAGACTTACATGTCTCACAATAGAATAAAAATTACACTCAATCAACACTAACTAGACTAAAATTAACAGGAACTAGCTGCTAACAACGACAGAAGAGGCTTCATCTCCTCAAGGGGCGGGGAACTCTCTCCCAACCAAAGTGATGGGACGGCCGTGTCTCCATCAATCCTCCTGTGCGCGAGTGATTCGACTCCGTCGAGTAAGGGTCACGCCGACTATAGTACTGCTCCAGGGCATTCGGATCGATGCGCATCAGCTCCTCTTTGCTCACCCATGTGTCCTCAAACTGGGGCCGACCTTTCCACCAGACTAAGTAACGCTGATATGCCTTGCTCCTTGTGTTAGTAATCTGCTCATCCAGTATTTGATCCACCTGTTCACGCTGTGCTCTCAAGGGGGCTGGTGGACACACGGGGGTGGGCTCGCTCACAAGGGAGGATGCAGGCTCGAATGGATCACTAGGTATTGCTGCCTGGCCCTTGTATGGTACAAGGTCTGCCACGTTGAATGTGGTGCTCACCCCATATTTCACGGCTTGGAATTCATGGTAACGCTTGTGGGTGTCGGCTTGCCGTTTATAGGCGTCATTGCTTGATCGAATTTGCTGGCTAAGTTGCTCATGCAGGTGGCAGACTCTTTTGGCAAAGGCCTCGGCTGACTCAGAAACTCTAGCTTGTAATGGTAGGGGAATAAGGTCGACTGGCTTCCGGGGCTTCCTACCATGCACTATCTCAAATGGGCTTAATCCTGTGGACCTATTGATTGATGCGTTGTATGCAAACTCTGCCTGGGGGAGAATCAAGTCCCAGGTCCCCAGGTGTTCTCCTACTAGACATCGTAATAGGTTCCCTAGACTTCTATTGACAACCTCAGTCTGTTCGTCCGTCTGGTGATGGTAGGCTATGGAGAACCTAAGGAGGGTGCCCATGAGGTGCCATAAGGTCTTCTAGAAATAACTAGTGAATTTGACGTCCTGATCAGTGACAATGGTTTTTGGTAGACCATGGCGACAGACAATATGGTCAAAATAGAGGTGGGTGGCCTTAGTGGCATTGGATGTCTTAGAGCAAGGAATGAAGTGAGCCATCTTGGAAAAATGGTCCACTACAACAAGGATGGAATCATGCCTCTTTACCGTCCGTGGAAGCCCAAGCACGAAGTCCATACTAACGCCCTCCCAAGGACGTTTAGGAACCAGGAGGGGAGTATATAGGCCCGTGTTTTGCTTAACTTGCTTGGCTGAGGCACAAGCACGGCAATGGGAGATAAGATTGGCCACATCCCGCTTGAGGCTAGGCTAATAGAATTGTTTTTCCAAAGCTGCGATGGTTTTGTTGTGCCCAAAGTGACCTGCCAATCCTCCAGCATGCAACTCCGAGGCCAAAAAATCCCGGACCGAAGTTCGGGGCAGGCATAAGCATTGGTTACGGAAGAGGTACCCATCTTGTAATTGATACCCATCCATTTCTTTGTGTGGCCCGGTAGCGAGAGCAGAGTAGATTTGCCCAAAATCTGGGCACGTGGCATACTCATCTTTGAGTCGATTAAACCTTACTACTTCAACCCCAATGACCATGAGGAGAAGGGTCCTCCAACTAAGGGCGTCCGCAGCCTGATTCTCCACACCTGCTTTGTGTCTTAACATAAAAGTGTAGGATTTGAGGAACTCAACCCATCTGGCATGCCTGGCATCCAATTTCTTCTGGGAGTTGAGATACCTAAGGGCCTCATGATCCGAGAAAATGACAAATTCCTGAGGGAGAGGTAATGTCTCTAGTGCTTCAAGGATTGGACAATGGCATGAAATTCCTTGTCGTATTTGGAATACCGAAGCCGGGCATCATTAAGTTTTTCACTAAAGTAGGCAATGGGGTGTCCTTCCTGGCTGAGGACTCCTCCTATGCCCACTCCAGACACATCACAAGTGAACTTGAGGACCTTGGAGAAATCTGGGAGACGAAGAATCGGGGCTTGCGTCATCTTCTCTTTTACCTCTAGGAAGGCCCTTGATGCTGCCTTGGTCCATTCGAATGAACCCTTCTTGAGGCAGTCCATGATGGGAGAAGTGATAGTACTGAACCCTTTAATGAACCTCCTATAAAAGGTAGCCAAGCCATGAAAACTACGAGCATCGTGGAGAGTTCGGGGTTCGGGCCACTCGACAATGGCCTTGATTTTGTAGACCCCTTGGGCTGCCACGACCAATCCTAGGAAGATCAGCTTATCAGTGAAGAAATGACATTTCTTCAGATTGGAATACAAACTTTCCTTCCTTAGGGTGTCACAAACCTATCTAAGATGGTCTAAATGTTCTGTCTTGGTCTTGCTAGCTACCCTCCTCTCGTCATCGTCTCCTCTCTGCCTCCTCATTCCTCCACTGGCCGAAGGAGCTAGTAAGAAAATCTACGAATGAATCACCCTGTGCACCGCTACGTACACCACTCCGTACACCGCTCCGTGCATCACTCTGCGATGCGCTCCTCTCAGGTCCTTGGCTCATCAGTCGGACCATCCGCTCTGCTATCCGTGGCTCAATCTTCAGCTCGAAGGCCTGGCTCTAAGCCTCCCTTACCTCAGTCCGATAGCACTCTAGGTCCGTTGCCCCGGTGTGAAGTCACTTTGTCTCCGCTCGGGACTGCTCTAGCTCCACTCGAAGCCGCTCTGCCTTTGCACGGAAGCACTCCGTCTCTGCTCGGGATCACTCCATCTCTACTCGTGAGTGCTCTATCTCTGCTCTGGCCCGCTCCGCTTCAACCAATGCTGTGGTAAGCTCTCTCGCCTGCATTTGCATTCATCATAGTCAGGATAGTTGCATCATCATAAGCATTTTAGTCTAAGGAACTCGGTTCAATTTTGCTTACCCTCTCCGCAAGAGTAGCCTCGGCCTCCTCAGCCCGAGCAAAATCCACATCTCGCTCAGCTCTGCCGCCCGCAGGCTATGATGAGGAGGACGGCGCATCTAGTCCATGTCACTGTGCCCCCTCAGCTCGCTGCATTTAGAAGTCAGGGTCAGTTGCATAGCATAAGTCAATTGAGTCCAAGGTTTAGGAAAGCTCACCAGAAGGTCCAACGTGCGCTGGAGGTCATCCCTCTATTGCACGATAGTGTGGAGGAGTCCCTGGAGCTCCACGATGCGTCCCTGGGGGTCTAGCTGCATATAGCAAGTCAAGATGTCAGTGCATTTAGGAATAATTAAGATAATTTAATTAAAAGAGCATGAATTTAGAGTTTGTACTGGTCGTCGGATGCCGCAGAACACCTGGTCACCGTACCTCTGGGCATAGGCCTTCAAGTAGGCCTCATCGCTGGTCGCTCGGGCCTTCACCACCCGACCCCTCCGTGACCAGTCATGTACCTGGTCGAGCACCCGAGTCATCCAGTCGATGTCACCACTCAGTCCCTTTAAGGACCGCCCGTAGCGCTCGTCGTCTCGAGCGGGGAACTCCACGTTCGATTGGTGCATGCCTCTCATCCTCATGATCAGTCGATGATGTAGAGGCTAGATGATGTTCAGGCAGTGCATCCAGATCTCTCATCCGACATATGCCTGGGTTGCCTCTACCTAGGGCTCTCCCTTGTGACACTCGTCACGATAGGGCATCCAACGTGCTTGAAAAGGGCAATCAAGTCAAAGTCAGCATTTAGAGAAGCATTTAAGTGCATATAGATGGATTTTGAGTTTAGAAGCTTACCGATCCATGGGGGAACGTGTCTGTATCATCCTGGATCACCCGTGCTAGCCGCCAAATCGATCCCATATCCGGGCCACCACCCACCGTCTCGCGATGGGAATCCGCTCCGGGTGTACCTCCATCCCTCGCCCAATGCTAGGGAGGTATAGGTAACTCCAGACCTACATAAGTCAAGTATTGGCATATAGCATAATCATAATCATAAAAGCATGTAGATAATCATTTAGAGTCTTGGGCGTTTTCCTGTAGGAATGGCAAGAAGCCCCCCAACATGGTCTGTCGGTCGGTGGTGCTCAGTGAGTCGAAGAGGAATGCCAGGACAGTTGCTCCCCAGGCATATCCTCTAACTCCGTCAAGGTCCCTCAGCAGTGGGAGGAGCCTACAGCTCACTCCGTCAGACCTCATCGCGAATAGTAGCTTCCGAAACATCAACATCAAGAAGCGTCGCAGGGTGATGTCCCCCTCTGGTCCTCGCTCTGCTGCCACTCTCCCCCGGACCTAATCTATCACCCTCCCAATGTGCCCCTCGGGTAGCTCCCCTACAGAGATCGCTGCTCTCCTCAGCCCCAGGCTCTCCTTGAGCATTGCTCGTCCCAGCATGGAGGAATGGTGCCCCGGCCTCATCAGCTCTAACCCGAGCAGCTCTTGTGCCATCTCTCGGTAGTCTGCATATGTCCAACCCATCACCAGCGCTCTGTGGATCCACAGTCTGGTAATCCTCGCTATATCCTCGAGTGTGGGGATCATGTGGCCCCATGGGAAGATGAAAGCTCTGCTGACTGGGTCCCATCTCTCATGGAGTGCATAGAGGAGAGTTGTGTCAGTCCTCGTCACCTCGATGCTCAGCAGCTCCGCGAAGCCCATGTCTGCCAGCCTCTCCCTCTGATAATCTAGCAGAGCGTGGTATACCGCCTAGACCTGTAGCTAGGAAATCCGAGTCTGTCTCTTCCCCTGCACACATTTAGAGCATAAGTCAAGTCATTTCGTTTCATTTGCATTTGCATTTCATATAAACAACAAAAAAATAGATAAACCTAAAAAATAAACTTCTGACTCTGGTTCCCTAACGGCCATACTGTAGACCGTTTATTTTTCCCTAGCTGCCATAATATGGACCGCCTGATCCCTAGCGGTCGCTGGAAGGACCGCTAGGCAGCCAGCTAATGGGCGGTGCATCGACCTTTGTAAGGAACAGGTGTTTGCCGTCAAGAAATTGCGGCACTACCTCCTGTCTCATCAGGTTGAGCTTATATCTAAGCACGACCCCCAGAAGTTTCTTCTCAGGGAACCCATTCTCTCAAGACGACTAGAAAAATGGGCACTTCTGCTCATGGAGTATGACATCACATATGTCCCTAAAAAAGCAATCAAGGGGTAGGGCATGACTGAATTCTTGGCAGCCCATCCAGTACCGGAAGATTCTCCCGTCAACGCGGAGCTCCCAGATGAGGAGTCTCTTGCTCTTCAATAGCAACAACTGGCTAAATAGAGCGAAGATGTCTTGCATTACTGGCAACGAGACACCCACACAGCCAGCTATGGACGTGTAAAATCACACGTCCGCGCATCCCGACCAATTCAGCATCAACAACAACTTCAACCGAAGAGATTGCGGAGAACATGTCCCATCTGAGCCCTCCAAACAAACGAAGCTACTTTCGGAGTCATGACAGTGAAGAAAAATTGACCCCCGGGAGGCTCACAATTTGTGGACCCCGAAGAGAATTAAGTGGAGCGTCAATCGGGCTCAAAACGGACCCAAATCCCCTTCAACAGCACGCCCATACAGCCCTCCAGCGGCACGCCCAGCGCAGGCTTCAACGGGATGCCCTTGTGGCCTTCGCCGGTATGCCCCCACCGCCGCTTCGCCAGCACGCCCTCGTGCACCTTCGCCTGCACGGTCGCAGTGGCCTTCAGCGACACGTCCCTCCTCCTGCTCAACGACACGCCTTCGTGCCTTCAGCGACACACCCTGTGCCCCTTCAATGGCACATCCGTGGAGCCCTTCAGCGGTGCACCCTGGATGCCCCTCAACGGCACGGCCTACTTCCTCACCAACACGCCTCCGTTGGCCTCTTCAGCGGTACGCCCAGCCCCTGCAACGGCACGGGTCTTCCAACGACCTCTCCGGCAGGACAAATCTCACGCCATTCCCCTATGGATCCTTGGCGCGCAATGGGATGGCTGAGGTGTCAAATGGGGAAGAAGACACGCTGCCTACTTCCTGTCAACAAAGGACAACCGAAGTCAAATCCCCATTAATGAACCACGTTCCCGCTCCCGTCGCTCCGCGTTCGAAGGCCTGTGCCGTTGGGGTATAAAAGGCTCCTCTCCACGGTGGACAAGAAGAAAAAGAAGATAGAGGCAGAGAAAAGAGAAGGAAAAGGGAGGAGACAAAAAAGGTGCAGACGAAGAAGAAGAAGAAGCAGAAGCTCTCCCCCCTTCGGCAGCCATCAGAGAGCGAGAGAGTAAGAGAGGGAGAGTGAAATGTAGCAGGGGAAGGGGGAAGAACAGGGAGCCATCGCCCCTGCTCAACCCCCGTTCCCACCTCTTCCTTTTCTTTCTTTTTCTTCCTATCCCATCCCATATTTGGTGCATTTTGATCCTCATTTGCCATAAATAAAAATCTGCTTTATTCTTTCTCTACCCCGGTTATTTGCATTGTTTCTCGTTGGATTGGGGTCCCCTTTTGTGTACTCTTCCACTGTCTTTTGTTTGTTCCTTCCTAATGGTTTGGTCCCTTTCGAAGGGCCTCTGGCCTCCACCCCGTCCATTCACCCTGAAGGGGAGTTCCTTCTTCCTCCCTGAAACCCCAAGCCGCAATACCATCGTTGGTCTTCGTCCCTCAAAATGTCCCTAAATTCCCAGTCCCTAGCCCTCCTCCCAGCTAAAACTCCTTTGGCCAACCAAATTGAACCCTCAGGCCTCGTGGTCTCCTCCCTCATACTGGCCTTAAACCACCCGTGCCTTCACCGGCACACATACACCAGCCTCCTTTGTATCCCCTCACTGGCACAGTCCTTGGCCAATACACCCTCAGCCCTATTGGGCCTTCCTGGCTGGTACACCTTTGAACAACCCTTCCACAGGCACCTTGCCCTTCTTCCCAGCGGCACACCCAGCCTTACCCCTCAGCGGTACGCCCTAGCCACCCCTTCAGCGGCACGCTTAGTCCCTCCCAGTCCTTCAGCGACACACACTCGACCCCCCCCTCCTTTTGCCCGGTACATGCTTGAGCTCTTTGGCCGGTACACCTCCTCCTGCCCTTTACCCCAGCTATCCATAGCCAGTCTGAGAGCTGCCTCTCTCTCTCATCATCCCCTCTGCGCTTTTTGAGGTTTCATTAAAGGTGTTGCCATCCGCGGACGTCCACCTCCTATTGTTGGGTTCCGCCACTCCATGTGGGCGCGTTCCCGGTATCCCCCTTACGTCCAGGTCAAGGGGAGATGCTGCCGAATTTTTATTAGAAATAATGATGTGTTAAAAGACCAAAGAGAGCAACAAACAAATGGAACAATAAGTAATAAAACATTTTAACTAAGGTAAGTGAACCATGGACACCACAAAAAGATTTGGGCCGAGTAATGACAGGAGGAGGAAGGGACAATTTGTATAAAACTGTACAAAAATTAAGAAAGGAAGAAAAGAAAGGCCTTAAGAGAAATGGAGGAGGAGTGGGCCTTCATCGGTACACCTGTCCCAATCCTTATCACTCTGCCGGTCTATCTCCCCGGCCGTCGTTGTCCCCGGTGCCCTCATGCCACTTTGGCGGTGGCTCCATGGCGCTATGCTCCTCTTCTTCCCGTGGGCGTCTCCGCTCCGCCTCCTCGTTCCTCCGGCAGGCGGAAGAGCTAGCTAAAACATCTCCCACCGATGCGCTCGGTGCCGCACTCCGTGAGCCTCCTGCTACGCCGCTCTGGGACACAATCCGCTCAGGTGCTCGGCCCATCAGCCGAACGGTCCGCTCCATGGTCCGGAGCTCGATCTTCAAGTCATGAGCCTGAAGTCGTGCCTCGCGAGCCTCGGTCCGGTACCGCTCGATGTCCGCTGCATCTTGGTTCAACCGGGTCACCTCTCCCTGGAGCCGGTCAATCTCTCCCCAGAGACGGGGCACCTCTGCCGCTTCTGTCAATACTGCAGCTAATTCTCTCGCCTACACATTGCATTTGCATATTGGTCAGTTTAGGCATTTGCATAATCATGAAGCATTTTTTGGAAAGTTTGGTTTCTTACTCGCTCCGCGAGGCTAGCCTCGGCCTCCTCGGCTCAAGCTACGGCTAGGGTGAACTCTGCGTCTCACTCAGCCCGTCCCCCAGCTGGCTGAGTAGAGGAGGACGGCGCATCCGATCCAGTCCTCTGGGCTCCCTCGGCCCGCTGCATTTTCAAAGGTCAGTTTAGTTTGCATAAAGTATTTCAGTTTTTATGTCTAGGAAAACTCACCAGAAGCTCTAAAGTGGCTCGGTACTCGTCCTGCTGCTGCACGGTATCATGGAGGAGTCCCTCGAGCTCGACAATGCACCCTTGTTGGTCTAGCTGCATTTAGAAAACGAGAGTCATGCATAGCAGTCATTCATATAGAACAGAAAAGGTTGAGTTTAGCATTTCATACCGGTCGTCGGGTACCACAGAAGACCTGGCTACCATGCCAACGGGTGAAGGCTTTTAGATATGACTCATCACTGTCCGCACATTCTGTCACGGCCTTACCCTTATGCTTCCAGTCTTGAACATATTTTCTAGCTCGGCCGCTCCAGTCAATGTCGTTGCCAATCCCTTTGGCAGATTTTCCCGGGCGCTCGTCATGTCGGTGCGGGAATCTCACCGCCGGCTGGTGTACTCCCCTCATCCTCATGATCAGACAATAATGAAGGGGCTCAATTATGTTAATACAATGAAGCCAGATGTCCCGTCCTCGATAGGCTGGGGAACCCTCAACCCACGGCTGCCCCGCATGGTCCTCATCCTGATACGGTGTCCAATGCACCTGAAAGGGCCATTCATTTGTCAGCATTCATGTTAGCATTTAAAAAGCATATAGAAGCATGTAAGAGCATGTAGGAAGTCAGGCTTTTTTTACCGATGCATGCGGGAATGAGTCAAGGTCCTCTTGGATCGCCCGAGTCGATCACTGAATTGACCCTGCGCTCCAGGCAATGTTCCACCGCCTCACGATAGGAAACCAACCCGGGGATAGCTCAACGCCTCGACCAATCCCAGGCAGGTATAAAAAAGCCCAAAACTGCATTTGTAAGAAATGTCAGCATTTCAGGTAATTAGAAGCATAATAGGAAACATAATAGAGGCATTTAGGCATTTTACCTACAGAAAAGGCGAGAAGCTGCCTAGCATGGTCCCCCGGTCAGTCGCGCTGAGCGAGTGGAACAGGAAGGCCAACACTGCTGCTCCCCACGCGTATTTCCTCACTCTGTTCAGATCTGATAACAGAGGAAGGAGCAGGTAGCTGATCACATCGGCCCGTGTCACGAACAAGAGCTTCCCGAACAACAGCATTAAGAAGCGTCTAAGGACTATATCTCCTTCTGGTCCCAGCTCCGCCGCCACGCTCGGACGTGCCTGCTCGACCACTCGGTCGATGTGCTGCTCTGGGAGTTCTCCTACTGTCGC
Organism: Amorphophallus titanum; assembly: GCA_024336825.1. NCBI lineage: Eukaryota > Viridiplantae > Streptophyta > Magnoliopsida > Alismatales > Araceae > Amorphophallus > Amorphophallus titanum. Next base: position 63,070,195 of record JANBPO010009603.1, on the reverse strand, counting down.
AGCTGCTCTCCGAAGTCCCAAGCTTTCTTGGAGCACCGACCGCGATAATTGGGACGATGGACACCCTGACCTCATCAAATCTAGACCGAGTAGCTCTTGAGCAAGCTCTCGGTAGTCGACGTATGCCCACCCGGTCACAGCCTTGCCGTGCACCCGCAAGCCGCTGATCCGGGCCATGTCTTCCAAAGTTGGAATCATATGCCCCCACGGGAATATGAAAGCTCGGCTGACCGAGTCCCATCTCTCGTGCAAAGCCAGTAGGAGTGCTGTGTCCACTCTAGCCACTTCGATGCTTAGGACTTCCCCGAAGCCCATGGCAGCCAATCATTCCCGTTGATACTCCGGCAACGCAAGGTAGACCGTCTGGACTTGTAACCACGTAATCCGTGTCCGTCTGGTCCCCTGCTCGTTTAAGTCATAGAGTCCTAGGGATTAATGGCATTGCATTTACAATAAGTAAAACAACAAAAAAATTAGAAAACAAAAAACTCAAAAAATTGGATTTCTTGTTTTGTTGAACTTAACGCACCCACCCAGATGCGTTAAGATCATAATGGCTATTGGTAGAGCCGTTATGCTCCTACGCAGCCGAGATGGTGACCCCTGTTTCTTGAGCCAAGTGTTAGAGAGTGATTCTCTGATATTCCCTTGGGTGTGATGCTCAAGATCTAGTTCCTGCGACGGGATCTAGCCGTGGTGCGACTCCCCAAGCCGAGGTGCGACGCCGAGACAACAGTTATCGTCACGTTCGTATTTTGATTCTATTTTGGTTCATCCAGATCTCACCTCTAAACTACGAATCACCCACAGCCGTTTCCTGAGCCGATCCGATCCTGGTAAAATTACCAGAGATACTTCTACAAGTCAGGAAGAATCCAACACTGGTTTGGCATCAATCGGAGTTTGGGATAGCCAGCAACAATTCCGATGGTGAAGTTGTGCATTTTTATCCGAGCCTGCTATCCCTGATTCTTAGTTTCCTGAGAATAAATTTTGACAGCCCTACCCTCAAATCCTCTGGATGAGATTCTGAGTGGTCGTAGGATTTTCTATCCTCTTCACATTGCCACCAAGCTCGCATCGTTCTGAGGTCGGTGCCGGCCGTGGCGGAGATTCTCGTGGGACTGCGCAAACCACCCTGTGCAGATCCAACCCAGAAATAGAATCGACTTCCAGAAGCTGCCCCACCCTCCTATGTGTAGATCTGACCAAACCCCTTGGTCAGATCCTTCCTCCGAATGATGCTGGCGTTCCACCATAAATGGCATCTCGTTTCGACACATGGAACCATTTTTCCCATAATTGTTTGTTTACCTATGCAGTTTTGTGTGAGTAGAACCAGAGGCTTAGTGTAGAAGATGTCATGCCCAGATCTGACGACGCCGTTTGTCTAAGGTGTTCTTCTTCCAGTCACCGATGTCCTCCAACAAATGGCACTCTGATCGGATCCCGGATCTAGCTGTACCGGCCTCCACAAGATTTCTGCACAAGGTGACCAGCGTGGGCATAACCGGACCGGTACCCGATCATCATCCGGAACGGCCCCGACCTGCCTCCCTCGGCTCCCCCGAGTGTTGCCCGTCAACTCGAGTCCCAGTAGCCCCAAAACTCAGCGTTGTATCCTATTATCTCCCTACGAGGAGTGGGCAAAATTTGAGGATTGTAACCCATAAAACCCAGTATAAAAATTATTTCTATTTTTCTCTCTCTCCCCTCCACAGATTTCATGAAGAGCTCAAGGCCTGAATCAGAGGTTTAACCCACGGTCAAAGGTAGTTATCAAGGAATTGATCTACTATTTTGAGATTTCAGGAACAGTTCAATAGTAGCTTCAAAAATTGTTCAAGACTAGATCCGTGCAGATCCAGCTTCTCTATCTAGTCCTAGATCGAAGAACTTCGAAAGGGCTTTCTAACGGTACCTTGTAGGCATTGATTCGACGTCGGGAGTGATCGCAGCAGCCGATCTCACCGGGTTACGCGTCTGAAAACAGCACCTGCAGATCCGTGGGCAGCACTTCCAAACCTCGGAGATCGGAGCTGTCCGGGCTCTGACCGGCATTCCCGCCCGACTGCCTTCCAGTGAGGCATTCTACCAGGGGTCTCCATCACAGCGGGAGCCACGCCATTAGGCCCGGAGGACAAAGCGGTCTGTGGATCCCACGGACCCATAGATCGTGCTGTCCGGAGAGCCCTAAAATGCGGATTCGGTACCGACGGAGCGACATCGAGATGCTGCCCGTCAACCCAATTGTCAAGATTCCTGGGCCCCACATGTGACCTTTTACCTCCCTGTGTGGAGTGGGTCGAATCCATTGTATTGCTGTAATTATTGTTAACCAGGAGTCCGAGATTGGCTGGGGGTTGTCTTCCCCATGCCGGGAGTGTGGAGGCAACGGTCTAAACTCCATGACATTTCATTTGCTAATTTAGTATATGATCGTAGGCCGCTGCGAGAGTGTAGGAAACTAGCTTGTGAGTCCATGTCACCGCTGTGAGTGTGAGACTGACCGTCCCGTCACTCGACCCGAGCACGGAACTTGAGTTGGACTACCCTTTACTCTGTCGGTTCCTCAACCATGCACGATCCACGTTTCCCTCGCTTGGGACGACAAGTGAGCTTGCACTTCTATTAGCGACATTTAGCCCATTGGAGCTCTTCGTGTTGGGCCTAGTGTCTCCCATATTCCCATGTTGCTGGTCATGTCCGTCTTAGAGTCTGAGGTCCATTGCACTTAGAGTCGGTCCCCTCAGTCCGTCCCGCATCTGGGTAACTCAGCGATGCCAAGTCGAGGTTGGTGGGCTAGGCTCTTACTGGTAGAGGGCCAGAAAGATCAAGGTTCTTCCTAAGGGTGTGGAGGCCCGATTCAATGGGGCCGACCGGGTGCCAAGGGCACGGGTCACACTCTCCCTCGGTGGTCACTCGAAGCAATGGAGCTTGCAGACCGGATGCTCACTCTCACGGGCCAGCGGAGCTATGAGCTAATATTGAAAGAATAGGGCATCCATGTTGGGGATGCGATGAGGGAGCAGATAACTGATCCAGAGGGGGGTGAATGGATCTATGGCCTATTTGAAAACTATCACCCGATTAAAAGGAAACTATTGCGGAATATAGTAGACAGCCAACAAGATGGTGGCCCTTCTGATTTACCATTGTGATCCCAATTCGTTATACAACTCCTCGAAAAACTCCCTTAACCCTTCGGAGGCCTCATCAGGCTCTTGGGTGGCGTCCCTAGTTCTTGGTAGTGGTAATCCGATATTATCGAGTTATCGGTACCCGAAGCTCTAGGTCGTTACACGCTGGGTCACCCCTCGGTCCGTGCTCGCTCGCGGCCTCTCTGGTAGCGCTCCTTTGCTGCCCTGGCCCACTCCTCAACTGCGCCCAGTCAGAGTCTGAGCTCGGCAAGCTCTCACTCTTGCTCGAGCCGCTCCTCTCTCTCTCTCTCTCCGATGCTCCTCCCTCGCTCTGTCCAGCTCTCCCCTCTCAACCTCGTGGAGGATCCGTAGCTCGATCATGTCTTGAGGTAGCGCCTCAGCCTCTCCGCGCCTTCTCCAACTCCGTGACCCGCTGATCACGGATCGCGAGCTCAGCACTGACTAGTGCAGCCCAGGTAAGAGCATCCTGTAACTCGGTAGCTTGCATTGTCCAGCATGTTTTATAAGTATCATAGTGAGATATCTTTTAAAAGAAAAGCATTGAGAAACATTTACCTCCGTCTAGCGACGTCTCTCCTCCTCCTCCAACTCCGCGATCCGTCGATCACGGGCCTCTAGCTCGGCATCAGCCTGAGTAGCCCGAGCAAGGGCCTCCTATAGCTCTGCCACCTGCAGTACTCACCATTTTAGCCTAATATCCCAATGTCATTTTAAGAGAAGTCTGAACATCACTTAAATGCTTACCCGCTCAACAAGGTCACACTCCACTGCCTCAGCTCGAGCTACCGCCCCTGCTAGGCGCTCCTCCAGGGCAGTGATCTCGATAGTCGGAGCTCCCAAACTAGATGCACCTCCTGCACCCTCTGTCGCTGCTCCCTGCTAGGCACGCTGCATTTATTAAGACTGTCAATGGCTAAACACCAAAATTCAAGGGAATAATTAACTGCATGTAGATAGTGCATACTCACCAGAGTCTCCAGATCTCCACGCGTAGTCGCCAGCTGGGCCTCTAGGCTGTGAAGACGGGCATGAAGGTTTGCTGCTGCTGCATCCCGTGCATCCTGCGTAAACCATTCATTAGTTGCAAGTCTTAGAAGCATATAAATTAAAATTAGGAAGCATTCATACATACCCCCCTCGATCTCATATGGGGCCGACCTGCATGTGCCTCGCAGTAGCGCTGAAGGTAGGCCGAGCTATCTGGGGCATGAGAGACGACTGGGGTCCCACCTCTCTTCTAGTCTGGAAACTACTCGGGAAGCCGCAGTCACCAATCTGTCGGTCTCGTACATCCTCAGGATTTTCGCCTGACTCCCCGAGGCTCGTCCGCCTCGATCCACTCCTGGTGAAGGCCGAGCGTTCGGATCACCAACTGAAGTTGTAGCGGCTCGATCTTGTTTAGGCAGTGAGCCCAAACGTCAAGCCAAAATCGAGGTCGGCCCGCTATGACCCATGGCTGGCCCTCATCGGGCATCCCCTCATATGGCCTCCACACAACCTACATATAACATATCATCACATATAGTAAGAAATAGGAATAGAATGCATCATATTCACAGACGTACCAGTGAGGGAGGGTAGTCATGGAGCTCCCATCTCACGACCATCAGCTCATACGCATAGGGTGCCCCGATCATGCACGGTAACCACTGCCGTGCTAGTGGGTAGGCAGCCTCATCTCCGGGTCGGAAGCTGGCTCGGTCCATAGGCATGTAAAGATGGCTCCACACCTGCATCCATTAGCAATTTTATCAGTCATGCATCAATCATAATCATAAATAACCATCATAAGCATTTAATAACAAAAAAAAACACATACCTGAAGAAAAGGTGAAAAGTCACTAACGGTCGTCTCCCGACCTGTCCCTCTGGATAGATCGGCTATCAAGTGGGCCAGTAGGGCGGATCCTCAAGCATATCTCCCTACTCCCTCCCAGTCCTCGAGAATGCTCAGGAACCGACAGTTGATGTTATCCCCCTTCGTCCCCAGCATTGACCTCCCGAGCATCAAAAGTAAGAATCTCCTCAAATCCATGTCCACTCGCTCTCTCTCAGCTGGGTCCTGGCAGTAGGTAGCTCGAGCTCTCGTGGTCAGACGCTCTGCATACTCCATCAATGACTCTCCGGACCTTTGTCGAGCGTCTCCCAACCCCATAGCTCTCGTCAAATCAGTACGGCCAATCATCCTACAGGGAGGCTCGTACCTAAAAGTCTCTAGGCTAGCTCACTATAGTCTGGGATGGTCACTCCGCTCACGGCCTCACCATCCACCCTCAGCCCGGTAATCCGAGTCACATCCTCTAGGGTCGGCACCATGTGCCCCCAAAGCATTAAAAATGCTCGACTAACCCTATCCCACCTCTCTCTTAGAACCTGAATCAGAACTAAGTCAGGGCATACCGGCTCTATGTTGAGGAAGGGACCAAACCCCATCGCCTCCACCCTCACCCTCTGGAAGTCGGGCAGTCCCTCATAGGCAGCTATCACTTGAAGCTAGGAAATACGAGTCCGTATCAGTCCCTGCAATGTGACGCGGTGTAAGACGTCAGGGGACGCATCCGGTCGTTCTTCTAGTGGGTAGTGCTCCTGTCTCCTGATAGTTTCAGACTCGAGGTTGCTAGACCGAGGTTCAGTAGTACGGTACTGTTAGAATAGATGATTTTTCTGTTTATTTATTCCAGCTTGTTGGTTCTACCGTACTCCTATTAGCTAGCGTAGCTTTACTGCTTTGTAGGGTTAGTTTTACTACTATAGCACCGGATTTTTCCATTCGAGGTAGGGTTCAAGGGATCCCTACTGAGCTTGTGAAATGAGTCTCATCCCCTACGTGTTTTCACCGTGTTTCAGGTGAGGCCGGCACTTTAGGTGGTGTGACAGGCGTCCAGCGTGGTTCCAGTAGCTGAGGTTAGTGCCAGTTGCCAGAGTCGGGGTATGCCCCGTGTACTTGTACTTTTTCTTTGTACTTGTACTTTCTTTCAGTTGACTGTACTTTATTTTGACATGAGATGTACTAGACCTTATAGAAGTTATTTACTTAATTTCTACATTATTATTTAGTTGTATATTATGCTATCTCTGCAGTTACTTTAGCTTCTTACACACCCTTACACCACCCTTTCTTCCCTTCCAAGTCTTCGGGCTCGTGGGAGGCAGGCCGAGATTTGAGTTGCTCTAGTTCCTTTTCAGTACTCGGATCCCGGGTCACCATAGCTGGTATCAGAGCGAGATTGTGAAGGTGTATAAGAGTCTGAAATGACCGCAGTGGTCCAGAAGGTCCAAGAATGTCCTGTATAGTCGGCAACTGGCTTAGGGCCCGCACATTTTTTTGAATTGTGATTATTTTTCGATGTTAGGTGTTATGGCGCCACGGAGGAGGGCTCGTTCCCAACAGGGGGAGTCGAGTGGTGGTCTAGAGGAGCAAAGTAGAGCCACAGTTCCAGAGGATATGGCTGGAGGTGCGCGAGCTCTAGGGATGGATGACTTCTTCCAAGGCATGTTCGATTATGTTTTTCGATAGCGACAGCGGGTGGACCAGCAGAGAGGAGATGCTGGCGAGGGTTCATCTTCTCAAGTAGGTCTTGGTCGGGTGTTGAAGGAGTTTCTGCAGTTCTAGCGACCTTCTTTCGGAGGGCAGCAAGATCCAGAGGAGGCTAGAGAGTGATCAGGTGGTGTTGGCTACGCATCTCCTTTAGGGAGTGGCCTGTACTTGGTGGACGTCAGAATGGGAGACAACGTTCCAGTCTCATCCCCTCTAGCAGATCACATGGTTTGAGCGCGCCTTCTGTCTGTCTTTCATCAGGACTCAGAGGCTGCGTGAGTTCATGGAGTTGACCGAGGGTGACATGTCAGTGATGCAGTACCGTGCCAGGTTTGTCGAGTTGGGCCACTATGCATCGCACATCATGGCAGATAAGGAAGTAAAGACCGATCAATTTGTCAATGGGTTGAGGGTCGAACTGAGGCACCATCTTCTTGCGTCAGGGTTGACCACTTTGGATGTAGCGTGCAAGGAAATGTCAGCGTTGGAGAGAGATTTGTAGCGGATCCTAGGGCAGGACAGTGCTGGTCAGGTTTAGGCAGGTTTTGGTCAGCCGTCGGTGGTTCAGCAGTAGAGTACTATCCAGCTTTCAGCAGGTGGTCCCGTGGTGACGCAATCGGTTGCTCCCGTGTCACAGTCATCGTCCTTTAGCTTGAGGCTCAGGAAGCTATTCAGGGATGCGGGCTTTGGCAGGAAGCACCGAAGTCGGAAGGGGCAGGCACAATAGGAGTCGTTTCCTAGTGTTCAGTAGCCAGTGGCTTTGCAGCGCTGGAGTTTAGTGAGTGGTGCTCAGGACGAGTGTCCCAGGTGTGGCGGCTTTCATCTTGGCAGGCTATCTTCAGCGCCCGTGATTTACTTCAGGTGTGACCAGCCAAGGCACATGGCATGTGACTATCCGCAGAGGCCGAGTCAGACGTCTGGATTTCTACAGCAGTAGTTTCAGCCCTAGCATGTGCCAGCACAGCGACAGTAGTACCAGCGATAGGACCAGTTCCCTCAGTTGTCCCGGTCAGCTACTGTAGGGAGGTAGAGATCCTGAGGCAGAGTGACCCACATGACCAGGGCAGAGGTTGAGGCGTTACAGCTGGTGGAAGGTACCCTTTCGATTTTGGGTTGTGCGGCTCACTTTTTGTTTGATTCGGGTGCTTCTCATTCGTTTATCTCAGAGGATTTTGCTCAGAGCGTGGAGGACTTGGTGACCGAGGTGTCCTGTGACTTGGTGGTGGAGTTACCTACTGGTGATTTCGTGCACATTCTGTATTACTTCGAGCAGGTGCCCGTGTAGGTGGAAGGGCGGAACTTGCTGGCCAGGCTCTATGCGTTACCGCTTTAGGACTGTGATGTTATCTTAGGCATGGATTGGCTAGAGGCACATCATGCGTTGGTGAATTGCGGCTCGAAGAAGGTCTACTTCCGACAGCTTCGTGGACCCACCTTCTGTTATCAAGGTATCCGGTCTTCCTCTTCTCGCTTGCTTATTTCGGCTATTAGGGCTCGTCGTATGCTTGATGCGGGTTGTCAAGCCTATATGAAGGCAACTTTCCATGAAGGAGTTTCAAATAAGGGACTCACCAATAGGGGTACCCCCTTCGGAAACCCTCTCAATGTCGATGATTTATTCGTCGCCCCTAGCCAAAGCCGTAGCAGCAGGCTCATCTGCCACTACCTCGATCATGTCATGGGGAAGCTCACCCTCCTTCAGAGGGGAAGAAGTACCTGCAATCGACACTAATGAAAGCTTAGCATTAACGGGTAAATCAAAGAACCCCACCATAAAATGACTAAGCACTCAGCCGCATACCTGAGGGTCCCACACTAGAGGACTCTACCAGCCCCACGGTGCAAGTTGATACCATGATAGGCAAAGGCGGGAGAGGCAGACTCACCAGCAGTTGTGGTAGTCCACCCAGTGTGTCCCCAACAATGGGCATAGGGATCACCAGCCCAGACTCGCTCTCAAAGGATGGGAGAGCCACTGATGGGCCGGCGCTAACCAACTCCTGGATCATTTCCAAAGCGACAGCCGTGTCCTCACCTACCAAACAAACAACATAAACTCGGTCAGTAACTCCAGCTTGCCAAAAAGTGCAACAATGACAGGGCGATCCCCTCTACAGCAATTTGACACTAACTTGGGTAGCTGCGAGCCACCGCGGGTGCTGGCTCTCCCGCCTGTCCGGACACTCCACCCGGTGCCTCGGGAGGGGCCTTGGCCCCTGACGCCTCAGCCACCTCTACACAATATAGATAGTTATGTTAATAACCAGAGTCAAACAAAGCCACAACATACACTCAGTGTTAGAAGCTCTCATCGGTACAGGCTCTCTCTGTAGCTTTCCGCGACTCGAAGTCGGGGAATTCCTCCATGTTGAGGGGAATCTCGCTCATCACTCGAATGAACCCCTCCATATCTATCTCACACTCGACCCCGTCATCATGTAAGGGGTCAACCTCCTGAGGGGGCAAGAAGGCCGCCTCCACGCCAGTCTCTAGTGAGGCTACAAGAAACAAATCCGGCGAGACAAGGTTAGTCAGTTATCATGACCAAACTGGCCAGGAGCAAAAAAGTCGACGCGACACTTACACAAAGCCGTCTCTGCCTCGGCTTGATCACTAGTCTCGAGTCCTCCAACGGACTCGCTAACCTCAGCTACCGTAGCCTCCACACGAGGGCGCTTCCGCCTGGGTTGCGGACCTCCATCCCCACTCCCTGAGGACGTCTCCGCGGATGGGTGATCCCTCTCTGCCACAGAACCTGTCAACAAACACAACAACATACAATGCCTCAGTCACATGTCCCAGAAAGCAACCAAGCTAAGGCGGTATGCCAAAGAAAGGATCTTACCTGAGGCCCCAAAAGGGGTCAACGGCAAAGGGACCAGTTGCTCCGGCTTCAATGCCAACACACGGGCAGCCTTTGCAACTGCCTCTCGGATGTCTCTCAAAGTGTGGGCGCACTCAATATGAGACACAAATTCCACGAGTTCGGCTGACCCGATCGCGTGGCCGATGTGGCGCCTCCAGTCATCGGCAGCTGTATCGGCAAAGCTCCCTTCGGGGAGCACCCGGTCCAGCGAACCCCTGCTCCTGAAGCCATAATCGGCCAGGAACTGGGCCCACCAGGTCCTCGGCGCCCTCAGTCGAGGCACCTTCACCCCAGTCGTCGCCGCTGCTGTCGGTACCTGCCTCAGGGGCTTCAGCGCCCCACCACTGCCTCGGTTCCCAGACGACGAGCCCCGGGTGCACCGGGGCCACTGCTCCACCAGCCACTCAACCTCCCGGCGGACGCGAGCGACGCGGGTCCTCAGGTACCCGTCGTCCAGCAGAATGGGAGGCAAATCCTCCCTCAGCAAACGACTCTCCTCTGCCTTCCTGATCGCGGAGGCCTTCTGCCGGTACAAGTGGCTATGCTCGAACCACCACCTGGCGTAATGGACGTCGAACCGTCCTCGGCATCCCTGTCCCGGCATCGGAAGCCGCTCCAGCTCCCGGCGGCAGTAGAAGTCCCACCATGCTGCTGCCAGTAAGTGGGCGTCCTTCCCTCTGTACTGCCAGCCCGTCAAAGGGAACTCCCGGTTCGGCGGGATCCCCTGGTCGTAGCCGAAGTTCCTGGCAAACCTGTACGAGTAGTACGGCTCCAGGGAACTTGTCGCGGACCGGTGTAGTGCCAACACCGCTGGCCGGGTGCTCATCACCCACTCTGTCCGCAGTCCGGCCTCCGGCTCCCTCTGATGTGGGTTGGCGCTGGCCGCCCCTCCACTCAACACCCCCAGAAACAGGCTGGAGTCCCTCGTGGCGCTGTCGAACGGCAACCCCTCCTCACTCCGACTGGGCAGGTAACAAAAGGCTCTCCTAGCCCCCTCCAGCTGTGCCTTGACATCTCCATCAGGCTACCGAGTGAAGCTAAATAGTAAGGGTGCCACTGGGTTCGCTATAGTCCCCCGAGTCACCAGCCCCGAAAATAGCAGTCTGGGCCATGCACTCAGGTAGTGGGTCGGCAAAAGTAGGCTCCTCTCTCTAGGCACCGGGTGTGCTACCAGGACTCCCAGCCCCTGATAAACATTGGCCAACGCAGTAGGAGCCAAGGCCAACTGTTGCCCCTCCTCCAGCAAGCACGCTGGCCACAGCAGCTCGACCCTTATCAGGCCGTCCTCCCCATGTGGGACCATGAACGTCGTAAGCCAGTATGCCAGGTAAGCGGCCAGGTGTGTCACGTCTGGTAAACCATGGGAATTCCACCGCTCTTGCGGTGCGTAGATATATCGGGAGTACGTCTGGAACCGTAGCTCCACCTCAGTGTATTCCTCCCATGGAGTCTGATCCCTAGCAAAATCCTGATAAAAGCAAAAGGGGCCATTGTAGAAGTGGTGGATCCACACATTCAGTAGCACCCTGGGAGTCTGTGCAACTCGGTCTCTCCCAGTAAGGGCCAGGTCCCTCCAGGTCTTCAAAGGATACCAGTAACTATAAGGAACCCAGTACACCCCTGCCTGTCGGTGTGACTATGGTGAAGATCATCTAGAACCACCCCCTCATACCCCTCGCTGCTGATCGGCAACCCAGAGATCCAGAATAGAGGCCACAAGTCGAGTGAGGTCTCTCCCTCAGTAGTTGCTACCGTGTTCCAGCGGCAGTTGAAGTGCTCCAACAGTGCCTGCAACAGCCCCGTGTAGCAGGGGTACCCATACAACGTAGTAGTGACAACATACCTAATCCCAGCTCTGTCCAGCAGCACCCGGTAATGGTGCACAATCCCCATCAGCCACTCGATGGCCTCCTGACGGTATCAGTATGATGGGATCACTGCCCAGCGACCGTACCAGGTGATGACGATCTGCTGCATAACTCCATCTGGAATGCTGTGGTCGTCGTAGTCTTCTCCAATGTACTGCAGGCTGGCGGGCTCCAGCACCAGTCCGGCTGTTCCCACTGTCTCGGTCCGGTGATGCCCATGTAGGTGCCAAGAAGCGGGGCCTATCGGCCCAACCCTGACTCCGAACTGCTCGGACCTACTGAAGAACCCCAGGCACTCAGCACTAGGAAACTGACATCATCTCCAATATGTTAGGGCTCCTCTGGTTTGATAGGCAGCAGCTTCATGCTGTGTTGTTTTGATGATTGGCAACGCAACAAAGGCTTTGATGAGTGGCAACAGATGTTTGGCAATCGTGCATAAGTCCATGCTTGCATTTTGGCACTTAGTCTGTACATGTTGTGTCCATGCATGCCTTAGTCTTGTGCACATCGCAGAGTCCTTGCATGTTTTAGGCACACACTAAGTCCATGCATAGACAAGTCCGTGCATGTCTTGGTTAGTCCATGCATATCATTTGTTAAGGGCAGGAAGAAATGTTCGTGCATGTGTTGGTCAAGATGAAAGACCTAAGTCCGTGCAGGTTCTGGACTTAGAGCAATTCTGCACGATGACTGTTGGGTTGCACAGAAAGTCTGTGCATGTTTCTTTGAAACATAAGTCCCTGAACTTTGTTTCAACCAAAGTCCGTGCACTTTGTTTCAAACAAAGTCCGTGCACTTTATTTCAAACAAAGTCCGTGCACTTTGTTTCGAACCAAGTCCGTGCAAGTTTGGCTTTGTCGAAAAACTAAGTCCGTGCATACTTTCATAGACTAAGTCCGTGCAAACTCTCTTAGACCAAGTCCGTGCACTTTTTCTGTGACTTAGTCCATGCACTTTTTCTAGATATAAGTCCATGCACATTATTCAACTTAAGTCTGTGCACAATTCTCTTCAACATAAGTCCGTACACATTTTCTCAGACTAAGTCTGTGCACGTTTCATAATCAAAGTCCGTGCATCTTTTCTTCCTGGTAGAAACCGAAGTCTATGCACATTATTTGTTCTTTCGCATGTAAGTCCGTGCATGTTTTATCCTTGCACATTTTATTTGCTATTAAGTCTGTGCAATGCTTGTGAGCATCAGGAATGGATGCATCTTGATTGAGTCAGTGCAATATTCTGCACCATGCATTGAGCTAAGTGCATTCTCATACACTCGCACACACACGAAATCTTTACACACGCATGCCTGCATGTTTATATTGAGTCGGTGCAATTTCTGTGTTCGCATCATAGTCATGTCTGTGCACATCTCCATATGCACACAGTGAGTCCATGCATCTTTCTCATTCTTGCACACACGCACGGAGTCCATGCTGGCTGCTCACGTCTCGAGCAGGTCTGTGCTATGTCTACCTTAACTGCATTAAGTCCGAGATCTGTGCTATGTCTGCCTTAACTGCATTAAGTCCGAGCGCACACTGTAGAAGTCTGTGCTACGTCTGCCTTAACTGCATTAAGTCCGAGCACACATTGTAAGTCTGTGCACATGTGACTGAATAAACTCCGTGCAGTTCTTCTTATACTTAGTATATGTCTAACTGACCTAAAATGTTATTTGCTTCTATTATGACAGAAATGCATTTCGTGGAATGTAAGAGCTACTCGTGATCCAAGAATGTAAGATGTGCCAGGTTGCTACCACGTGGACTCTTACTCGTTTAGATTTTGACACGTGGCAAAGGTCTCCAGAAGCCTCCAGGCGGGAGCGTTCCCTCCATATGCTTAGGGCGCGATCGAGGCTCTTCAGATCGAGGGAGTATTTAAACGGTCCTTCTGCAATTCAAGGATAGAACTCTCGGAGAGATCAAGCAGATAAGTAGAGCAGAAAAGAAGAGAAGAGTGTTCGAGAAAGAAAGAGTGAGCAGCAGAGAAAAGGAATCAGAGAGCAACAGAGAGAACTAGAGTAGAAGAAGAAGAAGAAAGAAAAAGAGAGATCGAGAGTTTGAGAAGAAGAAGAAGAGAGTCATCTAAAGATCTGTGATGCGGGACGGACCACGACTCGACCTAAACTCTAAGCAAGCTCACGGTCGTCCCTATCGAGGGAAGCGTACGGACGTGCACGGTTGAGAAATCGACAGTGTAAAAGAAAAAGAAAAAGATCAATTTTTTCAAATCGATTCTTTAGGTAGCTAGGCTTCCTTGAGTTTGCCATGAACCATGGAAAATTTCACTCCATCCCGTAACTATGATTTGGCAAAGTGAAGTTATAGTTGCATTCATATCTACTTAAAATTTGCAAGTATTTCAGAGTGCTTGGATGTAGCAGCATTTGCCTTTGAAACTGTGTAGGTAGTTGCCATTGCCATCTCATGTCTAGCTACATGTTTTAATTTGTTGATGTACAAGAGGTTTCTTCACTCAAACTACTCTTCACTCGAAATTATCCTATCATGTCAAGGAAGTACTATGATCTTAGAAGTGCCCCCGTTGAGAATTTAGCTTTTAACCCATTAGAACTGAGGAAGGTAAAATCGGCTCAGCCCATATGAGGCCCAATACGGCAGGCCCACTTCGGCTAGGCCCCCGCAACGCATGTAAACGGGCCCTGATAGCCATGAGGCTCACAATAGACCGCCTAGGATGGATCATCCTTGGATTCGCTAGCACACAAAGGGCATCGACCCAGATGCAATGACCGTCAGATGACCCTCTGACGACTGAGCATTACCTCCCATGACATCGACCTCAGCTCCACTAAGGTCGAGCACGCCCTACAGGCGCCGTAAGACTCGTCAGAGAATCGTCCGACTCCGGAGGAGCAGGCCCTCAACGGGAAACTCCCCCCGATTGTAGGGAGACATTACTCCATGACTTGCGCCCTTCCCTGCTAAGGGACCAACCCTCACCGCCTAGACAACACCCTAAAAATGGGACTTCGACAGACAAGCAGGGGACACGGTGAACTCTACCAAGAAAAGTCTGCTCAGCTCCTACAAGAGACAAGAGAAGCCACCCTACTGCTAAGAGTGAAAGCCTTCGCCACGTTCTGGCTACCCTCCGAGCACCCTTACCACCCAGCGAGCACTCTCCGAGCGCTCGCTGGTCACGACGAGAACTTCCCCAGAAGGTAGTTCGCTCTGATCAGGCTTCCTACACCACTCTACAACTCTCTCTCTCTCTTCCTATTTCTTACTTCCCCATCTCCTGAGTGCTGACGTAAGTATCAGAGGGTTGTCCCTTGGGGTAACGCTCGGGACTCCTTCTGACGCTCTCCATTTCTAGTGCTTACAGGCTTCCATGAGTGCCAGGCGGTCCTTCCCGATAAATAAATAGAAAAGTGTTTTGTGAGGGCTAAGAACAAATTTTTTGCCTCTACACTTTTTTGGTGCCGTCTGTGGGAATCTCGATCGAAAAGCCATGGCACCTAGTGGAAGTCTCCGCAATGCTAGTAATCGCGGCCGAGGTTCTTACCAAGGCCCCAGCTCTCACCGGGGATTGTAGGAGACCTCGTCCTCCACCTGGCCACGTAGAGAGATCACTACCGATGAGCTCATCGAGATGCGCCAGTAGATTCAAGTCCTGACAGGCTTATGTCAGGACCTCTCGAACAGACCTACGGGACCCCAACGCGTCCCCTCAGAGCAACCTCAAAAGGGGGGGTGGCAATCATGGAGGACTCCCTCTGAGAGGGGGAGGCATCCCATGCCTCCACAGCGCGGACCCGGCGATCGTGCAGCTCAACCGCATCAAGGGCACACAGCCCGCTCCAGTCCAATCCAGAGATGGTGCAGTGACTACGGTGCATAGACGAGATCGAGGATAAGGTCCGGTACCTCGATGACGTCCAACTCACTGCCAAGACCCGCGGCCTTATTGACGATGACCTCAACATCCACGCTCCCTTTTCTAGTGAGATTATGGAGGCCCCCATCCCTCCAAACTTCCAGCTGCTGTTATTCACCCCCTACGACAGCACCACCGACCCGGGCGACCAAATGCACAGTTTCGAGTCCAATCTGGTGTTCCACAGGGCTTCAAACACTGTGAAATGTCTGGCGTTCATCACCACCCTCCGGGAGAATGCCCGCACCTAGTTTGAGTCCTTATCAGCTGGAACCATCACCACCTTCCAATAGCTGAAGAAGCTATTCAACGAGAACTTTATTGGCTGCCGCAAGGAAGCCAAATCTGTGATGAGTCTACTCGCCATCAGGTAGGGGTGAGAGGAGACCCTCTAAGACTATGTGTCCCATTTTCGAGCAGAGGCGCTCTGTATCCCTCACCTCAACCTCAGCATTGCCACCACTGCCTTGACTCAAGAGACTTGGGACTCCATCCTCCGATGTTCTCTTGGGGTTGAAGCCCCGACTACCCTAACATACCTCCTCACCCTGGCAAAAGCATGCCAGATGCGAGGAGAATACCGCAGCACTTGGACGCCCGACCGGAACAGAGCGGTCCGACCAGAAGAGATCCACTGGCTCGCCCCAAGAGGGGTGGGACGAGTGGGAGTAGCGAGACTGAGAGTTTCGTGAACACTTAGAGAATAAGGAAAGGGGAAGTTACCTCCACTGCAAGCCCTTGGTAGCTCTGCTCGACCGGATCCTCATGGAGATCCGTTGTAATACCCCGATTTACTTATCGATTTGGTAATAAATAAAAATTTACAAAATTCTGGAGAGGACTCTCCCCAATTTATTCTCCTTCCCAGAATGCTCATCTTAATCTTTCCCTGATTAAACCGTAGCATCTCTCCCTCTATAAATAACTCTTTGTTGCTCTCATTCTGGGGCCGACTTCATCAAGAGGGGGAGGTGCTGCCGGATTCATGGCTGGAGGGGGAAGTGCTCACTGCATACAAAGCTTCATCCTTCTGAGGCTCCCTCCCGAACACCCATCACAGGAGAAACCCCAAGCTTTACTCTCTTTCTTTATACTTTTGTTCTGATTCTCTGTGTTCCTCTGTCATCTGTGTTTGTCTGTCACATTGCATGCATGCATCATTCGCCCCTTATCTCCTTAAGCTCAACCACGTTGAGCCATCCCTCAGTGCAACTCTTGCACATCCCTTGTTACTTTTTCACAATCATCATATCATTATCTCCTCCCTTTGCAAAGGGGTTTAGGCCAACACCCATAAGGTGTGTTCATCTCGATGTCATTCATGTTGTACATTTTATTTGAGTTTGATGCTACACTTGGATTCTGATTCTTATTTTTTTATTGGTGTTTATCTTTCTTGCAAGGGTAATCTAAAGAGGAACTCTCTCCTTCGGCCGGTCGATAGGAAGATAAAGAAGTCGACCCACATCTCCCGCTCTTTAAGGTACTCTGCGATCCCTCCTTTTATTTATTGATTATATCATTTGAGGCCCCTCGCGTCGTCTGGCGATCACCCTCCTATTTGCATCCACGCATGCTCCCGTTTCTTACTTTTCCAACATTCTTTAGCTTATGTTTTCTTCATTTATTTAAAGTGGATTTTTAATTAAATCTACAAATTGGCTATCACGGTGGGACATCCTATCATTTTTCTTTTGATTACCCGGCTCCGTTAGGCACCCACGTGTGCCGTCTCCAGTTTGCACCCATGATGCACCTCCCATTAGTGCTCCACGAGCACTCTTTTCTTTCCATTTTCTCACGTGAGTGCAAATTTATAGAGTTATTTAAAGTTCCACTTTTGTCATCCTGTTAAAAAAAAAACAACAACCTGCGTCCAGTGTTGTGGACGCTCATTAACAGTTGCGCCTCTGGCACTGGACGCCCATTCCCGTCTATCCTATTAAAATAATAAAAAAAAATTTGGTGTCTATTGCATTGGACGCACACTGAATTTGCACCCAGTCCCCTGGACGTCGATTCCTATCCCTGTTAAAAAAAGAAAAAATAAAAAAAAGGAATCAGTGGCTGTCTAGGTGGATGCTGATTAAATTTGCTCCCCCTGAAGTAGATGCTATTTTTCATCATATCTGTGTTGTATTCAGTGGCCTATTCAGTGGCACTCTCTGTTGCATGTCATCCGCGGTTCCCTGGTAGCACATAACCTGTTGCACTTGCATACGTTTACCACCCTATTGCATCATTCTGTTGACATCTCTGTTTATTCTATTCACCATTTATCACTTGCATTCCTGGCATCATTCTTGGTGACTTCCATTTTGTACATCTGTAGCTGTGGCATCCCACATTTATCTTGCATCCATCATTTTGTCTCCATTGCACTGTTCATATTAAATTACCATTTTGTTGGTTCTTCTGAGCATTCATTATTTCTGGTTGCAATGCCATGGCTCATGTGTGTTTAGTATTTTGCATTTACTGTGTTATCACCCTTTGATATTATTATTGCATAAATCATCGCTGCATATCACTGTTGCATATTGCACACCATATCTTGTCACTGTTGCTCTTTTGAGATTTTCACAGTTGCACACATTCTACTATTCTCTTTTATTTGGTGCATTATCTCTTCCATTTTGTGCATTAGCATCATTCTTTTGCCCTGAGCATGTCATATTCCATCCCATTCATATCCTGTTGCACATTCCATAGCACATCCGTCATATGTTTGTATATGGTATGCCACAGTCTGTATCAGGGCCTTTTGTGCATTTTGTTGCATGACACACCACATATCATTTCCCTGTTGCACGTGACTGATACATCCTGTTGCATTTACCCTCATTTACCATACATTCTCCACTCCCTGTGACATGTTCTATGCATAGTTATTGCATATATGGTGATCCTGTTTGCATATAGTGATTTGTTGCATATAGCCTTGGCATCTAGTTGTTTATACATGCATTGACTTCCCATTTTACTTTGGCATTTTGAGTTCATTTACGTTGGTTTGGGAGACCTCCTCTCCCCACACCTTCTAGGAGCCATACCCTCTCTTGGTTAAGGAAGGACCCACCATCGAGCATTCCATCTCTTTGGATCGAAAATTTCTAAACCAAGACCTCCATAAGTCTCCGCACCCGTGGATTCCCTCACGGACGCTTGGGCAAGTTGTATCTTTTGAAATCTCTGAGTTTTGGTTGGCCTATTCGCGGTGAGAATCAACCTAGTCGGCACTGGAGAAAGCCACATTTAAAACTAGGTTCATTACCTTGAGTGGATCACACCAGTGTTGTTAAAAAAAATCATTTAATTCACCAAGGATCAAACAAAAGAAATCAAGGGTAACCATTCCAACTTGTTGTAGCCCTTGATCAGAAGTTAGTTCCAGCACACCAGTGATAGCTCCCCACTCGCGGGCTACTCCTGGGAAATAAATCGGCTCGCTCCTCACTACCGAGTCGATCATGCTGCATTGGCCCAAGAGTATACTGTGCTCAGCCACCTGAACAGCGAGAATGTCTCACTTCCCCATAAGATTGAAGCGGTCAAGAAAAGGCATTCAATACTTGTCTTTTGGGAAGTCCTTTCTGTAGCCTTGGCTACGTTTGAATGAAAATTGGCCTCTATCAGAAAGAGTTAGCCGCTCTACATCCATGGAGTCCGCCTCCGAGTCAGAAGATTCTGACATCATTGCTATGCATCTCCGACCTTGGTCGAGATCATTGATATTCCGTCATGTAACGACCGGGCGCACACTGGATGGAGCATCGGTCCCTTGCGCAACCGTGGAAGAAGCCGTTGAAGCCATCCCTCTAACCGTAATGAAAAAGTGGCAATAAAATTAGAAAGAAAAGAACACCTTCAGAGAATTTCTGAAGAAAATTCGACAGAGTCTCCCCTTAGTCGGGATCATCCCAAAACAACACGGGAGCACGTCCGCACACTAAGATGGGACGGTTCCTGAAAAAGAGTTGTAGGTGATACACCTAGGCCGAATGGACAACAGGGAATATCGGTTTCGAGGGCTAGCCTACTAGGAACCTCCCCAAAACCATGAGTAAGGAAGGGCCAGCCCTTTGGAACACCACGAGCATGGCTTCCAAGCTTCTCCATGGGCAGCCTCATCGTGGCACCTCCAACCCGAAGCCCCTACGGGGACCACCGTCTCACCGCTGTGAAGGCTAAGGAGGACGAGGAAAAACACCCAACCCTATCTGCTGTGGGCAGCAGAAGAGAAAGGGGGAGGGGGGAAGGAGAATCCTCGGCCGCGAAGAAGTCCTCACCGTCAAAGAAAGGAGGGGAAGCTGCCGTTGTCAAGAAAAAACTTCACTGCCGCGAGAAGAGATCGGGGCAATGATGGGGAGGCAAAGGGTTTCTGAAGAAAAACCCTGTGATGGGGGTTTAAAAAAGAGAAGATAGGGGGGTGAGTGGGTGCTGGCCCCACCAGCGCACCACTCCGCCTTCCGGCCGTGCCCCACCGACTCCATGCGCGCCACCGAATCAACGGTCCGATCACGCCCCACTAAATGACCGGTTTGACCGCGTCCCACCGAATCAAGGCCGCGCCCCACTGTGGACATGTAAAATAGCACGCCCATATATCCCACTTGGTCTCGCATCAGCGGCGAAATTGGACGAAGAGACCCCCAGAGAGATGGAATGCCCAGACTCCGAAGAATGCTAATGCCCTTGCGGGGAAGTAAGAAATAACTCCCTGAATATGCACAATATCGTGAAGCCATCCCCGGAAGCATGACAGCAAAGAAGAACCAACCCCAGGAAGCTCACAACCACTGAGTCATTGGAGAAAATCCAATGGACCGCAACAGTGGCTGGTAGAAGGTGTGAACGCCTCTCCAGAGGGACCCAGGGCTGCCCTCCAGTGGCACACCCTTCAAGCCCTTTCAATGGCACACAGGTTGATGCCTCTCCAATGGCACACTAAGTGGCCCCCCTAGTGGTACGCCCTAAGGATCCCCTCAGCGGCACACTCTTGTGCCCCCCTCAATGGCACACCCTTGTGCCCCTCTCAATGGCACACTCACCATTCCCCCTCAACGACACACTCTTGTGCCCCTCTTAATGGCACACTCTTGTGCTCCCCTCAACGGCACACCCTTGTGCCCCTCTCAACGGCACACTCACCGTGCCCCCTCAACGACACACTCTTGTGCCCCCCTCAATGGCACACTCTTGTGCCCCCCCTCAACGGTGCACCCTTGTGCCCCTCTCAATGGTACACTCTCCGTGCCCCCTCAATGGCACACCCATGTGCCCCTATCAATGGCACACTCACCGTGCCCTTTCAACGGTACACTTACTGTGCCCTTTCAACGGCATGCTTCTAGGCCCTTTGGCAGCATGCTTCTAGGCCCTCTGGCGGCATGCTCCCAGCGCCCTTCCAGCGGCACACCTGTTAAGACCCTCCACCTGGCGCGGCGACACTTGCTCTTCACCCGGTGACACGTAGCGTCCATTGAATTGATGCAACTGACATCAAGTCCACCGGTCACTGTGTATGACCCTTAGCGCACAGCACAATCAAGTCTGGCCAGCCAGGACCTTGCCACGGCGTCAACACCCTGTTCAAACACGTACATAATCCCTGTCAGGGGACAAGACTGGGGGTCAATCCCTAATTAATCCCCGTTGCCAGTAGACATGAAAGCCAACGGGGGTATAAAAAGGGCCTCCCCCTCACTTAGACAAAAAAAAAAGGAGAGGCGAACAACCAGACACACACACAGAGACATACAGGGAGATGGGTACCAAAGAAGAAGAAGAAGAGGAGAAGAGAAGGGCCACTACTCCAGCATCTGTGAAGCTCCAGGAGATCCGAGGAGGGAGAAGCCAAAAGGGAAGAGAGAGAGTAAGTAATAAAGAGAGGTAGAGGGGTTGAGCACACGACTACAGGGAGCGAGTCATGCATCAGGCCGTTTACCAAGGAAAGATCCACACAATTTAAATCGATTACAAAATGACAAGAGACACCACAATCTCAGGGAACACATCTCAAGGACTACGAACAAGCCTCGAGAGCACAATACCCACAAGAATGAGTGCAGAGCAGAGGGTACTTTATCAGTAGGGAAGTCGACGATTTCTCCAATACTCGCAATTGCCACACTAAAACTAGAGAAATGACCGACAACGGCACGGTCACGACAACGTCTAGGCATATGTAGCTAAGACAGAGTCACGTCGAGAAGAAGCAATTCTCTCGACCAGGTAGAATTGTACGAAAAGAATTCTCAGCTCGTGGGTCATTAGCCCACGCGCTTCCGCTGTGCACTCAACAATGCACAAAGGTATCAGAAAGAACCTCAGTCGTCGCATCTCAGTACACACTAGGCATCATCGCAATCATAGAAAATTGTAATCTAACACACCTCTAGCACTGATCCTGCGAGCAACTGAGCGGAAAAAGTCTAAGTGCAGCAGAGAAGAGCACCATCTTTAGCACAAAGCCCAAGAAAAAGCACTAATCTCGGCCTACCTTTATGTCCTGTTAATGGCAATTGAGCCTCTTAACACGTCGGTCATTGGGCACGGCACGACAAGACACGGTACGTAATAGCTCTCGATACAGAAATTAGGTCCAAAGCCACGCAACCGTAAAACAAGGGAATAGTCAAGCTCAAATTAAATTATCCACACTTGAGCAGACACAGGATAAGGCGGTACTAAAATGGCAATTCCAAGGCCAACCTCACGAGAAGATCTACCACCCAACATGGAAAGCATCGAGCTTAGTAGCAGAAGCTCACCAAGAAGGGAAGCACCTAGTTCGCTCGAACAGCTTCTCAGCCAAAAGGGTCCAATTGAGCACTTCAACTTCAACAGAAGCGAAACACATCAGGAGCTGACCAGACTTAAGATGGGATGACCAAAATATCATAATAATATATACGGCCATTACCATAACTCGAATGGTCAAAAACACCCTGAGCAATTGACAAAAGGATCTAATACCAGCAAATCTCGACCAGAAGTGAAATGCCAACAGGAATAACACTAAGGAAATCCTTACACAACACGAACAGCACAAAAGATGGCTGTCGAGCAATAACACCGAACAATCTACGAATCCGAATAATCGAATGCAATAAAGGAAGAGTAGAATCAACTACTCCACCTAAAAACATGAAGCACAATGTGAACTACTACACAGGGCTGTCGACACTGTAGGTGACAAGCCACTGAGTCCACGCAAAGGAACAGACTTCTACGAAAATCACAGACGATAAAATAATCAATGCACGTTAGCCTAGGATCCACCCATGAATCCTTCTAACGTCCACCTCATCCATCATTTCATCACGTTCTAGCCCATTCCATCGCGTCTCTACCTCGGTCAACTCGGCACGGTCGCGCGCCCCGCGTCGAGAAAAACAGAGGGAAAAGAGAAATGAGGGAGAAAGTAGAACGGGAGAAACGACAAGGATAGGAGAAGAGAAAATCACAATTGCACAAATAACATTATCATAATAAACAATTAACAAATAACTAAATCACATAAAACTCAAGCAACAGGAATAATTAAGACACAAATTAACTATCGAAAGACAGAAAACACGCCTTTCAAAAGATAGGACGCCACTACTCAGCACGAGGAAGCTGAGACGCTGACGAGTCCTGCTGAGGTTGTGGTGACATAAGTTGAAACTGGGGCTGCTGTGGCTAGGCGAATGGAGAGAACTGCATCGATCTTAGCCTGAACAGACAGTCTTGAACAACATGGCCCGGCTGATCACAGCGAAAACAAATCACAGGCAAAGAGCATGGCCTGCCAGGGTGGCTACCACCACACCTCTCACACGATCTCGGCTGACAGACAGCAGGTTCTTGATGTTGCTGAGAAGACGGGACTGACGATGGAACAGCATTGGAAGAAGACTGTTGAGCACGCCGTTTCTCACGTCCCTTATTCTTGAATCTCCGGAACTTCCCGCCTTTGGACTTGGAAGAAGAAGCACCATCGGTAGTGGGAACAATAGAAGGAACTCGGGGGATGCTCGGCAGATAAACCTACTGCGACTGCCCAATCGGTTGAGGGATAAAGTGATGCTACACACCTGGCTAAGTGGACTCAACCTAGGCGCACACTTGAGATATCACCTGCCCTACTCCAGATGGCAAATGAGGCAGCACGACTTCACTCTGCGTTCCATGCTGAACATCCAGCAAGCCTTCCACAACAAGGGCGGGAACCGCTGAAACTTGACTCGGCGCAGGCGCATAAACCATCACAACAACCACCGGAGGAGGACCATTTCCCTCCCTGGAAATCCGCGCCTTCCGATGACGTGCCATCAAACCTAAGAAACATATGCCGATGAAAATCACATCAACGATCACGGAAAACACCCTAAGCCAACAGTAGACGACTCAAGTGGACTTGCTCTGGACTAACGCTATGCAATGTCAATTATTCAGGGGGAGTGTGACAGGATTGTGTTTCATACTATGCTGTGTTGTGGTAACTGGGATTTTTTTTATAATCATGTCGAGGGGGAGAATATGTATGTTCTGTGATAAGGAAGCATGTGCCTCATTCTGTAGATTCCCTCTTTTTGATCATGTCAAAGGGGGAGAATATGTATGTTCTGCTGATTTGTTGCATTATGGTTGCAATATGCTATGTTGAAATGTTGTGGTTGCCATCATCAAAAAGGGGGAGAATGTTATGTCCCCCAGGTTTAACTCAAGTTCATTCTGTCTTGATGTGATGATTATTTTGATGATAGCAACTTGATAGCAACCATTTGATAGCAATCCATCTTGCACATATTCTATCTACATCATTTATGCATAATTAACACTGTCAGGCAGTACAGGCATCCTTTGTTTTTCATCACTCACCTCGTGTCTCTTTTATTTTTCCATTCCCTCGTGTTGTGTTTTCACAGTGTCATTCTTATTGTAGCATTCATGTCGTTTCTATTGTTTAGTCGTCTTCGTGTCGTCTTCCTTGTTGTTGTGTAAGAATGTAGTCTTCGTGTAGGTTTCATTGTACTCGTGTCGTTTCTATTGATTAGTCATGTTCGTGTCGTTTGTATAGCTCGTGTTGTTTTGGAACAATAGGAGCTCGTGTCAACTGTGTTAGAAGTTCACCTTCGTGTCATGTTTATTGTTTAGCCAAGTTCGTGTTGTTTTTATTGTTTGAGTCAAGTTCGTGTCGTTTTTAGTGTTTGTCTACTTCGTGTCGTTTTTGTCTACTTCGTGTCATTTTTGGTGTTAGTCTACCTCGAGTCGTTTTTGCTGTTCGTGTCGTTAACCCCGTGTCGTTCAGCCCATGACGTTTTCTGTGTTCTGTAACCCCATGTCATTTCTCTTGTTTTCTATAGCTCGTGTTGTTTTGATACAACAGGAGCTCGTGTTGTTTTTCCTTGATTTGTAACCCCGTGTTGTTTTCTCACCTCGTGTCGCTTTTCCAAAAGCTTCACGTTGTAACCCCGTGTCGCTTTCCTAATTCATGTAACCTCGTGTCATCTTTTCTTTTATGTAGCTCGTATTGTTTTGGTACAACATGAGCTCGTGTCGTTTCTGTTGTATTTCATAGCTCGTGTTGTTTCTGGCAACAACAAAGAGCTCGTGTCGTTTCTGTTGTATTTCATAGCTCGTGTTGTTTCTGGCAACAACAAAGAGCTCGTGTCGTTTGCGTCTTGATAGCTCGTGTTATTTTTGTTACAACAAGAGCTCGTGCAGTTTCCTTAGCTCGTGTCGTTTCGTTAGTCTTGTTAGCTCGTGTCGTTCTTTCGCAGCTCGTGTTGTTTTTGGTAACAACAAGAGCTCGTGTCGTTCCTTAGCCCGTGTCGTTTTTACACTTCGTGTTGTTTTTCGTAGCTCGTGTTGTTTTGGCAAACAACAAGAGCTCGTGTCATTTTTGTTGTTTTCATAGCTCGTGTTGATTTTCCAACACGTAGCTCGTGTCGTTCTGTTCGTCAGCTACTTCGTGTCGTGTTCAACTCCACCTCGTGTCGTTCACTGTGTCACCTCGTGTCGTTCTTGTCAATCTTATAGCTCGTGTTGTTTTGGCAACAACAAGAGCCCGTGTCTCTTTCTGTTCGATGCTCGTGTTGTTTTGACAAACAACAAAGAGCCCGTGCTGTTCTCTTGGTCTCTCTGAGTTCGTGTCGTTCTTCTCGTGTCAACCCGGTGTCATTTTTTCTTTTACTCCACACCTCGTGTTGTTCTCCTTCACCTCGTGTCATTTCTTCCGGAGCCTTACTACGTGTCAGTCTTTTTCCTCTGTGTGCTTTGTGCCTCGTGCACCTTTTGCACAAAAGAGCAAACCTCGTGCAGGTTTCTTTGCTCTTTGAATGCACACGAAGTGTCCCTGTGACACTGTTGTACCTCGTGCAGGTTTTGGGTTTAAGAATGTACACTTCGTGTCATTCTTACACCTATGACTCATTTGTATCACATGCACACCTCGTGTCGTGATTGCTGTATACTATCCTGTGTATTTTAGTGACTACAGCCATGCTTTTATACAGAATCATTCTCTTCTGCAAGAACATTTTCCATGACCTCTGCACTGCTGATTATTCATCTGCAGGTCTATTTCGAAGAGGATGAGGCGGCACGTGATCCCAGGCTGAGGAGCCTCTGCCAAGGTGACACGTGGAGATTCTTATGGCAGGAAGGCGTGGAAGGCACACGCCTGGCGATGCTTCTTCTGCTATTTAAAGCCGTCTTCTCCTCCGTGAGAAGACATCGAACACAAGGGAGTAGAAAACAAAAGACTTGTAGAAGACGCATCTTGAGCCGCTCCTGTTCGATCGAAAAGAGAAGAGGAAGAGAGAAAAAGAAAGAAGAAGAAGAGAAAAAGGGAGAGTGGAGAGCTACAGGGACTGTCTGTCAACTGTTAGACAGAAGCCCTTAGAGAGAGTTGTTCCTCAGTCTCCTGGTTCAAAACCGGAGCTGAGTCTTGCTCATCAGATTGAGCAACCGTGTCTTTACAACCTTAAGCCATCCGTCTGCAATTGGAAATACAGGGTTTGAAATTGATTTTAATATCGCAAAGCTTGATTTAAGCAGAACTACAAATATTCCCGAAGCAACCGAAGATGGGAGGCCTGATGACTTTATAGGTGTTTTTATTGATGAAGCAACCATTAAGCTTCCTCCATTCTTCAATCAAAATTCAGGTTCATCTGCTGTTATAAAAGGAAGAAATTTACTTATAGGAACAGGTGGTTTATCAGGAACTATCGGGTTAGAAGCAATCAATCCCAATGACCCCACACCTGCTCTCATCGGGGCAAATTTTGGTGGTGGGTTTAGTGTCGAACTAAATACAGTTGATGTAAGTTTTCAGCAGAACTCTATTGTAGGGTCAAATATCCGTGGTACTTTAAAAATTCCTGGATTCAAAGACTCAACTGGAGCTGATGCGGAAATCAATATTCATGTACAAATCGGTACCAATGGAGAATTCAGTGTTACAGCATCCGAAGATCAAGGGATTACAGCATTGCGGATTCCAGATATTTTTGATTTTAATATTGACAGCCTTTACATCGGCAGAAAGGGAGAACGTTTTTTTGTAGCCGGTTCGGGAGCGGTTGACTTTATGGACCAGGGAGGTACCATAGGAAAGTTATTACCGGATAAGATTGATATTAAAAAACTTATTATCTGGCAGGATGGGCAAATTGAACTTGAAGGAGGCACATTGGTATTACCTTCAGCCCTCACATTGAAAATAGGTCCGGTAGAGCTTTCCATTACAGCTATAGGATTTGGTTCACACGAGCAACAGCATGAGAGCCAGTTACGTCAGTACAAATTCTTTGAATTCAGTGGAGGGATAAGTGTGAATCCTGGAGGAGTAGATGCACGTGGAGATGGTATTAAATTTTATTACACCGTTGACAATGATTCAGAAGCAGGACGTAATCCGCATCGCTATGTTCGGATCCAAGGAATAGGAGTTGATATCATCATACCGGGAAGTGCTGATCCGGCCAATGCCACATTATTACTAAGCGGATACCTGGCTATGAAAGATCCCAAACCGGGGAACGAAGAAGCCGGAACAGAATATGCCGGAGGAATTACATTCTCCCTTCCAAAACTGAAAATGGGAGGAAGTGCAGCAATGCGCCTGAATCCGAAAGTGCCAGCGTTTATTGTAGATGTGGAACTACAGATTTCCACACCGATCCTTTTAGGAAGTACGGGACTTGGAATTTATGGTTTCAGGGGATTGGTAGGACAACGATACGTAGCAACTAAACCAGCTGCCGGGGTTCCAGAAGACAGTGAATGGTGGCAGTACTACAAAGCCAAAATAAGCCCTGATTACAAGGAAGGAATTCAGGTCTCCAAATTTGACCAGACGAAAGGTTTCTCTTTTGGAGCAGGAGTTTCTTTTGCCACGGCAATGGATGGAGGAAGGATCTTTTCAGCGAAACTTTTCTTCTTGCTCTCTTTGCCGGAAGTGTTCCTGTTACAAGGACAAGGACAGATGCTAAAGGAGCGTATAGGACTGGATACCACCAGTGACCCTCCTTTCTTCGCACTGCTTGCCATCAGTAAAACATCCATTGAAGCTGCTTTCGGAATCGATTACATGATTCCGGATGATGAGCGTCCGGGAAGTATTGCTCGGGTGAGTGCCCTAATCGAAATGGGCTTTTTCTTCGGCAATTCATCAGCCTGGTATCTGAATATCGGAAAGGACCTTCCTGAATCAAGAAGAGTAAATGTGCGTCTTCTGGAGCTTTTTGATGCTTACTTCTACTTTATGCTTTCTTCATCTGGCATAAGAGCTGGTGCAGGTGCCAAATTTGAAGTGAATAAGAAATTTGGACCGTTACGTGCTGAACTCGGAGCATACTTGGATGTTGCAGGGAAAATCGCATTTAAACCGAAACAATATGGAGCTTCCATTCAATTAGGTGGTAAGGTTGGTTTATATATCTTCAAGTTTGGTTTCGCCATTTCTGTAGATGCGGGACTTGCTGGTGAAGCTCCTAAACCTTTCATTGTAACAGGTAAGCTCAAAGTATGTATCGTGGTTCTTAAAAAAGAGTTTTGCGCCAAATTTGAATTTACATGGGTGAAAAATGAAACATTGGATATAGGGCAAATTGAACTGATGAGCCGAACTGTAGGTGCAAAAGCATTGAATATTGTGACTGAAGAATCTTTTGATCTTCAGATATCTGCAACCTCATTATCTGCATTAAATCCTGAATCGATTAGCAATTATGTTATCCCAATGGATAGCTACATTGACATGGAATTTTTAAAAGGAGTTCTTCCTTCAGCCGGGGTACGTCAAAATTTCGGCGGGAATACCCAAGGGGCAAAATACATTGACTATGTTTCACCTCAAAAATCAAAATCATCCAGAGTAAGGCACGAATACTATCTGAATGAAGTAAATATTTACACATGGAATGGCTCAGCATGGGTCCCTTACGATATTTATTCGGCAGCTACACCTTTAGCAGATGCGCCGTTTGTAACATCTAATTTAACGAATCTTTGGGAGAAAGCCAGGAGTACATTTCCATAATGATCTCTTATTACACCGCCTCCTCCAGAAGTCCCATCAATTTTACAGGCTCCATCTGAGTTCAATTTGAGGAATGGCCAAGGTGGACAAGCCCATTTAATAGCCTTTACACGAACATTGGCTGGTCTGGAGAGAGAGATTCCCAGATTTTCAAAAATCATCCTGTAACATGAATTATTTTCTGAGTAATTAGAACCAGCAAAGCTCTGTCTGATTTCAGATATAATATGGTGCAGAATACGACTGTTAGAGACAAATGTGCCTTCATATCTTGCTGTATTTCTTGCCTTCCAAATGTCCCAGCAAACATACCCCATGACAACTAATATTAGAAGACCATGAGCAGATTTCTTCTTGATGTAGCCAATCGCTTTGGAGATGAGGGAGTGAATGGAGTTGCCTTCAAAGGGCATCCCAATACCTTTAAAGTATGACCAGATGAAAGAAGCAAGTTCACTGTTAAAAAATAAATGACTCAATGTTTCCCCCTGGTGAGACTGACAGCATGAGCATCTGGAGCAGAGGTGAATGCCGACATTTTGGATGTTCTGATCAACCGGCAAACTGTTATGCAGTATTTTCCATAGGTGAACTGTTATTTTCGTAGGAAGCCATTGGGACCACAGTAGATTCCATTTAGGTGATAGCTGATGTTGATCAGAATTTGAACAAAACTTATATACAGAACTGACACTGCACTTGCCAGATTGGGATAAGGCCCAAACATGATGATCTCTGTAGTTTACGAGGCTAGTATTATTTACTGCAACTTTGATGGCAGCTGGCATACTATCCACTAGCCTGAGGTCTTCAGCAGGGATGGACAGCAGGAAATCATTAACAGTGAGATTGGAGCTGAAACAACTGTTTTCAGGAATAAGATCTGCCAAGCATTGTTTACCAATCCAATTGTCATACCAGAAACTTGTATGCTTTCCATCCCCAATGATAACCTTGTGAGATTGAAGAATAATTTGCTTAGCTCTGTTCCAACTTCTTCTATCAAATCCTGTCATATTCTGAAAAGAAACTTCTCTTAAATGCTTCTTTCCCATGTATTTGGCTCTGAAGTAAGAGGCCCACATTGAATTGGAATACAAACCATGCCATAGCATCTTGACTCTTAGGGCCATATCCATCTGCCGCAGTGACATAATGCCAAGACCTCCATGAGATATAGGCCTGCAGATATGATTCCAGGAAATCCAATGCCTTTTTTTTCCATTAGGTGATGAGCCCCAGAAAAAGTTTGCAAACGCCTGCTCAATCTGATGATGAATACCAGATTGGATGGACGAGGTTGAAAGGAAGTATATGGGAATGGAGGTAAGCACATGCTTAATCAAAATCATCTTAGCACCTTGAGAGAGGAGGCTAGCATGCCAACCTGAAATTCTTTTTTTGATGGAGGACAGAATACCAGCAAAATGAATTTTCTTCCTTCTGCCAATGATGAGGGGGTAACCAAGGTATTTTAAGGGAGAACTATGCCTGGTAAAACCTGTGACAGCAGCAATCCGGGAAGCAGTGGACACTTTTACCTTAGGGTGTAGAAGAAAACCACTCTTATTAATATTAATAAGCTGACCAGAACCTAGTTCATATGCCTTAAGGAGGATCAGAAGATTTTTGACTGAAGTTAGGTTAGCCTTACTGAAAATCAAAGTGTCATCGGCAAATAAAAGATGAGAGACATAAGGGCATCTCATTGGGCCTTGGAAACTGTCAATAAACCTGGAATGTTGGGCTAGCTTTAATGCTCTGCTCAAACTCTCCTCAGCAATAATAAAAAGGGACGGGGCAATAGGATCCCCTTGACGAACACCCCTGGAAGACTTGAAGAAACCTGCTGAATCTCCATTCAGTAATACAGAAAACCAACAGTTTTGAATCATTTTGCTTATTAGATCAATGAAACCCTGACAGAAGCCAAATCTGAGTAGAACAGCAAAAAGAAAATCCCATTCAAGACGGTCATAAGCCTTGGCCATATCCAGTTTAAAAATAATGTTTGTCCCTCTGGTTTTCCTCCCCAATTCCTGAGTCAACTCTTGGGCTAAAGCAATATTGTCAGTAATGTGCCTCCCTTGGACAAATGCACCTTGCTCTTGTGAGATAATACTTGGAAGAGTAGAGGCTAGCCTTTTATTCACTATAGAGGATATGATCTTGTAGAAGAAATTACACAGACTGATCGGTCTGTAGTCAGCAATATCCACAGCATTTGTCGTTTTCGGTATCAAAGCAATCAAGGTAGATGTGACTGACCTGGGAAGAGGTTGAGGATTGGAAAAAGCTTCTTGAACAGCACTGATAACAACCTCTGAGATGATTGGCCAGGCTTTTTGATAGAAGGCACCAGTGAAACCATCTGGGCCCGGGGCACTATCGGCTGATAAAGCAAAGACAGTGTCTTGAATCTCCTGGGCAGTGGGTTGCATACTAAGCATAATATTAATATCCTGAGTAATGAGCTTTGGGATGCAATCAAGAAGAGAGTCCTCAATGTGGTGATGCTGCGAGGAGAAAGCAGATTGAAAGTGAGCCACAGCAATGTGCTTCATTTCATCATGATTTGAAGTTAAGGTGCCAGCAGAATTACGAAGCCTTGTGATACTCTGTTTACTTCTTTTAACCTTGGCAGATAAGTGGAAAAATTTTGTGTTTCTGTCTCCCTCCTGTAGCCATTTAATTCCAGATTGCTGTTTCCAAAATATCTCATTCTGTAAAAGTCTTTCAGATTGAACCGATCTGGCTTTATCAAGAAGCAAGAGATTATCTGCTGAAGGATTCAAATCATAGTCAATCTCTGCCTTAAGAACAGCATCCTCTGCTGCCATAAGATTTTGCTGTACATGACCAAAGGTCTGATTATTCCATACTCTGAGACTGTTCCTCAAATGCTTTAGTTTTAGGTAAAGAGTAGACATAGGAGAGGTGGCCAGGGGGCTGATATTCCAGAAAGTGTTCACATCCAATAGAAATCTCTCGTGGGTAGCCCACATTTTTTGGAAACAAAACCTGCTTCTAAAGAACTTTTTGATAACAGGAGTCACCAAAAGAGGAGCATGATCTGAGGCTTCCCTTGACAGGTGCTCCACCTTGATAGGGAAAGAGCTGAGCCAGTCAGAATTGAATAGGACTCTATCCAGCCGGGCCCAGATACCATGACCCCCTACTTGATTATTATGCCAAGTAAACTGAGAACCCATGAAGCCTGCATCCAATAAAGCACAATCCGAAACACAGTTTTGAAAATCAGTGATAGCTCCCAGGTGAGGACTATTACCACCAAGCTTTTCATCCGCCTTCAAAATACAATTGAAATCCCCTGCAATGAGCCAGGGACCTGAAATACTAGAGTGCACAGACCTAAGAGAAGTCCATAAAGCCTGCCTCTCCAATATAGAGCATTTAGCATAGACAAAAGAGTAATAAATATTAGGCCATACAGATCCTGTTTGAGAAACAGTAAGTTGCTGCTCATCCGAGAAAACCACAGAGAAGTGCAGTGAATCCCTCCAGAAAAACCAAATATGAGCCATATCATCATTATTTGCAAGACAATTGCTCATGCCTAATCTCCGGCAAATAGCTGTCATTTTACTGACATGAATTTTTGGTTCAAGGACAATAAAGCAATCAACCTTATGGGTCTTAATAAGATATTTTGCCCGACCAACAGATATATCATTACCTATGCCTCTAATATTCCAAATAATGCAATTCATTAAGAATTGGACAAAGGAAGAGTACCAGATGACCCTGATCTCGTCATAGATCTCGTTATGATACCCTGGGGTTCAACTGGAAAAGCCCTGTCATTGGTAATAGATGCAGCATTTGCAATTTCCTGTCGACTATTCCTCAAAAGTACGCACTGTTGGTGAACCTGAGATAAAGGATCAGAATCCTTCAAATCAAAAGAAGTAAACGACAAAATCGTTTTAGTGCTCTCATGGCTGAGTTCAGAAGTAGGTAACTGAGGAACAGACTTAAGAGCATCAGTGTTAGAACAAATTTGGCCTGAAGGGAGCTCCATAGTGGGCGCAATGGACCTATCCGAAAAATTCACAGCTTTTGAACATATAGGACCCATGGGGGGCAATACAGAAGGGACATCATCTTTATCTGTAAACGGGTCAGAACAATCACCAACATCAGCAAATGTCCCAGCTGCAGTATTCGATGGAAGAATTGGAAAAGCCACAGCAATTGATGGTTCAGTCTTTTCAGCTGAACTGCAACCAGTATCTTCTCTAGGTGGAGTAGCTGGTCGCTTCTTAACCATATTCTTTTTGAATTCACCTTGCATAGATATCACCGGTTTCCAGATATTCCTCCCTTTATGGATGACCCGTATGTTTTCCTTTGATATATTAGGAATCTGCAACTCGTTGATCTGAGTACCTTTACACTCATTCGAGGAATGACCTAACCTGGAACATGACAAACAGAAAGAGGGGAGCTCCGGGTAAATAATATCTTGCCAATCACCTCCCCCAGGGACTCCAATCCACAACCGAGAGGGATGTGATTTCAAAAGATCCAGCTCAACACACACATGGGCAGCCACGGTGTTGGATAAATTTAGAGTGGCTGCATCAATTTTCAGAACCGTACCAATATTCCCAGCAATAGAACGAAGCATATGTTCAACATAAAAGTTAACAGGCAGCCCCGGAAGAGAGATCCAAACCGGAATGATGGAGGAGTCCACATTGGGGGTGAAGTTCATGGTCCATTTAAAAAAACGGAAAACTCTGCCATGGACAAACATTGATTCCCTCAACAATAGCTGGAGGTAGTCTTCATGGTTGCGGAATCTCAACAGCAAATGTTTGGCATCCAAAGCACTGATCACGAAATCCTCTTTGAATTTGAATCTATTGGATAGATGAGACCTAATCTCCGGAAAAGCTGGTCGACCTTGAGGAGTACGCGCCACTAGAGAGAAAGCAAAAGGCTTCAAAGAAGCGTCGATCTCCTCCGCAGAGAAGAAGGTAGCTGGTTCACCTCCATCCGTAAGCGCAGGTTCGTGAACCCTCCCGAGAACAGCAGGAGGCAGCAAGGACGCAGCTAGGGCTTCAGCAAAAGAACGAGAAAAACTGGATGAAGGAGGGGGGGAAACGCCAGCAACAGAGGGGGGGACCAGGGAAGATGGCAGAGAGGAGACCAGCACGCTGGAGGAGGGGACCACGCCGGGCCCCCCCGTCGACGCCATCAAAGTAGCCTAGGTTAGGGCGCCGCCATCAAAGAGCAACTGAATTCTCTCTCTCTCCCCTCGACTAGCTTACTTTTTTTGCCGAGCGGGAAGACTCGCCTTCCATCTCAAAAGGCCAAAATATCTCCTCCTCTTCCTTTTAAGGGTTCAACTCCCTCAAACGGTGCTTGAAGAACCACATCTCTCCGCCGACGTTGAAGCGGTGGTCCATGTCGTTGCTGAAGGCGGGGTCGTTGATGTAGGTGTAGTCGGCCGTCAGGTTCAGGTCGTGCCGGGTGAAATAGTCGTTGGTCTGCCACGCCAAGCCCAGGGTGGCGATGGTGGGCAGGGTCTCTTCGCGGCCCGAATCGGCGCTGCCGCTGGGCTCGTTGAAGCGGACCTGGCTGGCCAGGTCGCGCAGGTCCAGGCCCACGGACAGTTCACGCCCGAACTCGCGCAGGGGGAGGCGGTACATGACGCCCAGGTCCACGCCATAGCCGCCGACCGTGTCCAGGTACGCGCCGTTGGCCGAGTAGTCCGGGTCCTGGAAGTAGTACTTGACGTTGATGCCCAGGGAAAGGTTGTCGTCCGGCGACAGGGGCGTGGCGTAGGTGAGGGTGATGGTGTCGTCCTGGAAGGCCGGATTGATGTACTGCCGGTAGAGCTGGGCCAGGTAGTTCTGCACCGAGGTGTCCGGGATGTCGAACCAGTTGATCTTCTGGCCCGCCCCGTTGCCCACGGTGATGCTGGCGGGCCCGCCGGTGCCGGAGTAGCCCGTGGGGTTGGTGTATTGGCCGGTGATGACGTCCGGGTAGGCGCCCACGGGGTTGTAGGGGCGCTCATAGGACAAGGCGAAATTCATGCGGTTTTGCAGCATATAATTCGCCGCGAAAAAGCTGGTGTAGGGCATGTCCGTGACGTGATCGCCGCCCATCCACTGGATTTCGTTCTTGTCGGTCTGCACCAAACCGGCCGGGTTCCACCAGATGGCGTCGGTGCCCGGGTCCTGGACGGCCACGAACGCCCCGACCATGACGAGCACCACGACCGCGAGCTGGAGGGGGAAGGTTCGCCGCGACCGTTCGCGTTCCCGGGAACGGCGTGCCTCGTAGACGCGCCGGGCTCCGGCGCCGGGCTGGCCGTAGATCCGCTGGGCGGGAGGGCCGGGCGCCCAGGCGGCCGGAGGCTGGACCGCCGCGACCGGCGGGGCGTTGTCCGGCACCCGGCCGGCGGCCCTCCCCGGGGCCGGCCCAGGCGGGGCGGTCACGGCCTCCGGGCCGGTGCCGTAGGCGACGCTCCGGGGAGGCCACGGCGCCGGCGTGCCCGCCGGTCCCGGCGCGACGGGCGACGGTGAGGAGGCTGCCATGCAGCTACTGCAGGTGAGGCGGTGGGTGGCGGGCTCCCACCGGGCGACGGTGCCAGCCGCCTGCGCGGCGCCGCAGCGGGAGCACCGCCCGTCGTACCGGAGCGTGATCAGCCTGGGAACCCCCACGCCGGGCACGGTAGCCGTGGGGTGTGCCGCGGCGGCCCTCCACCATCCGGTGCCAAGCGCGGTCCTGGGCTCGTGGAGGAGTGGCGTCGACGGATCGACCCCGTGCTGGCCGCCGTACGCCAGGTGTGACCTGACCCTGAAAAGCGCGAAGCCCGGGCGCCGCCGCCGTCCGGCGGGGTCCCGGGCTCACTTCCTGAAGCTCAACGCAACAGGCAACACGAGGATAGCAGTTCGGCACCACCGTCGCACGGCTGTCTCCAGCCGACACGTAGCCGGCGGCCGGCGGCCACTCCCCCGCCTACGCGTCGGGCTCCAGCCCGTCGAGCAGGACGCCGGGGCTCACGTCGAGCGCCTTGGCCAGGCGCAGCAGCGTGAGCATGGTGACGTTGCGCTCACCGCGCTCGATGCCGCCGATGTAGTTCGGGTGGGTGCCGCTCGCCTCGGCGAGCTGCTCGCGCGACATGCGCAGCTCGACCCGCCGGACGTGGACCCGGTGCCCGAGCTCGACGGTGGCCGGGTGGGTGCTGGGGCCGGTCATGGTGGCGCCAGTCCAGACGACCGGTCAGGGGAACGCCATACACTAAGTGTTGCAATACGCCACACTAATGGTGTAGATCTGGGATACCAACATGACGATCCACCATCCCTAGGAGGTGTTGTGCCCACTACCCCATCCCTTCCCGACCCTCTGGCGCCCGGTCAGCAGGCTCGCCCGGCGGACGGGCCGCCGGTTGGTCCCGGCGTGCCGGTGGCCGACGAGATCCGTACCAAGCGCCTCGTGATCTGTGACGACGACGGCCACGAGCGCATCGTGGCCCAGGTCTCCTTCGGCATCGCTGACCTCCGGGTCTCCCTGGACGGCCGGGTGAACCAGCCCTCGGCAGTGGCCCTGGTGGCCGGGCACGACCGGGAGTTCGGCCCGGTGATCGGCCTACAGGTGTTCGCCGACGGCGACGAGGTGGCCTCGCTTCGGGCCGAGCGGGACGGGTTCGGTCCCTGGAAGGTGGCGTACTTCGCCCTGGACGACGACGAGGGGTAGTCCCACCGGCGCCGAGCCCGCGCCTCCGCCAGCCCGCCACTTGGGACCCGGGCGGCGGGGGAGCGGGGCGGCCACCCAGCCAAGGAGGAACGATGGTCCAGATCTGCACTGTCCACAGCCGCCGCCGGTGGGCGAGCACGTCGAGCAGCTCGGCTCGGCCGGGCCCGCCGGGGACGTTGCCGGTGTTCGAAGGAATATGTTTGAGTCACTTATGGAGTTTAGTCAAGGAGTGACTATTCCATGGATTATTGGAGGATACTTTAATTGTATTATGTCCCTAGAGGAAAAGATTGGTGGTAATTTCTCTTCAATGGTTGCTATGATTGATTTTCAAAGCTTTCTATCTGCCACTGGTTTAGCTGATGCTGGGTATTCAGGCCCAACTTTCACCTGGACTAATAATCAAACTGGGGCTTCTCATATTCGAGCTCGTCTAGACAGGGTCTTATATAACTGTCATTGGTTAAATTCTAATCACAATTTGTCTGTCAGGCACCTTATAAGAGGTCCTTCTGATCATGCCCCTTTACTGCTGTCTATGAATTCCATTACTCCTTCCCCAGGGAGATTTATATGCCAGCACATGTGGCATACTCACACATGCTTTTTGGATTTTGTGAAAAAGTAGTAGAACAAATGAACCCAGAGGGACATTCACCCTTTCTATGCTCTTCAGAAAAAGTTAAAATATTTGAAAGTTGTTTTAAGGAATTGGAACAAAGAGATCTTTGGTAATATTCATCAGGCCAAAGAGAATGCTGAACTCCTGGTTGAGCAGGCCCAATCCACTTATGATGCTAATCCTACAGCTGAAAATAGAATGAATCTTAATTAAGCTAATGCTGAAATGCGACTCATTCTATCCCGGGAGGAGATTTTCTGGTATCAAAAATCTAGGGTTCAATGGATTACTTGTGGGGATCGAAATACCCAGTTATTCCACCACTACACCAAGGTCAAAAGATAGAGGAACTTTGTTCAGAAATTGAAAATTGATAATCAATGGGTGGAAGATCAGGATGCTCTTCTAAATAGTGTTGTTGAATACTTTAAAACTCTCCTCACCACTGAAGATCACAGTATAGATGAAAATCTCTTTTCCATCATCCCTCGGTTGATTACTGAAGAGCAGAACACATAACTATGTTCCATCCCATTGGCTAAGGAAATAAAAAACTCGATTTTCTCTTTGTTTGGTAACAGTTCACCTGGGCCGGATGCTATATTGGGGGCTTCTTTACTTATTGCTGGGACATTATTAGTGTGGATGTTATCGGTGCTGTCCAGAGCTTCTTTCAAGGATGGGATCTTCCCCAGGGTGTTACCTCCACTTTACTTTGTGTGATTACGAAGGTAAAGAATCCTACTTCTTATGCAGACTTCAGGCCTATTAGCTTATGCAATTTCACTTATAAAATTGTTTCCAAAGTCCTCAGTGATCAACTGTGTGCCATTTTGCCTTTGATTATCTCAAATGAGCAAAGTGGTTTTATTAGTGGCAGACACATTACAGATAATTTTTTGCTAGCTAAAGAACTTTTTATGGAGATTGACAAACCTGTTAGAGGACACAATATGCTAATCAAACTTGACATGGCCAAAGCATATGATTGAATAGAGTGGGATTTCATCTTTCAGGTTTTGAAATGTTTCAGTTTCGCTAATAGGCTTGTCTCACTCATTGCACAATGGTTGGTCAATTGCAGGTTTTCTATATCTTTAAATGGACATATTCATGGTTTTTTCAAATCTTCAAGAGGAGTTCGACAAGGGGATCCCTTAGCCCCTGCATTGTTCATTCTTCCTGAGGAAGTTCTGAGCAGGGGGCTCAGCCATA
This sequence comes from Amorphophallus titanum, assembly GCA_024336825.1. Taxonomy (NCBI): domain Eukaryota; kingdom Viridiplantae; phylum Streptophyta; class Magnoliopsida; order Alismatales; family Araceae; genus Amorphophallus; species Amorphophallus titanum. Next base: position 63,031,745 of record JANBPO010009603.1, on the reverse strand, counting down.
TATTCTCCTCTGGTTTATGTAAATATTATCATCTCCCTCGTGGAGTTCCACAAATTTCTCATATACTTTATACAGATGATTCCATAATTTTCATGAATGGGGGAATATCTTCAATTAAACAGCGGCTGCTTTTCCTGGGAAGATATGAAGCATCCTCTAGCCAGAGGATTAATGTCCATAAAAGTTGCTTTGTCGTGGCAAAATGGATGCCTAGTTCCTCTATTGATCGCATCAGTCAACTAACTAGTTATCAGCACAAAACAGGTAGCATTAAATATTTGGGCGTTCCTCTCTTCAAAGGTAGAACCAAAACTCCTCATTTTAAATATCTTCTGGACAAAGTTAATGCTAGGTTAGCTGGATGGCAAAGTAAGTTTCTATCTCAGGCAGGAAGGGTTGTTCTAATCCGGTCAGTCTTAGCATCTATTCCTATGTATACAGCAAGTGCTGCCTCAATTCCTTATACTATTCACAAGCAGATTGAAAAAATTTGTGCTAACTTCTTATGGCAGGGACTTGAAACAGCACATAGAAAGCACTGGGTCTCTTGGGACAAGATTTGTTGCCCTGTTTCTATAGGTGGACTGGGTATCCGCAGCCTTTCAGACACTCAAATTTGCTTCTATGTCAAACTATTATGGCTCTCTATGCACAACAAGTCCCTTTGGGCTAATTATGTCAGAAATAAATATTATCATGGGCATCACATTTCAGATTGTAAAACTCCATTTCCAGTTGGTATAAAAACTTGTGACTTCGAGAAAGCTAGAGCAATCCTGTTGACAAGTTCCCGCATGATTGTCCAAGATGGTATTGCCACTAATTTCCTTAAAGATATTTGGTATAAAGATAAAGCCTTGGTTGATCAACTTTCTCTCCAGAATAATGAAAATACATCAAATATAATCAAACTAACGTACTAAAAATAAAACACCTAAAAAAAACTCAACATGAATCCCCTATTGATCAAATAAAATTCAAATTTATTATAAAAATCGGTTAAAAATATATCAAATATAATCAAACTAACGTACTAAAAATAAAACACCTAAAAAAACTCAACACGAATCCCCTGCTGATCAAATATCATCAAACCAATGTACAGAAAATAAAACACATAATAAACTCAAGAAATATCCTACACATCGTCCATATCCTCCTCCCTGCCCTGCTCATCTCCTCTGTCGTCGCCCGCAGAAGGATGCTCCTACAATAAAAAAATAATAACATTCGTTCATAGATAAAAAAATTAGTACGAATATAAATAAAATATTTTATTAGATTGCATAAATTAAAATCAAACTTAATCAAATCGATAACTACATAGATTTTATAAACCCCAACTAACCTAGTTGTCATTAGTATTTTAAATTAATTACATTTGGAGAATGTAATTTTTAGCGTCGAGCTCTAACTGATCTGAATTGAAATCCCTAAGTTTTGACAAGTCACTTTCATCTCTCAGGTCGTGTTGGCACGATCGACACGCCAATCTGACCGGTATTTCAGATGTAAGATCCACGAACCCAACTTCTTAATTAATTTTTAACAAAGTGCAACCCAACTTCTTAATTAATTTTTAACTAAGTGCATTTACAAAATGCACTTTTCAGCGCCAGGTCCAAACTGAGAATCTGATTTGGATTCCGCCATTTCTCACAAGTCACTTTCATCTCCCAGGTCATCTTGGAATGATCGACACGCCGATCAGAGCCATATTTTAGATTTTAGACCCCCGAACCCAGCTTCTTCAGTATTAAACTAAGTGCATTTGAACAATGGACTTTGCAGTGTCGGGCTCAAGTCAGGTATCCGATTTAGATTCCGTCAGCTCTCCTAAGTCATTCTTATCTCCCAAGTCCTGTTGGAACAATTGACACGCCGATCAGAGTGATATTTTAGATTTTAGACTCCCGAACCTAACTTCTTCATTTTTAAACTAAGTGCATTTGAAGAATGTACTTCGGAGCGCTGGGCACAAACCGAGTATCCAATTTGGATTCCGTCAGCTCTCCCAAGTGATTCTTACCTCTCAGGTCCTGTTGGAATGATCGGCACGCCAATCAGAGTGATATTTTAGATTTTAGACCCCCGAACCCAACTTCTTCATTTTTAAACTAAGTGCATTTGAAGAATGCACTTCGGAGCGCCGGGCCCAAACCGGATATCCGATTTGGATTCTGTCAGCTCTCCCAAGTCATTCTTACCTCCCAGGTCCTGTTGGAATGATTGGCACACCAATCAGAGTGATATTTTAGATTTTGGACCCCCGAACCTAACTTCTTCATTTTTAAACTAAGTGCATTTGAAGAATGCACTTCGGAGCGTTTGGCACAAACTGGGTATCCGATTTAGATTTTGTTAGCTCTCCCAAGTCATTCTTACATCCCAGGTCCTGTTGGAATGATCGGCACACCGATTAGAGCGATATTTTAGATTTTGAACTCCCAAACCTAACTTCTTCATTTTTAAACTAAGTGCATTTGAAGAATACACTTCGGAGCGCCAGGCACAAATCAAGTATCCGATTTGGATTTCGTTAGCTCTCCCAAGTCATTCTTACCTCCCAGGTCATTTTAGAATGATTGGCACGCTGATCAGAGTGATATGTTAGATTTTGGACCCCAGAACCCAACTTCTTCATTTTTAAACTAAGTGCATTTGAAGAATGCTCTTCGGAGCGCTGGGTACAAACCAGGTATCCGATTTGGATTCCGTCAGCTCTCCCAAATCATTCTTACCTCCCAAGTTGTATTGGAATGATTGGCATGCCGATCAGAGTGATATTTTAGATTTTGGACCCCCAAACCTGACTTCTTCATTTTTAAACTAAGTGCATTTGAAGAATGCACTTCAGAGCTCCGGGCACAAACCGGGTATCCGATTTGGATTTCGTCATCTCTCCCAAGTCATTCTTACCTCCCAGGTCCTGTTGGAACAATCGGTATGACGATCAGAGTGATATTTTAGATTTTGGCCCCCCGAACCCAACTTCCTTATTTTTAAACTAAGTGCATTTAAAGAATGCACTTCAGAGCGCCGGGCCCAAATCGGGTATCCGATTTGAATTCCGTCAGCTCTCCCAAGTCATTCTTACCTCCCAGGTCGTGTTGGAATGATCGGCACGTCGATCAGAGTGATATTTTAGATTTTAGACCCCCGAACCCAACTTCTTCAATTTTAAACTGTGCATTTGAAGAATGCACTTCTGAGCGCCGGGCTCAAACTGGATATCCGATTTAGATTCTGTCAGCTCTCCCAAGTCACCCTCATCATCCAGGTCGCGTCGGAATGATTGACATGTCGATCAAGCTAGTATTATACATTTTGGACCCCCGAACCCCTGGTTATATGAATTGTTTTAAACTAACTTGGCTTTGAAAACTAACTTAGTTTTGATTTGAGTAATTTGAACGTCGGGCTGCCTGTGGATTATGTTGATGCATTAATGTTTTTAATTTAAAAGTGCAATTGGCTGGCTGTGTCAGGAATGAAAACAATCAGTTGCTTTTGGGAATACGGCGTGCTAATCGGCCACAAACTGTGATGCCTTCTTCAGTTTTATCGAGTGATAGTATGCACATAGGCCTTCTTGCAGCAGCAGCACATGCTGCTGCGACAAACAGCCGTTTCACAATTTTCTATAACCCAAGGTACAGGTATAGGACATTCACTCCACAAAGCTGGAGTTTTTTATTTTTTCTTTCTTTCTTTGGTTGGCTATGGCTTGGCTTATGTTGATTTTCTATGCTTATTCTCAGGGCAAGCCCCTCTGAATTTGTCATACCACTGGCCAAATATGTTAAGGCGGTTTATCACACCCGTGTATCTGTTGGTATGCGCTTCCGGATGCTCTTTGAAACAGAAGAGTCAAGTGTTCGGAGGTAAGCCTCTGCTTTGTTCATAGGCTACAATACCTTTAGAGATAGTTGGTTACCTGTCCAATGAATATCTTTATCCCTTTTTGCTGTGCTCATGTGCTTTTGCCTGCTTGTTGGCCATCTTTCCAGATACATGGGCACAATAACAGGGATTGGGGATTTAGATCATGTGCGCTGGCCAAACTCACATTGGCGTTCTGTTAAGGTATTTATTCGTATAAAACTCAAAGTGATGTGAAATATTATCCCAGATGAATTCCCTTTGAAATTTGCTTCTTTTCAGAGTTGTTTACCGGACAAAAATTCAAAGTGATGTTTTTAAAGTGCCTTCGGTGTTGATGTAGGTTGGGTGGGATGAGTCAACAGCTGGTGAGCGGCAACCAAGAGTCTCTCTGTGGGAAATTGAGCCACTAACAACATTCCCAATGTACCCACCGCCATTTTCTCTCAGGCTTAAGCGTCCATGGCCACCAGGATTGCCCTCTCTTCATGGTACCCTCTTCACTGCATTATTCGTGCATTAGATTGTGAACTCCAGATGATTATTTATAGTTTTACGTGTAGTGAGAAATTTGTATCTTTCACATAACGTATTTCCTTTTATATAATCATTTATGCAGTTGGGAAAGATGATGATTTGGGCCTCAACTCTCTAATGTGGCTCCGAGATGGTGACCAGGGGATTCAATCTTTGAATTTTCAGAATGTTGGAGTTACGCCATGGATGCAACCTAGACTTGATGCCTCACTTCTTGGGTTACAGCCTGATATGTACCAATCAATGGCAGCAGCAGCGCTTCAGGAAATGAGGAATTTTGATCCTTCCAAACATCCATCTCCAGCAATGCTGCAATTCCAGCAAACTCAAGGCAACCCCAGCCGTTCTGCTGCTCTATTACCAACTCAAATCTTGCAACAGATGCAGCCCCAGCCTCAATCTCAACCCCCGCAAACATTCATGCAGACCATGCAAGAAAGTCAGTCTCAGATTCAGGCTCAATCCCATCTCCTTCAACCTTCGCTCCAGCAGCAACGCAGTTCATTTAATGATCAGCAGAAGCAGCAACAGCAGCTGTCGCCACCTCCACCACATCAGTCGCCTCAACAACAGCAATCGATACAACAGCAGTCTCAGCAACAGCAGCCGCAATTGTCTGATCAACAAATTTCCACTGTTGTCTCCACATTGTCACAACTTGCCTCAACATCCCAAACACAGTCTCCTACTTTGCAAATGCCTCCATTTTGCCAGCAGCAGAGCTTCCCAAGCATGAATGGGACTGCCGTAACTGCATCTGCTGTCTCTCCCCTTCATGGTATTTTGGGCGGTTTTTCTGCAGAGGAAGCGTCCCATCTTCTGAACTTGCAAAGGAGCAACTCATTGATATCTTCTGCTGGATGGTCAAACAAGAGAGTTGCAGTTGAACCCTTAATTCCTTCTGGAGCTCAATGTGTGCTCCCCCAGGTGAAACAGCTGGGTCCTCAGCCTAATGTCTCTCAAAATTCTGTTACACTGCCACCATTCCCTGGGCGAGAATGCTCAGTGGAGCAAGAAGGTAGTACTGATGCACAGAGTAATATCCTATTTGGTGTGAATATAGATCAGTCAACGCTTCTAGTCCAAAATGGCATGCCAAATCTCAGGAATGTTAGTGAGACTGATTCTATGGCTATTCCATTTGTTGGTTCTGCTAATTATGTCAGTGCAGTAGAAACTGATTTCCCATTGAATCCAGCAATGGTGCCTTCCAGTTGTTTAGATGAGTCAGGATTTCTGCAGTCCCCTGACAACATGGGCCAAGTGAACCCACAAGATGGAACTTTTGTGAAGGTATCTTTTCCGATTCTCTCGTCTGAGTACTGTTCACAGGCTTTTCCACTTTCCCATATTCATTAATTAGGTTTTATTGATATCCTCGGAATTTTTGCTTCTTCACTACTGTCGGGAATCACCACTTTCCCCCATTAATTGACTAATTTCCTTTTTTATTAAGGTTTTTATCTTTTAATTTTTTTTTCTGAAAAAACTTTTTCTAAACTTTTTCTAAACTTTTTCTAAACTTTTTCTAAACTTTTTCAAGATATTTTGGTTGCGAGGAACATGGATAAAGATCAGTTTTGGGAAGAGCTTAGCATAGGTAGTTGTGAGTTCTTGGTAGGGTTTAAGCTTAGGATCGAGCGTGTGACATTTTGTGAGCACTTGACGAAGAATAAGCTGACTATCACCTACAATCCGCAACTGGGTGACACCATATAGATAGGCGGCCACAAGTTCAGCCATAAGAGCCCCGTATTCAGCTATATTATTTGTGATAGGGAATGCAAGTTGAAAGGCTTGTGGAATGGTGACTCCCTCAAGTGATAGGAGAACAATGTTGATACTCTTACCTTGGGAGTTTAGAGCTCCATCAAAATGTAATATCCACATGAGATCTGAGAGTTGATTAACGGACCTTAGTTCCTCATTTGAAAACTCTGATTGAACGGGATCAAATCTAGGGAGAGGGTAATGAGCAAGATGTTCTGCTATGGCATAGCCTTTCATCACTTTTTGCTAAATGTAGGTGATGTCGAACTGAGAAATGAAGCTTTGCCATCGTGCTAGCCTATTGGTAAGAACAAAATTTTCAAGGAGGAATTTAATAGGATTCATACGTGCAGTGAGGTGGACTTTGTGAGCTAAGAAGAAGTGCTTCAATTTCTTCACCACTGAGACTAGAGCAACACAGGTTTTCTCCATGGTCGTGTACTTTTGCTCACAAGGGTTGAGAAGCTTAGAGAACTAGTAGGCCACCCTCTCCTTACCTTCTTCATCAACTTGTGCATGGACAGCTCCTACTGAGTCATCCAGGACCGAAATATAAAGAATGAGTGGTTTACCTGGAATCGGTGGCCTCAGGAGAGGATGATTGGCTAGATATTCCTTCAATCCGTCAAAAGCTACCTAACACTTGTCGTCCCAATGAAACTTGACTCCCGACTTGGTGAGTTTGTAGAATGGCCTACATCTTTGTGAGTGCTGGGAGACAAATCGACGAATGAATTGTAACCTCCCAATCAATCCTCAAACTTCTTTTAAATTTTTAGGGGAGGCATATCTCTTATTGCCCTCGCCTTGTTGGGATCAATCTCGACACCCCTTTTGCCAACAATGAATCCAAATAGTTTACCCAATGAAACACCAAACACGCACTTCTTGGGGTTCATTTTTAATTGATACTCTCAAGCCCTTTGCAGGACCCTGGCTAGAACCCCAGGATGCTCAATCCTTGTCCTTGATTTCACTACCAAATCATCAACATACACCTCGATATAAATATGGACCATATCTTGAAAAATAGCCATCATAACCCTTTGATAGGTGGCTCCAGCATTCTTAAGTCCGAACAGCATGACCACATAACAGTAGGTTCCCAAGGCATAGTGAAAGAAGTCTTCTCTTGACCCTCCTCAGCCAAGCGAATCTAATTATATCCAGATAAGCCATCCATAAAAGAGAGGGTCTTATACCCTACCGCGTTATCAATTAGAACATCAATGTGAGGGAGGGGGAAATCATCCTTGGGACACGCGCGGTTAAGGTCTTAGAAGTCTATGCAAATCTTGACCCTTCCGTCCTTCATCATTACTGAGATGATGTCAGCCACCCAATTAGGATAGAGGACGACCCTAATGAATCTAGTCTTATGGAGCTTATCGACCTCTTCTTTCATTTTTAATGTCATATGTGGGTGGAAACGTCTCAACCGCTGTTTGATTGGGACAGATCCTGACTTAAGTGTTAGACGGTGTTCAACAAGTGTTGGGTCCAGACCCAGCATATCCTCGTAACTCCACACAAACGTGTCCTTGTATTCTTGGAGAACTTGAATAAGCACCTCTTCTTCAGAGGGTGGTAAATTTTTACTTATGAGGATAATCCTAGGGCTTTTCTCAATACCCAAATTGATCTCTTTGGTGGGCTCTTCTACTAAGGCTGAAGGTTCGTCCAATCTCCTCATACCACTAGCAAAAGCGTCAGCCTCTTCCTCATATTCTTCATACTCTTCATCCCCCTCCTCGATAGGGTCTTCATCATTCATAATTTCGTAAATACTAAACCCTTCATCAAAATCGCATACACCCTCACATTCTAAGTCCGGCAAAAGAATCGAATCCTCTAACTGGGGAATGGCCAAACATGCTTGACATCTCCTAGCAAGTTCTAATAAGAACCTACGGGGAATCTGCTTACCCTTGGCTTTCTTAGTGGCGACAACCCCTAGACTCTTACCACTAGAAGAAGAAGAAGGACTACTAGCCTGATTGCAGACCCTAGAGAACAGGAAGAGGAAGAAGAGGAAGCAGGTACAGGAGGTGGTACAGGAGAAGACCCCTCGTCGAAAGGGTAAAGAAAGCCCACTAACGAACCTTGAATGAGTGGCCCTTGGGTTGGGGCACACTCAGGAAGGAGATAGGAGGTCGCTTCAACAGAGATAGGAGAAGTGGATTGGGGAGTTTGAAATTTGGCATTTTTTTCCATCTTGAAGAATTGCGAAACAGTGAGAGGGAGGAGTAGAAGATGATGGGGGTGAGATGGAGAGATTCGAGAATTCTTGGATAAAGGATTGGTTGAACCAGATTTTTGCCTCTACACTTCTTGGCTCCGTCTGGGAGAACTCTGAGCGAAAAGCCATGGCACCTCGTGGGAGTCTTCGTAATGCCAGCAACCGGGGGCGCGGTTCTCATCAGAGTGTAAACTCCCGGCGTGGGTTGCAAGAAGCATCTTCTGCTTATCCACGCCAAGAAGTCATGTCAGATGATCTCGCTAAGATATGCCAGCAGATTGCGGCCCTGACGGGGCTATGTTAGGACCTCTTGAGCCGGCAAGTGGACCTCCAACGCTCTCCGTCCAAACGGCATCAAAATGGGGGGGTCCAGATCATGACGAATTCTCGCCAAGTGTGGGAAGCCTCCCATTTCTCTGTCGCAAGAACGCGACGATTGCGCAGCTCGCCTGCACCAAGGGTGCACAGCCCGCTGCATTCTAACCCGAAGATGGATCGACGACTCCAGCGCATCGATGAAATTGAGGACAAGGTCCATTACCTGGACGATGTCCTCCTTGCTGCCAATAACTAGGGCCTCATCGACGACGACCAAGACTTCCATGCTCCCTTTTCCAAGGAGATCATGGAATCCCCCATTCTACCCAAGCTCCAGTTGTCGTCCTTCACCCCGTACGGCGGCACCACCGACTCACCCGACCACATGCATAGCTTCGAGTCCCACCTGATTTTTCATCAGGCCTCAGACGATGTGAAATGTCTAGCATTTGTCACAACCCTTCGGGAGAATGCCCGGGCATGATTCGAGTCCCTGTTGGCTGGGACTATCTCTCCTTCCAGCAGCTCAAGAAGCTATCTAAGGAGAACTTCATTGGCTGCTGAAAGGTAGCCAAGTCTGCAGTGACCTTGCTCGCTCTCAGGTAGGGGCGATAAGAGACACTGTGGGACTTCGTCTCTTGTTTGCGTATGGAGGCGCTCCAGATCCCGCACCTCGACATCAGCATCAGCACCACTGCACTCACCCAGGAGATGCGGGACCACATTCTTCGACGTATGCTAGGAGTCAAAGCCCCGGTGACCCTCACTGACCTCATCGCCTTGGCACAGAAGCATGTGCGATGTGAGGACAACACAATGGCCTTGGGCCGCACGGTCGGAACCGAACGGTCCAACCGGAAGAGATCCGCTGACTCGCCACGTGAAGGGTGGAGCAAGCTGGAGCAATGGGACCGAGATCACCGTGACTGCCCAGAAAAGGAAAGGGGCAATTACTACAACTACACGTCCCTAACAGCTCCTCCTGGCCAGATCTTGATGGAGATCCGTGAGGAGCCATTCCTCAAGTGGCCTCCCCGGATGAAGTCAGATCCAAGTTCGAGGAGCAAGAAGAAGTACTGTCGCTTCCACCGCAACCACGGCCATGATACGGCAGAATGCATCAACCTGAAGGATGCCATTGAGGACCTTGTCTGATGGGGGCTCCTCGACAAGTTCATCGCCAAGGCCACGGAGAAGCAACAATGGACTCCTCCGCCCATCAACAACCAACCCAATGGGAAGGGGATCATGATGATCTCTGAGGGGCCGGCCTCGGGCGGAGGCAGTGCGACCAGGCGATGACGGTACGCATCGGTCATCAATATCGTGGAGTGAGGTGACAGCGCCCAATGGGAGACTGCCACCTGGGAACACCTAAAAGACCCCATCGTCTTCTCCGACGATGATTTGAACAGTGTAACCACTCCCCACTCTGATGCATTGGTGGTCTCCGCCACCATCAATCAATGTACCATGTGCTGCATTTTGGTCGATAATGGAAGTGGTCCTGATGTTATTTCATATGACTATCTTGTGCTTATGGGTCTAGAATTATCCCAAATCATGCCATTGCACACACCATTGTATGGTTTCTCTGGCACGATGGTCCGCCCGGAGGGGCGTATCTCACTACCGATTACGTTCGGGACCGCACCAAAGGATGTGACCTTCTTGGCGAACTTCACGGTCATCCACGCGATGATCGGGCACCTTGCCATCATAGGGCAAGGAATCCTCGGCACCCTTGGAGACGTCCCCTCCTCGTATCACTAGAAACTCAAGTTCTCCACACCTCGTGGAGTGGAGGAAGTCCGAGGAGATCAAAGGGAGTCCAGAAGGTGCTATCTCATTTTGACACGTGATCGACAGCCCGAGGAAACGCCACCCGAAAAAAAGGCAAGGACGGAAGACCCAGGTCCGAGCATGAACTAGTGGAGGACCTGTTCCTCATCCAAGTGGGAGAAGACCCGAGCAGAACACTGAGGATCGGGGCCACCCTGTTCGAGCAAGATAAGGAAGCCTACATAAACTTCCTCATGGCCAACCAGGACATGTTCGCTTGGTCCGAGGATGAACTTCTTAGAATCCCACCGGAATCATTACATAACAACTTAGGTTGGATCCAAGCTATCGCCCGGTCCAACAGCGCCGAAGACATTGCAACCTCGAGCGACAGGCCATCATCAGGGACCAAGTGAGTGAGAAATTGTGCTTGTAGCAGCCACAGTTCTGTCTTCCACCATCGCCTCAGCCTTCTCAACCGATTCTACCATTTCGACCGCCAGCTTCTTTTCTCCCCCCTTTTTCCTCTCGTTTTTCTTTTCTTTCCTTTTTGTTTTCCTTTTCTCCCCTTTTTTTTGTTTTTCCTTCTCCTTTTTTCCCTTTTCTTCTTTTTTATTTTGTGTCGTATAAATAGAGGGTCGGGGGAGCTCGAACGGTCCCCACCGTTCAAACTCCCTCCTCTCTCCCTCTCTTTTCCTTCGCCTTCGACCGAGCAGGGTGCCTCTCCCCCTTCCTCTTCTTCCTCTCCGGCGCCGGACGCGAGCGCCTCCACCGCTGCCACCGTCGCTGCTGCCGTCGTCATCGTGGTGAGGGGACGGCCACGGGCCTCTCTTCCCCTTCTTCCTCTCGTTCCTCTTCTTCTCCATTCTCTCCTTCTCTCTTCCCCTCCTTCTCCATCCGACGGGGAGACGGAGCCCTAGGGCTCCCTCTCTCCCCCTCGTTCTTCTCTTCCTTCTCCCTTCTTCTCTTTCTCTCCCTTCCTTCCTCTTCCCTGTCCCCTCCTGCGTCGGGCACGGCCGCCGGGAAAGGGTGCCGCCGATGGGGGCGCCGGGGTGTACCGGCCAAGGTTTTCTGTTGGGGCGTGCCGGCGAAGGGCACAGGGTTAGTGTGCCGGTGAGGCTTTGGGGAGACTTGGTGTGTCGGTGAGGGCCGACGGGGCGCGGGTGAGTGTGCCGCTGAAGCACTCGCTAGGGAGTGTGCCGGCGAACGGACGGGCACGGGTGTGCCGGAGAGCGAGTGGCTAGGTAGCGTGCCGGGGAGCGCGAGGCACAGTGTACCGGTGAGGCCTCGCTGGTGTACCGGGGAAGGCTTCTTTTCGGGGTGTGCCGGGGAAGCCACAGGGTGTGCCGGCGAAGCCCCCCTCTTGGGGTGTGCCGGGGGAGGTCTCCAGCAGTGTGCCGGGGAAGCTCCGGGAGTGTTGTAGAACCAGTTTTGGGACAGATGACCTACGGTGTTGCCCTGCGGGGCTCACCACCACTTTGTTGGGGCCGTCACTCCTTGTGGGCGTGCACCCGTGTTTCTCCTTACGCCTCTGGCCTAGGGGAAACTCTGCCAAAATTTCGTCAGAAATTGACGGAGACTTGGTCATTTGAACAGTGACCTCCTCATGGATTCCACACTTCATCATCTCGTTCACCACCACCCTTTCACCTTTCATTCATTTGGTTCTTGGGTTTATGGCACTTAGTGGGCCTCTGGCAGGGCCATGTAGCTGGGGCCTTGTAGGTGTGCCGGGGGATGACTCTAGGGAGCGTGCCGGCGTAGGTCCCTAACGGGTGTGCCGGGGAATGACTCTGGCGAGTGTGCCAGCGAAGGGGCACCCGGGGCATGCCGACAAAGGCCCTTAACGGGTGTGTCGGCGAAGGGGCGCCTGGGGCTCGATTTATTCTCCCTTTTTTCTTTCTTTTCTTCCCCTTTCTTTCTTATCTACCCTTTGCTTATAATGGGATGTTCCTCTTCCTTTGTAGCTTGCTTCCTCGTCGTCTGTAGTTTGTTCTGATATTTGTTTATTGCACTTTACAGACAAATGGCTGCTCCAAGTGGTTCCCCTGCTCCCTCTATTGGTGTCCGACGTGCTCCTCTGCCTCCAGTGCTGGCTGTCACTTGGTTCAATGTGGATGATTTGGACTGGGACCACGTAGAAATAGCAGCGTTGGCCGACTCTTCGGGCTTGGACACTGGGAGCCTGAATGTCCGGAGACTTGCCAAGGCAGAAAAGGGGTTTAGTTTTGATCGTGCCACAGGGGACTACCCGGCAGATTTCCCGAAGGATAGGCATCTCATTCGCCACCTCAAGCATCTTCGGACTCACGACTGGCGGGAACTATGGACCGTGAAGGAGGTGGAGTGTGCAATCCTGCAGGCTCGAGACAGCCTGTTGCATGTCGTCCCCAGGAGTATTCCAATGTACCTGGTGGGTGAGGCCCGTGAGTGGGAGCCCGTGCTGGGGCTGGAGACCGTACTGCCGATGGAGGACAAGCTGGTGCGGACTCCGGGCTTCATCTCGACCAAGTGGGACACGACTGCTGAACGTGTCCAGGGTGAGAAGCAGTGCCCGGGCCTATTCTTGGCTCCCCTAAAGTGGGGCTACAGGGAGGAGCCCTTTATCCTGGACTACCTGGCAATCCGATTCAAACATGGGCTGTCACTGGGCTAGTACGGGGAACTAAAACTTCAGACCGCACACAACTTCAGAGAAGGAGCAGTGGAATTTATCAAGTACGTGCTATTCAACTATGCTCCTGTACTCATCCGGGCCGGCATATATCACGGTGTTTATGCCTCCCGTTATGACTACCCGATCTCCAAAGGACTTTACTATGGGATGCTAGAAGTGTTCAGCGCAGAGACCAACACATTCTATACCGTGGAGGGTGAGACATCTCTGGATCTATGGAGTCTCAGCTAGCTCAGTGGCTTACCCATTGACGGGGAGCCCTATGAGGAGGTTTGTCTCCCTGATATGATTAAGGATGAGACAAACGGAGACGGCTACTACTCCCTGGCCTACTCCTATCGGTACCTGATGAAGGCATACCGAGAGATGTACCAGCTAGAGCATGGAGAGAAGCAACCTCACCGTGGGGACTGGAAGAGGGTCCGACTGGCTTTGTGGCAGCAGTACTTCTATGATGGGCTGAAGAAATATGAAGACTTCCCGTGTGTCGACACGGTCGTTGCCCGCAAGAAGCAGGCTAAACCCAAATCCGATGTGAAGATCCCCTCAAAGGGGCGCCTGAGCGGGCCCAATCCAATGGCGGTTGATCCACTGACGCACTGTGCCGCCTATCTGACGTATTGGCTGTGCTCGTTCGCCTTGCAGCACGGAGACGAGATAGTCATTCGGCCAGATGTGATCTACCTTGCCTGTCAGATGGCATGGGGGATCAAGCTGTCTCTGTGCCTGGTCACCCTTTGTTTGATATACAAGACGCTCGGGGAAGTGAGCGTTCACCAGATCCCGCGGTAGGCCCGATTTGTGTTCCCATTGCATTTCTTTAATGCGTGGGTCTGCTCGCTATTTTCGGAGTTCGCTCCCCGCGCCATTCAGGACTGGGCATTATTGCCGCGGATGTTGGAATTCGCGAGTGCAGAGCCGAGCTCTACTTCTCTGAGGCTCTACGATATTCGGGGCCGGTTGACGGCAGTTCCTCAAGACGCAGTGGGTTCCATTCACTTCTGGACGCTGGCCGACCACTCGAACCCCGTGGTGAATAACAAGAGGGAGTGCAAGGATGACCAAGTGGAGAAGTACGCGCACCCCATTAGTCAGGAGAATGTGGTCCGCCCGTTGTTGGAGCTCGAGCTCAGGACTGGGCGTTGTCAATCCGCATGAGTGTACTGGCATTCAGGAAGGGGGTCAACCTGCTGTTAGAACCCTATTATCCTTTCTGTTTCAGGCGAAACTTCAGATATGATCAGCATATCCCATCACACAGTGCCCAATTTACTCTGGCGATGCGGAACCTCCGGGGGAGCGTGACTATCGAGACCGCCAGGGTCTAGTGGGACTTCTTCCACCGGGCGGACAGTGCCACCTTTCGAGTGCCAGCTCCTGGCTGGGTCCCGTGGGTGACACCAGAGTATGTAAAATGGTGGAACACCCGGACGAGATTTTACCGATTGCACAAGACTGACTGCTGGGATGGGCCGGAGAGGAGGTTCCTGAGCCGACAACCCGTGCCCGTCCTCGACGTTGACCCAGAGCACCTCCTCCGGTTGTGGCGCGGCAAGTGCGATGAGGTGGCCGCCTACATGATCGCACGCAAGGAAGCTCAGAAGGCCCGACCGACGCCGCAAGTCAAGTTGCCTCCGATCGCGGAGGATGATTTCAAGAAAACTCTGCGGGACCTCTGCGACGTTGGGGGTGATCGCCTGGACTTGATCAATTACCCGTCCCCAGTAGAGGAAGAGGGCACACCGGCAAAGAGCTGGCGATCGGAGATCGACCTGACTTGCCCATACCGCGCTTTCATGCAGACCGAGGAATGAAGGCCTGAAAACTACAAGGACACTACCTAGCTCTATGTCCTTCTTTGGGTACACGGGTTGAAGATCGAAGACCAGGGGAAAGCCATCCTAGGCAAGTAGCTGCACCTCGCCCATTATTATGCTGATAGTTGGGGGATGGATTATTTCAACCTGCTGTGCCATCTAGCTGCCAAGAAGCATGTAGACTTGGCCACCCTTGCCGATCGGTGCCAAAAGGTCGGAGACGTGTGTTGGTTGGTTCGGAAAGTGGCCTGTCGGGACAAGGAGCCCTCCCTGAGCTATTGGCCAATCACACTTTGCCTCTACACCGGCCCTCATGGTACGTACTATTACGCACACATATTATATTTTCTTTCACTCCTGTCGGTCATTGTTACGTCCTTCAGGGCATTGAATGATAACTAACTCCTAGCTCCTCTTGTTTTCTTTCCGTCATAGACCATCCGGATAGCACCCAGCTGGCAACGTATCGCAATCTCCTCCGGCAAGCAGAGAAACCTGCATATTTTGAGGAGGCACCAGCGGCCCCGACTACAACTCCTCTGCCTCGTCCTGCGAAGAGGCCCTGGGCGAAGTCACCTGTGAAGAAGGCCTTGGATGAGGCGAAGGTCGCTGGACGGCTTGAGGCCAAGCACCAGAGAGCAGAGGCTGCCCAGCCTGCAAAGACTGTTCCTCCACCGCTTACCATCCCATCATTCGAGGAGTTTGAGGTTGGCCAGGCCGAACTAAGCCAACCATCAAGTAAGATTTCTCTTGTCAAGATTGTCCTTTAGGTGGATTTTATCTTCGTCTTAGCACGGGTTGCTCACACCCGGATATCATTTATATTCATCAGCTAGGGAGGAGCCTCCGCCTTCACCAATCCCTACTGCGGGTGAAGCCTGGGTCGGGTCAGAGCCGCCATCCACTCCCACCCCTTCGCCTAGGGCTGCTGGAGAGCCTCAGGAGAGGTCGCCTGTGGAGAAGGCGCTTGCCGCTGCCAAGGCGACTGCGTGACAGGAGGTCGAGCGAAAAAGGGCAGAGGTTTTTCGGACGACTTCAGTTTCCCCTCCTCCGTCAGTTCCCTCCTTCGCGAAGTTTGCCGCGTCTGGGGCCAAGCCAAGCCATCCCGCAGGTGAGACTTTTGGATGCTGACGCCTTTCAGGGTCCAACCACTTCCGAGGAATTTTTTTTTTTATGCATGCATGATGCACATGTTTCCTTCTCCCAGTCGGAGAGGGGGGGTGCGTTCTGTGAGGGTCCCCGGCAAGGCGGTCAGTCCGCAGGAGCAAGAGCAGAGGAAGGCCAAGGCCGAAAGGTTCGTGGCTGCGCTTGCGATTGCTCAGGCCGAGCCCAGCCAACCCTCAGGTTAGAGATTTTTACCGACGGTTCCACCTAACACTTTTTCACCTTGCGGGGCAAGATCTTTGATATGGGTTTCTTCTTCCATTACATTATCACCATGGATGCCTCCTTGGGGGCACTGCTAGCCCAGATCAATGAAGAGGAGAAGGAGCAGCCGCTGTACTACCTCAGCCCGAAGCTGATCGGACCTAAGCATTGGTACGCGCCTATGGAGAAGGTGTGCTTAGCTTTGGTATTTGTTGGTAAGAAGCTAAGGCACTACCTTCTAACTAACCGAGTGGAGCTCATCTCAAAATGTGATCCACTCAAATTCCTACATAGTTAGCCCACCCTCTCTGGAAGGCTTGGCAAGTGGGCGCTTATCCTCATGGAGTTTGACATCACCTTCATTCCACGCAACGCGATCAAGGGACAAGAAATAGCCGAGTTCTTAGCTATGCATCTTGTGCCAAAAGATTCACCACTCAACTTCGAGTTGCCTGATGAAGAGGTGTTGGTGCCTTCGTAAGAAGCCGGGGAGCATCCTAAAAATGTCCCACCACAAACAGAGTCGGACATCCTCACCCGTGACCTTCTACATTGGGAGTTGTATTTTGACGACACTTCCCGAACAATTAAGAGGGTTGGCGGCCTTGCAAACTTTGTATCTAGCGCAGGGATAGTTTTTGTATCTCCACAAGGTGACACTCTCCATAATTCTTGTGGTCTCATGAAATCATTAACTAATAATGAAGTGGAGTATGAAGTGATAGTTGTTAGACTTTAGCTGACACTAGAGATGGCAATCAAGTGCATCAAAGTGTATCGAGATTCTTAACTCATCATTTGATAGGTCTTGGGCGATTATTACGTCCGAAAGAAGGAGCTGATTCCCTACCACGTAGCTGTCATGAAGCTGAAAGAAAAGTTTTACCTATTTGAAATAGGCCATGTCCCAAGGGGTAATAACTCCCAAGCAAATGCTTTGGAAAAATTGGCAGCAGCCTTAAAACTCCACCTAAGGGAGTGTTGAATATTACTGTCAGACACTGAAGGCTCATGCTAAGTGTGCTCGACAAAGAGTCTGGCCTCACTATCTACGAGGTCAATAATATTCAAGAGGAGAATGCTCCAGAAGAGGAACATTGGCGAGAGCTAATTATAACGATAAAGAACAGGTGGCTTCCTCCCGATTGGGCTTAGAGAGTGCAGCTGCTACACAGGGCAACATCTTATCAGTTGATTGATAGCTTACTTTTTTGGCTAGTCCATGAGAAAGACTGATCAGTCCTCCTACGGTGCCTTTCACCTAAGGAAGAAAAAAGTATGATGCACAAGGTCCACTCTAGATTGTGCGGGGCCCATCAAGCAGGAGCCAAAATGGAGAACAATGTTAGCTTAAAGGGTTTTACTAGCCCACCATGTACGAAGATTGCAACCAGTATGCTCGTACAGGTCACCAATGCCAAGCATTTGGGCCTGTGCCTCCGAGGCTGTCTAACCCACTCCATCCAACTGCACCTACTTGGCTATTTGCAGAGTGGGCATGGACATTATGTGACCATTCCTACCTTCATCTCAAGGTCACAAGTTTATATGAGCCGCCATTGATTACTTCTCTAGATGGGCAGATGCCATTTCGCTACTAGAAGTTACAGGGGAAATAGTCGGCCGGTTTGTGAGGCACTACATCATATACAAATTTGGCACCCCCAGTTGGATCATCTCAGACAACACCACACCATTAAAAAATAAGACCGTGTATGATTTGGCGTCTAAATTTCATGCTGATTGGAGGACATTGTCGGTCTATAATCCCCAAGCCAATTGGTTGGCCAAGGCCTTCAACAAAATCCATTGCAAGTTGCTGGCCAAGATAGTGGGTGGCCAAAAATGAGATTCGGGTGAAAAAGTTCATGAAGCCCTGGGCCTACCAGACTCTATATAAAACCCCTATCGGGTGCTCTCTGTTCTCCTTGGTCTACGAAGCTAAAGTAGTGGTCGACCAAAACCCTGACTGAGTCTTTTTCCTGCGTACTGTCGAGAATTGGTCAACCATCCCAATGGACCGATCGACCGATTCCGGCGACGGCAAAACGGGGTGAGCCCTCCGGTGCCCCGTTCTACGCCCGACTCGCCCCATTGCGATCAGGAATCATGGGGTATCTCTCCCCGACCCCCAACACATCATTTGAACTAAAAATCGTTGTCCGAATCAACAAAATTGCCACTCACCCTAAACATATGAATTTTCCCCAAACAAGAACAAAACCCTCTCATTCTTGCCCGGATCTACTCGAATCGATGGGGAAAACACACGGAGAGGTGGAAGGGTCCGTCCCCCTACCTGAGACGCCACTTTACCACCCTAAATCACCCCGATCATCGTCATTCCATGCCAAAAATTGGTGAAACTTTGGAAACCGCAACCCACCCATACGATCCTCCTCGTCTATGCCTCATGAACCACCACACGCCGCCACCGGAGCCTCGCCACGCCTCCTCGCCGCCTGCCATCTACAGCCGGTGGGAGAGAGAGGGAAGAACGACAGAGGGAATAGGAGAGGGTGAGTGTGAAAGTGAGGGGGGGAGAGGGGTGTGCGTGGGTTTTTTAAAAAGGGGGTTTAGGATTGCCCAAGATCCGCCATCAAGGAACTCTCGTACTCCGCACCCGCGATGGAAAAGCGGATCAAGAAGCGCCGGGCTGCCACGGGCTGGCGAGCTCACCGGACGATCGGCCTGATTTTGGCGGACGTTTTCGATTTCAAGTGGATATGTAATCACGCGCCGGTCTATTCCTACGTCATTCAGGGAATTCAAAACGCGTTGCGCGAATCCAATTTCGGCTTGGCGATACACCAGGTGCCCGAGCTTAAGGCCCTGACTTCGCTGCCTCGGCACCTGCGCGTCGATGGCCTCATCCTCCTGAGCAAATCCTTCGCCAGCCAATGGCCCAAGGAACTGAACCTATACCCTCTCGTCACCGTGATGGGCACTCTTCTGGACAAGCCCTGCGATCACATCTCCTATGACAACGTCGCGGTTGGACGCGTCGCCGCGGATTATTTTCTCTCCCGCGGCCTCAACGATGTCGCCGTGATTTATAGCAACTCCGGCGCGCAGGACATCCTGCGTGAGCGGGCCGAGTCTTTCGCCCGGCATATCCGGGACGCCGGCGGCACGGTATTGCCCTTGCATCGTCAGGACATCCTTCGCTACGGCGAAGACATTCACGAGATGGACAACTCCATCCTGCGCGACTTCATCAACCAGCTCGCCTCTCGTTCACCGATGCCCAAGGGCCTCTTTCTCACCCTGGATATGATGGCTCCCCCAGTCTATCGCCTCCTGCACGAAACAGGCATCCAGCCTGGCCGCGATATTCAAGTTATGGGCTGCAATAACGAGCGCCCGTTTCTGGCCGGCCTCGATCCGCGTCCCGCCACCATCGATATCGAGGCCGAAAAAATCGGCCATCGCGCCGTGCAGCAGTTGATCTGGCGGATGCAGAATCGCGATGAGCCCTGCGTCAACATGCTGATCGCTCCATCCCAGCGTTCCTGACCTCCGCCGGGATGCGAGGCGATTTCCCGCCGCTGCTCAGGGATCTTTGCGCCGGCGGCGCTGGATGAATACCAGCAAAGCCAATCCGCCGAGCATCAACGCCCATGTGCCCGGTTCGGGCACAACGACGACATCGATGTTATCGGTATTGGTAGTGGTATTCTGATAGAGCACGAGGTAGGAATTCGAGCCGTAGTACGCTTGGTCGAGGGAATTGGAGAACGCCAATTGCAGGTTATTGCCAGTAATGATCGTCTCCGTGACACCACCGCTGTTTACCAGCACCGTCCCCAGGGAGAGGTTGCTATACTGTGAACCGTTGACGCCCGTGCCGCCCGTTGCCAAGGTTCCTGCGATCAGGACATAAGGCGTATAGGCGCCAATGATGGCCGGTTCATCCTGGACGTTGAGCGTGAGCATAACCGAGCCGATACCGGTATCGAAGCTGATCGCCGTGTTGCCGACGCTCAACTCGGTGCCACTGTTAGCCACGCCGAGGCCGCCCGCGCTGCCGCCGTTCGAGGTGCCGCCGAGTCCGCCCGCGACTTTCGCGTTGATGTTGAACGTAAGGTTGGCGTTGCTGAGAGTGCCGGTGGCGGCGATGAGGCTCAGCGCGGTTGAGGTGCTGGTGTCCGTTGCGGAAGTGAGGCCAACGGCCACGTTGGCACGGTTGCTCGTGCTGCTGCCGCTGACACTGAACTTGGCGCCGGGAGAGCCCGTCGTGCCGTAAGAACCCGTGCCGCCCAAAGTGGCGCCACCATTGACGGTAAGCGAACCGGTTCCCGCACCCGAGCCGCTGGTATTGTTCAGCAGGACGGTGCCGCCGGAAATCGTCGTCGCCCCGGTGTAGGTGTTGGCCCCCGTCAAGATTTCCGTACTCGTGCCGTCCTTGGTCAGCGCGCCGTTCGTGCCGCTGATCACACCCGCAAACGTGGCGGTGCCCGTTCCCGTGCCGGAATTGCCGATGGTCAGCGTGTTGGCGCCCAGTGAAACCGACGATGAACTCGCGCCGGTCAGCGACGAAATGGACTGGCTGGCGCCCAAGCCCAACGTCGACGTTCCCGTGCCGGTATCGTCCATGACCACATCCGTGCGCGTGCCGGTCGGCAGCGCGCCGGTTACATTGGCGTTGAGCGTCGCGTTGTCGCGGATATACGTCGGGCCGTTGTACGTGTTGGCCGCGCTCAGCACGGTCGTGCCCGTGTCAATGATCAGGTCGGAACCGGCGCTGGCCCCCGAGATCGTGCCGGTGACATTGAGATTTCCACGGAGGGTAAGTTTCGTGCCGTTCTTCACCAGGCCACCCGATAGCGTCAGCGTGCCCGAGCCCGTGTTCGCCACCGTGTCGCTGCCATTGCCAAGTGCGTAGATCGACTTGGCCAGCGTGCCCGTACCGCCGGTGTAGATCAGTTCGCCCGACGATGTTCCCGCCACCCCGAGGTCGATCACCGCGCCTTCACCCAGGTTCTGCGCCGCGGAACTGCTGGCGTTGCCGGTGGCGAAGGAAATCGCACCCTGCTTGATCGTCGTAGTGCCCGAATAGGTGTTGAGGGAACTAATGTTATATCTATGTTGGTTTGTAGGAACACAACTTGATGGCTCATACTCAACATGAAAGAAACTTTCCCTCAACAAACATCGTGACTCACTCCTTGCCCAATTGGAACTTTTACATGAGAAGCGGTTGGTCGCTGTCAAGCATGCACGTGTTTACCAAACCAGACTCACACGTTTCTATCAAAAGAAGGTCATTGAGAGAAAATTTAAGTCGATGATATGGTAGTCAAAAGAATTTTTGTGAAACCTGGTGGGCCACGTTCTAAACTCCAACTCGATTGGGAGGGACCGTATGTAATTCAAGCTGTGTATCCTGGCAATGCCTATAGGCTAGTCAATGCTGAGAGAATCGAGCTATCCCACCCTTGGAATGGGTTTTATCTTAATAAGTATTACCCTTAGATAGGTGTAACAACCGGCATGGTGCGAGGACCGTTAGAGTTGGAAATTCACTCTTCGGTCTTTGTAGTCTAACTCAGGGTTAACTCGTGTACACACTCACACTTCGCTCTTGAAATCAAACGACACAAAATCTGAGGAAAGCTAAAATCGAACCGAGGGTGTAGGGTGCTACCCATTCTCTCCTTCTCGATTCACGATGAGAGAGCGGGATCTCAAGCTAGACTACTAAACCTAACCGCCACCTTATAGGAGGAAGCCTCGGCACAAGGGGCTCCAAAAAAAAGAAAAGAAAAAGGGGGTGATACTTTAAACACATGTCATAGGGGGCAAGGTCCCTGCAATGAAACACCTTGGTCACGCCTCCAAAGGGGCAAAGTCCCCACGAAGAAAATTCTGGTCGTGAAAATGTATCTCTAAGGTGACAAGGGAAAGAAAAAATAAATAAACCCCACTAGCCATGGGCCGAACACCAACAGGTGATAAGGCAACGGAGGGGCATCTTCCTAGATCTCTCGAACCCTCTCATGAACTTTCTAAACACACTCTTCCTTCCTCCCTAAGTGGTACACCCCGAACTCAAGAGATGGTGGAAGCGAACTTAGGAGGACGCTACCGAATGAGATCCTAAGTGGGAGGAACAAATCAAGCACATTAACCCTGCATTGAGCTATTTAAGAATGGTTTGTGAATGACTAAACACCCTTGATCCAAGAACCATGTCGGTTATTATAAAAGTAGGTGTCCCTCACGTATGAAGGGAAACAAAAAAGAGGAAAACATCAAAAAAAGCTAAAGAAAATAAAAAATAGCAAAATAAACAAAAAAGGAAAAGAAACAAAACAAAAAAATGCATCTGGTGTGATTGCATCTGTGTGCTACATTTTTTATTTCTTGCCTATATTTGCATGCTTGCGTGTTGCATCACATCTCTTTACTCTCGTCTTAGTTGATAAAGGCTTTGCCCCTTGACCCATTTTCAAGGCCAGTTTCAAAACAATCACCCGTTTATCGAATAAGGGGCCAAGCCAGAACGGAAGGACTAACTTGTTCCTCTGAGTAATGTGTGCAGGATTGAAAAGTAAGAAAGAAGCAGAGAACAAGAAACTGAACATTCCTTTCTGTCCTTCTAAAAAAAATCTATAAATTGAAAGGTGGGTACATTAGGTCTCACCCTCTCTATCAGCATTACTTTTCTCACCACTCTCCAGGCGAGGAGCCCTGGAGGGTGTCATCAAACCAGGCGATGTGGTACTCCTACCGCCCTACATTCCCCTCTCAATCTCTACATTCTGCTACCACTCTGTGGGGGTAGCAAAGAAACTACTAACACAAAAGCTGCGCTCTCTGCCCTTCGATAGCGCTCCTGACCGTTCTTCAGCCATTGTTAGGGAATCCCGAGACAGGTTCAAAGCTCCAATTATTGGGCCTCCAAGGCCCTCTTCTCCTCTCTCTCTACGAACCTCTCGGTTCTCTCTCTTTCTCCATCACTCTCTCTTTCAGCTCTTTTGTTCTCTTTGTCTTTCCTCTCTAGCTGAAGGGTGATCCTCAGCTCCATGGCCTCCTAAGAGAGGTCTTCATCCAAACAGTGTCGTAATTCCTCCTCTAGCTCGGCTATCCTGACCTCACGCTGTGCAACATGAGCAAGTGTCTCTCGCATCTCTTCTGACTGCCATATCCATCATTTCAGGCATGTGGCAAGGTGAGAACAATAGAATCTGAATGGTGAAATGCTTACCTGTGTAGAAAGTATTCCCTCCGCCTCTGCAGCACGCTGCATGGCACGAGCAAGTTGCTCGTGAAGTAAATTGATTTTCGAGGAAGGGATCCATAAACTAGAGGAGGCACCATCTGCCCCCACTGTTGATGAGGTTGCGTCAAGCTAGGCTAGCTGTAACTAATATAAGGAGATATCAATGGCTTAGCACCAGGAATCTAGGGTCATAATTTGGGGCATGCATTGCATACACACTCACCGAGGTATTCAAAGCTGCACGGGTGTCACCCAACTACTGCTCTATGTCTGTCAAGCGAGCTCGCAAGTTCGCTATCATGTTATCACGGGCATCCTGCAGCCATGGTATACAAGTTATCATTCCAAAAAAAGAAAAAAATAAAAAAATAAAAAAATAATAAATAAATAAAAAAGAGGGCATTCACCTCCACAAGCCCCTCAAGATAAAGTTGATCTGCAATGATAAATGATGATAGAGAAATAAATGAAATGATAAATGATAAATAAAATAATAATTATGAATAAAAAAGAAAATAATTATGAATATAAAAGAAAACACATAGAACAATTTCAAATGGGCTACAGGCTACACCCGTAGGTCCTGCTCATTCGACCCTCATTCGCAACACCTGCGAGTGGGGGACATTTGTTGACACTGTAAATGTTTCTTTGAATAAATAATTGCATATATAGATCATAAGCTCCTATCAAGTGCTCCTACGCAGGCAGAGAAGAAAAAGAATGGTGAAAACAAAATAAAAATGAGACCAAAGGAAAAGAAGGAAAGAAAACATGCCTGACTACAAGAGACAGTTGCTAAAGCAAGACCCGGCAGTTCAGAAGAATATTTGGGGCCATCCCCGAGCAAGCCGACGGAAGCCTGAACAACAAAAAAAATAAGTAAGTTTGTTGACCAATCATCTTAGCCAGCAAAAGGCGGGCTTAAGTCAATAAATGGGCCAAAGAGACATAAATAGGCTAAATATACATAAATGGGCCTCAAACGGGCTTAAGAGGAATGAAGTGGGCCAAGAACCTTTGCGATCTGATGGTCAATTAGAGCCTCCCAATGGGGGGCACCCTCAGCCACAAATAATCATACTTATAAAAACCTACCATTCGAGCATTCGAGAAGAGGAGGAGCATTCGAGAAGAAGCAGAGCAATAGAGAGGGATTTAGCAAGAAGAAGAAGGGAGCGAATGAAGAAGAGGGGATCAGAGCATTCGAAGAGAGGAAGAAAGAGGGGTGAAGAAAAAGAAGAGAGAAATCAGGAGAAATTCAAAGAGCCAACGGAGAAGAGCCTGAAAAGAGAAAAGGGAGAGAGAGCTAGCAGTCGAAGGAGGTGAGCAGGGAAGAGGAGTAGAGGTCTTCCTGCTGTAGAAGCCCTGCTGTGTAAGACCCCAGTCCGGGCTACAGTCTCCCCTCCCCATTCTTTTTCCCGTTCATTCCTCTGTAAATTCTAGTGTAAGCATTGGCTACTATGATCAATCGATGAATAAATCTATATTTTCATTTCTGGCAATTTGTTATATTTCGTTTCCCTTCTTCCCTCCGGTGTGATTGAATGGTCTGAGCACCTATGGCTCCATATGAATCGCCCCTTAAGGGCTACAGTTTAGAAGCTTCGTTGTCGTGATGATCGTTATGCTTGCAAATGTATATTCGTGAACAACTGTTTCCCACAGCTTCATCTCTGAGACTTCTACTGAATCGCCCAATGGCTGCTAGGGGCCCATCGCCTGTCAGATGTGGTCTCCGTGCCCTCTGTAATTGGGTACACATCCCATTCCTGAACCTATTTTTTTTGATTTCGGGTGGTTACCAGATTAGCTATTTCCATCGTCTATTGCCTCAAAGGAAGGCGAGAGACCTATGATTCTATGATATGGCCTCTGGTCCCCCTCATAGATGATGAACAAGGCACATTGAGTGCATATTCGGTCGTTTACAACACCCTATGACTCCCTGCAATTTTTCCCACTCTGGCCACCGTATGGAGTCGCGTCCTTGAGCTCGACCCAAGCTCTGGCCCATCCATTCGATCCCAGGACTTCCTGACATGTCAAAAGTCTTTCCTGAGTAAATAATCCACGTCCAGAACCTTCAGAGCCCCCATATTGGCCCTCATTTGACCCTATTTCGCACTATAGCCCTTGATCCGGTGGCCCAAACACTGTTTACCTGACCTGGCTGCCAAGCCCAGCCAGCCGCCATGTCAAGCCCATTTCCTCTCACAAACACGTTGGCCACTGGATCCCAGCCACCGTATGCCCACTCCATCCACTGTGTGGCTTTGTCGCTAGTTCACGTCCTCTTCCCCCAACCACCGGATGAACCCCTCGTTGTCTGCCTTATGGCCTTAGCTTCCAAAGGCAGCTACCATACACCTTGCCTTTAGTGACTATACCACCCTTGGCCACTCACACTATGCCTACCACTATCCCAAAAATTGTTGGGAGTTGGATCTGGGTTCTGAGATGCTCACAAGTGCTATATTAATAGGGTTCGTACCCCTACATATCGAATTAGTTTTCGGGTTTTGACTACCCCATTAGGTCCCCAGGATCTGCTATCACTTGAAGCATGATCTTCGGTGGTTCCATTAGGGGAATATCAAAACACTACCTTCTGGCAAATAGGACTTTATCGACCCTTGGGCTTCGATATGTCATTTGTTATGGACCCCATCTCGGCTCTCCATGGATGGGTTTCCTACACATTTCTTGACACATCTCAAGATAAGGGGAGATGCTGCCAGACTTATCTCGTATTTTCTCAATTACCCCACTGAGTCTTTGGGATCTACTACTGACCAGAGCATGATCTTTGATGACTTCATTAGGGGAACATCAAAAAGGCTGCCTTATGGTGAATAGTGTTTCATTATCCCCTGGCCCCCTCGGTCCTCGGGTATTGATATCCCCATTTGTTACGGACTCTGTCTCAGCTCTCCGTGGATGGGTTTTCCTATACATCCCTTGTAGAAACCCGATCAGATCAGGAATTCATGGGTTTCGGAGCATTTTGTGGATTCCGGATCGTGTTTCGTGATTAAATCAGATTTTGACTATCAAGCCTTCGGACCCTTGTGTGGGGTGAATCGTTGTGTTTTTGGGCTCCAGGATGTTACAAGCACATTGTGCATTTTTCGAGGATCTTGTGGATGATTTTTTACCATGTTTCTATTTTTATAGATTTTTAAAACCCCAAATAATTCTTATATAAGCACCCCTAAACCCCCACTCTCCTCATTCTCTCATTCTCTCACTCCCTCCTTTCATTTCTCTCCTTCTCTCCCTCACTTCTCCAGGCGACCGACGGAGAATGGTGTGGGCGAGGCGGTGGGGCACATGGGGGGGCCAACGGCAAGGATGGAGCGAGGAATGGGTGGTGGCACAGTGAAGCTCGTTCGCGAGTTTGTAAAGCCGACATTCATGAGAGGGGCATTTTCGCTTGGAATCGGCATCCTCGACACGGGAAATTATCGTGAGAGCTAGGGGGATGGTCCCTAGCTCATGCATTCTATGTTCACACATTTTGTAGGCTGAGGTGAGGCCGAGGGTGGTTTCCTTTCACACCAGGGTTAAAATGCATGATTTTGGGGTGAGCGACTAATTCATAGATTTGACTGCATTTTCGTAGTTTAAAGGGGGGCTCTTGGTAGTTTAGAGGGGTGGAGAATGATTCCCACATATTTTCCCCATCACTCGGGGTGATTGGGGTGTGGAATAGGGCCCCTCGGATGGGGTTTCATAGTCATGTTGCCAAATTCGGTGGGCCGAATCGGTAGTTCGGTCGACTGGATTGGCATTCGCAACGGAGGGCAGCCTACCCTGGTTCGGTTGACTGACCCAGGTGATCTAGTTGATCGATCCAAAACAATGGGGTGTTGGTGTTGGTCCAGTCTATTGACGTGATGGGTTCGGTCGACCAACCTCTATTCGGTCAACCTACCCAATGGGCAGGTCGACCGAATTGACCCCTTTTTGCCTGTTTTGCCCACTAGTCGACTTGGTTGAGACCCCTTTGTTGACCATTGGCCGCGTGGATGTCCCAGACAACCAGTGGGGCCAAGATCATGTTTTTGGGTGTCTAGAGGAATCATGATGCCTTGATTAGCATGCCCATTTGGTTTTGAGGGTCCAGGGAACCCCATGTGCTTTGGGCTTCCTCATTATGCTAGTTTGAGTCACCGTACACTCTAGTTTGGGCATAGGGCTATTTCTACTCTACGTTAGTTTCCAAAAAAAGTAATTTCCATGTGGGCCACGCATATGGAGTGTGACCGAGAGTCCAGTGACCCAGCCAGGGGTTGGGGGCTTTTTAGTTTCCCTTAGAGTGGGAAGAACCCGATTATTGTGAGCCGCCTTAATAAGCCATATGGCCAAGGTTTTTGAGTCTTGGACTAGTGTGGTTTGACGACATGGTGTTGTTTGGTACAAGAGCTTTGGATTGAGTCACGTGACTCAATGGACGTTGGATTAGTAGGTCTAGTTACCTATCCCGGGTCTGGTGGCACTGAGCCACCTTGTACTCCGTGATACTTATGTTGGGTGCATGCATAGCCATTATAGTTTTGTGTTTCCTCTCTACGGAGAGTTCCCACGTCGAGTGATTGCCCTCACTAGTCGTAGCTTGCTTAGGTACGTCGGTGCCGAGCCACCTAGGGGTGGTGGAGAGTTAGACTTGAGAGAGATGGTTTTAGGCTGGTTGCCATAGGACCTGCTACTGTGGCGGCTCGAGTCTAGGCCAGGAGGAAAACCGTCTAGAGGGCCTGACATAACGCAACTAGTCAGTATGTGCACATATGGTCGGGGACTTCTGACGTGTGCTGATGAGCACAACCCTGACTAGACCCCTATTCTTTGGTACTTGCAAGGTGTCTCTATTTCCCGCTGGGGCAAGTAGGGAGACACCTACGGCACAGACTAAGTCCATAGTGCACGCATCCGACCATGCTTCTAGTGGGCAGGTTCTCTCGTCACGTGACATGTGTCTCTCTTGACTTAAGGTTTGGTTTCACTTGAACAAGGACGTGGTTCTTCGTGTGGTTTCTATGTTCATTTCCCATCGTAGAGGTCTAGGGTTCCTGATAGAGTTATCGAGGTTTCACCCGTAGATAGTGTAGGGTTCACGACGATGAGGTTGTGACTGTACCTTGGACCGCGTGATCTTGGTCTCGGCATCTGCCTATGACGATGGGCCTTCACGAAAGGGATGTCGTGGTTTTTCTTTTAGTAGCGTAGTTGTAGTTTTATTAGTGGTTCGACGCTCCTAATGGTGAGATCAAAGTTTCCTTTCTGCTCCTATTAGGAATAGCTTAGATAGCTATGTTCTATCATCTTCTTCTATTTTTGTTACTATTATGCTCGCTACTGCAGTTATTATTGTTATTTCTATCATCACTGTTGTTTATCACTGCTATTTCATGGTGGAAATCTGGGGGACCCCTACTGAGCCAATAAGATGAGTCTCACCACTTTCTTTTTAGGCGTTGTGATACCTCCTTGAGGTTCAAAGGTGCAGCGCTCCCGACTGGATCTACTTGCTCATTTGGTTGGGTGCTGGATACATTCATTACCCTTGTCATATTGTAGGTGAGGATTTGCATTCCTCTTTTGTGCTTTCTAACTCCCCTTTGGGCCTGACCAGGAGAGGTCAGCCTTCCAAATATTGTAATTCTTTCAATTCTTTTATGTTACGGGGCCATTTCAAAGTTTTTGGCCCCAGCACGCTTCTCATCTTCATCTGCACCGATGGGTGATGATTCATCTTTTTCTTCTTCTTTGGCCTTGATGACATGAAGCAATCTTTGCTGGCCTAGGGAGGGGTTCTTGAAGTTATAGAAATATTCTCGGACCATCCCTGGCATATCTTCATGGTTGTGCCCTGTAGAGATGGTAGGAGGTAGCATCCAGCCTCGGGCAGACGGCATGTAGGATAGCTGGGTCAAATTGGCAGCTTGATTAGAGTTTCTTGAATATTTGAGGATATCGACCAATCTTGCATAGGCCCTAGAGGTGGATGGAGCTTCCTTTGTAGGTATATTCTTCTTGCCCCTTATCCTGGGAACTTTGACAGAATTATCAGAGCTTTGTGAAGCTGGTGCAGGGCCCTGAGTCCTCTTGGGAATCTAAATTTGCTTGAACTTTGGCAGTTTGGGGGTTAGCTTCCCTTGCTTGTTATTATCAAAGTTTGCCTTCCAACTTGCTAAGACTTGTAAGGCGTTGTGGGTGGGCACGGTCGGATGACCTGATCCGACATGACTTCGACATTGCGGCCATTGAAGTAGACCTAGACATCACCAACCATCATGGATTTTTCGGAGACCGAGAGTCTGCCCTCGGGAGTAGCATAGAGTCTTCTTCTTTGATTCTTCTTCTTCCCCCCAGATGCCTTGTCACTGATGGGGATGACACGATAGTCCACGTGGTGGATGAAGCATGTAATAGTACGGCGAGATGTAGTGGCCATCTAGGTACAACTCGCCTTTGTAGGAGCTACGGCCTTGGCCACAATAATCTTATCAGCTTGCTCTTCCTCGATCCTCAGCAGGCCGACGAAGGTGACTCCAATGAAATTGAGGAACCCTACCACAGGTGGTAAAGTTTCGAACATGGTGGCACCACTAGGTACCCATGTTTTGCTTGAGTAGCAACCACTTGAGGGTCGAAGGTGAGTTCAGCAAGTCCTCAAGTCATTACCTCCTATAGAACAAAGCAAGCAAACAATTAGTATTTTTGGGGAAGGCCCCGGGGTCTTCTACTTTGGCAAAAAGATGAAGGGAGACTCAGTCCCATCGGGCATGCCAACTTTGTGGGGATGATTTCATTTGTTTGTTTATTTTGGTTTATTTATTAATTAATTTGTTTCATTAATGTGAGACATGTCAGTCACTTTCGTAACAAAGTTTATTGTGCGCTCGTCTGACTGATTAGACAATAGAGGGTGATCGTGTCAGGACCTGAAGTCCGTCATACCATAAAGACTATAGCATTAATTACGTCCTCCTGAAAGAAGGACAACTTTTGATTAATCGCCAAAGTAGAAGAGCCCTCGGGGCAAAAGAAAGTACGTAAAGTAATGTTCGCTCATAAATCAAGATGTAGCACATGCTAGCAAGCAATGTGGTAGGGTTTATTAGATCAGTTCTCGATATGTGGCGGAGAACATAGGTCGGGAGACCACCTCACGCATAGTGGTAGCTTCCAACCCAGCCTAACCTGACATTCAGCTAGTCACCTTTTGATATATCGGAGAACTGAGCAGGTGCAAGTGCTCATGCACGGGTTCATACAAGTAAATACAGAGCATGTAGCAGTTTGCTCTTTTTTACTCAAAGATTTAAAGGGTAGAAGTTGTCTTTTACCATTATTTAATCACTTATTACTTTACTTAATCATTTATCAATAGGTTTATTCAACAAATTCAAAGAAAATTGCGGCAGCACACCCCTGTCCCAAAGAGTACTGGGGAGGTTATAAGAGAATTGTCCATGATGGGTCAAGGCGATCTCTTGAATGACAGTCATGCCCAAACGGTAATCCTGTACCCTATGATGAGTGGGGAACCAAGGGCTAGCCCTCTGAGTAATCCCTATCACTTGCAGGGCTATCGATTAGTTATTACTTTTTTATTTTAAGATTATGCATGACATTACGGTATACACATATGGGCTCATGAGGTGGGCCTAACACGACCATATTCTGGCAGACTCGTGTGATGTTTGGACAATGTATGCCTAGGTATGGCAAATTTACTATTTGAGAATTGAGGGAATGCGGTCAAATCCTGGTCAAAATGAGCCATATTCAGCGGGCTATTGGCCCGAGACAAGGTCATGCTCTGGCCATAATGGAGGAAGTCTCAGGGTCCAGATATGACTTGTCGGGACGTCATTAATATCCCATACTCGGGATGTAGAGAAGGTGAGGGCTCTGAAGCGGGCACAGTCGTGTCCATCATTCTTTATTTATATTTTTTATTATTGTTTGGATGCATGAGTGCACTTCTTTTTCTTGAGCTCACTATTCTCATTTTTGTTCATGTTTCTCCCCTTTGTATTATTGTCACAAGAAAAAAGTTCATGCATAGTCACTGCTGTGTTCTTCTTAATTTGGCGTCTCTAAATGACACAAAATCCTTTGGATTGCATACAAAGTATATGCTCACTTGAGCTATGTGTGCTTTCGTGAGTGTAATATAACGAAAAAGATGATTTCTAAAGTTAATGGATAAATGAACCTTAAAAGAGAGGGATTGACCAAAGAATTACCTTCTGCAGACTCTGGAATATATTTCTCAGTCCGATATTTCTGCAAAAGATGTGAAAAATATGCTTCCATTATCCACAGTGAAATTAGGATGTGGAGATATCAAAAAGCCATTCACATCTCACTAAATTTCACCTGCAGGTGGCTCTTCACATGATAGACGTTCAACCCCGCGGAACCCATCAGTTCCAAAATCTTCCTCGGTGTTGCCTCTGCATTCAGTTAATGGGGCAGATATCAGAGAATCATATGGACCTTGCTCCACACGAAGCTGTTCCATCCTCCGTTAGAACGGACATTTATATTGCTTACTTTCTGCACCTCCAAGACGATTGACAGATTCGACAAACTGTTCATGGAGGTCTCGTGTCCATCTAATCCTGGGGGCCTCCATTTGTTGTTCTTCGGATGCAAGCTGCAGAAGTTGCTCTTTGTTTGAGGAGTTCGGCCGAGAGAAAACAACCTCAACACAGATGGATCTCTGATCAGGTCTTACCTTTGTCCAAGAAATGGAGCCCAAGTATTTTCCAAGGAAGCTAAAAATAAAAGACTAGATATTGGCTAGTGGAAATACGCATAGTATGAAGAATGAAAAGAAAATTTGCTGGGTGTTGATTAATTGAAATGCTCATGCTGGGTACAAACACCTACCTTCCTCTCATACCTGGCAGTGTCTCCTGAGGGCTGAAGCACCATCTTGAAAGAATTCTGACTTCGAGCCTTACAATTGTCAGAAACCCTAGCTAGATTCCTGCTTTTTCTGTATTTGAAGGCTTGCAGCTGATTCAGGGGTGTTCCATGAAAGGGGATAGAGATCATTCTGCTTGGAAAAATAAGTAGGACCGTGGGAACTGGCAGCTTTGAAGGAGGAAAGCTCTGAAGAGAACTTTGGCTGGACGAGCAAGGGATGGGTGCCCAGTTGGTGATCAAACTGAGGAAAACCCATGTTACTCTCCGTTGCATGGAAGGCAGCGCTGGTGTTGATCCAACAGAGTTAGAAGCAGTAATCGACAGATCAGTTGGGTGCAGTGGAACCCCACCCGAGCGTGCAGATGAAGCCGTGGGTGTGAATGTGTAGTGTTGAAAACTGTGGTCTTCTAAACGGGAAGAAGATTCCATGCTCCACTTTGGCCCAAGACTGGGATCTTCACAGGGAAGGCTGTTAGATTCACAGCAAGAATCATTTAATGCTCCATACTTTTGTGCATGGTGCTCCATCTTTTGAGGGTTCACTTGGGAAGGGAGAAAAACACACGATTCAGCTGTTGAAAGCAACAATCACACATTATAACAGTGGCAGGAAGAAAACGTCATGGGTCTACAAGGCGACTCTTTCTTCTTCTTCTTCTCTTCTTCACTTATCAACAGCAGGGCCGTCCGCAATTTGCGTTCTCATAGAAACACAACATAAGAAGGCAGAAAAGTTACACCCCACGAAAGCAAGGATGAGACTAGTGCAGGAACCAGAGATTCTATTCTCAGACTTAAACATTCTTCCCATATTCTGTGGGACTTCACGTAGAACATTGGACAACAATGCATGGCAGCAGCCAATATGATAGGAGAGCTCTTACAGAGGAGGAATAGAAGCAAACACAAGCAACGAATTGGAGGATCCATTCTAATAACAAGGTATCCTTCATTTTGTGCCCAAAGGCCCGCAGCCCTTCCTACTTTAGTTTTGATGTTAACATGAAATGGGTGTTTCCCCTGAGAACAAGGAGAACTGGGCTCAGGAAGAGGGGACAAGTAGACACCAAACAGAGGGCGACATCTAAGAAAGATGTTTTAACATCCCATTGCAACTATTTTGGACAAGGAGAGAATCTGCATATCATGACAATCTAATCAAATAAACCCACCCTCAGGGCAAATGATTAGGAATCCACACCTTTTTTCTCAGCTCCATCTTCTGTTTCATTCATTACAACATTGTAACGGCATTCTGTGTTTATCATTTTGCAAATAGAAATAAGAGAGAGGAGGAGGATACTGAAAGTAAGTTAAGGCAACTCATTGCCATGTTTGAAGCTGACAAAAAGAACTTAGAGGTGGACCTGCAAAGCTGATAAAAGGATAACATTGTTTTTCGATTGTTAACTGCTTTTTTATTGTTGAAATGATTGGAATTATGAATGTTAATGAGTCAGATATAGTGCGGAGTTGCCAAGAAACAACAATATCCATTTAGTGTCCTGTAATCACTAGGATCTCCTGTATCCAAGGTCCCTTTTTTTCTAACAAAATAATCAGAGAAGAAAAAGGTTATCGATAATTTACTGTATACTTATCAGTAAATATAGGGACATGTGATGCATAATTAAACTCCCTGCGGCCTCTCCCCCGCGGCCCACCGGTTCGCAGCCCCCTCTCCTCCCTCCAGTTCCCCCTCCGAATTCCGAAATATCCAGAATCACGAGAAGATGGAAGTCCTCCGAGGCCCCGAGGCGGTGCCCCACTCTTAAAAATCCACGGCAGCAGCCTTGCATCTTCGAAATCACGGAGAGGTACGGGTCCGTCATGGAAGAAAGCTTCAAGCTTCGTGTGGAGAGGCTCTTCGGCTCCCGCCTCTTCGAATCCGTGCCCAGGTCGTCCTTCCCAGACTCCTCCTGGTCGGTGACCGACGGCGAGGTGGAGAAGAAGGAATGGAATCGGGAGAGGGGCGGGTCCTTCCCCGGCCGGGAGGACATGCCCTGTGCGTTGGCTTTCGACGAGTGCTTCACGAAGAGCACTGCGAGATCCGGAGTGTCGAAGAAGCGCCGATTTGAGGACGACCTCGACGACCCAGACGACGGGGAGGAGGAGGAAGAGAGAGAGAGGAAGGCGGGAGGAGAAGAGGACG
The DNA here is from genome assembly GCA_024336825.1 of Amorphophallus titanum. Classification (NCBI taxonomy): domain Eukaryota; kingdom Viridiplantae; phylum Streptophyta; class Magnoliopsida; order Alismatales; family Araceae; genus Amorphophallus; species Amorphophallus titanum. Next base: position 62,997,032 of record JANBPO010009603.1, on the reverse strand, counting down.
GTGGCGATGCTGAGAGCCGACAAGTTCCCTCCCTCCGAGCACCAAACATAATCACGTAAATTTTAAAAATTATATCAACGATGCCAAACAGAAACGGTTAACTTTTATTAATTTTAAAATTTAAATTAAAAATTGACACATCATAATTTTTTAGATAGAAATAGTTTTTAAAAAAAAACTATTCCCAAACACCCTATAAATGATCTGGCGGCCTCCACTCATCCCACTCTCCCCCTTGAACCAGTGGCAAAACAAAAGAAAAGCAAAAAGGGGAAGTGATCCTTTGATCGGCCAGGCCCCATTGAATCAGCAGCAGAAGAATAAAACAAAATGGAAAGAGAAAAGGGGAGTTGAATCCACCAAGCCCTCTCCCCCCACTGATCTGGTGTGACCTCCCCTATGAACTGGAGGTAGAAGGAAAAAATTGCAAAGAGGAGCTAGGGGGTGAGCCGATGGCTCATCCCTTCCCATTGAGTCAGCGGCAGAGCCCTCTCCCCACTGATCTGGCGACTTCAGACACCCCCCATCTGGCTTGAGAAATGTCACTTGAGGTGCACTGTTCATCCGTGTCGTGTCGGATCAAGGTATTTTGCGTCGGATCACCTCAGGTGAAGAAGAAGAAGGAAGAGGGAGAGAAAGAAGCCCCCTCCAGTGACCTCCGGTGAGGCATTTAATACTGATTCAGTGGGACATCAAAGAGCTCCTGGTTAAGCGCATCGTCTGCCCTATTAACCAATGGTAAAGCCCGAGCTTAGCCAACAGACTAGCGAGAGGCTTCTTCCCTGTCACCACAAGCTCCCAAATGCGGCAAGTCCTTGAGAAGCCCGACAGAGCTACAAGCCCCTATCAGCCACAACAATGTCGCATCAGTCGGCCTCAACCAATCCCAGGAAGATGTCTCCACTACTCTCGGTGACCCCTATGCATAGGCCTTTCAATGACTTCGAGCAGCGTGAAGAGAGAAGAGGAAGAGGAAGGAGGAGTGGGGGTTTGAAGGTCCCCATGTCCACTCCTATAAAAGGGACACAAGCTCCGTCAAAGAACGGGTTGGCAAGAAGAAAAGAGATCACTGGAACAAAAAGCCTGAAGAGAAGTAAGAAAAAGAGAGAGCCGAGAGCCTGTCTTTGAGCCTGCATCTACAGAGTGAAGCGAAAAGGGAGAAGCGAAGAGAGGTGAGGCTAGGGGGGAAGGAGCAGTGCTCCGTCACCCCCCTTTCGTTGTATTTTCTTTTCTTTTGCTATGTTTCTTTGCTACAATGTATTTTCTTCTTGTACGCATTGCTCTTACAATAAATGAAAATTTTTCAAGTTTTGGCAGATGCTATGATCTACACCTTGTCCCTCTTCTAACTCAAGCAGGCTTCCCTACTGCTGGTTCCCCCCGGTTACGAGTATTCCTTTTTATTTTCTCCTCCAATGCCCCAGACAGGTCTTGGTTGCTCACCTCGATATGCGTCCATCTAATACGTACTCCTTCCGTGTTAGTATAGCCATGTATTGATGCGCTCTATGAATGTGTAATATGCCCTCTGATGAGGTGACCACTTGCCCTCTCACTCTCACCCATGAGTTGTGAGGACTTCGTCGCCTCCCTTAGACCCATTAGAATTCATAACAAAAGTTCATCCGTCGAGATGCTGCCTTTCCTTTTTTATGGTGTGTGAAAATGCCACATAGACATTAAAAAAAAGAAAGAAATTAACTTAAAAGAAAATCAATAAGGAGATGATGATGATAAAAGGTGAGGGAGGGAGCATGCGATGCTACTTAAGGAGGGTGATCATCAGAGGGGTTACTTCAAAAGGAAGAAAAGAATGATCATGAAGTACCTTGTGAAAGTGGGTGAAGATGTGGATTGCTCTTCCTCCTTCAACCGGTCGGCCGATGAAGGGGGTTTTTATCTTGATTATCCTTGATCAAAAAAATACAAGAAAAGAGAATGGATTAGAAATCAATTGTAGTATCGACTCTCAATAAGAATCAAACTATAAAATATGGGCATGAAGACACCTTGTGTGTTGTTTGTTAAACCCTTTAAGGATTAAAGGGTGGGAAATGGATGAATGCAAAATAAAGTAACGAACCTAGCAAAAGATGCTGGGAAAGGATGGAATGCAATCAAAACTAACAATAACCAAGAAAAAAAGAAGGTGAGAGAGGGTAAAAGACGGAGGTGGTCCTCCCAAAATTATGCAGCAGAAGACTTAGTGCAAATAGGGGGACTCCTATAAGCTTTGTGTTAAGTAGATTGGGCCCCAAGCATGTTCGTTTAGGTTGCGAGGATGACTTTCTTAAGGTCCTACTGTGGAAAAACCTATATGTTAAGGGCTATCTATTTCAGTTCTTCAGATGGACACATAACTTTGACTTTGATGCCGATCTGACTTCTGCTCCTATTTGGATTGGTTTTCCATCTCTCCCAGTCAACTTTTATCATGAGGACTTATTGCGCTCCATTGCTGGCAATGTTGGTACTGTGCTCCAGATTCATGATAGTACCCTGGCTATGATGGATACCTTTGAAGGGCTTGCATGTGTGGATTTGGACCTATCTATTGAATGTAAAGAATGTCTTTGGATTGATATGGATGGGGAGGGTTTCTGACAGCCAATTAATTATCACAGAGTTCCCCATCTCTATTCCAGTTGTCATAAACTAGGCCATAGGGAGCCTAACTGTAAAAAGAAAAAGGCCCCCCTACCTACCGACAGGGATAGGGACATTCAACAAGTTCATGGGGTTCCTATATTGAATGGTAGGAAACACAGATTGGAGTTCAGGCCCCGCTCAAATATGTCGATTGTCCCTCAGACTACTATGACTACTGTGGCTTAGTCGAATAGGTTTTCTCTCCTTGATAATGAAGTGATGGTTGACCCTACTGGTATGGGTGATGGGGCTCAGCCTACGGGTGGTCCTGTGAAGCTCCTGAAGGAAGCCTCTCAATCTGATCCAGAATCATCTCGCCAGGCTCCTACACCAGCTCTGCTGGTCCCTCTTCAGGAGTCGACCCATATAGTTCCAGAGACGACTCCGATTGTGTTTGATCCTGGTGTTGGTGCCTCCTTGGTGGTTAACTTTACAGATGTTACTTGTTGCCCTCATCTGAAGTCGATGCGCTTGGCCTCAGAGTCGACTCTGTGGGTGCCCGACCATGCAGCTACTCTCCCACCTTCTCTAGTGTTGACTTCCCAGGGCCTGGAATCGACTTCCTTAGAGCCTTTGGAGGTTCATGTTATGGCACTAGACTACCATGTAACGGAGATTCCTTCATTCCAAATTGATGTTCAAGCAGGGCAGTATGTGGTTGATGTTGAGGAGCTCCCACCAGAGTCTTCCGCTGCTACATCAGGCATCAAGGAACCTCTCAATCTAAACCAGGAGAATTATGTATCCGGTCCTACATCTTGTGGCTTTTTGAGTATCGGTGGCGATCAAGATAATCTACTTGGTTTACCGATGCTATCAAAAAGTCCTCTTGAAGATGACATTGTTATGATTCAACAGCATTTTTTCGGTGCTCAAAATGTCATGCAACCGGACAATCGCCAGCTTACCTGGTCAATGCTGCGTCGCAGCAATTCGCTTAATTCATCCATGTAATTTCATGATGAATGGCCTTATATGGAATATTAGGGGCATTGCCAATAACTCCTCTATTAGCCGGTTGAAATTCTTGATTAAAAAGTATGATTTACTATTCATTTCCATTTTTGAACCCAAGGTTTCCTCTGCTAAGATTCAAATGTTTATGAAGAAGCTTCGGATGGATCACTGCTTATCTAGTGTGTCTGACAGAGCATGCATTTGGCTATTTTGGAAGCACCCTCTTGATCTGTGTTTTGTTCAGTCTTCTTTCCACGCGCTCACTATTACATCAGGCCCCTCCAAGAATGCTACTTTCTCCATGACTTTTGTGCATGCTAGCTGCACTCGGGTTGAGCGCCTTCCCCTTTGGGATGAACTAATCCACCTCTCATCGACTCTTAATCACCCTTGGCTAGTGGGAGGTGATTTCAACTACATCCTTGACCCAGATGAAAAGTGCAGGGGTCATGATGCCTATGTCAATTCCATGATGGACTTCCAATCATTTATGTCTGCTGCTGAAATTGAAGATGTGGGTTTCTTAGGAGTGCAATGTACCAGGCTCAATGGTCATATTTATAATGACATTTGGGCCCAGTTGGACAGAGTTTTTATCAATTCTAAATGGTCTACCAATTTTCCTTCCACATCTATTGAACATTTGTCCAGAGCATGCTCTAACCACTCTCCGCTACTAATCCAACACTCTTCTATGGCACCCAAGCCTCCAGCTCGCTTCTGCTTTCAACAAATGTGGGTTTCTCATGAAGGCTTTCTTCTGGTGGTCTCGGTGGCTTGGGACTCGGGACCTTTGGCCAATAACCCACTTCTTACCCTAACACTTAAACTAAAGTCCTTGAAGACAGTGCTAAGGAAGTGGAGCAAGGATGTGTTTGGTAACATTTTTTCTGCAATCAATACGGTTGAAATAGAGTTTATGCAGGCCCAACAAGCCTATGATATGTCCCCTTCTCCAGCAGGGAAGGTGTTATTAATTTCCAAGAAAGAATGTCTATCTAAAATTCTCTAGCAAGAAGAAACCTATTGGAGACAAAAATCCAGAATTCAATGGTTGAAAGAAGGTGATAGAAACACTAAAATTTTCCACTCTTGTTGTTGTGTCCCTGGTTTTGATGAAGACAACGTCTTTATGCTAAAGGGTTGGTTTTGATGAAGACAACTTCCTTATTTCAGGTATGATGCAAAGGTTTAATAGCTGCAAGCGTCAACGCAGAGGAATACTGCGTAGACGCATCTATGGAACAAAGTCTCCACGATATTCAAGCAAAGCGTCAACGCCAGAAGCTTAAGCGTGCAAAATTCTAATGACCTCTAATCTGACTACAGGGGCAAAAGACTCTTCGAAATCCATGCCAAACTCTTGATTATACCCATGAGCCACCAATCTAGCTTTGTTTCTAATTATCTTACCATCTTCACTAAGTTTATTCCTAAAGACCCATTTGGTACCTATGACGGATTTCTCTTGGGGCCTCGGAACAAGGTGCCACACTTTATTTCTTTCAAACAGGTTTAATTCATCATGCATGGAGTTTATCCAGTGTTCATCTTTTAGAGCTTCTTCAATATTCCTTGGTTCAGATTGAGACACAAGTTCTAGTTGTTCAATTTCATCCAGAATTTGAAAATGAGACCTAGTTCTAGGTGGGTCGTGCAGATTATCCAAGATATTTTCTAAAGGATGGTCTTTTAACACTCTTACATCAGTTTGAGTATTACCTCCATCTGCATTAGTGACCCGTGCATTGCTTGACACTCATTAGTCTTCATTTTCTTGTGTCTCCTCTTGTGGAAGTTCCTCTTTTTCTTTTGCATTCAGAAATTTCTCATCATCATTTTTCTTGAGAGAATTTTCATCATTAGTCTCATCAAAAGTGAGGGGGGGTGATTCTTCCACACATAAGGTCTTAAGATTATATGCTCTATAAGCTCTAGACCTGTCCGAGTATCCTAAAAAGATTCCTTCATCACATTTTGGCTCAAACTTGTCTAAATATCTTTTGTCATTACTATGAATATAACATTTTGAACCGAAAACTTTCAAATCAGATAGGGATGGCTTTTTACCTTTTAGCAGCTCATAAGGAGTTTGCTTGGTGAACGGTCTTACCATGGAGCGATTTATGATATAATAGGCAGTGTTGACCGCTTCTGCCTAATACCTCCTAGGGAGCTGCCTTTCAACCAGCATTGTGCGTGCCATCTCTATCAATGTTCTATTTCTTCTCTCAACTATCCCATTTTCCTCTGAGGTCCTTGGTGATGAGAATCTATGGATTATTCCTTCAATCTTGTACAAATTGTTGAAGTCAGCATTGTCGAATTCACCACCATGATCTGAAAGAATATTGAAAATTTTGAACTTACCGTCTTGCTTCACTTGCATGTAGAGTACCTGAAACTCATCAAAATCATCATTCTTATGTGCAAGGTAAAATACTCATGTAAATCTAGTAAAGTCATCTACTAGAGCATAACCATATCTTTTACCACTTAAGGTAGCAGTTTTGGTTGGACCAAACAAGTCCATATGGATTAGTTGAATTGGTTGGATGCTAAGCTTTCAGTTCTACTCTTAAATGACTTCCTAGTTTGTTTTCCTTGTGCACATGCATCACAAATTTTGGTATTTTGTTTGAATTTGAGTTCAGGCAGTCCTTTAACAATTGAATGCTTCACTAATTTATGAAGTGCATTGTAGCTAGCATGACCTAGTCTACGATGCCACAAACATGCTAAATTAGACTTAGGTGTAGCAAGATAAAGATTTATGTGAGTGGGGTCATCTAGGTCAATCATATACACATTGTTGACTCTTTTGCCAGAAAACTTAGTTTCTTTTGAATTAGGGTGCAAGATCCTACATTCATTAGAGTCAAAGACTACAGTATGACCTTTATCACAAAGCTGAATTATGCTCAGTAAATTATATTCCAGACCATCAACAAACAATACATTATCAATGGAGTTGGAGGGGTTCTTACCAACTTTACCTGTACCAATGATTTTTCCCTTATTGTTCCCTCCAAACGTTACATGTCCAGCTTCCTTTTCTACCAAGAGATAGAATTTGGTTCTGTTCCAGTCATGTGTCTTGAGCAGTCACTATCAAGGTACCAACGATTGTGTATGGCTGCAAGACACTCCTGCACAAGGAATTAAGTAACAATGTTTAGAACCCACGGACAATTGGGTCCCAATAATCTCTTCATCTCAACAAAATATGACAGCATGGGCTTTGGGATCCAGATTTTCTTAGGGTTTGATTTTTCTTTGCTTGGTTGGTTTTTTTGGTTCCTCTTTTCTTCATTGACATTCCTTTTTTCTCTCTTTGTCCCTTGGGCTTTATGGGTTTTATGAATGTTAGCGAAGGATTATTCTTTGGCCCATCTGTTCCAGTTGATTGATCTAGAGAGGTAGGAGGTGTCATAGTACCTAGGTTGTTTAGGTTGGGTGAACCTATGACCATTCGGTGCATAACAGCCCCGTACCCATGTAGGTGTCGACCTGTAGGAGGTGAAGTGTCGACCTCCCCTCTGTTCTGACCATCTATAACGGTCTCTAGATGAGGGATGTGTCGACCTCCTGTCATGAAAGTGTCGACCTGTCTCTCGTTCTACCCATTTATAATGGTCTCTGGATGAGAGACATGTCAGGTCTCTGTAACTTGAGTGTCGACTTGTCGGTGCATACCTGGGGAACTAACAGGTGGTTGACCATAAGGGTGTCGACCTGTCCTTAGGGTAGTCCTGACTGTAGGGTCCCTAGAGGATGATCTAGAGGGGGGTGAATAGATCGATCACCCAATAAAAATTCTAACTACAGCAGCCCGAACCTCCCACTAAACCTCTTCCTATCATACCTTCATCGGCCACCATTGAGCCCACCTCCAAACCTTCTCCAATTAACGTCCCATTGCTGCCCGCTCTGCCCTCCATTATCTCGATAACCTCAAAACCAACCTTGCCTATCCATCTACCTACCCCTTGACCCAAACCCATGGCTAATCCTGAGTAGGGTCCACCCCTTTTTACACTCGAGCCAATCCCGTCCGCTTCCAAGCAAGGGTAGAAGCTCGACGTGTTTTCTCCAACATCTTCCACTACACCTTCTAATACACCACCACCCATGGAGCCCTCCGCCTTCGCTTCACCTTCCTCTACCACTCGGAATGGGGGTCCTTCTACAAATATTTGTGCCAAAGATGATCAAGAGCTGGGAAAAAAGGAGTTGGCCATGGCCATATTATTCGAGATTCAAGAATTTATTTGCCAGATGCCAATCCGCATTTTTGTGCCAAGCGTGGTTGAAGAGGCCAAGTCCCCGCCACTGCTCATCAAAAGAAGATGTCAAGCTTTGATGTCGTGCATGCCCAAGGGCCGGGCAGGGAACCCCTTGTTCCTACTCTCAAATCTCAAACCCATTCCTCTTTACAAGGGGCGAATGCCCATTTTGCTCAACACTCTTTATACGCCGCAATCCTTGGGCAACACGACGCTTCTAATTTTAACTGTTCAACTCCCTCACATTATTGATCTTCATCCTCCAAGGGAATTGTCATTTATTATTGAAGCTTCGTCACGGGTTTTTACTCTATCCTTTGGGTTAATTGGTTGCGCACTTTCACCACCTTGGAGAAGCGGGCATTCTTATGCCAGGGGGTCTTCTGTCACCCCATCCATCTTTTATTCAACTTCATCTACATTTCTTTCTATCATTGATTGGGCCACCCGTTGGGTGAGGAAGGATTTCTTGTCCTCTCATCCCCTGTATTCTTTACATTTCATGCATTCTATCCATCCATTGCATTGCATTCGCATGCATTTGCATTTCTTCTTTCCTGAGTTTCCGAACCCATGTCTTCCCCGCCTTCCGCATCCCGATCTTTCTCTCCTACCAGGGCATCACGCCCTTTCTAATTCATTTTCTCCAGAACCTCTGGACCTTCCAGGGAATTACGCCATTTTCTATCTCCCTACTCCGGAACCGTAGGACCTCCCTCTTTGGGCATTGTGCCCCTCCAAACCTCCACTTTCAGATCCTCTAGATTTTTCTCCCCTTCTAGGGCATCGTGCCCTTTTCTATTTCCTTCCACTGGAACCCCCGAATTTCTTATCTCTCCTCCCAGGGCATCACGTCCCTTCTTTCTCTATCCCATCGAAACCTCCAGACACTTTTCTCATCCCCTTCAATCTCCTTTCTGGGTATCGTGCCCCTTCCTCTTTCTATCTTCTTCCGGAACCTTCGGATCTCCCAAGGCATCACGCCCCTTACTATTTCCTTCCCCCAGAACCTTCAGACTCTTCTTCCTCTTCTAATTCACTCACCCCAAGGCATCACGTCCCTCCGGATTTTTCTTCCCTAATTCTCCTAGGGCATTGCACCCCCTTTCTTGCTATTCCTTCGGAACCTCTGGATTTCCTTCTAGGGCATCGCGCCCTTTTCTCTCTTCCTCCTCTGGAACCTCTGGGCATCTTAGGGCATCGTGTCCCTTTTGATTCCTCTCCTTCGAAACCTCTGGACCTCCCTCATTGGGCATCACACTTTCCAGGGCATCACGCACCTTTCTATTTCCTTCCCCCGGAACTTCCGGACTTCCCATCTTTCTTCTGATTTATCCTTTCACTCCTCTAGGACATCGCGTTCTTTATCCTCTTCACTTTTTTAATCATCTTTTTCCATACCTCTTCCCAGGGCATCGTGTCCCTCGGTATTTTCTTCCTCTGGAGCCTCTGGATTCTTCCTCCAATCATGATTCCCCTCCTCTGCCTCCGGACCCTCCGGATCCACCACTTTCCATTTACCAATTCCTCCTTTCAATACCTTCCGATCCTGGGTCCGACCCAACTTCTTCTACCTCAACTGCTTTGGACATCTGCCCATTCTCCCACTGCTTTTGAGGCTTTAGTCCTCACTCCTTCTCTTGATTTTCTGTTTCTTTTGTAGACCATTCTTGTGATCAGGGTCTCTGCACCTTAGTGAGGGGGTTCTAGCCCTCGCCTCTCTTCCTTTTCTCATTGTTCATTTGAGTCTCGTTTGGGCACCACTCTTTCTTATTAAACCACTTCAAACTTTGGTTTCCAATCTTTTTTCCTGCCTTGGAGGATAGATCCCATGTTCGTCAAGATTGCCTCCAGCAGATGCTGCTTTAAAAGAGCACAAGGTAACATATTGGCGTACGTACGCATTTTTATGATGCCATTACTCATTACTTTACGCATGATTTTCAAAAAATGAAGTGCTTATTAACATGATTAAGCATGGTAGCCAAGGCCGTTATCCTAGGTTTTTATCTTTATTGAATTTTAGAAAAGAGTCTTTAGGCTTACTTTTGTAGCACCTTTGATTATTAAGAACCCCATGCTAATCATATTAGTGAAAAGGACTATAAATTTAGGAAGTTTGTCTTCAACGACTGACCCAAAAGAAAATTTTAAGTAAGCCAAATTAAAGAGTTTAAGACTAAATCTACGTTTAACCTAACTGAACCTTAAATCTCTAAATTCGGGCCCAATTCTAGATCAATTAAGCCCAAATCGGACCCAAATGAATGGCCTGGATGAGGAGATCTTTTCCACTCTCTTTTTACCCCAAAACCCTATCCCTCGAAAGAGAATTCGGAGGTGGAGAGGCGGCGTGACCGGGTCAAGGGTGAATCATGCGTACGCCCATGGAGTTGGCATTATCTCCCCAATCGGCGCTTTTAGAAATCAATTGACCCTATAAAACTAAACCCTAGTCGACCTGGAAACCCTTGGATGCTGCGGCGGCCGACGAGGATCGTGGACAATGGAGAATTCCGGTGATTTTTTGAAGGGTTTCTCTATCGCGACCGGCGACCGTCGTCCCCCTTCTTCCTTCATCTAAGGCAGGTTCTAGCAGACCAAACCCTAAGTGTCATATACTGCTAGAATTGTTTCTGAGTCCTCTTTCCATTGATATAAAAAGCCCTAAAATTGGTTTAGTGTCCTGCGAGGATTAGTCGAATTAGTCGAAGCATGTCAAAATAAGGGTTTTTTTTGTTTGCCCCCGATTAACGTAGGGATTAACAGGCGCTAAGATATAATTGATCATGCCATGTCATGCATCTTGTTGTTCTCATTCCATTGATGGCTTATTGCCCAATTTCTATGCTTCCGATTGTATGCATTAGTCGTTTGAATCGACCCTAGCCGAGCCCGTCGGAGTTCGGCCTTGCTGTTTTAAACACGGTCCTACCAGGGACCGCTTTGCATTGAACGGCCCCTCGATAGACCGCGAGGTCTAGAGAGGCGGTCGTATCATCAACCGTTCTGTGGCTTTGTATTCGGGACCCTCCCCACACGATCCATGGCGGCCATGGACGGACCGCACAGAGACCCCAGCGGCCCTCGATAAGCCGTGTAGGGCCTGTATGGCTTTCAGACCTGCATGACCTGAACGGCCTATCGGCAGACCACTGAGGCCTGTTAGGCAGTTCTGGATAGACCGTTCTGTCACACAGAATCTTCTAAGTAGTAAAGTATGAATAGTTCTTGTTAATTTAGGCCTGTAAGGAGGGTAGCAACCCACAATTTATTGGTAATAATTAAATGTTTATTAATGCTCAATCTTGCCTAAATTACCTTGATCTTTGTTATTAATCTTATCCTCCTTGCCATTATTAAATCATGAATGCATAATCTTAATCATGCTACAATGGAAGGAAATTTTTATTTGGAGTGTTATGACAGTCACTCCACTCCGGTGGAACTGACTGACCGCCTTATATTGTTTCTCGATGTTTCACTGGCCCTCAATTCTTGTAATGGTTGGGACTCTCCGCCGGATACTCCTTTCGTTGGACTAGGACCTCCATTACGAGACCTCCGTAAGTCCCCGCGAGTTTGAGATTCCCACTAGGACGTCGGGCAGGTTGTACTATAAAATCCTGTATGTATTTGACTTACCGAATCACGTGGTTGTCTCTGTTTTGAGTCACAGCTCATCTGGGACCGTCTGAGTTCATACATGGCCAGAATGGGACCGTGTTACTCACTGAGCGGCCCAGTGGAGACCGTGTTTCTCTGGCCAAGTGCCAAGTCAATATGGTCGATTATCCTTGCTCTCCTTTCGACCTAGTCATGATATGTCGACCTAAAGTTTCCAGACTCAGCCTGTGAGCTGTGGGCTGAACCTTGGTTCGGTTCCACTATGCCTCGGGCGGCCTGGGAGCCCAATTAGGTTGATTGTTCTAGTCTAGTTGGGTCTTCTATTACACGGTTATATCTAGACCGTTCCATGCACTGAACAGACCATCGACGGACCGTTTAGTGATAGAGCGGCCCAATCCAGCCCGTGTACATCGCGTCGTGGGCTTCAATTCCTTCTTGTTATGAACGACCCAGCATGGACCGCTTAGGCTTGTTCAGCGGCCCAATCTAGGACCGTTCTATATTGGCGCGGCCCATGATAGGACCGTGTACTCCCTTGGCTTCAGATGGACCATTCTTTGGCCCAATATTTATCGCACGGCCCATTATTGGACCGTTCTGTTATAAGCGGCCCAAAGGGTGACCGCGTACCTTCCTGTATTCGATTTCTCAAGTTTTCTTGTATGCCTCGGTAATCGGGCCATGATTGGCTCGTCTTACTAAAACCCTGGATTATTCATGATTATTCCAGGTTATATCTTGAGAACTTATCTCTCCTGGCCGAGTCCAGTGAATGTCTAGACATAACTTGGGATCTTGGATCCACCAAATCAATGCCAACACATCATAAGGGCTCGGTCTGGTCGTAGGAGGAGTGCCTGAAAAGTACTAGTGCCTCAGAGAGTTGTAATGACATGGTGAGACATTGCACTGAGTGCATGACTAGCGTGATGTCTATGACATATTCAATTACATGATTCCTTCTCTTGAATACAAGTTGATGAATTCCTCCACCCCAGTAGCCCATGTTTTTTTTTAAAAAAAAGGAGGCAAAGCAAGGGATGGGATTTGATGAAGCAATCAAGACTTTTACAAGGCTTTGGAGATTGACTGTGTCATGTAGAAATCTGCTGAACATTATTGCAAGTGCAATCCAAAGGCTTTTTGTGCAGATACAGCATATGTCCCTGCATATTTTGTTATTATGCTCAACACTGATGTCCACAATGCCATGGTTAAGAACAAGCTGTCACCAGATGGTTTTATAAGGAACAATCATGGAATTGATGATGGTAAAGATCTACCAGAAGCATATTTGAGACCCTTATTCTTCAAATGGGTATCAAGGGATGAAAGCAAGATGGAAGAAGCCAACATGCTATCTTTGGATGGTAGGGTCATGGACCTTAGTAGCAATCAGATTTCATAGGAACAATTTGTTTGTAAGGAAGTCTGGGTCTATCAGTTTTCCCAGTGAGGTAGACTGCAACACGGGATCCTTGTGAATTCCCAGGGGCTGTGGTCTTAGTCATTCTGCTGAAAATGCTGATAATAGGAAATTTAGTGGATGCTCAAAACCTATCTGTGCACATTCTTCAGAAGAGTGTTTAAGCCCAAAGGCTGTTATTGAAAAAAGTGCAACAGCAGCATTAGCTCAGTAGCAGCAGCAGTATGCTGTTCAGGGGCAGCAGCAGCAGCTCAAGGGCTGCAGCAGCAGCCAACGGAGACAGCTGCGACCCAGTGACAGCAGCATCATCTCAAGGGCTGCAGCAGTACTAATAGCAACACATGAGTAACAGCCCACACAAGCAGCTAGAACAGCTAAGCTTTTGATTGTCATCTCATTGAGGATTCAAAACGTATTCTTGTCAATGGACAACCACCAAGAAATAGTGCACACTGGACTGGTTTTGTGTGTGAAGTATATAAATAAACTGATTGAGAATGGACCTTGTAAACCAGAGCTATCCCGGGCCTACATTTGCTGGCATGGCCCACCACTACCAGGAAATAATCCAGCCGGCCACACAATGTCTTGGCAAAGCACTAGGAGTGGATAAACAATATGGTGATCTTCCAACAGAGGAGTTGATTAGAGCTGCAGAGTTAGGAGCAGTTACATGCAACAACAACACATAAATGCTGCGACAGCAGCACATAAATGCTGCCTCAGCAGCAAACAAAATTATTGGCAGCAACAGCAGCTACTACTGGGGGAGCCAGCTAGCATAATTAACAAGAGCTGCAGCAGTAGCTCTGTAGAATAACAGTAGCAGTTCAGTTGCTGTACTTAATGGCAGTGACAAATACAATAATAGCAGCTCTACAACCATAGCATCAGCTTAAAAGAGTAGCTCTGCTGCATAGCAGCAGTAGCTCAGTTGCAGCAGCAGCACTCAACAGTTACAGCAGCACCCCAATAGCTGCAACATGCCAACAACAACATACAACAGCTGCAACTGCAGCAGACCAACTTTGGGGCAGCAAGCAAAATTGTTAGCAGCACTGGAATCACAACCCTTTCATCAAGGGGAAAATCAGCCCAATATGAAATATAAGGGGTAGTAAAGCCTTTTTCCACCCACTGTTGGGGGTTTACCCCGGGGCCATCCCATTTTGGGGGTTTTGCCCCAGGTCCACCCTCCCTTTGGTTTGGTTGGGTTTGCCCCGGGTCCACCCCCTAGGGGAGGTTTTGCCCCGGGTCCACTCCCCCTTTTGGGGGATTTGCCCCAGGTCAACCCTCCAAAAGGGGTTTTTGCCCCCGTTCCAACCCCACAAGGGGGATTTTGCCCCAGGTCTACCTTGCACACTTGACTAAAAGGTTTTTAGGTCCAATGAAAGCCCAAATGAGACTAACTAAACCTTGAATAAGCCTTCTACCTTAGTTAGTATATAATACACTGGGTCCTTAATTAAGGATAAGTATAAAGTATGCTAACATAGATGGCATTATTAGCATGACAACAGCAGTACAAGGGCTACAGCAGCAACAACACCACAATAGCAACACCGGCAGCTAGCAAGAATAGCAGCAGCAGCAGCCCAATGGCTACAACAGCTGCAGTAGCAGCAAACATGATTAACAGCAGCAACAACAGCTCAGTACCAGCTGCAATAATTCAAGAGCAGTCGCAGCAACATAACAGCTGCAACAGCAGCATAAAATGGCTGTAACAACAGCCCCACAACATCTGTAACAGCTATACAAAGTAGCTGCAACAACAGCAGTAACAAAACTGGCTGCCATAGCAGCACACAACAGCTGCCACAGCAGCATACAACAGCTGCAACTGTAGCAAACCAAGTTTAGACAGCAAATAAAATTATTGGCAGCAGCAATAACATCAGAGCTTGAAGGCAAAGATTCTCATCCTTTACTGCTGCGACCATTAGTTTAGTAGTAACAACCATTATTCAAGAGATAAATTAACCCCATTTGAAGTAAAAGGTAGCAACAGCCTGGATCCATCCCCATATGTTTGGACCGGGTCCACCCCCAAATGGGGGTTTTGCCCCGGTTCCACCCCAAATGGGGGATTTGGACCGGCATCCTTGATCCATTGCTGCATAAATTTTGTACTTTCCCACATGTATATATAGATTTTTTTTTACTCTGAAATTTATCCTAAATGCAGGAACTCCAAGTCCAAACCACCACCAAAGTGGGAACAATTCATCTTTTTTTTGCCAATTTTTGAATGATTTTCTTGAGCCTTTATGGCCAAGCTTAGGAGGGGTTGCATGCAGGTTATTCTTGCAGATTTTCTCTATTCAGGAGCACAAATCGCATTGACATGGTGGTGACCTGCTGCTGCAGCAGCAGAAGATCCCATGGAAGAGCTCCGGTTAGTATTCGCTGAGGCAGATATCCATCTGCTGCTGCTGCTCATCTGGGGTGAGCCCCTTCCAGTGGCTCCAGTAGTAGATGCCCAGCCCCACCGCCGCCGCCACCATGACCACCACCACCACGCCCGCCACCACCTGCCTCCACCGCCGCCTCGTCCCCGTTCCGTATTTGGGTGCCTGAGGAGGAGCTGGCTCCGGCGCTGGCTTCCCCGCCTTCTTGTCCCTTGGCGAGTCACTCCTTCCACCCTCCGCGGTTGGGGCCGCCTGCGCCTGCCCTTCCTCCGGCGCCTTCCTCGACGCCGCCGCCGTGCTCGGATCCGGCTTCGCGGGCGGGGCCGCCGCGGCGGCGCTGGGGGTTTGAGGCGCTGCTGGCGGCGGCGGCGGCGGCGGTGTTGTGGCGGAGGGTTGGTCTCGGATGAGCTTGGGCATGGCCACGGAGAGGATCCCGTTGTCGAACTTGGCCTTGATGTCGGTGGTAATGCAGTCGTCAGCCATGCGGAAGAGCTTCTGGAAGCGCCGCCACCGGTCGCCGCCGCCGAGGGGCCGCTCTCCGCTCACCTTGAGGTTGCCGTGGTTGTCGATCTTGACCTTTAGGTGCTCCTTCTTGAACTCCGCCTCTCCTGCAACAATAAGAACATCCCTCATCTTCCGGAGGCTGTTTAGTGTTTGTGGAAATGCGTGAAAGAGGTTTCATTGCATTTGGGTTATGCCGTGAAGGCATGGTGCATGTGGAAATGCCTCAGAGGGTGTGGCCACCATGCAATTAGGAAAGCATAAGGTGAACAAGTAGCATTGCAGATGGGAACTAAGCCAGATAATCGCACGCACCGGTGAGATCGACGACGACGGTGTCGACGTCCTTTGAAGACACCCATTGATATTGAGGCTCGAAGTCCTCGTAGACACCGGCGAACGTAGGGCTAGACTTTGGTTCCATGGGGCAATTGGGGTGTTTTGGGTGGAGGGGTGGGGGTGGGGTGTTTCCCTTTCTTCTCCTTGCTGTTCCCGAGTTCGGAAGATCAAAGCAAGATGCCTTGGGCGGGTGTAAGATGAGGGTGTGAGAGGGGATGGGAGGATGGAAGAGGTTTTATATCCACTAGATTCTTGCATGTTTGGGGTGGCATGGATTGGCGTTTGGGCTTTCCTTCCAATGGAGATTATTCCAAGAGGGTTTCTTAAGGGTTGAGGTGAGCCCTTTTTTGGTGATAAGGCCATTGTTTTACTCCATCCACGATTGTGCACACAAAGGATTCCCTTGTTTGAGCTACACGCTTGCTCCTCCCCCGCCCTCCCTTGGGCGTAGGAGACTCGGGATTGTGTGCTTGCCCCACCTTCCAAATGGAAGGACTTCCCGACTTCCATAGCTCTCGGTGCAGTTATTTTTGCTGAGAGGATTTTAGTTCCTAAAATTCTACCTAAAAATTTTACCAAATAAGCACTGATGGGAGTTCTAGGAGTGCGGACCCACAATGCCACTTGGTTACCTCTCCTCATTATTAAATGACCATGGAATCCCCCCATCCACCGAGGGTATGCAGAGGATCCGGCCAGTTTGACTCTTTGCTTGGCCTTCTCATCTATGCTTTCCAATCCCAAGTTCTCCGAAGCAGGTTTCATCCTTTCGTTTCCCCTCTTTTGGCTCCTCTTCTTGCCTGGTGCGTTCCCTTTTGCAGCTCATGCAAGAATTTGTTAAATTTGATCAGCTGACTTTGTTTTGGTGCAAGTAGG
This sequence comes from Amorphophallus titanum, assembly GCA_024336825.1. Taxonomy (NCBI): domain Eukaryota; kingdom Viridiplantae; phylum Streptophyta; class Magnoliopsida; order Alismatales; family Araceae; genus Amorphophallus; species Amorphophallus titanum. Next base: position 62,979,957 of record JANBPO010009603.1, on the reverse strand, counting down.
AGGAATGGGGAAGATGACCATGATCTTTCCCTAGTTCCACCAAGAAGGCCAAGAATCTACAAAGCAAGTTGGAACCCACAACATTACCTCTAGACAAAGGAAGAAGTCCCGGCATGAGTCACATCGCAAGGGTCGCTTTTAGCTGACCACAAAATTGACCCTTCAAATGGGAAAGAAAAAAAAAAGGATGGCTGAGGCTGACTTCAATTGAGTGGAGTCGGATCAGCATCTTATGATTCCTTGTTTTCTTATTTGAACACAGCATCTTATGATTCTACCGACAGCAACGGGTGGTTATCTAGTGGACAATTATTGAGGCCATCAAACCAAATATCCACGAGTAATGCGATATGCGGTGCACAAAATCAACTCAAATTGTAACTTCTCCTCTCATTAATTCTCTCAAAAGTTGAAATGATCATTTTGTTAGACTTGGTCACTCCGTTTTTTTCCTGGGGAAGAAAACACGGGAGTGAAATATTTTATAAGACTGAAATATTTTACTATCTTCGGCCCAATATCCTTCCTATGCCCCCCCGCCGTCTATCTATCCCCCAGCTCCTTGAGCCTACTCCTTTCATTCCACCTACTCCATCCCAGAAGCAGGAACTACTCGATACATGGGCCGCCATGTAACAACAACTCGATTTCCTTCAAAAGTAGGTTGGCCCACAATCCCTAACAGATGTTCCCGTTCCTAGTTTCCATAATATTCGGTTCCTTCCGCAGTCTGAGCTCCCCACACACCGCAAGTATGATGGGAATAGCAATCCCTATGTTCATGTGAGGGATTTTATGTACGATTCGGCTCAGTTCTAGTATGATGCTCGCCTTATGGCATACCTATTTCACCGATCGTTGGATGGAGTTGCACTTGAATGGTTCTATTCTTTACCATTAGAAGATGTCAAAAGCTTCAAGGTGGTAAAAGAGAAATTCATTCAGAGGTTCCAAGATCGGGTCAGGCTGGAGTATTCATTCACAGATTTAGTGGCCGAGAAAATGAAGGCTGATGAGGACTTTGCAACATATGTCGACAGGTGGAGGCAGATGGCCACCCATATGCCGGGTCACATTCTGGAAGAGGAGAAGGTCAAGTTGTTGATTTCTAATGCCACCCCCACTTTTCGCAACATATTGGCCATGAACGATATTGCCAACATGCACCAACTCTATAGCCGGGCAAGATTCATTTAAACCCAATTTAAGGACTCCCCCATCCACTCTCTCTTCGAGGCCCAAAAACCCAAGTATAACAGAAAACCTCAGGGGCCTGTCACCGAGGGAGTCCAGACAAATGAACAGGTACAAGTCATTGCCTTTCCTTTCCCTAACTAGTCCCCTCAGATCCATTTTCCATAAAACCCCCGCAATCCCCAATTCCCCACTCCACAAAATCCTCCGCCCGTTTTCTCCACTCCATAAAATACTAAGCCTACTTTCCTCGCTCCATAAAAAACTTTCGCCTCTCCCCAATAGCCCCAGCAGCCCCTGCAATACCACAATGTCCCTCCACCCAATGGCTATACTAATAAGCACCCGGCTCTGAGAAGAGTGCAATATCCTCCCCTGCCCGAATCCCTCGTAGACATATTTTCAGCCCTGATGTCCATCAGCGCCATCCAACTCCCTCCGGAATAGTCTAATTGGAATCTGGCCATTGATCAGACAAAATATTACATGTTCCATAGGCAGCCTGGGCACATCATCAAAGGATGTTTCTAATTCAGAGATTTGGTTTATGACTTGCATGAAGGGCACCCTATAGATTGGGCGGAGATGCATAAGGCCATTGTTGAGATTAAAGAGAAAAGAAGGTAAGCGCCGAGGTAGCAAGTGCAGCAACAACAAGCACCGCCGCCATAGTAGTAGCCACCACAGCTGCAACAGCCCATTCAAGACTTGGGGATCCATCAGAACCCCATGCCTAATCATCCTCCCACTCCGCAGCCTTAGCCACCGGCACCGGCTCAGGTTAATGTTGTTCAACCCCCGGCTCTCGACACCGGGTGGTCTTATGACCATGATGGTTCAGTCTAGCGACTCATGGCCCTCCACCACAACTACCACAACCCTTCTGCACCCGCTTCCATTATTCTCCCGCCTAACTATCAAACTCTTCAAACTAGACCTCTCATCCTACCATCTGCTACCCTCACTATTCCACTCACCTCTATCCCATCACTAACACCTACCCTCATCATTCCCTTATCCCCATCTAGCCTCGCGCCCGTCACCCCTTCCATTATCCTTACGCCTCCATCTAACCATTCACCCGTCATCCTCACCCCGTGACCCATTACCTCCACTACTCCCATCACCCCCATAACCTCCACTACACCCGCCACCATGCCATTCATCCACCCCATCGGGCCCAATAAGCCGCCATCTGATGCCGTGCTGGCACAAAACCTTGCCCTTCAGAGTGAGCATTTGTTCCACAGGAACTATTCCTCCACTGGTGCACATGCACCCAATCCCCAGTCTTCGCAACCGACTGCTGATCAAGAAGAGGCAAATCCACTGCCGGAAACTCAATATGATCTGTTACATCACTTAGACAGGGTGCCCGCCAAAATTTCTGTGTTGGAATTGATCAAGAGGTCTACAGTTCACTAGGATGCACTCCGCAACTTTCTTCAAAAGGTGATGGTTAACGAAGATATGGTAGTAGACGGCCTTCCAACAGCCATGACTACTATCTCCAAGGGGCCTGCAATTACCTTCTTCGAGACCGATCTGGCACCTCCTGAAGCTCAGCAAATGCTGCTATGCATTTCCATCATTTTAAATAAAGTGAGCATAGACGCGGCACTGGTAGATACAAGGGCATCCATTAATGTCTGTCCTCTCAGTACCCTCAGAGCTTGCAACTTATCAGAAGATTTGCTAAGGCTAACCCCGACTACCATAGCAGCATATGACAATTCAAGAAGAGCATGTCATGGGGTAGTCACCATTTAGGCCGAGCTTGGGCCACTCACAATGTCGATTGAATTTTATGTACTAGACATTGACCCTATGTTCAAGGCTATCTTGGGTCCACGACATATAAATAAAGTTTTGGCCAATAATATACAATTGAAACAATAGGTTTATGATAACAATATCAAGGTATGAATGCACCTTTCGGAGGAAGACGAAGACAACCTCTTCTCTGTTGATGAAGCAAGGCCAAGTTATATCGACTACGCCTAGATGCTACCCAAACCACCCCGAGAGGTGCAAAATCAACTTTGAGGCTAATATCATTAGTCGAGCTATCGACTGGAGTATATGCCTGCTGCCAGGATACTCACAGCTATCTTGGGCACGGAGGAACACAAGGTTGAGCCCCTCAAGACGTTCATCGTTACCTATCAACGACAACTTAGGAATAAGAAGAAGGCTAATATGGATAAGCCCATCGTCTTCTATAAGGGAGACATGGCACCTCAAGCCCCACCAGAAGATGATTTCAGCTGGCCCAAGCTATACCTTCTGATACTCTTGAAGCAGCCCAAGTGATTGATGATATCCCACAACACATCTAAGATATGTCTCGAAAATTGAACATTCCCCAATGGCAAGATTCTACATGACATGAGTATTTTCACCGATTGTGGACTCTGCCTCAAGTCCGGGGGCAACCTTTATTCTCCTGAAAAGACACAAGGAGGTTTGGCTATGATCAAGGTCAAGACTTCCATGTCTACTATGTGTTCAATACCATAGGTCTGATACAGCCAGCCAATGGCCAGACTAATGTTGATACAAAGTTTGATAGCTCCAGAGAAGAGAAAGAAGAGATCCTAATCTCGTTCCCTACCAAGTCTGGCAGCCCAGCCCCAATGATCCATTAGCATCCACTACTCCCTGTCAAAGCAATTGAAGGCGATGAGGCTCCCCCTACCTCCCAGTTCTTTGAAGAATCCAGTGTTGCAAATTTTTTAAGTGCAGAAGTGGCCCAGAATACTTGCCAAGAGACTTCATCAGCTTTAGTTGATAACACCAGAGAAGCTCTATCGACACTAGCCAATGGCCTTTAGGAGAGACCAACTGGCTCTGGTGATGACTCTGTAAAAACCCTACCATCGTCAGCTGGCGATCTCAGAGAACTCCTACCAATAGCCATTGGCAGCTCAAAACAACCCCCATTGGGGTCCAATAATGATTACCATCAAGTCCCATTAGTGTCAACCGATGGCTTAGAAAATCAAGAAGAATGCAAAGCTGACACCGATGCTGAGGACTTCATTGACTTACAACCTACTCCTCTCGAGCTAGAGGACGACGACCAAGCAACAGTTGACGAGTTAGTCAAGATCAACCTAAGAGAAGATGGGACATAAGAAATGGTGTTTGTGAGCACTTTCCTCAACGAAGTAGAAAAGTAGGCCTACAGATAACTCCTGCTTGAATACAAAGGTTGCTTCACTTGGACCTACAAAGAGATGGCAGGGTTATACCTCCATAGCAAAGCACGAGCTAGCCATCCCCCCCTCGAAAACTCCAGTAAAATAGCCACAGCGACACATGCGCCATGATCTAGAGCTGTAAGTGGTGGCTAAAGTCAGTAAAATGTCAGAGGTCGATTACATTGAGCCATGCATCTACCCAGTCTAGCTCGCAAACATTGTGCTAGTCAAAAAGAAGAATGTTCAAGTCCGTATCTATGTCGACTTTTGGGATCTCAATAAAGCTTGTCTGAAAGATAATATCCAAGTACTAATCACAAAAATAATGGTCAACATGACCACCGGACATGAAGCCATGTCTTTCATGAACGGGTCATCCAGTTACAACCAAATTAGGATCTCCCTCAAGGATAAGAACCACACTGCCTTCCGGTCCCCCAAGAAAATTTTCAACCACAAGCACATGCCCTTTGGTTTGAAGAATGCCAATGCTACTTATCAAAGGGCCATGACCAAGATATTTAACGAAATGCTACACAACATTGTCGAATGCTATGTCGATGACCTTGTTGTCAAAATAAAGGGGCAGGATGATCATCTGCAAGATCTATGCCAAGTCTTCAATAGACTTTGGCAATATGGGCTCAAAATGAACCCCATAAAATGTACCTTCAGTGTGTCCAGTGGTAAATTTCTGGGCTTCATAGTCAGATATCGAAGAATTGAGGTGGACCCCAAATCAAGGTGATCAGGGATCTTCCACCACCTAGAAATCTCACTAAGCTTAGGCCCTTCCAAGGAAGACTGACCTACATTCAGAGGTTCATCCCCATCTTTCTAGTTGATTCGCACCCTTCAACAAACTTATGAAGAAGGATGCCCCTTTATATGGGACCAGGAGTGCCAAGATACTTTCTACCAAATTAAGGAGTATCTTCTTACTCCTTCAGTTTTGGGGGCACCAGTCAAAGGAAAGCCCCTCATACTCTACATTGCTGCCATGGATGCTTCCCTGGGAGGCCTCCTAGCACAAATTAATGAGGAAGGTAAAGAGCAACCACTCTACTTCCTTCGTCGAAAATTGATCGGTCTAAAAATTATTATTCTCCCATGGAGAAAGTTTGCCAAGCACTAGTGTTCGCCATCAAGAAGTTGTGACACTACCTTATGTCACACTGAGTAGAGCTCATATCTAAGCATGACCTGCTCAAATTTCTCCTCAAGCAACATGTCCTCTCAAGTCGATTGGGAAAGTGGGCTCTCCTGTTGATGGAGTATGCCATTACTTATGTCCCTCACAAAGCAATCAAGGGATAAGGCATGGTTGATTTCCTAGCAGCTCATCCAGTGCCAAAGGATTCACCTCTCAACATGGAACTCTCTGACGAGGAGTCCCTTGGCCCGTAGTTGCCGAATATAGATGAAGATATCAAAGATGCCTTGCATTATACCAAGCAAGATGCTTTCACAGCCAACATCCTTTGTTGGGAGTTGTACTTTGATAGAGCTTCCCAGAGGGTCCACCAGAGCATGCAAAGCCTAGTCATAACAGTAGGTGCTGGAATCGTCTTCCTGACTCCCCAGGGTGGAGTTCTATACAACTCATGTGCCCTCATGAAACCCTTGACCAACAATGAAGCCAAATATGAAGCTCTAATCATTGGGCTTCAGATGGATCTCGACATGGGCATCAAGTGCCTCAAAACCTACAGGGACTCTCAATTGGTGGTCTGGCAAGTCCTCGGCATTTATGGCGTGTGAAAGCAAGAGTTGGTCCCGTACCATGTCGTCGTAACCAGACTCAAACAGAAAATCTATTACTATGAAAAAGATCACGTCCCAAGGTGCAACAATGCTCAGGCAGATGCATTAGCAAAACTGGCCTCGGTCATCAAACTTTCACCTGCAGGAGAAGTCGACATCACTGTGAAGCATAGAAGATTGATGTCGAGCACACTCAACGATGAGTCCGACCTCACCATCTACGAGGTCCAGAACCTTGACTAAGACATCTCCCCAAAAGAAGAAGATTGGCTCATCAAAATCAAGTGAGGATGGCTCCCTCCTAAATGAGCTCAAAGAATCTAGCTACTCCGATGGGTGATGTCATACGAGCTGATCGACGACTCTCTCTACAGACTCATCCATGAAAAAGACAAGTCCGTTCTCTTAAGGTGCATCTCCCCAACCGAAGCCAAGGCCATTACGCATGAAGTCCACTCTGGACTATGTGGCACTCACTAGGCAGGGGACAAAATGAAGAATAACATCAAGCTCAAAGGCTTCTATTAGCCCACCATGTACCCAGATGGAACCCAGTATGCCCATATGTGTCATGAATGCCAAGCCTTTGACCCAGTATCCAGAAGACCTCCTAACTCGCTACATCCAACGACCCCTACATGGCCATTTGTGAAGTGAGGAATGAAGATTATGGGACCATTCCCACCGTCCTCTAGAGGCCACAAGTACATTTTGACCACCACCGACTATTTATCTCAATGAGCCAACACCGTCCCTCTATGGGAAGTCAACGTAGAAGTGGTGACCCGATTTGCCTACCATAACATTATTTACCAGTCTGGTACTCCCAGTCGTATTGTGTTAGATAATGGCACACCATTCAAGAACAAAGTCATACAGTAACTAGCGACAAAATTTCACATAGACTGGAGAACATCGTTGATTTACAATCCACAAGCCAATGGCCTAGCTGAGGCCTTCAATTAGACTCTTTGCAAATTTCTAGCCAAAATAATCGGTCATCGCAAACGTGACTGGGGTGAAAAAGTACTCGAGGCACTATGGGCCTACCAGACAGTCTATAAAACCCCCACGGGGTGCTCACTGTTCTCTCTGGTCTATGGGTTAAAGGCCGTCATCCCTGTTGAGATCCAGTTGGCATCCTACCACGTAGCTGTCCACACTGGTCTACCCAGTCAATAATAGGATGGATACCAAAGAAGGCTAGAAGAACTTACTAGTTTGGAAGGTAGAAGACTCAAGGACTATAAACGTCTATAGGTGTACTAGGCCCATATGACTTGAGCCTATGACATGCTTGTCAAGTAGCTGTAGGCATAAAAGTTCCCCCAAACAAGATAAGAACAACCAAGTAAAGCAAGTGATGAAAGAATATGCAAGATGAGCATAGGGAGGGGGCAATGAATAGATAGATGAGCATATCGTGATCACCACCAAGGAATAACAGCATAAAAGTAAGAAAGAAGCTTTAGTAACTATTCTTCATACCTTGGAAACATGGTGGAATAGCCAGAAAATAGCTTGAAGGAAACTGGCTCAGAATGCGGTCAATCGGCTAACCACGATAATGAAGAATGCGGTCCCCTGGATCACCGCGTTGAGAATGGAGATGCAGGGACTATGGTTTCAACTCCTCCTCACCTTCCAACCAGCTAGAAAGTGAGGGCCTCACATCCTAAACTTGCCTATCCTGTGAAACAAAGCAAACATGGATAAAAACCCATTAGAATTGAAGAAGTGTAGCATGTATCCCAAATATAAATTAAGCATGAAGTAAAAGAGGGAAGAGCGCACCGGGGAGGTTGGGTTTTAACCCCAATGGGGGAAACAAATAGAGGAGTGTGTATGTGTATGAGGATGAGTGTAACAAGAGATGAAACACATAGTGGAATAGAGATAGAAGACGTGCAATATGCATGCAAGCATGAGATGAAGGGAGTAGGAAGAAAAATGAGAACAATAGGAGAAAACCCTAAGAGAAAGATGACTTAAAACTTCCTTGGAAATTGGGGGTCGAAGAAGCAAGTTGGCAACGTGGCATAGCTTCGCCCCAGATCAAAAAATGCCTCTTCCTCCTGAGCTCATGGCCAAGGGGTGGTCTTTATAGGCCCAAGGAATCCTAGGTCGGGTTTGGAGGATAATTATCAGAAAGATCAAATTATGGGTGATAAATCCATGGAATGTTGACGAGATAAGGTCCCTACAAAGGTTAGGAACCAATCTGGTATGAAATACTTTGAGTGGAAAGCTTAAAATAGGACTCGAGGACATCCTCGACTAGAGAAGATAGAGTTCGGGCCCCTCGAGCCAACTGAAGCCGGTGATTTTGATGTGGTGCAAAGAAAATTTTTCCAAAAATATAGAGACCATGTTGGTCCCTCCGTGCCTGTGACTGATCTGGTGGCCGAAAAGATGAAACCCGACGAGGATTTCATGCAATTTGCTGATAGATGGAGGACAATGGCCAAAAAGTTAAGAGATACACTTTTAGAGCCGGAGCAGGTTAAATTGATAGTATCAAATGCTACTCCGTAATTCCGTCACATTTTGGCTATGAATAAACTAAGTACGATGAAAGAACTTTATGAAAGGGCTAGATATATACAAACTCAAATGAAAGACTCGCCCATCATGGGCATGTTTGAGCAAAGGCCAAGGATGGTAAGGAAGAGCAATAATGTCAATACCAATGGTGGAACAACCGAGGGCACCGTCACTAATGGCAAGTGGGTGTGGTTGGCCATCCCGGACCTTCTCGTAATTCCCCCAACACGAGACCCCCACAACCACAACAACAACAACCACAGCAGCCCTCCTTTCTAAACCAAGCTTCCCTTCAAGCAAATAACCCCCTCCAGGCATTCCGGCCACCTCCACAAAACCAACCTATGCCACAAAACCCGCAAGTCCCCCAGTAATATCATCAGGTGCCACCTCCTACCAATAATGACTCTCAACAACCAAGAAGACCCATGGGCCCCAAAAGAGCCCAATATCCTCCGTTACCCGAAAGCCTTCCCGATATATTCAACGCCCTTATGACCGCCAACCTACTCACCTTGCCAAAAGAAAGGACGGCCTGGCCTCCCAATGCAGATACCTCTCGATATTACGTCCTCCATCGACAGTCCGGTCACAACATAGATCATTGCTTTCACTTCAAGGATTATATGTATGATCTAAATGATCAGGGCGGTATTAACTGGGATGAGATGAGGCAGTTCATTACAACTCTAAAAACACGAAGACCTCCTCGGCAACAACAGGCTCAGTAGCCACCTCAGCAGTAAGTTCAACAACCTCCTCCACCATAACAAGCTCCAGTGCCACAACCGGACATGGGGATTGTCCACAATCCACTACCCAAGCACCCCGTGCCTAATCAACAATTAAACCCTGTCACCACCTTCCATGAAGTGGAGAGAGGACAAGGGTGGCATGAAGAGAACGCCTCTGTCGGGGCTGTATATCAAAGTTCAAACCAACCCCCACGCTTATTAAGAACAACCTCCCCACCAACACCTTTCCCTCAACCTTCATGTCCCCTCTTACACACTACTAACCATGTTCCATCCACCATCACCAACCCACCATCATCCCGGCCATTCCTCATTCATCTTTCACCTTCACATTACCACCAACCCCTCCCCCTCCTACAAACCCCTTGTCGTCTAGGCCACTCCTCATCCGTCTGTCATCGGCACCCACTCCTCCTGCCACTACCATTCATCCTTTGTCGGCAAGGCCCATTTTGCTTTGACCCTTACCATCACCTCCCACAAACCTGGCGCCTCCACCTAGGCCCCTTCTTATTAGGTCTATACTCACTCCAACCATCCAGGCACAACCTGTCCCTTCTAGTCCCCCTCTTGCTGGACCTTCATTACCCACTACCCTAATTTCCACCAATCCTCAGTCGGCAAGGCCCCTTATGAGGATTCCCTCTTCAGTCGCTCCGCCTCAAACACCCAATAATCCTGATATACCTTCTACCTCTACCAATCCTCCGTCTACCCAAAACCCGACAGAGGCGCGATCTTCACAAACCATGGTGCTTTGTAGTGGATGAATATTTCACTCTGTGTTTCCACAATGGGAGCAGGAGACCTCACATGGACAGGAGGAGCAAGAACAAGAACAAGAATCCGTACCGGGCACCCAATATGATTTATTAAAATACTTGGACAAGACCCTGGCTAGGATTTCCATTTTGGAGTTAATTAAGAGATCCACCACTCACTAACAGGCCTTGAAGTAGTAACTACAAAAGGTGATGGTCAATGAGGATATTCCAGCTGAGCAGATCACTTCAGTCTTGACTTAGGCAGGTGACCAACCGGCTATCATCTTTTATGAGCATGAATTGGCGTCATAGCCAGCAAGAAAGTATACTTTGTGCATTACCGTTGACATTAATAAAGTGGCTGTCAGTCAATGTCTGATGGATACTGGCACATCCATCAATGTATTGCCACCCAACACTTTGAAAATGTGTGGCATTTCGGATAGTGAAATACGGCTGTCTACCATTATGGTTACTGCTTATGACAACACGAAGAAGCCACCCATGGGCATGATTACTTTGAAAGTCAAGCTAGGTCCTGTGTCAGTTACAGTAGATTTTCATATCTTAGATGTGGACCCAACCTTTAATGGTATTCTAGGCCATTCATACATTCAAGTGCTTGATGTCGTACCCTCCACAAATCATCAATGCATAAAGTTCCCACAAAAAGGGCGCGTCATCAAAGTCACTAGTGAAGTCCCGCGATCAATGACACCCAAGAGGGGGGTGAATTGGGTGTTTATAAATTTTAAGAAAACTTTTAACTTTTGAAAAAGGCTATATGCATCATAGCTATTCTCCATGGGGTGCTCCAGTTTTATTTGTGAAAAAGAAAGATGGAAGCCTAAGGCTGTGTATTGATTACATGCAATTAAATCAGGTGACTATCAAGAATAAGTATCCTTTGCCCAGGATCGATGATTTATTTGACCAACTCCAGTCAGCGAGTGTCTTTTCACGCGTTGATCTTCGATCTGGTTACTTCCAATTGAGAATTAAAGAATCTGATGTGGAAAAGACTACTTTTGGCACAAGGTATGGTCATTATGAATTTTTGGTTACGCCGTTTGGGCTAACCAATGCTCCAACAGCATTTATGGACCTAATGCAACATGTGTTTCATCCATATTTGGACCAATTTGTGGTGATCTTTGTGGATGACATTCTAGTTTATTCTGCTTCAGAAGAAGAACATGTTCAGCATCTCAGGGTAGTATTGTAGACTCTGCGAGATCACGAGGTTTATGCAAAATTTAGCAAGTGTGAGTTTTGGCTTCTGGAAGTTCATTTTCTTGGCCACGTGATTTCTGGCGATGGAGTTGCAGTTGATCCTGCTAAAATAGAAGCTGTTCTTCAATGGCAGAGTCCTAAGACTGTGACAGAGATCAGAAGTTTTCTGGGTCTTGCTGGTTATTACAGAAGATTCATTCAAGATTTTGCACGGATTACCGTGCCAATGACTCGACTGACTCGCAAGGATGTGCCATTTGTGTGGTCGGATAAATGTGAACAGAGCTTTAATGAGTTGAGAAGGCTGCTCACTACCTCTCCAGTGCTTGTGCCTTTTGGCTCAGGTGGATTCGTGGTATGCACGGATGCTTCTCGAGTGGGTTTGGGTGCAGTACTTATGCAATATGGCAAAGTTATAGCGTATGCATCCCGACAATTAAAACAGCATGAAAAGAATTATCCTACTCATGATTTAGAACTTGCAGCGGTGATCTTTGCACTAAAAATCTGGAGACACTATTTGTATGGCGAAAAATTTGAGATCTTCACAGATCATCAAAGCTTGCAATATGTGTTTTCTCAAAAAGACTTGAATCTTCATCAGTGCAGATGGATGGAATATATGAAAGACTATGATTTTACTCTCTCCTATCTGCCTGGTAAAATGAATGTTGTGGTTGATGCATTGAGCAGGAAAGTGCAAATCAGTCATTTGCTAATGCGAGAATGGAAGTTGTGGGAACAGTTTCCTTGTGAGACATTCAACGTAGAAATTCCTTGTGATTCGATGGTAGCTGTGTGTGCTAGTCTAGTGATGACTCCAGCTATCTATCAGCAGATCAAGGAAGCTCAGCAAGCAGATTCTGAATTGTCCCGCATTGTGATGATGCACGATGTCGAGTTTGATGATGAGTTAGTGGTTAGCTTCAGAGGTAGGCTATATGTTCCAGCTGATGATTTGTTAAGAAATGCCATCTTGCGTGAATCCCATGGATCCCATTATGTAATTCATCTCGGCACTACAAAGATGTATCAAAATCTAAAACGGCAGTTCTGGTGGCCAGGTATGAAAAGGGATGTAGCTGATTTTGTGTCTAAGTGTTTGACATGTCAACAGGTCAAAGCTGAGCATCAAATGTCTGGAGGAATGTTTCAACCCTTGGAGATTCCAATGTGGAAATGGGATCATGTTACGACAGACTTTGTTGTGGGTTTACCCCGGACTTCACAAGGTTATGATGGAATCTGGCTGTTAGTTGATCGTTTAACAAAGACAGCAAGATTGTTGCTGATCAAAGTTGCATGGAATGTTCAAAAATTGGTTGAGCTTTATGTTGCAAAGATCGTGCCATTGCATGGAATTCTGATATCCATTGTGTCAGATCGTGACCCACGATTTACTTCTGGCTTCTGGTACAGCTTTCAAAAGGCATTGGGCATAGAGTTGGTCTTCAGTTCAGCGTATCATCCTCAATCTAATGGTCAGTCTGAGAGGACTATTCAGACTTTAGAAGATATGCTGCGTTCGTGTTGTCTGGATTGGCAAGGTTTGTGGAGTCAGCATTTGCCATTGGTGGAATTTACTTATAATAATAGTTATCACTCCAGCATTGATACAGCATCGTATGAAGCTCTATATGGGTGTCCTTGTCGTACACCATTAAACTGGTTTGAGGTCAGTGATAGACTATTGACAGGACCTGATATGGTTCGACAATGTGCTGATGTGGTACGTCTGATCCGACAAAAAATGTTGACAGCTCAGAGTCGATAGAAAAGTTATGCAGATCAGTACAGGTGACCATTGCAGTTTGAGCCTGGAGATATGGTGTTTGTAAAAATATCTCCGATGAAATGTGTGATGAGATTTGGGAAGCATGGAAAGCTTAGTCCCTATTATATTGGTCTGTTTCCTATTCTGGAATGTGTGGGCCAAGTGGCTTATTGACTTCAGTTGCCAACGGCAATGCAAGCAATCCACGATGTGTTTCATGTTTCCCAGTTGAGAAAGTATGTTCCTGATGCATCTCACGTGTTAGATGATTCAGTGTGGCCTGAAGTGACTGCAGATTTATACTAAATTAAACACCCTCTAAAATGATATTGATAAGAGATATTAATTTGATATAAACAACCAAAAACCCCCTGATTTTTTTTTATTTACGAAAGCCCTCTTCTCTAGTAGAGGGATAGGAATTTGGAGATATACGAAGGAATGGGGCACTATTTTTTCTTTCTCAGTGTGACGTGGATTGAGGGAGTCAAGACGCCTCTTATTATTCGCTCATGTTTGAACGGCTTTAAATGTGATTGAACATGGTCCCCCATTTGGGACGTGCCAAGCGCTTGCCAAGTATAATCCACTTTTATATAGGATAATAATACTTAACGGGAGAAAGGTTAGCGGAGATGAACACGAGCAACACGGTACTGGTGCATGAACAGGAGGGCGAGACGACGACGACGAAGAAGAAGAATCTGCTGTCACTTTTTCGATCGCCCGGAAGTGTTGGAAAAGGACGAAACCGCGGTGCCAACCCACCACGTCGTCACCGGCTCCCTGCTTGTTAGTTTAATGGCAGATGCCTGTCCCGGTCGAGCCGTCCGGTGGATGCGCATGGCAACGCGGTGGGTGTGGTTTCTGCCCGCCCCGCGCGTGCGGCGGTCGTAGTTGGCCGAGCGGCTAGCAGTACCTGCATGCGCGTGGAGACGATCGAGCTTCGTCACCTACGACCTCGTCGCCGTGGACTCCCCCTTGTTTGCCTTTTCTCCTGTGTCCCTGGTCGTACCGTTTACCCGCCAGTCTCGCAGCCTCTCGGCACTGCTTTGGACTTCCATCTGGGTAGGCTCCCACGACACGAGATCAGAAGAGGTTGTATCCCTGTAGCTGCATGGGTGTTCTAGTCTATTTTTAGACGTGTTGGAAGATGTTCATCATAACTTATAGTCTCTTACTACAGATCGATCGATTAAGCCAATGAAGAACTAGGTCACGGGTTAAGCAATGTTTGGTCCCTCTGCCTCAAGGTTCGTAGACTCAGTGGGTCAGACTGACCCAGGTTTGAACTGGTACGATGTGAGTCAGCTCGACTCGAACCACTCTGGTCAAGGCATCCAATTGGGTTCTGAGTCTTCTTTGATTGCCAAATAAGCCCGATTAAGGCCGGGTACTCTAGCCGTATTCTACTTTTCTGATTTGGTTCCGCGAATGGCTTATTTGACTAATTACTCGAGCTTATTTGAGGAATAAACGATTCGGGGAAAATGTTTGAATATATTAAATGTCTTTTAGGGCTCATCATGGACCGTGGTCATTCGGTGAGGCAGCGTCGACGTCCGACATCGACGATCAATGGCGATCGTACAACAACGTTCGGCGTCATCTCTGGTGGTGTCCGACAATGTTTTCATAGCCTTCTGTGGCGAGGACGGATCTACGATGTAAGGATCTAAACTGGGATCAAGAAGAACGCAGCGGAAATAAAGAATTAAGATTTTTATCCCGACCTTGTTGATCGCTCGAGCATGATTCTCAATAATAATCCATCACTATAGAATCCGATTTTACCTCTGTGATACGTGGATCGCAGGGAAATGAAAATTGATCCCTCGTGGCGGTAATGAATAGCACAAGTACCCGACCTCTAGCAGTATCTACACAGGCACAGACAGCAGAGTTCTCTCCATGAAGTGCTCCACGAACGATCTCCTCTTGCGTCAGCCCCTTAGACGCGAATTTCTTTCATCTTTTAAAACCTCCAAAGCCCCTCCTCGAGCCTATTCATTTCGAATAGCTTCATTCCCTGCTACCCTTCATTTTCCCCGTTCTCTGCTACTTCCACCGTCCCCTCTTCTCATCTCTTCTCAACCCTCTCATCTTCTCTTATCTACCCTGAGCTCGGTCGATGGCATCTACAAGCGGCGCCGATGGTGGGAAACGACGATGAGTGGCGGCCCCGCCGATTATCTTTGTGGAGGAGGAAGAGGAACAATGACGTGAGGAGGAGAGGAAAGAGTTCAGTGAGCGGCAGAGGAGAGCACAGCGGCATCGGAGGGTTCTCACATCGGTGAAACCACCGAATTCGACGAAGGAGGAGAGGAAGAAGGAGAAACAGGTGACGAGGAAGATACCAGAGAGGAGGAAGAAGAAGAATAAAGGGGTGGAGAAGGTCCGCGCTGAGGTTTGCGTGGTGGGAATCGCATCCCAGAATGCAGCAAGGTAAGCGATCAATCTCCTAGCCTCAGAAGATCTACTATTACAAAATTATTTTCTATTTTTTTTTTCAGACAGAGGGGAAGGAGAAACGGTCATTGGAGGGAATTGACGTTCGCTGCAGTCGGCGCCAATTTTTTTAATAGATTATTGTTATTTACATAACTCACTTAGTGAGTGGCATAGTTGGGGGACAGGGAAAACATAAGAACAGTGAAGTAGGAGACAAGATAGTTTGGGATGGAGAAAAGCATAGAGTGTTTGTGATACTGTGTTTGGACCAGAAGTTTGCTGAAAATAAGCCAAGCAATTCGTTGAATAAAGTTGGCTATGAAAATATGGAAAGATTATTCTATGCGTAAACTAGGACTCGATATACGAGAAGGCAATTCAACAATATTATTTGCCAAAACATAATTTTGAATTTTGAAAGTATATGACTTTATCACATAATCAATAAATAAATTGATTAATAAGATTTTGTGAACAAAAATTTGTGGTGTAAAAGTACTTTATAAGTTGAGAAAATAAGAAATCCACTCAACACCAAGTTTAACCTCTTAAATTTTGAAGGACAACAATGGGTAACAGATTTCAACAAATGTATAACATAAAAGGTAAGATGAACAGAGAAATAAACTCATGAGTGACAAGCAACAAATCAAATAATAACAAAAACTTGAAGAGTTGCAGTCCCAAGCATGATCATTGTTCCACAAAAGACAACAGCTCCAGCAATACCATAAGGATGCACACGGCTCTTGGTTCTGACATAAATCTCATTAGAACAGTTGCATCATCAAAGTAAATGTATGGATAAATTAAAGTAAATTACCTGATAAAGAATTGACACTTTAAAGTATTGGAAAATCAAACTAAAGACAACGAGATTGTCAACAGACAAAGTCTTTTTTAGAATGCATCTAAAAATATTTCTAAAATCTTGAATTAAAAAATTTCAAGTGTCAAAATGAAACTTCTAGGCAAAACAAAGATAAGAGTGAGCATCTCTGTAACCAGCATACATATCATATTCCTTAATTTATGCTTGACATACAATGGTAAAAATAAAATATGATTCCTTTAGGCAAACGTAGATTAATCATACTAAGACATGCACATGGTATAAGAGTAAATAGGTGTGCATTTCAGTAATATTGTGTCTTCTGCATATCCTGTAAAATATTTTGATGTCTTTTCTACATATTCTATTATTCTCAATCTAATACCAAAGATAATAGCTGCAAAATTCTGTTAATGGGTAAAGTTAGGTCCAAAGATAATAACTAAAAACTCCACTCAAAGATCGAAGAATCAATGAATTTACCCAAAAAAATAACACACTTTACAATAGATGATTTTTCATACTTAGCCCCCCTTTGTAGTTGAACTTGAATTTTCAACATATGTGGAATTGAAGGAAGCCTTCTCTACGTTTTTAACCTCATCATTTTCTCGAGGTTTTCTTCTTTTCTTCTACATTCATTTCTTTATAAGGTTATTTTTAAACAAACTGCAGGGTTATTAAAAACTATTTTATTGAATACTATAGTTACAAGGTGAGAAGAATTAGACAAAACAAAATAGCTGCATAAGTTGTATTTAAAATAAACTTATTATAGTAAGAATCCTATACAAGTCACAAAAGGTAGCCAATGTTGTAATACCCCCGTTAATTGTAAAGACTAACATAGGAGTAAATATATATTATTGACATAAAATTGAGATAATCAAAGATAATTATGAACTAAGGGAGGGCTCAAACAGCACGAGTTGAGAATGGAGGAAGCGTCCTCTCTTCACACTCAAGCAAATTAAGCACCGACAAACAAACACTTGTGTTTTCTTTGCTAAACTTCTCGATGTCCTTGACATCGTGAAACTCTTCTTATTTATAAGGCAAATCTTTACAAAAGAATTCATATCCGGTGGACATGTCCGGACTATACAATGTGGCTTAATAAAAACGGACGTGTCCGTGGTAAGCGACCTTTGACAAGGCGGACGTGTCCGTGCTAAAACTTACAAATAATAAGGCGGACGCGTCTGAACATTGATTTACAACTTAGAGGGTGGACGTGTCCAAACTACGTGTCCGAACAAATTATTGAGATAGCTTCTATAAGAGTTTATTATGTGTTACTAAACCCGACAGCTTTTTTGGAGCAGCTTCGACATTCGTCTATCAACAAACAAAGTTGTTTTAGAGATGTGACAGCTGAGATAGTTTCGTCTTCTGAGGGCTCGTCTTCTATAAACAGTTCTTCATCGAGATATCGTCTTACATTTCCATGGTCTGAGGCTGGAAGAAGCGACATAGATCTGTTTCCCATGCTAAAGTTTATAATAGCTTAGTGAGATATTCTCGTGCTTGAAAGTTCGCATATAGCTGCCGTCTTGTAAATGAGATGTCATCCAAAACATCATTTTCCAGTAGTAAGTGTAGAATCTCGCCTTCCAGAATAGATCATCTTAAATTGTTTATCAAACAACTAATGCGCCCTGCTAAAGTGACATAAAGATCAATTGTTGGATATTCACCTTGGGTCGAACAGCCAGGAGGAAATAACAAGCGAATTCGTTGGCAAAAATGTTGCCGCTGTTGTGGTGTGCGAAGAGGTAAGTGTTTCCAGTTATTGGTGGACGTCGCGGAATGAGCTGAAGAGCGGAGCATATGTAAATGGGTGTCATTCTTTAATTCTCGGGTTAAAGCATCTGGCAAATAATGATCTCTTCCCAGAATGCGTTCAACAGAAAAGGTATATTGAGCAAGTAAAAACTGACACCATGCATAGCGACGTAATTTAACATTATCAGCTAATTTACGCTTCAAAAAGGCACCCAGAGTAGAAGAATCTGTGCGTAGAATAAATGGTTCCCCAATTAAATAGGGATGAAACTTTTGTTCACCATATACAGCTGTCAGAATTTCTTGTCTCCACCTCTGACGCATGCCCCATGGGGGGCATTTGTTGTACCTAGATAATTTCCCAGCAAAAATGCTAAGGAATAAGGGTTCGGGAATTTCCCCGAACACTTTTAAGGCATGGGCTACCCAACCCTCCTATGACTCGTCGGGCCCCACTAAGGGTCCTAACCAACTAGCTGTGACCTACGATGACATCAACAATTGATTGGGATTACTCCCGATCGCTCAGTTGCAGGCTTTTCCCGTGTTCTACACGGCCACTGGGGCCAACTCGGGGGCGCCCCGACTACAAGGCGTGCCATATGGCACCCAACAACAAGGTCGGGGCGTACCCCCAATATGCCTTCCTCCAGCCCCCCAAGGTCAAAGGGAGACCTAACTAAGTCAACCACAGGCTTTGAAGGCGTGCAGCATGCATATACGGCTCACACACGGATGCCGGGCATTTCCCCGAACACCTTGTGGGTGCATATATCTAAGCCCTTCTACAGTAAACCACAGCTCCAACATACCAGTCGGGTTCTGCAACAACCCCCCAGCAAGTTGGGGCCATCCCCGACCCTCAGATACGCGGCGATGAGCCGTGAACTTTTAGCTTCCGGGGTAACCCGGGGCTACTCTGTCAATCCGCCTTGCAATGCGACATATGCTACCAATGATGTGGCACAGCCAAGGATGATGCAGGGATGACTTAATGCGCCTAGGACCTAGACCCGCAAGCATACACGGACGGGTAATCAGACTCACGCCGGTAGGCTCACTCGCGCAGCACACACTATCTCCCGCAGACAAATCGGGGATGGTGGCAAGGGTCCGAGATAGGACCTTGACATTCTTGGGGACGCGGCTTTGCTTGGGCTTCACCCCTAAGGGGCTGGGGTTCCCAACTTGTGGGCGGTTGGCACGCCGTGGGCATGGGTGTGGGGTGGTTCTCGCCTCTCACTCCGCGGTGGGCACTCAATAAGTGGGGTATGGGGTGGGCACTCACCTCACCATCCGACGGGCATTAAGATGTGATACTAAATAGGCAAAAGTCAACCAGAAGGGGGGATCAGACGCTCACCTGACCGGTGTGAAGATACCGATTCCGATCGGAGATGAAGGCGAGGGAAGCGTGGGAGCACAACTCGCACGCTGCGCCGATGCTGCTTGACCTGTGATAATTTTAATACAAAACTACACCTCACATAGGAGGGTTGGCTCAGGGGTGGGGAGAAAGAGTTACAACCAAATTATACCTCCACGCCGGGAGGGGCAATCAGTCGGCCAGGCTGGGAGGGGGTTCAGCGGTGTTACGGTGGTGACCAGAACACCAGTTTGCACAGTCACCGGCGCAGGTGGCCTGCTCTGGTACTAGAAACTTGTCTGGGATAAAACTTCCTATCTGGAATTCTGATGAAGGTGAGGCTGGGGCCACTGGAAAGCTGCTCGTCTTGTGAAACTCTGAGAGGAAGATTTGACACATTTGGGGGTTGGTGGTGTCTAGAGTGACCACTCTCGCGAGACTATGCTGCTGCCATTTCCTGCAAGCCAGAGAGTCCTTGCTGGGGCGTAACTCCTATCCGGGATGTCGAAATGTGCTAGGACTGGCTCCGTTGGAAAGAGGGACAAACCAATCTTGGCTACACCAAGTTTCACCTTGAAACTCGCCCGTATGACAGAAGGGAACCTTCTAGTCACCAGGTGGGTATAGCAGAACGTAAAAATAGGAAAGCAGGCCCGACTTACTGGTGATGTAACTCTCTGATCTGGAGACGAATGGAGTCGGGGCCAGCCTTGACAGAAAGAGGGGCATCTCAGGGATGCTCCAGAACTGGAATGGCCTCGTTCTACTACGATAGATGCTACCACTGTCCATTCTCACAAGGTTGCGCAGTCAGGGTCACTGGCTGGATAGAGAAGCTTTGTCGGGGTTGGTCCTCTTAGCCTCGTCACCGAATGAAGCCGAAACCACTGCCGTTGTAAAGAGGGGAGACCAAGGTCAACCTCCAGCAAAGGTGGGGAGTCGAGGCCGTCGATTGGGGAGGATATGGCTTCTGTAATGTAGTCGATACAGAGCTTCCTGAACACAGGCGAGCAGTTTGCACACACCAGGGACGACGGCTAAAACGGGGTAATCCGGTATCCAAATGACCTCCTTCTTCTTGGAGCTGAAAGAGGGCTAGAGGAGGATCGCCTCGGCCTAAAAGGCACACCAGGAAACTTAGAGGAGCAGTCATGGGAGCTTCTGTAACTCGCCTCTGTCTCCAGTCAGAGGTGATCTACACAGCCTGATGGAAACGAGCCTCCTGCCCAGCTCTGACCTCAGATGAGGGTGCACGACCACTTGTTGGAAAGACACTTCAGAGTAGAATCTTTAGAGTCTGGGTTAGGCACTAGAAGCTCCTCAGGGAAGGTAGGGGTGCCACTGCAACAGAGCATCCGATTTGCTCCTGTGTCTACTTGGGTGGCAGTAAGAGAAAGAGAAGGGAAATGGGAAAGATGGGAGGGGAAAATGGGGTGGAAAGGGGCTGGGGTGGTCCCTGGCTGAAAGGGGGTTAGCTTCTGGGCTGTTGAGGGTCGTAATTTGCTGGTGGAGGCACATTGTGGTATTGCTGAGGAACTGGAGGATTTTGGTTCTGTGGAAAGGGGTGGGGTCAGAAGGGCTGGAGTGGGTTGTTTTGTTGGTGTGGTGCTTGGTTTGAGAAGGAGGGTTGCTGAAATTACTGTGGTGGCCTTTGACTAGGTGGATTGCAGGATTACATGGGATGACCAACCGCTCCTACCTGCTCATTTACGACCATGCTCTCGGTAGTGACACCATTATTATTCACCATGTTACTTTTCCTCGGCACTCTCGATTTCTGGTCAAACATAGAGATAATAGGTGAATCCTTCATCTGAGTTTGGATGTATCGTACCCTTTCATAAAGTTCTTCCATGGTATTCAATTTATTCATAGCCAGAATGTGACGAAACTGTAGGGTTGCATTGGACACTATCATCTTAACCTATTCCATCTCCAAGAGCGTATCCTTCAGCTTCTCGGCCATGGACCTCCACCTATCAGCAAACTGAATGAAGTCTTCTTATGGATTCATCTTTTTTGCAACTAAATCAATGACTGAGAAGGAGGGACCAACACGGTCCTTGTACTTTTACAAAAACTTTCTTTGCACAATGTCAAAATCACCAGCTTCAGCTGGTTCCAAGGAATAAAACAACTCGAGGGACGGGCCATCCAGGGATCTTCTAAATAGATAAGCCAGGGATGCTTTATTGTTCTGTCAGAAAGAAGTTTCATACATAAAGTCTTTTAAGTGAATGAACAGGTTGCCTGTTCCATTGTAATGTCGAAAGTTTGCATTTCCAACGGAAGCAAGTGAAAAACTAGCAATGTAGGGACAGCCACTTCAGGAGCATCCTTTGGAATAGACATCTTCTTGATCCACTCTTCCATGCTGGCAATCTTTTGAAGGAGGACATTGCTATCAGACTCGACAGGGGCCGAATTAGAAGGGAATTGATGAGGCACGAGATTTCTCAAGAATATGGGAGCTGATGAGTTCTGGGGCTTAGCGAAAGAATAGCACGCCGCAGCAGGGACAAGGGTTATTGGACTAGAAGGAAAGTTGGATGGGTTCCCCTGATGGACCGCCTAGTCACTAGAGGAGTTAATTTGGTGGCCGCCCGCGGCCTGGAGGGGATGAGAAGATGAGGAAGGGACAGATTTTCCCTTTAAAGTAGCCTGGACCTTTTGGCGCTATGCCTCATCCAGTTGAGAGAGAGCATTAACGAGATCATCGATGCTAAGAGAAAGGGGAGCTTCCCCAGATGTAGACTGAGATTGCACTTGAGACGAAGGGTCTCTCACTTGATTAGTGTCAACCATGTAGACCTGAGAGGCTTGGTGTTGAGGGGTAAAACAATGACTGGGAGCATGGTCTCCCTGATAGTTAGGAGGTTGATATTGAGAGGGTGAATAGTGCACAGGGACATAGCTTCTCTCGGTTTGGAATTGTTGATGGGAGAACTCAACGGCCTGATCAAATTGCAGCCTCACCCTCTTCTTGAAATTGCTCCATGTTGGCCATCTTAAGAACTCTACCTGACCTGAGCATCATATCTCTAATGACTATTAGAGAAAATTCAACTCAAAGGCGATAACGATAATTTGGCCAAGAAACCCACAGACAGTTAAATGCCACAACAGGACAACACATAACTATCAAGCTAAATGGCCCACACACAGACAATGGTTTAAAAAAATTCTCCACAGGAAAATCACTGGACAACCAATAGTCTTCACGGGAAATCACAGGCTTCACTTCACACAAGTAGAGAGGTTATAATGCATTAAAAGCCCCAATTTTAAAAGTTATGCCAAATTAGAAGTGTTTTCAATAGGTGGACAATGGGGTGTTAACGCACAGTGAAAGGCTAAGTTTTAGTTTGCATATGCCACCGGGAGCCTAGATTTTCACTCTCTCAACCGCAATTAGGCCAACTAAACCACTGAGTTCTTCAAGGTACAACCTGCCTAGCTTCCGTGAGGAAATCCACGGGTGCGAGGGCTTGTGGAGGTCTTAGACAAAGAAATTCCAATCTAATGAGACAGAATGCTCAATTGGAGGGTTTTTCTAAGTCTAAGAGAGGGTGATGGATCCTGAGAGTGTGGAGGGAGGAGGTCCCTCGGCCAGATGCTATAATTATGCAACAGGTGTAGCACAGTCACAGTAATCACAGAATAGCACAGAAGAGCAGGTGTAAAAAGGCAGTAGCAGATATCTCACGCACAGGTATCACAGCAATAGGGAGAGTCAGATATGAGCAGGTATAAGCACAGAAGAACAGAAGAAATAGCGTCCAAGTTTGCTGACGCAAAACTAAATAGCGCCCACATGGTTAGACGTAAAAACATTTTTTTTAAAAAAATGCAAGAGGAAATAGCGTCTGTCTAAAGAGACGTAAATACCAGAAATGTCAGTAATTAACATAAAATAACGTCCTTAAGGAAGGACACAGAATCTAGAAATTCACGGTAGTAACATTTGACAAATAAAAATGGTGACTCTCCAGAGAGGCGGTTAAAGGATTGCCCCCCCCCCCCCCGCCCCCCCCCCCCCCCCCCCCCCCCCCCGCCCCCCCCCCCCCCCCGCCGGGGGGGGGCGGCCCCCCCCAGAGAGGCATTCTCGTCAAGCTATGTATCAACATTTTGTTAGGGACTTGTCCCCGTGTGTGTTGCTGCATTTGCAGCATAGAAAGCCTCACTGAGTTTTGTGAGGGGTGGACGTAGGGAACCCGGTTGTGGTCCCAAACCACCTTAAAAATCACTGTCTTCATATCTGAATGTCTGTGCATTTGTCCATTTCTTCTATCTTCATTCACAGGTTCAAGTTAACACTACTATCACACACACTAAGTTGATTACACTGCTACACACACACCCACATGTTTAATAGATCTCTGCTCAGTGGTGAAGCAGATTCTTCTATCTGCCAAAATTTCATATTATTTCATCAAGCCAGTCATCTCTTTACCATGTCAATCTGATACATAAAGAATCTAAGTCTCACTCCATTGTTTCTAAGCATTGTTGTTGAAACCACTGTGTGCTAAAACTAGAACTTTATCTGGTCATTTTTAAAAGGGGCATAATCAATTCACCCCCTCTTGATTACTGTTGCACCAAGGGACCCAACAATAAGCTAAGCTAAAAGCTATGTCCGTACCCAAAGCCTTCTGAAAGCTCCTCCAGAAACTAGAAGTGAAACAGGGATCCTGATCAGACACAATAGAAATAGGGATATCGTGTAGAGGAACAATCCGTTCCATGTACAATCTGGCCAACTTATGGACTCCCCAACTCACCTTAATTGGCAACAACCTGGTAGTCTTGGTCAATCTGTCAATTATCAACCATATACCATCATAGCCACCCTGGTTTCTTAGCAAACCGACCACAAAGTCTATAGTGACATGCTCCCATTTCTATGTAGGAATATCTCAGGGTTGCAAAGTGCCACCTGACTGCTGATGTTCCGTCTTCACCTGTTAACATATTAAATATCTAGCCACAAACTTAGCAACATCTTACTTCATACTTGGCCACTAGAATTACCTCTTCAAATTGCAATACATCTAGGTCGCTCCAGGATCATGTGCTTCTTGCAAAATACCTTCCCTCACCTGCTCCTCAGCTGGGACATACAATCTGCCTCAGAATCTCACCACTTCATCCTCATCAAACTCCACCTCAGCCATTGAAAAGACACCAGGTAGCTCGGGGTCCACAAGTTGAGCTTCCATCACCTGGCGACGGATAGCTGGCGTGACAGTCAACCTAGCAAGAACAGTTGACCCCCGATCCCGAGGAACCTTAATTATGAAGGTCTCCAGTGGTACCTGTTGCCACAGCTTTTGTTGTAATCATATGATTTTGATGATGACAAACACTATGAATCATGTGCATAATGTCATATATGTTTGTGTTGCATTTGATGATGACAAACACTATGAATCATGTGCGTAATGTCATATTTATTTGTGTTGCATTGATGTGTTTGTGTTGCCTTGATGCTGTGATTTTGATGTGACTTTAATGTGGCCTTGATGATGTTAGACTCTATGGAGTACTTTCATAGTACATTTGTGCACATTTAAGCATTATGGTCATTTCATCAAACAGGTTGCATGCATAATTGTGCTTTCATATTACATCTGTGCACATTTAAAGATTCTAGTCATTTAATCAAACAAGTTGCAAATATATATATTTTACCGATCAGATAGTGTGCACAAATATTTTTCACAGGTTGATAGTTAGTATACATACATAAGAGTCTCTGTCAGGTCTGAGCATCTTCGTCCAGGTCTGAACATATGTATAAAGTCTCCTTCACTAGTCAGAGCATGTGCATGTAAAAGGTCTGAGCACCTTCATAAGGTCCAAGCATTTTCATACCAGGGTCAATGTACATGTTCATCTCATTGCATAAAGGTCGATGCATATAGGCTATCATGCATAATCAAGTCGATGCACGTTTTCACCTTGCACATAAGGTCGATGCATGTCACTATTCACATGCACATAAGGTCGATGCACATTATTGTTCATTGCATGAAGTCGATGCATGTTCTAGTCCTTGCATAGTAAGGTTGACACCAGTGCAGAACACATGCACATAAGGTCGATGCACATCACTATTCAAAGCAAATGAAGGTCGATGCATATCCTATTCACACCTTTATATAGGTCGGTGCACATTTTGTTCAACCTGCATACAAGGTCAATGCATATTTTCTAAACTGCATACAAGGTCGATGCATGTTACTGTAGCAGTGCATACAAGGTTGATGCATGTTTTCTAAACTACATACAAGGTCGATGCATGTTACTGTAGCAGTGCATACAAGGTCGACACATGTTTTCTGCATTGTGCATATTAAGGCCGAAGCACATTTTGCTTTGTGCATAATAAGGTCGATGCATATTCTGCAGTGTACGTATTAAGGTCGAAGCATATTTGCTTCTTGTATTTTAAGGTCGATGCATATTCTGCTTGTGCATCCTAAAGTCAAAGCACATCTTACTTCTGGCACACCAAGGTCGATGCACATTTCTCAATGTGCTTCCAATCATCTTTTCTAATACCTCCCTCCTGAGATTTCGCTTACAGATTTGTACAGCGTCCTCATGTTACGAGGGCCGCTTGCACCTCATTCCGAGGTTTCTCCACCTCTTGATGTATTCAAGGGCTATTTCATCTACCCTTTGCCTTGTTGAGTAGAGCTTAGCCACCGTGACCTCCCTCTCAGTGACATGAAATCTTTCTCTGATCTTTCGCTGCATATCTAGCCAGTCAGTAATTAAACCGGCCGGTAGGCTAGAATACCTTTCAAATGCGAGCCCCGTCAGCGAGGACCCAAAAAACTTCAGCAAATATGACTCGTCTGTGGCCAGGTCACCCATGACGGTCATGTAGTATGTGACATGTTCCTTCAAGTATCCATTCATGTTAAACTTGTAGAACTTGGGTGGCTTGCTGATCCCTGGAGGGAGCCACTTGGCTGCGTGATGTGGCAGATATGGCACCCGGTAAGCATCAAATGTGACATAGTCACCTTCACTTCACTCAGCAAGCTTTAGCTCAATCATCCTTTCCACCATCAGCTTGTTCATGGTAGTCGGATCGACTGGCTCCAGGTAGAAGTGTGCCGATTGCAGGTAGGGTGTGACCAAGGTGGTTGCCTGTGGAGGAGGACACACCAATGGAGGTGGATGGTGCACCTTGATAGAATCGGTGGCATCAGCGGCTGAGGCGGGTGCTGGTGGGTGGCAGCCCGGCTGGGCTTTGTCGACTGGGGCAGGGTATATAGTGGTGGGAAGTCACACGGATTAATGCCTCCCCGTGACGACTCAACTTGCATCTCGAGCTACTTGGAGGCCGAGGCTTGCTCTGTTTTCTCCATCAGTTGCTTCTTCAGAAGTTCTATCTCTTACTGATATTTTCAGAGCAGCATCAGTATTGATGGGTCTATGGTTGCTGTGCTGGGGATGGCTTCTGATGTCTCCCCTGAAGCTCCTTTGGACGAGATGTTCAGCAACACCTTCTCCACTTTAGCTATCACAACATTTGCAGTGAGGGTGGCGACTTCTTCAGATAATATTTATTTTCCTTTTGCCGCTTTCAGCGTCTCCCTTGCGGCTTCCACTCTTCTGGTGTTTGGCCCTGACCTTTCGGCTAATCGAGCCAATTCTTGGGGGTTCTCAGGCAGACCTCCATATTTATCGACCACCACTCCAACCATATCACAGGTGAAAACCCACACACACTTCCTCTGTCAATGAACCATCCTCCTTGCATGACCAGGGAAGGTTAGTCTCTCAAACATGGAGACTCTTCTTTTCTCCCTCTACTGGGGAGCAGCTTCATTAGCTTCAAACTCCAAGCTGTCTTGATATCCATTGTCGTCAACCAATGACATCATTCTTCTTTCTTCTTCTTCTTTAACTGCCATTGGTGGGCAATCATCTTCTTCAGCCACAGCTGCTTGCAGTAGCCGTTGTTGGCCCAATGACGGGTTGCCCATACCCTTGAAATAATTTTTGACCATGCTGGTCATCTCTTCTTGCCCTAGTCCATAATGCAGGACTGAGGATAATTGTCGACCTCCCCTAGGAGGGATGTAAGCTAGCCGGGCTCTTCCGGCAAGTTGCTCAAATCTTCTCCCCACAATGGGGATATCAGCTTGTTGGGCGCATGCCCTGAAGCTTACATAGTGTGGAGGATCCATGACTATTTCTTCTCTTCTCGGGGCCAAGCCCCTCTCATTCTTCTTCCCTGTCTCAGCATGCTCAGGGCGGTGATGGACAGGTACCTCTTGGCAAATAGGCTGGACATTCTTAGGGACCCACACCTACTTAAATTTCTTTGACCATGGGGCCAACTCTTTCTAGCCTCGGTGGCCTCCTTCTTCTCTCTCAGCTCTCCTTTCAAACAAAGCCTGAAAGGAGTTGCATGTTGGGATAATAGGAACTACCCGATCTAGAACAGCCTGGGCGTTACGGCCATTTAGGAAGACTCAAACACCCCTAATAAGAACAGATTTTCTAGACGCAGAGAGATGCCCAGTAACAGTAGTGGCAGTATTTCTCTGGAAGCTCCTCTACTGACATCCTCCGGGCTTCTTCTTGTGGATGGGGTGGGCCTCGTGAGTGTTGTGGTGTACCAGGTAGCTGGCGACCTAGATTAGGCCTCTCAGCGGGCCTTCGTAATGTCGGGCCTCTGGGATCTTGGCCTTCTTGTTAATCTTCTCCCCGCTGGGCTCCGGGGACTCCACTTGCAGCAAATCAGCGAAGGCAAGCCCCAAAAAGTTGGGGAAGCCTACAGTAGGTGGGAAGGTGCTGAAGACAGTAGGTATCGCCAGATACCCTACGCAGCATGACTGGCGCTGACTACGGGGCCGAAAGTCAGAGCAACAAGTCCCGTCGACATTATCGCTTCCTACAACAAGCAGGCAAACAATTAGTATTCTTGGGGAGAGCCCCGGGAGGCATCTCATCTTGGCAAAGAGATGAAGGGAGACCGTTGTCCCACCAGGTGTGCCAGCTTTGTGGGGGGTGAGATTTTTTCTTTATTATTATTATTTGGTTAGTTTGGCGATTAGGTAGCCTTTATGGTACGGCGGGTCCTCAGTCCCGACACGATACACACAATCGCCTGATTAGTCAGAACGAGCGCACCACAGACTTCTTTAAGCCCGCATAAATCGTCACCTCAGTGACTAGCATGCCCTCGCACTAGCAAACCAAATAAATAAACAAAAATATGAATAAACAAATGAAAAGAACGAAGAGTCCCGAAAAGTGCGTCCACACTATGTCATTAATTACATCCCCCACGGGGAGGGAATACCTTTGATTAATTGTCAAAATAGCAAGCTGTCGAGGCCGGCATAGGATGCAAAGGAGGCATATGATGCGATCATGTAAGATATTCTAATCTTACCATGCATGGTTTATTAGGGCGGAACCCTCAGTACGTGGCGGAGAATTTAGGTCTGAAGACCACCATCACGCATAGCAAGAGCTTCCCATCGGGCGTAGCCCGACTTTCCGCTAATGCCATTTGATATACCGGGGGTTCGTTCAATCAAGCATGCATTGATATGGCATGTGTGTTTAAACTAGACCATGATGATGAAATTGTGAAAATAGTCAAATTAGGCTCAGACAAACCATTTCATTCAATTTTATTAATGACCGAATTTATTTAGTTCCATTATCAGCTCCAAAAATCACCCCGAAAATGAGGAGAAGGTTGAAACGGCGTGACAACATGATTCGGAGTGAAACCGGCACGGCATGTGTAGGAATAGGCTTAAAACGGCGTAGGAACCATAGGTGAAGGGTTAAAACGGTGCCACTGAAGCGTAGGCATAGGGGTGAAGCTAATACGACACACTCCCATGTAGGCGCGCCAGAATAGGGCATGCAATTTTAGGGCGCGCCGGTCAGGAGGCCATGTCGATTTAGCTTATTTGTGTAAAAATCGAGATTCTGTTGATTTATTCTTGGGTCTGTTAAAATGTTTTAAAGGATTTTGAGACTCGATTGAGTTAATTGTCCATCGGATTGGCTCTGGGCCTTCCGAAAGCTAAGCCATGGGATCGCGCAAGGTTCATACTCGAGCGCGGCGATCATTCCGAATCGAACAGACTTATTAAGTCAAGATTATTGAGCGGTTTATTAACTCATTCGAGTTGAAATTTTGACAGCATCTTCCCATCTTGGAGGATTGTCGGGGAGAAGCGGGAAAATACTCACGTAGCGGAGTAAACCCCTAAGAGCTGGGTGGCATGGCGGCGGCCGACAAACACGAACAGATAGGAAGACCCCAAGGGCTAGCCTACTAGGGGCACCAAGTCCGTGGGTGAAGATATACGGATGAGGTGACTCATGATGGGAGCGAAAACCCCGAGGGCTAGCCAACAAGGGGCACGCGGCCCGTAGTCGATATCGCATCCAAATCGAGGCGATCGGTAGAGAAGGAAATCCCGAGGGCCAGCCTACAAGGGGCACGCATCTCATGGCCACCACAAGGTCCATTAAGGACTGTGGATTTGCATCTGTCAGGATTGACCTGTGTCACTGTTCGCCTAATGGCTCTTGGGAACACTCGTCACTTACAGACGGGCCCCTGTTGACCAAATGGCGTTGCTAATGAAGCACTAGGGAATGTTCCCCTCCCCGGGTCACTGGAGCAGGATTGAGAGCACACGGCTCGGGATGCACCTAGTTAAACGATGAATTGTCATCAACAACACTCACTCATTGGGACTCACAGAGTGAGGAGCAATAGATGATTGATGCAACAATCAAGGGGGTTTACTACATCGGCGTCTGCAGATCGCTATCGACCCACGGGACTTCCATGTCGGCGCCGTCCAGATACAAGGATGGCTCACTGAGATAGAGAGACTGAACATGCCTTGACAGCAACTTTGCCCTTCTGTAAACCATGGAGTAAGGCAGAGGAGGGAGCAGGGTAAATGACCATGAACAGGATAGTCATGGCACATACACGGGTATGCCCCCCAACCATGGAACCCAAGGAAACGACCGAGCAGGGCTTGGCCACTGCGTTAACACAGAGGCCCCGGGGAAGGGGTGTTCCTATAGCCCATGGGATTCCAGGGCAGAAAGGGCATCGGTGAACCCAGATTCGAGAACGACATTCGCGAATATAGTAATTACACGTGCAGAACGAGGGAAGAGAGAGAGAAGCAGCATCAAGCATACTCTATTAACACACAGCATTCACTCTGTGACTCAGGAAGCAAATACACGCTATAGATTCTGGTGCCGGCATTGTCACTGGGTCGTCGTTTACATTAATCGAAGAAGAAGTTGCCGATGGTGAAGGGGCGACAGACAAGGTGAGGGGGGGAGGACGGGCTCATATCATCGCCCCTCCCCCCCTTCTTCTCACTTACATTATGATGGGGAAGAAATCAAAACAGAGGGGGATCAACAGGGAACCACAACGACCCACCTAAGTAAATAGGGAAGCAGACAATCTTCTTCTCCGGTGCCGGAAGGTTCGTGCAGAGCGAAGCATGGCGGCGGCAGGCAAAAACCCTGGGAGGAAGCTTTTTCCTCAAGAAACCCTCCCCCTAGAAGCTCTGATTGGTGGAGGCTCTCGGCCATCAAAGATAAAGACCATACGACTTTCCGATCCACCGAGGGAGTCTTCAACTATAAAAGGATGTCGTTTGGCTTAAAGAATGTCAGTGCAACCTACCAGAGGGCAAAGACCAAGATCTTTGACAAGATGTTGTATGACCTCGTCGAATGCTATGTCGATGACCTAGTCGTTAAGACTAATAGACGAGAGGATCATTTGGCAGACTTGCGACGAGTCTTTGAAAGGCTTTCACAATATTAGCTCAAAATAAATCCAATGAAATGTGCCTTTGGCGTCTCTAATGGTAAGTTTCTTGGCTTTATCGTCAGATACCGGGGGATAGAAATCAACCCTGACAAAATCAAAGCCATAAGAGCACTGCCTCCGCCTAGAAATTTGACAGAACTCAGATCTCTACAAGGAAGACTCGCCTATACTAGGCAATTCATTTCTAACCTCTCCGAGAGGTGCATACCCTTCGGACAATTAATAAAGAAAGGAGCACCTTTCATTTGGGACGAGGATTGCCAAAGGGCCTTCGAGCAAATTAAGGAGTATTTACTGACTCCTCCGGTCCTGGGAGCACTTGTTAAGGGAAAGCCGCTTATTCTCTATATTGCTGCCATGGATGCCTCTTTAGAGGCACTTCTAGCTCAGATCAATGAAAAGGGTGAGGAGCAACCGCTATACTGGCTCAGTCGGAAGCTGATCGGGCCTGAGCACCGGTATGCGCCTATGGAAAAGGTGTGCTTAACTTTGGTATTTGCTGTCAAGAAACTAAGACACTACCTTCTAACTCACCGAGTGGAGCTCATCTCAAAATGTGATCCGCTCAAATTTCTCCTCAGCCAGTCCGTCCTCTCAAGAAGGCTTGGCAAGTGGGCGCTTATTCTCATAGAGTTCAACATAACCTTCGTCCCACGCAAAGCAATTAAGGGGCAAGGGATGACTGAGTTCCTAGCCAGACATCCTGTGTCAGAAGACTTGTCACTCAACACCGAGCTACCTAGTGAAGAGAAATTAGTACCCCCCGCCAATAACAGGGGAGCACGTCGAAGGTGTCCCACCCCAGTCAAAGCATGATGTTCTCACTCTTGATTTGTCGTCTTGGGAATTATACTTTGATGGCGCTTCCTGGATGATCAAGAGGGCCGACGGCCTCACAAACTTTGCGTCTGGCGCTAGGATAGTTTTTGTATCTCCGCAGGGCGACATTCTCCAAAATTCTTGTGCTCTCATTAAGTCATTGACTAACAATGAAGCAGCGCACGAAGCATTAATCATCAGACTTCAGCTGGCACTAGAGATAGAGATTAAGTGCTTCAAAGTGTATGGGGACTCTCAACTCATCATTCGACAAGTCCTGATCCCCTATCATGTAGCTGTCATAAGGTTGAAAAAAAATTACTTATTTGAAATAGGCCAAGTCCCAAGGGGCAATAACAACTCCCAAGAAGATGCTTTGGCAAAATTGATAGCAGCCTTAAAACTCCCACCTGAAGGAGAGTTGAACATCACTATCAGGCACCGGAGAGTCATGCCAAGCATGCTCAACGAAGAATCTGGCCTCACTATCTACGAGGTCAGTAATATTCAAGAGGAGAATACTCCAGAAGAAGACTGGCGTGAGCCGATCATGAAGATAAAGAACGGGTGGCTTCCCCGCGATCGGGCTCAAAGAGTGCAACTGCTACGCAGGGCAACATCTTATCAACTACTTGACAGCTTGCTTTTCCAACTCATCCATGAAAAAGATCGATCGGTCCTCCTACGGTGCCTTTCACCTAAGGAAACAAAAACCGTGATGCACGAGGTCCACTCTGGATTGTGTGGGGCCTATCAAGCAGGAGCCAAAATGAAAAACAACATTAAGCTCAAAAGATTTTACTAACCCACCATGTACGAAAATTACAACTAGTATGCTCGTACATGTCACCAATGCCAAGCATTCAGGTCAGTGACTTGAAGGCCACCTAACCCGCTCCATCCAACTGTGCCTACCTGGCCGTTTGCGGAATGCGGCATAGATATTGTGGGACCATTCCCGCCCTCATCATAAGGTCACAAGTTCATCATGGCCGCCACTATCTATTTCTCCAGATGGGCAGAAGCAATTCCGCTGCGAGAAGTTACAAGTGAAATAATTGCTCGGTTCGTAAGGCACTACATCATATACAAGCACCCCCAGTCAGATCATCTCGGACAACAACACACCATTCAGAAACAAGACTGCGTATTCTCTAGCATCCAAATTCCATATCGGCTGGAGAACATTGTCAGTTTACAATCCCCAAGCCAGCGGGTTGGCCGAGACCTTCAACAAAACCCTTTGCAAATTGCTGGCCAAGATAGTGGGTAGCCATAAACGAGAATGGGGTGAAAAGGTCCATGAAGTCCTATGGGCCTATCGGACTATCTACAAAACTCCTACGGATTATTCCCCATTATCCTTGGTCTACGGAGCTGAAGCAGTGATCCCCGTAGAAATTGAACTGGCATCCTACTTTGTTGCTATCCATGTTAGGCTGCCAGGCCAAGATCAATCGGAGATAGGGTCCTTGCATTAGAGATAATAAAAAAGCTTTATGGGATGAACAGCACAAGCTTTGGAGCCCAGCGAACTCAAACCACCCATGGTGCCTTGTGGGCTTTAATGCAATGCTGCTCCACTATGGAGAATGAAAAGCACTCATCATGATCGGAATACGGATGGCTTTTAGGAGTTCATGGTACATGCTGGGCTTGTTGATGTATATACAGCCAACTCCTACTTCACCTGGTCTAAGTTTAGGGAGTGTCACTCCCTATCTCAATTGGGTATCTTTGTTGTTCAGTGGATTGGCAGAGTTGCTTCCCGGGAATGATTTTTTTTCAGTTTGGAGACAAGCTTAAGGGATGGAGAAAAGCCTTGGTGCATTGGGTTGCTTTGAGGAGGCTACCATCATGGGAGATTTTTGGCAGGCTGCCAGAACCGATTGATGGGATTGATATGCTGGAAGAGACAACAATGAGCACAGAGGAAGAGCTGAAGCAGTGGGATGAATTGAGCTGGCGGTATGCTGAATGTCTGGCTAAAGAGGAGGCCTATTAGAAACGATGTTTGAGGGAGAGATGGAAAAAGAAAGCTGTAATAACACCTCTTATTTTTCACATAATTGCCTTAGGGAGGAGGTGGCAAGTACCACTGCAGATATTGTGTGCGAAGGTTGGTTCTTCATAGTTCATACAGGAAAAAATGAGATTATGAGGCATATGGTAGACTTCACCCATTTATAGATGGAGCAAGAGTGAAGACAGATGGAAGCCAAGCTTCAATAGTGGTCTCCTACTGCATATTAGGCAGAGGAGCTATCTTCATTCTTCACCTTTTCCAATGGAAGAGGTGAGAGCAGCAGTTAGGCAATGGGTTAAGACTGCTTTCCTATCATATTCTATCAACATTTTTGGGAGCTTGTTAAGGAAGATGTTTTTGCAGCTACTTCTGAGTTTCAGGAATTTCTTGGTTCTCATTTCAAATGGGGATGTGGCAGATTCTTTGGGATTATAGACCCATCAGCTTATTGAACATAGTTATAAAGTCAATTAGAAAAATGCTAGCTATGAGGTTGGAACATTGATAGTTTAAATAATTTGAGGGAATCAAAGTGCTTGGTGGCACAAGTGAGTGCATGCTATGAAGTACCACTGCCGAAAAGTGTATCACTATTAATTTGGACTATGAGAAAGCATCAGAAGGGGAAGTGAGTGTCTGCTTTTGGAGACGAGGAATGCATGTTTTGGCAAGAGATGGGGTGCTTGGATTGTGTTGTGTATCACCCTCAGCTAGGTTTGTGATTCTTGTCAATGGTCAGCCAATGAAGTTTTTCCATTGTGGCAGGTTTTCCAGGCAAAGAGACCCTGTTTCATCTTTGCTGTTTATAGATGTAAATCAGGCCATGAGCGGGTTGTAGGATAGGGCAGAAGGCTTGGGTTTCATCAGAGTTCCCCACATATTTCTTCCACAGTGGGTCAAGTCACGCACTTATAGTAGCAAGTAACACTATTCTGTTCGCTGCAGAATATGATTAGTAGTTGTATACCTGAGCGTAGATGTTGATACTGGCAGAGAAGGTAAGTGGACTAAAGATGAACTTTGATAAACAATGGATACTGGACAGATACTGTTTAGCAAGCACTTTGCAGGGCTGCTTTGTTCCTCTTTGGAAAGATATGAGAACTTCTTGACACCTATTTAGATCTCCTTTAGCACCAGGGCCTATTACTGCATAGATTGGGATTGCATGGTTAGGAGTTTGATAAGTGGTTAGTGGTGTGGAAGAGAAGTGAGTATCATGTGGAGGGAGATTAGCCTTTATGCAGTGTTTTTTAAATGCTCACTTCAATTTTTTGTCCTTGTTCTAATGGTCCCCAAGAGATTAGCTTGCGATTGAGGAGAAACGTGGTGGTAGGCATGACATTTGTTAAGGTAGAAATTTCAATGACAGAGACATGGGGGTTTTGGGGTATAAACATTGTGGATTTGAGCAAAGCCCTATTTGTGCACATGGTTGTGGAAGTTGGCTTATGAGGAAAATGGACTTTGGCTAGAGGTGATCAAGTACTGCAAGAGGTAGTTGCATTTGAGATTTGATTCCCCCTGTCTCTAGCCATCTCCCTCATATTTGGAAAGGGGGTTTAATAGTTCAAGGGATGTTTTCCATTCAGGCATCGTGGCCTCAATGGGGAATGGCCAGGGAGCTAGATTCTGGAACAGAAATTTATCCTTGAGCTTGGTGTACCTCCAGTATGGAGCACCTACTCACCTTTTGAGGTTGAAGATCTTTGTTTGGAGGGTCATCCAAGGAATCCTGCCTACTCGTGATTGGTTGGTGTGGATCATCAAGGAACTGGGGTCACCCAAAGTATCCTACATGTTGGTCACTTTCTACCATTGATTTATGTCATATTAGTGTTGTTTCATATATCTTTTATGATCATGATAAACCTTTCTATAGAAAATTTTATATACACTTCTTGCTGGCTGATTCCTATGGACTTGGCGCCTAGGCACCACTTAGGCGCTCGAGGACCTCAAGTACGCCCTGGGCCACCTTACTACCTTGACAACTATGCTTCTTGCCATTGGGCAATGAAGAGGAGTTAATTGACCATCACTTTATCCATTGTTTGTTCCATTGTGCAATGAAGAATTGATACATTCTCAAAGGCTGCAGCTTAGATGGAATCCACCAGTAAGTATAGAGAAGCTGATCTTTGTCTAGAGGATGGGCAGTCGAAGAAGACAAGGAGGCCTGGTGGATCATGTTGCATGCTACTCTTTGGGCTCAGGGGATGGGGGTTGGACAGTGAGAATTTTTAAGATGTTTGTTTGTGAGAATTTTCAAGATGTTTGTTTCTTTTATTTTGTAGGGTGCCAGATTGGGCTACTCTTTTGGGGAGGAAAACTAGGCAGGGTGCTTCATTGTTGGATGGACCGTGCAGCCAGCTTGGTATTGGGGCATACTTGTATTTTGTTGGGAATGGTATAGTCTTTCTTGTACACTGACCTTCTGGGGAGGATAGTTTTGATTACAACTTGCACACCTCTCTTTCTTTACTTCAACATATATATATATATATATAGATAGATAGATAGATAGGTAATAACCCTAGACAAAATGTGATGACGAAAGGTGGAGGCAGCATGTGCAAAACCAAGGGTGAGGGTGAGAACGAGGGCAATGGTGGTGCCAGGCAACATCACAATGCAGGCGAGGGGCCACTATCCTTCAGAGGGGTTCACAGGGTCTGGACACCGAGCTCTGCAGGGATGGAGGCTGAACCCTAGGTCAAACCTCTGTTTTTGATGCCTAGGCAAGGGGCATCAGGCTTCTGGCTGTCACAAATCGGCCATCTGCTGGCGATGTAGGAAGACAAGGCACTGGAGTTTTCAGTGCAACATTGGCTTGCATTCTCTAATCATGCCTCAGGCGGTTGCGGCCCCTAATGTGTTTGAGGAGTCAGGCATATTGACAAGCTGTTTCTTATTGTAGTGGTGCCATGGTCATCTTCTTTTGAGCATAATATGCAGAGATTGCAGCGTTTTTTAGTGGGTATTGTTCAAGATGGCTGTGTCGATCATGGAGACGTTGTACAAGCTATGAAGAAACATTCGAAGGATCAGTCCAAGTGGTTGGTTAGTATCATGTCACATTAACAGTTTTCTAATTTTGTGCAATGGGTGAAGAATTACGAGGGACTCTTCTTAGATTTTTGTCTCTTGCTGTCAAAGACAACATGTTAGTCTGGTCTGAATTGCGGGAGGAGAGCAATATGAAGGTGACATCTAAGGGCCCTTTTCGGTGGTGCTGTCTTTCTGGGGTGTCCTATTGCGTTGTGCAATTTGGAGGTTTTTTCTGCCTTGTTGTCTTCATTTGGTTTTTTAGTTGGCATTGATGATGATACACGATTGTGGAAGTCCTTGCAATCTGCTTGTTTCCTAGTGGAGGTCAATCTGGTATCTCAAATTCCACAGTTTTGAAGCTACGATGGTGCAGTGTTTATTAGTGGGTGGCACTTGTCGAGAATCCCTCTTCTTCTTCTCCCTCTTCTTCTTCTCCTACAGTGAGTGGAATGCAACGGTCTTAAAAGAGGCTGTTGTGGCAGATAATGATGTTAGGAGATAGCCGCGTTGGCCCTAGGTTGAAGACAATCGAGTTAACTGGGTGGTTCCACTTGGTGTCACTTGGGATTGGTGGGGAATCTTTTGCCAGATCGCCCCTCCATCTTCTACTACAGCAAGTTTTTAAATGATTCGCTGTTGTCTTTGCATGTGCCGGACGCTCATAACATCCCTGCAGCGGAAAGGGCACTGCAGAAGCCTTTTGATACAGCTAGGAATGACTCTATTCTGGGGAAACTGCCTAGTACTAATTGTATTTCTTTCCTTAATGCCAGCAAGGCAGGGAAAAGATCTCTTGAAGATTACAGTGCAGATCTTGATGGGCCTGAACAGTTTCAATATTAGATTGTTTCTCCAACGGGCGGTGCAGGTAAAGAAAGTTCAAAAGAAGAAATAAGGGAGTCCAGCCCTGTTTGGGATCTATGGCAGCAGATGATCCCCCAGTTGGCCAGTCAGATTGTATCAGGACTTAGAAAAAGGGTCCATGGCACAACAAAGGCGTTGTTGCCTAAATTTATTGTCGGAGACAATCTGCTCAAAAAAGGGTAAAATCAGTGGCTTCTCCTTTCAACAGTGAGGTCGGTGCAGTGGAGGATAATGCTATTATTCCATCATCTCTCGTGCTACATAGGCAGGGGGAGAGGTAGCAGGAGCTTGAGATCATTTCTCTGTTACATTGTTCTGGGTCTGGTGCTGCTCATGGGGTGGATGACCACCTTGCTTTGGTTCCGTTCGAATGCTTTGAGAAGCTTTCATCGGTAGCTTGGTGGTCTTCTCTTGAAGTTTGTGCAGCACCTGTGAGGGACAAGAAGCGGGAGTTAGCCCCATGCAATCACACAAGCTCTCAGGGATCTGATAGGAGACCCCTTCTTCTCCAATTGGATTGACGAAGAATTAGTTCAGAAAGCACGCAGTCTAGATGTCCAAATTAAGTCTCATCTGGGGCAGTTCAGGGGACTTTTGAAGTCATTACAGAGTGAAGCAGGATCTGCTTTTCAGAAAAAGACTCGTGGCAAAAGAGAGCTTGCTTCGTTGACGAGGGATACACAATTTGCAGGAGTGGTCGCTCATCAAAAGTCCAGTGCTCCTTCATGGCTGAACACAGCAGTATCTTAGCTGTTGGCAGTGGTCCTAATTCGAAGTGTAGTCTTTGATTTTGTTTGTTTTGTTTCTTGTAGGAGTTGTGGCTTGGCGAGGAGTTTCTCCTCCATCTTCTCTCTGATTGTACTACTTCTGTTTATCGTTTAATAAAATGGGTGGGATGATCCACATTCTTTCAAAATATAATATATATGTTTGTATGTATGTATACCACGGGACACAACCACGAACTGGGTCACATAAAGGGATAATTACAACTGACCACACAGCCAAAATGTACTAGTCGCATGTAGCATGTCGACAAGGACCCACAACAACACTCGAACAATGCATCTCTAGGACCACAATCTGTCTCGAGAGCACAACTTTTGATAATGAGAAGGGTACTCAATTAACATATCCGCCAACATATTTCCCCAATTCGTAAAACTTTCGGTGTCAACAACCAGAATGCCTCGAGCAACGGCACGACAACCAACAACATCAAGGCACACATAGCCAAGATAATCTCACACCGAGAAAACAATCCACTAGATCGGTCAGAATCTCCCAACCCCACGATCCTGGACCTGTGGATTATGGGCCCATACGCTTCCGCTGTGCACTCTACACAACGTACACAGGCATCGCGAACAACTCGGCATCCACATCTCAGTACAACTCTTGACGGCATCATAATTCGCAAAACTATAATGTACCATGCCTAGAGTACCGATCCTACTAACTATCGATAACAAGTCGCCATAGTGCAGACCATCGTGCTAAGAGCCACAGCACAAGCCACAGCTTAACCTCAAGATAAGATGAGAAAGTCAAGCTCGGTTAACAACAGCTCACCAGGAAGGAAAATCCTTAGCTCACTCGAGTGCTCTCTCAATCAAGGCATCCAAACTGCCACAACAAACCACAAGCTTAACACCTTAGGGGCTGACCAAACCTCAAATTGGAATGGCCAAAACAATATTAATCTCCTCTAAAGAACATGCACGGCCATCACACCAACAACAATTCCCATCAGCCACCTAAACACACCACAGAAACTCAAACGTCGCACCACAGATTCACGCCTGCTGGCAAACTCTACCCAGCGCAGCACAACTGAGACCAACATCACAACAAAAAACCACTCTCCATCACATCCAGATGAGAGCAAAACCACCTTGCACAGTGCCAACACAGCACACGCAAGTTCTCACGGGAGAAGTAAAGTGGTAAAGAAATACAAAACCTATGCCAGCTGCCGACTGTACTAGACCTTATGAACTCTGAGTACTACAATATTTCAAATTCCCATGTACTTTCACACATCTCTCACAACACAATTTTGATACCATCTGTGATGACCCAGAACCTGAATACCGGATAAACCCGATACCACTTGGATCCTGAGAGGCCTCGCAAGAGTGGTAAAACTCTGAAGGGAAAGTAAGGTATGTGTGAGTACATTGAACTTCAAGATAAAGTAGTAAACAATTATATCACTATGATCAATATTGCTAAATTAGCAGAAATAAAATTATATTTTCAATTAACAATTTAAACTATAGAGCTAACAGCTAGCAGAGTCCAGTCTGACTAAAGTACAGTACAACAGAAAGGGAAACATACCCTGAAGTCGGGGGAAGCCCGACACTGGCGAAGCTGGCACTAAGAACCACACACCTCACCGTCGAACCATGAGGAAGAATAGCTACACTTGAAAAGTCAGGGGTGAGCCTTATGTCACTGGCTCAGTAGGGGTCCCACAGATCCCTACCTTGAAACCAAAGCGGTAACAACAGTAACAATAACAAAAGTAACAGCAGGAGTAGGAACAACAGTAAAAGTAAAGAGGAAAGCCGTACTGAACAAAAACACGACAGCTGATGAAATCTCGGCCCTCTAAACTACTCCTAATCGGCAAGAACCACGGATCCCCAAACACACAGTCAGGAATCACCCAACCGATACAAGGAAACTCTGTCTACATTGCCAGAACACATCACGATATACAAACGTGTCGGCTCGTCCTCAAAGACTAAAGCCCAACACAAGACCACCCAGTCTAAAAGCACTAATACATACACGATCTGGCCATCTTGTATGCAACATAAACTACGGGTAAAGTCGAACACAGACTACCTGAAGTACCACGTGAAGGAGCTCACGCTATATAAGATATCACACGAGTCACAAGAATCACAAAAGTCAGGTGTCCTGTGATAGAAGTACCTCCTTACTAGTAGAAAAGCCAGATGTATCCACTAACATCTTACACTGTGTCTCAGGTATCTCCCACTCACCTCGAACGTGATAACTGAGACATCTACCAAGTACCAAAGAACAACAATAATGAGTGACTATTCAGGGTCATGCCTGTCGACGCTAGTCCAACACCCCTGACCACGTGTGCACACACAAGCTCAATGTCTTGAGCCAGTCCTTTAGCTGATTTTTCCCTCCCGTCAGACTCTAACAACAAGATAATAGGGTCCATGGCAACCAGCCTACGAGCCATCTCTACCGAGAACTGCCCCACCACCACTCCTAGGTGGGCCAACACACGAAAGTGTCATTAGGCTACGACTAGTGGAGGCTCACTAGACATAGATGTTGACACCCATTTTTAGCCTGCAAGTTGCATCATTTCTCATATTCATCATTTTTGATGTCTCGAATTACCTATTATTCTGGAGCCTTCCTTGGATGGATATCGAGCCCATTTCATTATTCCCTAACCTTTAGAACTTGATGATCATGATTTCTGTTCTACTGCCCAGGGTTAGTTGTTAGTTGCTAGAGCTGGGGTATGCCCCATGTAGTTATACTTTTTCTTCTGGACTGTACTAGTTGTGGACTACTGATATGTTTAGACTGTTGTGATATTGTGGACCATGTAATTTACTTAATGTTAATTATTTTCTCACTTATTCATATAAATTATGTAGTTCTGTAATTATTTTAGATTCTTGTATATTTTCACACCATCCCTTCTAACCCTTCCGAGTCTTCGGGCTCGTGGGTGGCGGTTCAAGATTTGGGTTACCGAACCTTCCCTGGTATTCGGATCTCGAGTTGTTACATGTGACCTCACACCAGGCGCGCGATCGGGTGAGCCAAGAGGAAGTTTGGTTATTGGCCGAGCAGCTGTCCTAAGCTCGGTATATGGTCAAGCTTAAAAGTAAGCTCCTGGATGAGGAGTGTCAGGTCCATGGGGAACGCTCGAGACAGTGGGCGGCCTAGCGAGAGGAGCTCGAGGGCCAGGCCCGAGAGGCAGAGCGGGCCGTGAAGGAGGCCGAACTGGCACGGACTGAGGCCGAGGCGAGGCTGACCGAGGTCGAGGCGAAGGTGGCCGAGCTTGAGGAGAAGGCAGCAAAAGTCAGGGTCAGAGGCGGTCGAGTGTTATGGAAGCTCGAAAGAGTATCAAGAAGTTCTAAAGCAGACCATCTTCACTTATTATGAGCCATGTAACCGACGGGGCTGTGGAAAAGTTTCGCCCAAGACTTTAGGCGGGCAATCGGGCTGGCCTAGGCGCAAGTCCTCGATGAGCTTTCCTTCGACCCCGGAGAGCACTATGACTCATATGAGGATGGCTCGGATTCTCCTTCGTCAATGTCGAGCAGTGGAGGGGGAACGAAAATACTTCTGCTTCCGTGGAGGAGAGATCGCAAACTCTGGTTGCCTCGGGAGAGCATGCGGTCGAGGCAGTTCCCACACCAGGTGGGTCAGTGCCTGGGCCGACCGTCACCGAGGGAACTGGGGGTAAATCGTCAAGCACCGAGGGTCCTTCACCTGTCAAGCTTCTAGAGGGTCCAAGGACTTCTCAAAGTTCCCCAATTTCCATAGATTAAGAAAAAATTGTACTTGCCTTGTTGGCTCTCACCCTCTTTTTTGTAATTTCAACCTGTGACTTGGCTGTGTAATGTTTTTCTTTCTATATAATGGTAATAGTGTTTAAAATGTAATTGACTGCTCCTTACCACCTTTGACCGGGTAAGATTTGTCGTATCCACGGTTGCCTGCACATTGGAGATCTTGTGTGATTTCTTGTAGAAAACTCAGGCTTGCGTGTCGATCGGGTGCTGAACTGGCGCCTTTTCGTCTTTCCATGCTTTGAATGACTTGTCGTTTTACGTATTCCCACTGGAGGGTTTTGTGAAAGAGGTAGCGTAACTACTCCTAGGGAAGGACGTCTGCCTCTTGCATCTTTTCGAGGGGAGGATCAATTAAGGTAGAAACCTCCCCCTTCGGCCTATAAAAGGTCCTGAAGGACGCCTCCTCCTCTTCACACTACTTAAGACTTCCCTTGCAGTCTCTACTTCTTCCTCCCTTTCTTGCGAAGCGACCATCTCCTTCTTTGTGACCATTGGCGAAGCATGGGGGGCGACTCTGAAGATGAAGACTTTGGTAGTTGTTGGGGCATTCATGTTGCTTCGACGTAGAAGAATGGAGGACGATGGGGCAGACGGCATGCAAGAAAGGAGGACGCCCGATGATGGGCTCCCTCCTGACTTCCGAACCGATGCCACACCAGGAGGAGGGAATGGTTGAGAGAGGAAGGCATTCAACACCATGGTCTCATCTCTCTCTCTCTCTCCGTTCTTCTCCCCTCCTCCCCTCCCACTCCCTCTATCTTGAGGGGGTGTCCAACTCTTTCTCTCTCTTCTACTCTCCTTCTCGCCCTCACTCTTTGAAGGGTGCCAATTTTTTTTTCTTATCCTTGCTCTCACCACTTAAAGGGTGCTTGCTTTCTGTTTCCTGCGTCTTCTTGCCTGTGCCACTAATTCTTCATGGCTTCGTTATGCTCCATTTTCTAAAGATTTGGTAGAGGAGGCCTTCTCTTATTTTCTACGAGGTTGGCGTCCGGGCATACCCTCCTCCTTTTTTATTTCTTTCCTACTGATACCATCTCTTCCAAACTTCCCGAGTAGACAAAGTCATTTGTCCCCTTATCCGAGCTAGTTTCCACACTGGGTAGAGTCAGTGGCTCAGCTTGAAGCTGCTAACCTCATCCGCACTGTAATGTCCCAGACCCTTTGGATCCTTCTTCTCGAGTCCCAGACTTACTTTCTCGGAGAATTTGTGCCCGTTCTATCTGGAATTATCTTCTGGACATCTTTCATGTTCGGATCCGTGCGATTCATGTCAGTTTCGGAGGTCGAAATGCGTTCCGCGATTTTTTCCACGTGTTTTTCGATTCCCGCATGTGTGTTTCGAAAATACCTACGGAACCCTATACCGGTGAACCGGGTCGTTCACCTACTCGCGAGTGGTACCATTGCGATCAGCGTGTCGCGAGGATTGCACAGACTTAAGACGAGCTCAGACCTGCTATATGCTAAGACTTGAAAAATGTGCACAGACTTTAAGTGAGCAATGCAAATGTGCACAGATCATATGGTAAAACATGCATGGACTTATTATGCAGTTAACTGAAATGTGCACAGACTTGAATATTACACGGACCTACATGCAAACAATGCTATGAGTATGCACGGACCTTATGAAGATATGCATAGACTTATAAGAGGCTGGACGGAGATATGCACAGACCTTAGACCCTAGCAAGCATAAGAGCTGAAATGTGCATCGAGTTGAACAATGAATGCACGGACATTAAAATGCATATTAACTAAAATGTGCACTGAGCTTCATTGCATGAGGGTGTTTTCCAAAGTAAAATTAGGGAAAGCAATGAGAAAGCAATAAATGAAGAATGTATGATGAGTGATGATAGACTAATCATGTTTGACTTATAGTGTATGACATCATCAAAATCGTAGGGATGCAATAGGCCCATGACAGCAGCTTTTAGGAGGGTTGGAAGGCTGCCCTCTAGGCCATAGTCGGGAGTCGTGAGCGTTCCGGTGC
This sequence comes from Amorphophallus titanum, assembly GCA_024336825.1. Classification (NCBI taxonomy): domain Eukaryota; kingdom Viridiplantae; phylum Streptophyta; class Magnoliopsida; order Alismatales; family Araceae; genus Amorphophallus; species Amorphophallus titanum. The sequence goes on along the minus strand of JANBPO010009603.1, from coordinate 62,935,078 downwards.
CCTCCCTGCCTCCACCGTTGACGTCGTTTGGCCCTGAGGCCAGTAGTGGCGAGGAGGAGCTCGATGACGAGGAGGTGAGGGCAGAGGAGCAGGCGCTAGAGTCGAGCATTGGTGGGCTAGCACTCGAGGATGGCCCATCGGCGGAGGAGGACCTGGTTGACTTGACTGATGATCCGTCGCCTCTAGAAGCTGCTGCCGAACATGAGCCTGAGGACGTCGGGTTATGTGACACTGCTATTGGGTGAGCTCTTGAAAAGATGCCTACTATTTTTCCTTTTCCTTCTTTTGTAGTTTTCTTCTTGCTCTATTGGGGTAGTTGTACCTTCTTTTGTAAGCCTTTTGATTTTGGAATGGAAGTCTTTTGTAAGACTCCTTCTTCCTTTTGGGAACCTTGCCCTTCCCCTATAAATAGTGTCGAGTGAGGGTTTTGGCATCCATCTTGAGTCCATCGTCTGTTGTTACTAGCTTCCTTGTAGATGTCATCGGAGAAGTCTGGCTCTTCTTCTGAAGAGAGTGGCCCTCTCGAGGAGGGTGGTCCCCCTAAATGTTTATGCTTCTGGAAGGAGTTGCTTCCAGAGCCGTGGCTGGCCTGGCCGGCGCTGAGGGAGAGCAGTTGTGGAGGCCCCTCCAAGGACTACAAGCGAGGGTAGTAGGATGGTTGGCAGGAGGCATTGATAATGGTGAACTGCCTATACTCCGGTAAGGGAGTCCTGAACCTTCTCTTGGACAAGTTTCGTCCCAAAGGGGATGAGTAACTTCTATGTAACCTTCTTCCCCGCTGACGAATAAAACTTCTTTTCTTCCATCTACTCTTTTGATCCATGTTGTGGCGTGTGCTTGTTCTTCAGCAGTCTCCTTTCTTGGTTTGCAGGCGCAAGATGAGGCACTTTTTCCTACAAGAGGAAGGCGTCTCTTATTTGTAGATAATAGTGATAGTGGGTTGGCCTGCTGGTATAGTGTGTAGGCAGGCTGGTATAGTGTGTAGGCCTACTGGTATAATGTGTTGGCCTCGTTGTCAACCCGCATCCTTTTGGCGCCGACGCAACGATGCCGAATCTTCCCAGGATCGCGGCTTCATAAGAGGAGGTCCCAGCCTTTTTCCTGGTGTAGGCTTTTAGGCGGGTGTCTCCCCAGTTGGTCTGCTTCCACAGAAGGGATGATGCCAGAAGGCGAGGTGTCCGTTGAAGTCGTCTTGGTGGTCACTAGCAGGTAACCTGACAAAAGCGGTGTCGGAGGGACAGGATGCTGAAGACTGGAACAATTGTAATGCCACCGTAGCCTTGGACTATCTTATTTTTCCATATGCTTATATGTTAGCCACGTGAGAATGGCGTATTGGAACTTGGCAACTTGTATTTTCACTAAAGAAATAAAATTTTTTAGCTTGAATATATGTTGATGTGTACTTCTTTGCGGGATGAGAGTCGCCAGGTCTACCATTCCCAATTTTTCTCTATGGCACGCTTGTTTCTTTGAGCCCATGGTGCATCGCAGTTGGCTTCCAGGGCGACTATATGTCACTCATGGTTCTTTCTTTTTGGAGGGACAGAGTACTGGCCCCTAGGGAGCTTCAAATGCTATCGTTGTTTTTGAGGGGGCATAAATGCCTGCTCCTTGGGTACTTAGAAGTCACCTTCATTTCCGAGAGAGTGGTGCTCACCTCTAGGGAGCTCGTGAGCTATCTTCATTTTCAAAGAAAGCAGTGCTCGCCTCTAGGGAGCTCGCAAGCTACCTTTGTTTTTACGGGGAGCGGTGCTCACCTCTAGGGAGCTCGTGAGCTACCTTCATTTTCAAGAAGAGTGGTGCTCGCCTCTAGGGAGCTCGTAAGCTATCTTGGATTCTGAGGAAGTGGTGATCACCTCTTGGGGACTCGTGGGCTGCCATCGTCGAATACGGCTGGTGATGGTTTTGCTGCAATGTTGAAAGAAATGCTTTATTAATAAAATATTCTGAGATTGACAGAATTCCTCGGGACAAGACCCAAGTATTGTTTGAGTGGGCTTCTAGACACAACAAGATCATTCTCCCAGAGCTAAAAAGGTTGAGTGACCTTAGAAGAAAAGATGACCCTCATTTCTACCCATATCATCAGATGCTCGGGCATGCTATCGAGAAATGCTATGTCTTCAAAGACATTATTGAATCTTTGATTAAGAAAGGGGAGTCGCAAATGGGGGAGTACAAAGTTGATCGCTGCACCTACATGAAATGTCCACTATGGGGGCAACAATCAACATGATATCCTTGTACCAGTAGCTACTTGAAGAAGTGGCCAAGGCCTGTACTCAGTGCACCTATGAAGCCTACATCCTGGCGCCCGCAAAAGACCAGGGGAATTGGCAGACCGTGCCAGCAAAAATAAGAAGAAAGGCAGTGCCCTGTCGCGGTCCAGGGACTTACATTCGAGGTGTCACACCTCAGGTAGCTCCACTGGCCATGACTCTGATCTGGTATGAAACAACCTCTCAAGTGGTTGTCAGAAGGCCCACCCGAAATAAGAATAAACAAACTCCCCTACGATTGCACAAAGAAGCCAGTCCAACAGTTGAACAGCTTCAAGAAATTATAAACAGGCTAGATGAATATGAGCAGCCTAAAATTTGGCTTGTCCAGCTAAAGGAGTATATTCCTTGGGAACATTTCGAATCCCTGGAATTGGCAGAAGAAGCCGAGGCTGAAGCAGAAGAAATGAGCATATGAGATGAACCTCCGCAAGAGCAGCCACCAACTGTGATGAAAAAGAAGAAGAGGTCAAAGGACAAAAGAAAAGGCATTGCCGTATCTTGTAGCACTCTCTTCACCCTATTTGACATGGCCCAAGCTTCCGAAGAGGATGATGAAGAGATATGCTTGGAGTTAGTAGAGGCAAATCAAGCTAAAGCTTCCACCGCCCAGCATGCCACTAGGTCTGGAAGGAAATGGGGGCGCCCTCCCCCGGCTTGCAACAACAGTATGCTTAGGGGCAAGCAGCCATATCAAGTCCCTGAGCATAAAGTCAAAGTCATGGGGATCCTTCCTCCACTAGGGCTCTACCCCAAAGGCACAAGCGGTTGAGAGGTCCCCTCATTTGCTAAATTCCTGACATCTCAAAGGGGCAAGCAACCATCCCCACAGACACAATCAAAGGCCAAGAATGCTCCGGCCTTATCCTCGGCTTCCCCTCCCTTGGCAAATAAAGACCCTACTGGTGTCCCAAGCATCACTGAATTTATGCAAGAAAAGGGGTCAGTCAAGCCAACACAGCAGATCCAGGCAGCACATGAAGAAAAAGATGAGCCACCTACTGAGCCCGCTCCTCAAGTACACAATGATGGTAAAGAAATGAAATGAGTCAATGTCAGGGCCAACAATAAAATAATAAAGCAGCTAAAAAGAATCCATGCAAGATTCACCATCTGGGAGATACTCTATCTCAACTAAGAAACCAGACAAGCTATCATCGTGGCTTTCCAAACCTCGGCACACTTTGAAAGCTATTTTACCGAGGTGCAGTTGGGGGTGGCTATGACTTTTATGGAGAAAGACATGCTTCTACCCTCTATGAGCCATAATAGACTGCTCTACATGAGGGGGCAACTAAATGGCCAGTCGATAAGAAGAATTTTGATTGACCCAGGGGTAGCAGTGAACATACTCCCCTATCAGGTGTATCAAAAATACTATTTTGATGTGCACCTGATCGAGGCCAGGGATATGAGAGTTGCTGGGTTCAACTAGAAGTTTGAAGTCCCTATGAGTGTAGTAGAATTCGATCTTTCCCTCAGTGACTTCACTACTAAAGTGTAGTTCCATGTGATAAATTCAAACACTTCATACAAGGCACTGCTGGGTCGACCATGGCTGCATCAAAATTAGGCGGTGCCCTCTACTCTCTACCCGTGCATAAAGTACCCTCGAGATGGGAAAGAAGAAAGAATATTTGCTGATTTACAGCCTTTCGAGATGTTCGAATGCCACCTATTGGATGTGTCTCTGTGTCTAGAGATGCCAAAGAAGCCTCCCCGCCCAGCTCAAGACAAGGGGAAGAAGAAGCTAGAATCTGATGATTGGTTCCCACCACTACCGCCTGACTATGTCGATCCCCCAAAAGTGTTGCTCATATCTGAGGAAGAAGGAGTGCTCAAAGCAATCCAGTCCATAATTTACCCTAAGCCGGGGGCATTAGAACTCAAAGATCTATTCGGGGATGTCAAGGTCCCGCCAGGGGTTATCAAGCATGTAGCTGATGCCGACTGCCAAATGGTCAAAGTGTTAAAGACCCTAGAGGTCCCTAATCCTGAGGGCCAGCTCGTTATGTTCTATGTGGCCAAGGAGCAGCCAGTAAAAGGGGACGATGATTGTAAGTTCCCTGAAGAAATGCATGATCCACTCGTCCCCATTATGGGACTCCCTCATATAACTAGCCGTGTGGTTAAGATAGCCAGGAGGCAACAGATCTCCTTATGCCAACCCCCCAATCCGAAGAAGATGTTCAAAGAATTTTGGTATCTGCTGAATATGGACCATCATCACTGCCGGGTCTATAGCCGTTGTGTTGGGGATGGCTTCTGTTGTTTCCCCATATGCGCCTTCAGGTAGGATGTCGAGCATCACATCCTATTCTTCTATCGTCACCACATTGGCAGTTAGAATGGTGGCTTCATCAAGTTGCAGGTGATGAGCTAGGTCTTGCTTTCCCCTAGCTACTGTCATCATCTCCCTCGTGGCTTCTGCCCTTCGGGTATTCGATCCTGGCCTTCTGACCAACCGAGCCAGCTCCTGTGGCTCCTCACGTAGTCTTCCATATCGGTCAGGCACCCTGGCCATATTGCAATTGAAGACTTGCATTCTTCTCCTCTGTCGATGAACCTTCCTTTTCACATGCTCTGGGAAGGTCAATCTCTTGAATATGGAGATTCTTTTTCCCTCTTCCCACCGAGGGGCGATTTCATCGGCTTCAACCTCCAAGCCATTCTCATACTCATTGTCGTCGACTGATGATGCCATTCTTCTTTCTTCTTCTTCTTCTTTGACTACCGTTGGTGGGTGGTCTTCTTCTTCTGTCATGGCTGCTTGCAGCAGCTGTTGTTGGCCTACTGAGAGGTTGCCTAGACCCCTGAAATAGTTCCTAACCAGGCTGGTCATCTCTTCTTGCCCCTGCTCTCGATGTAGGACAGGGGATAACTGTCGACCTCCTGTCAGGGGGATGTATGCCAGCCGGGCTCTTCCGGTGGGTTGCTCGAATCTTCTCCCTAGTATGGGGACAACTGCTTGTCGGGCGCATGCCCTGAAGCTTGGACGGCGCGGAGGATCCATGACCGCTTCTTCTTTTCTCGGGGCCAGGCCCCTTTCATTCTCCTCCTTCGCCTCAGCGGGCTTCAAGTGGTAGAAGACTTGTGCCTCGCGGCAAGTAGATTGGGTCCTCTTGGGAACCCATACTTGTTTGAAGATCTTTGGCCTTAGGGCCAGCTTCTTCTGGTGATGGCGACTGGCTTCTTCTTTTTCTGCCCCTCTCCCTGACAGGGCCTGGAAAGCATTGCGGGTTGGCACAGTAGCAACCACCCGATCTGGGATTGCTTGGGCTTCACATGCATCTAGGAAGATCCAGACGTCCCCGATTAAAACAGATTTCCCGGACACTGAGAGTTGTCCGGTCATAGGGACAACAGCTCTTCTACGAGAATTCCTCTGGCGTGGATTCCCCAGCTTGCAGCGGTAAGCGGGACGAGCCCCTTGAGCCACATGGTGCACCATGCAATTCATCAGTTGAGTTTGACTCATCGCCAAACTCCCGTAGCCTCGGGCGTTGCGAGCCCTTGTCTTCATTCTGGCCTCCCCCTTTATCGGTTCCAAGAGCTCGACGTCTAGCATGTCGGTGAAGGCTACCCCCAAGAAGTTGGGGAAGCCGACCACCGGCGAAAGGGAACCAAATGTTGTTGCTATCGCTAGGTACCTTGCAGCAGCATGCCTGGCCACGATCTCGGGGCCAAACATCAATGAAGCGAATCCAACAGCGATCGTCATTCTTCCTATGCAATTATAGAACAAGCAAACGATCAGCAGTCCTTGAGAGGGCCTTGGAGCCCATATACCTCGGCAAAGAGATGAAAGGAGACACAGGTCCCACCGGACATGCCAAACTTGTTTCGCGTTATTTATTTTATATTTTTTTTATTTAAGTCGATCATTCAATCAATTAACCAATAATCAAATGACTAGTTGACCGCGTAGGCGTGCCAGTCACATGAGTGACATGTTTATTATACGCGCAATCTGACCTGTAGTAGGTGGGAGTGAGATTCGTGTCGGGACTAGTAGTCTGTCATACCATAAAGGCTATGACGTTAATTACATCCCCACGAGAGGGAAAACCTTTGATTAATTGTCGAGATAAAGTACCGTCCGAGGTCGAAATAAGATGCAATAAAATGCATGTGACGAAGTCAAGTGGAATGATTCATTTATCATGCAAAAAAAAGGGCATGGTTTGTTAAGTTGGAACCCTCAATACGTGGTGGAGGACGTAGGTCCGAAGACTACCATCACGCATAGCGAAAGCTTCCAGTCGGGCATAACCCGGCCTTCCGTCAGTGCCATTTCATATATCGAGGGCCCATGCAAGCAAGCATGCATTAACATGGCGTTCATGGATATGCTAAAGCATAATAATAAAATCATGAAGATAGACAATTCAGATCGAAACAGTCCCTTTTATTTGATTTATGATTGATCAAGTTTATTAACTCCGGTCGAGGGAGGCAGAGATCGTCCCAAAGATGAATGAGGGATTAAAACGACACGAAGGGAGGATTTTGCTTAAAATCGGTGTGGCTAAGCGTAGGTATAGGGTTCCTCGGCGCAGGGAAGCGTGGGTAAAAGGTTTAAACGGCGCGGCCATGGGCAACACACCTTCACCGGCGCGGGCGGCTTGGGGCGCGCTGGGGAGAAGCCAATTGAAAACTTGTTGTGATGGGTCTAAGGTTAATCCGGCGCGGGGGGGTACCGCGCCTATTAGGGCGCGCCGGATTAAGACCGCGTCAGCTTAAGGGTTTTTTTATGTCCCCACTCCACCTTCCAACCACCAATCACCCACTCCCCTTTCCCAAGCACCTCTCCATCTCCCCAAGGCTGAAAGAGATTCACCCAAGGCCAAATTCAAATTTCCCTCTCAGCTGGTTGTGCCCTCCCATCTCCCCACCCCCTTCCAAGATCTGGGTGACCAGCCCATTCCCACCACAGCCCCTAGACCGTCCCCCCATCCTCTCCCATTCCACCCCTCTCTTGTGCACACCCAGCCTCCACATTGCCATCTCCAACAGCTCCAGCATAGCTCTGCCCACCCCTGCACCCTCAACTCCCCCAGGAGACCTCTAGCAACTCCCCTCCCCTCCCCACAGCCATCAGTCCCCCACCTTCTGCTAATCCTTCACCCATTCCCACCTCTACACCCCATTCTCCATCAGACCCAGTCTAGGGTCGCAGGCAGCAGAGCACTAGCGGATTGCAGAGGTAGCCACATCATCACCATGAAGATTCAAGTGGCATACCATATACTGGTGGATTCCTCATCCAGTCAGCTTCGCAGCTGAGGTGGTCTCGTCATCATTCGACCTCAGAGTGGTTCAGAGGAGCTGATCTCGCTTGACTGCACATCCTGTCCCTGACAGACAACCAAAGACCCAGTGTAGAGGCTCCCCCGGCCGAGTCCCTGTGTTTCCTAGTGAGATATTTGGCTGAGACAAGATCCTGCAAGTCCCCCTACCAGCTCCAAGAAGAAGGAGTCCATTCGTCTGAGTCCATTCACCCGCCCGAGCACCCGGTTCCAGCCATCCTCGTCGAAGTGTGTAGACTGATCATGTCTGATCCAGGTTGGACCAACCCCTACTTATATATTCAGTACATTCTTCTCTGACCTCGGTTGGGGGCCTCGTTGGTCCCTATTCGAAGTTGCTTCACCCACGGTCACGTCGAATCTAGTCTCACCTGCATCGGAGTTCGGAGTAGCCCAGGACAACTTCTGTAACATCCCTCTTTGGTTTTGCACCAGACAGAGTCAGTCTAGAATGGTCCGGAACCCAGAGCTGTAGCAGCCCGCAACCTTCCCCGATCGGCCTACAAACTATACGACGCCTTCCTGGGTCAGTCCCGGTCATCCCAGCACTGATCCTGCCTCCGACAGCATCGAGACGAGTTTGTGGCCGTCCCTACATCAGCACCCTGTCATTCAGACCCTGACAGAGCAGAAACAGAACAATTCGTGAAGACAAAGGTGCAGCGCCCCAGCCCAGTCTCCGGACGATTGCCAGCTTCTACGGCTGACTACTACCTCACCCCTGGTCGACTTAGCACCAGCCCCGCCCCCCTACAGCATCGGAAGATGCCCACAGCAATCCCGACTTCCATTCTCTACCCTTGCGGGTCAACCCAGGACAGAACCGATCTCTTCAGATATTCCCCTCCCCTCGCTTGGCCGGATGAAGGCCCCTCACTATGTGGAGGTAGTGTTGGTTGTAATTTTAACCCCCATACCCCTTGTTCCCCCCTCTTGCAAGAGGTGTAGTACTGTAATAATATTACTTTCAGGTCCAGTGACACCGATGCAGCGTGTGGGTGCGTACCCATGCTTCCCCTCTTGCCCACGTCACCGATCGGGATGAGCGACTAGATCCCTTGCCGGTTTACTACTTTGCTTAGCTAGTATTACTTCTGATTGCCCGTCGGACTGTGAGACGAGAGCCCAAACTTGCACACCACTCTTAGTGTGCCCACCGCGGACCATGAGTGAGTGCCACCCAAACCCACGCCCCGGCGAGCCGGCCTCCCATGAAGTTGGGAATCCCAGACCCTTAGGGGTCAGCCTAAGCCAGCTAGGTCCCTAGAACGATTGGGTCCCACCTCAGACCCTTGCCATCATCCCCCGGTTATCATTGGGAGATTGTATGCGCCATGTGGGTGAGCCACTAGCGTGAGTTCGTTAAGTGTCCTCGAATGCTTGCGGGTCTAGGTCCTAGGCTCATCAAATCATCTAACATCATCCCTAGGCTATGCCACATCAAGTGGTATCAGAGCAGTCATAGGTTTGTTCCCACAAGTCTAGTCTTGGGGCATCTTCACACTAGGTCGCTCTTAGGTGCACATGCACATTCGTGCATAGCCCACCCAACATTGTATGACCACCCATCGAGGAACCCATTATCAATCCGATCCATCCTCTTCAAATCCCCCAATGAATCCCAATCCCCAAGGGAATCCCACTACCAGTGAGCATGAGCTCCCGGATCACATTAGATTCTTTGTGGAGGGAATGACCAATGTCTTAGGGTGACTTGATGACATAACGGCCCGACTTGAGCAACTTGAGGAAAATTTGCCTGCCCCAAGGGTGGATGATAGAAGAGCACCTCCCCCACATGAGGAACCAGCCATAGGAGAGCTCAACCTTGACCATCCGCCGGAGCCGGAAAGGGACCCACCCCCGCGGAGAAATGATAGATCCCCCCGAGACAACCCAAATGACCTCCTTGTAAGACTTGTGAAAGTTGATGCCCCCACCTTTGATGGGTCCCATCACCCGAGCATCTACTTAGATTGGGAGGCTACTCTTCGACTCTCCTCAAATCATTCCCCTCTCTTCGGTTCTCATCTCAAATCCTTCTGCTCTCTATATTCTCAGCACCTCTTTTTCTCAGATGTCTTCTTTTTCGTCTCTTCTCTCATGTCCTCTATCTTTTCACCTGTGCAACCTACATCTATTTTATATGGGAGCTCATGAAAGAATGGGAGTGTGGAGACCACGCTTCCCACCCAAGGAATCGTTCAGATCTGCTCTACATTTTACCCCGTGTCATCATCCTCTGTTTCCTTTCCTCCTCGAATCATGTCCCCTTAAGATTCACAAACATCGCTCCTGACAATACAGCAAGTACTTAGTCAGCATTAGTTATGCACGAGTCATTCAGACAAATACCAGATGTACATAGACTAGATAAGTAATAGACCAATCGTGCACTAACTCGATAAGGCGTTAGTCAGATGTGCATGGACGTTTGCACAAAGGAGAATGTGCATGGACTTAACATCACACAAGAGTGAAATGTGCACGAGCCTTGTGTAACTTACAAGAATCATTATATGTAGCATGTGAAACATGCACAGACTTCATATGCAATGGGTTTAAACAATGCACGGACTTTGTATGCTGTTCCATAGAAATGTGCACTGACCTTGCTAGCCATATAAACGTGCACGGACTTTGGTGTTCACACCAAAGCATGCACGAACCTTGGATTGCACGGACTTAGAATGCGTTGGCGAAACATGCACGGACTCAAAGATGTTTAGAAGAGAAATGCGTATTGAGTCAGAAGAGTGTGAGATAACATGCACGGACTTCGAGATGTGCATGGACTTGTGATCTGCACAGACACTAAAACGCAAAGAGTAAAACATGCATGGACTTCATTCATGCATGGGCTTATGTTTGCAACAGCACTAGAACATGCATGAACAAAATATGCACGGACTTCACTCAAGCATGGACTTATGTTTTTGCACGAACTTTGCTTTTAGGAAAACAGAAACAAGCAAGGGCTTTAAAACATGCACGAACTGTAGAATATGCACGGACATTATTTCTCCGAAGAGTGCATGGACTCTAAGCTGTGTGCATGGACTTTATAACCCACAAATGTAAAATCTGCACGGACTTCATACATGCATGGACTTCAAATATACTTGCACGGACTTCAATTACTCATACAACAAATATGCACAGACTCAAGAGATGAACGGACTTGGTTTTCGGCACGGACTAAAAACATGCACGAACTTTATTTGTGCATGGACTTGAGTTTTCAACAAAGCCAAAACATTGACAGACTTATGTTTTTCAACACGACCAACACATGCATGGACTTTATATGCTGGATGCTTAATGCACGGGCCTTAGAACCTGAATGAAACATAATATGCATGGGGTTATTCTGCCTAATGCCACCTAATGCAAGAATTGCACTGAACTAGAAATGCACACTTGAAGTGATATGCTTGACATTAACCTTAGACAATATAATATGCTTGACTTTGGCCTTAGACAATAAAACCTGCACTGGCTTTGAAGAAAGTGAATAGACCTCTACATGCAGTGTAAGTTAATGTATGAAACAGTGTGTACACAATGTTTGCACAGATTCAGAAACACAGATGCAATCATTCAATCATCAAAGCCACAGATGTAATAGTTCAATCATGCAGCATTCATATGGTGACTTATGGTGTTGCTATCATCAAAATCACAGTCGTTCAACCATGCAGACTTGATGCAATCATTCAAACATATAGACTCATGTCCAGATGCAGTCAAACATTTAGACTCATGTGGTAGCTTATAGTGTTGCTATTATCAAAACCACAGGGACACAATAGGATTGTCCCTGACCGTCAATGTTGGGCTGACAGTTGTCGACTGGCACCATAGAAGCTTGGCTAGAGTTGTGATGACCCAGGAGATCCGGATACTTATAACCCGATATCATCAGATTACCGATACCAGGAGATCGGGGAAGCCACCCAAGAGGCTCATGAGGCCCCGTATGGGTTAGGCCCCTAAGGGTTAGGCCCCGTAATGTTGAGGGGATGCATAACAAATTGGAATTACGTATGCACAGTATTAATTAAAGCAACAATTTAAACATTAGTGTGGAAGTAATTTAAAATATTAGAGTGGTAAGCATATATAATAGTCCAGATCCACAAACATACAAATCTAATAACTAATCAAAGTCCAAATGTACAACTACACGGGGCATACCATAGTCAAAAGTATAAAAGAAGGACTACAACAGACTGACTATGTGACTACTGTTGGCAGCTAAGGACGGTCGCCAAAAACTCGAGAAGCTCCCAGAGACAATTGTCGCGGCTCACCTGAAAGAAGAATGGTGAGTCATAGCCAGACTTAGTAGGGGTCACGTGGATCCCTACCTTGCAACTAAACATACAATCAGGCAAAGGCAATTAGAGCATGCATTTAAGGAAATAAACATGCATTAGCATAATTTGAACACAAGTATAATAAAGCTGTAAAACCTATCTAAATAGTTTCTAACAGCTATCTATACGCCAATTTAATTTTTGATTCACGATGGTTTGATCGCGTAGATGGTTGCATAGGACCGATTGAGAATCGATCTACTTCATTTGCTCAGTTCAATCTGGTTGTGGTAAAGGGTTTCCTGATTGTTCTATAGCAATTCCTGGCTATCGTATAGTAGCTTGTTTTAATTCTGCACCTGATTAGCTACTATAGAAATTTTTATATAAGTGATTGATCTATTCACCGCCCTCTAGATCCACATCATAGAGATGGGGTGACAGCCCACCCAACAAGGAAAGAACTTTTGGAGGCGTTGATGAGTTGGCCCGAGGCAACTTCATACATCTTGAGGAAAGCCATAAGTCTTCTAATATGACAGACCGAACCATTGGGAAAATGAGAGTGTCATCGAAGAAGAGCAAATGAGAAACCGTAGGACATCTTAGGAGGGTCTAAAATGCCCCACCACGGCTGTGCTAGAACAGAGTGGATAAGCCCCGACTAAGTGCCTCTTCCACCAAAATGAACAATGCAGGAGCAATGGGGTCGCCTTGACGAAGACCTCTACTCGACTTGAAGAACCCATGAGGCCGACCATTGATGAGAACTGAAAACCAACAATTGGTGAGGAGGGGCTCCAGAAGAGAGATAACTGAAAGATAAAAGACAAATTTCCGAAGGATAGCAAAATGAAGTCCCACTCCATACGATCATATGCCTTGGACATGTCAAGCTTGAAGATAACGTTCTCGCTTCTGCATTTGTTACTAAGGTGCTGCACCATTTCCTTGGCTAGAGAGATGTTTTCAACAATGGATCGGCCTTTCACAAATGCACCTTGTTCCTCAGATATCAATAGTGGGAGCAGACTACCTAGCCGGTCACTGAGAACTTGAGAAATGGCCTTGTAAATGAAGTTGCAAAGACTGGTGGGTCAGTAATCAGCACAAGTCTTCGGGCGGCCGACCTTGGGAATTAAGACAATGAGGGAGGTAGTAAAGCTCCGGGGTAGGGGGTGGCCATAAAAGAATGCTTGAATAGCCGCCACAACATCGGCTCCAATTAAATCCCAGCACGATTAGAAGAAGTGGCCAGTAAACCCATCTGGACTAGGGGCGCTATTGACCGCCATGTTGAAGATGACTTGTTGTATCTCCTCGGCGTTGGGGACAACACTAAGCTTGGCATTGTGGTGATCTTCTAGAACAGATGGAATAGAAGCAAGAACCTCCGGGTGAATGTGGTGCATCGATGATGTGAAGGCGGTGGAGAAGTGTGACACCAACATGGCAGCAATACCATAAGCTTGGTTGACCACCGTCCCGTCATCACCACGCAACTTAGAGATGGTAGCATGGAGGTGGTTGCGATCACCTTCCTTAAGCCATTTAATCCTGGACTTTTGCCTCCAGAACATTTCTTCTTGAAGGTGAGCCCGATCCAGGACATCCTTGGCAGCTAGGAATGTTGTGAGATGCTTCGGGGTTGGGTCGTCATCAAAGGCCTGTTGCTGCCTGGAGAAAGAAGCTTCTGTAGTCTGCACATTGGCAAAGATGTTTTTGAAAACATCAAGGTTCCAATCCCTCAAGAAACTTTTCATGTGCTTTAGTTTGAGGGCCATTGCAATAAGAGGGAAGGAAGAAGTCGGGGCAGCGGCCAAGGCCCACTGTGAGTCAATGAGAAAGTGGTCATGACTCCTCCACATGTGCTGGAAGCAGATCCGAGAAGGCGCCCGCTGGATGTCGGACAAGGAAGACAGAAGGAGGGGCGAGTGATTGCTGCAGGCACGAGAGAGGTGCTGAACAGAGATCCTCGGGCAAGAGACAGCCCAAAGACCATTAAATAGGACTCTGTCTAGCCTGGCCCAAATGCCATTGGCACATTGACCATTGTACCAGGTGAATTGGCAGCCACCAAACCCGACATCCTCTAGGCCTGAAGCAGAGACTAAAGCTTGGAAGTCAGTCATGGAGAGGGAGAATGCCCGCTTGCCACCCCATTTTTTAGATGGGTGCAGGGTACTATTGAAGTCCCCTCCGACCAGCCACGGTCGATCACAGTTAGCTAAGAAATCCACAAGAAAGTCCGTTCAGCCAAGGAGCAGCTTGCATGGGCGATGGTGAAGAAGAAGGTGCTGGCCATAGCTGAGGAGACAGAGAGGGTGATGTGCTGCTTAGAGGATCCCACCAGTGAGATGTCGAAGGGGGCACACCAGAAGACCTAAATGCGCCCCTTAATGGAGGATTTGGCAAGGTAATGTGACATCCGGAGCTTCAGCTTGTAATGCTCCAACAAGGAGGTGGGGAGCTTGGGCTCAAGAATGGCAACCAGGCCAAGAGAGTGTTGGCGGATGAGCAACTTCAATCTACTAATAGATTGGGCATTGCCCAACCCACGGATGCTCCAGAGGAGGGCCTTCATGAAGCAGTGGGGTTGGAGGAGCCACCCGAGTTGCTCCTACGCAGACTGCTCCTGGTCCTGACGTTGGCGTCCCCTACAGAAGCAACCTGGCTTTTGCCCACAAGGCTGGCATGAGTAGCAGGGAGGTTCTTAACGAGGGACACTGGCTCCAAGCCAGGGACCACAAGGACCTGGATGATATGGGGGAATGGATTAGAGGCCCCATCCGAAGAAGGACCACCTTGATCCGTAGAAGCCACAAGAGTAATTCCAGACTGAGCAAGTGAGGGAGCAACCACTCCAGATGAGGAGCACTCATATTCCGCGAGCTCAGGACCAGAAGAAGACCCAAACGCTGCCGAGGGCTGGGCAGGACCATCCTCCCTCGGGACCATCTGAAGGGGTGGCTCTGCACCAACTGCAGCGGGGGCACCTTGATGGTAAAGTCTAGAGACGAGGACTAGGTAGCAAGTGTCGACCTCCATAGGAGCAGAGTGAGATGGGTAGGGAGGCGGCCCAGAGGGGGTAATGATCAGATGATGAGGAGAGGCCCCAGCAGTAGAGGGTCATGGCATACCAGTAGTGGGACCAGCACCCAGCAGAGCATCCAGGAACCCGTCGAGAGGTTGGGTAGGGTGGTGAGTAGATGGGGTAGCACCAGAGGCGGGCACAGCAGGCTTGACGGGAGCAAGCGGTAGAGAAACATGCGTGGAGGAAGCCCGAGGCACAGCTTGACCATGCACGCCACACAAGGGGGGCGCTAGCTTCTCCACGGGAGCCTTCGAGACGGGCAAGACTATGGCAGCCAAAGGGGGGAGTCAATAGGTGCAAAACCCTCCATTGTGGGATCAAAAGTAGGAACAGAATGCGCTGGAGGGCAGGGGAACTCCCGCTCGGTGGGAGATGAGCCTTTAGCAGGTGGAAGGGAGGTGGGAGCAACCAGAGGCGCCAAAGTCAGTGGGGGCTGGCCAGGGGCTGCTAGCAAGCTGGAGACATCCTTAGCAGGCTTTGGGGGGCCAGCACCAGGCGGACCTGCCAAGCCACCCAGGCAGACAAAGTAGCAGAAATGACACCTTGATTGCAGCAATGCCCCACCTTCCCTGAGTAACTTCTGGTGCCCCACCTAGAACCTAAAGATTCTCCTCTGAAGTGTCTTTCCAACGAGTGGTCGTGCATCCCCAACCGAGGTCAGAGCTGGGCAGGAGGCCCGTTTCCGTCAGGCTACGCAAGATCAACTCTAGCTGGAGACAGAGGTGAGTTGCAGAAGCCCCCACGACCACTCCTCTGAGTTTCCTGGCGAGCCCTTCAGCTAAAATGATCCTCGTCCAGTCCTCTTTTACCTCCAAGAAGAAGGAGGTCATTCGGATTTTGGAGCACCCCGTTCTGGCCTTCTTCCCCGGTGAGCGCAGACTGTCCCTACCAGAACTAGGTCGGACCCCTCTTTGCTTCCTGGACCACTACGCTCTCTCCCAACCTCACAAAGAGGTCCTGTCGGTTTGTAAGTGTTGCGGCCTTGCCCACGGTCATGTCAACACTAGTCCCATCTCCATCAGAGTTTAGGAGAGTCTATGGCGCCTTCTGTAATTGCTTGCTGCTAATCTGAGTCAGGCAAGAGCACCCCGGACCTGTCCTGATCCCAGAGCTGTAGCGGTCTTCGATGCTCCCTGATCGGTCCCCAAACTCTATGGCGGCTTCTTGGATCTGTCCTAGTCATTTGAGTACTGATCCTATTTCCATCCACATTTGGACAAGCCTGTGGACGCCCTAACCCCAGTGCCCTGTCACCCTATCCCTTACCGACAAAATAGGGCAGCTCGTGAAGATGAAATAGCAGCAACCCCGACCAGCCCCCAGATGACTCCCAACCTCATATACTAATTGCCACATTGTCCCAAAATGATTCGGTATCCACCCTGCCTCCTGCAATGTCTGGAGATGTTCGTGGCACCCACGACTTCAGCTTGCTGTCCTTGCAGGCTGATCGGGGTAGAATCGGGTTCTTTCACTTACTCCCCCACCCCACTTGGCCAGCTGAAGGCCCCTCCCTACGTGGAGGTAGTGTTTGTCTGTGTTTGGTAAACCCCCACCCTGCGTTCACCCCTCCTGCAAGAGGCATAGTGCTGTAGCTCTATAGTTTCAAGTCAAGCGACACCGACACAGTGTGCGGGTACTTACCCACGCTTCCCCGCTTGCCCGTCTCCGATCGGAATTTGTGTTTTCACACCGATCAGGTGAGCACCTAGTTTTTCCCTTACTGGTTGACTTTACTTATTTCAGTATTGCTTCTGGATGCCCATCGGATGGTGAGGCTAGTGCTCATTCTCTAATCCACATATTGTGTGCCCACCGCGGAGTGAGTTGCGAGCGCTGCCCCCCATTCTCGCACCCTCGATGTGCCAATCACCCACGAAGCTGGGAACCCCAGCCCTCTTTCAGGGGCCAACCCAAGCATAGCATAGACCCCAAAATGACAAGATCCCACCCCGGACCCTCGCCACCATCTCCAATTTTCCCTCGGGAGATAGTGCACACCGTGTAAGTGAGCCCGTTCATGTGAGTCTGACACTTTTTGTTGTATGCTTGCAAGTTAGGTCCAAGGTGCATTGTGTCCCCGATTCACCATCATGGGCTGTGCTACATCAAATGGTATCAGAGCCAAGTTATAGGTTTGTCCCTACAAGCCTAGTCCTTGGGCACTTTCACACTAAGTCACACATAGGTGCATACCTGTGCATAGCCCACCCGACACTTCATGTCCACCCATAGAGGAACGCATTATCACTCCAATCCTTCTTCTTTAAATCCCTCAATGGATCCCAATCCCCAAGGGAGCCCCGCTACCGGCGAACAGGAACTCCCTGACCATGTCAAATTTCTCATGGAGGCCATGGCCAATGTCTTAGGGTGAGTTGATGACATAACAACCCGACTCGACCAAATTGAGGAAAATAGGCCCGCCCCATGGGCGGATGATAGAAGGGCATCTCCCCCACATGAGGAACCAGCCATGAGAGGGCTAAACCCTGACCATCCACCTGAGCATGGAAGGGATGCACGGAGCATAACGGCCTTACCAGTAGCCGCTATGCTCTTAACGCATCTGGACAGGTGCGTTAAGTGCAACAGAACAGGAAAGTGGATTTTCTAAGTTTTCTGATTTTTGATTTTTTTTATTATTTTGATATGATAAATGCAATGCAATGACTCCCTATGATTACATGACTAACCCTAGGACTTAATTGTGCAGGGGAAAAGATGGACACGGATTACATGGCTTCAAGCCCAGGCGATTTACCTTGCGCTGCCGGAATATCAACGTGAATGCTTGGCGGCCATGGGCTTCGGGGAACTTTTGAGCATTGAGGTGGCCCGAGTGGATACGACACTCTTGCTTGCTCTGCACGAGAGATGGGACCCGGTGAGCCGGGCTTTCATATTCCCGTGGGGGCATATAACGCCGACATTGGAGGACATGGCCCGGATCAGCGGCCTGCGGGTGCACGGGAAGGCTGTGACCGGATGGGCATACGTTGATTACCGGGAGTTCACTCAGGAACTCCTTGGACTAGACTTGATGAGACCGGGGCACCCATCGTCCCAATTATCACGGTCAGTGCTCCAAGAGAGCTTGGGACTTCGGCGAGCAGCAGTGGCGGTCGGAGAGTTGCCAGAACAGCACATTGACCGAGTGATCGAGCAGGCTCGTCCGAGTGTGGCGGCAGAGCTGGGACCAGACGGAGATAGAGTTTTGAGACGCTTCCTGATGCTGCTATTCGAGAAGCTACTGTTCGCGACACGAGCCGACGTCATCAGCTGCCGGCTCCTTCCCCTGTTGGCCGACCTGAGCCGAGTGCGAAAATATGCATGGGGAGCAACAGTGCTAGCTTTCCTATTCCACTCTCTCAGCGCTACCGACCGGGTGACCATGCTCGGTGGCTTCTCGCCCTTTTTGCAGGTAAACGCCTTAAATGCCTTTCCATTGCTTCTAACATGCTTCTAGTATGCTTGAAATGCTGACACTTCCTAAAAATGCAGTTTTGCGCCTTCTTATATTTGCCGGGGATTGGGCGAGGAGTGGAGCTATACCCGGGCCGATTTCCCATCGTGAGACGATGGAACGTTGCCCGGAGCGTGGGGTCAATCCAGCGGTCGACTCAGGCGATCCAAGAGGATCTTGACTCATTCCCGCATGCGTCGGTAAATAGCCCGACTTCTACATGGTCTTCTATATGCTGCTACATGCTTTTCTATATGCTGACAAATGCTATTAAATGCATGAATGGCCCTTTACAGGTGCGGTGGACACCGTATCGGGATGTGGACCACACGGGACAGCCATGGGTGGAGGCTTCCCTATCTTACCGAGGACGGGATATCTGGCTGCATTGCATTAATGTGATCGAGCCCCTGCACTATCGGTTGATTATGAGGACGAGGGGAGTGCGCCAGCCGGTGGTGAGGTTCCCACACCGTCATGATGAACGCCCGGGGAAATCTACCAAGGGCATTGGCAGTGATATCGACTGGAGCGGCCGAGCCAGGAAGTACATCCATGACTGGAAACACAAGGGCAAGGCTGTGACAAAGCGGGCGGACAGTGATGAGGCATACTTGAAAGCCTTCACCCGCCGATACGGCAGCCAGATCTACTGCAGTACCTGACGATCGGTATGAAAATGCAAAACTTGACTTTTCCTTTTCTATATGAATGAATGCTATGTTATGTATGACACTTAATTTTCTAAATGTAGCTAGACCCACAGGGGCGCATAGCCGAGGTCGAGGGGCTCCTTCATTCCACGGTGCAGCAGCGGGATGAATACCGAGTGGCTCTTGAGCTATTGGTGAGTTTTCTGAAAAAACTAAAATACTTTATGCAAACCTGACTGACCTTCTAAAATGCAGCAGGCCGAGGGAGCCTAGAGGGCTGGACCAGACGTGCCATCCTCTTCCTCACAGCTAGCCGGGGGACGGGCTGAGCAGGATGTGGAGTTTACCCAGGCCGTAACCCGTGTTGAGGAGGCCAAGGCTACCCTCGCGGAACGGGTAAGAAACTGAAACTTTCCCTAAAAATGCTTCATGATTATGCATGCTTTCAAACTGACTGATATGCAAATGCAATGTGCAGGCAAAGGACCTTGCTGCAGCTTTAGCAGAGGCGGCCAAGGTGCCTCATCTCCGAGGAGAGGTGGACCGACTCCGGGGGGAGGTGACCCGCTTGAGTGGCTAGGTGACCCGCTTGAGTGGGGAGGTAGCGGACATTGATCGATACCGCACCGAGGCTCGCGAGGCACGGGTCAAGATTTTTGAGCTGAAGATCGAGCTGCGGACGATGGAGCGGACCGTCCGGCTGATAGGCCGGGCACCTGAGCAGGCCACGTCACGAAGTGGCGCAGTCGGAGGCTCACGGAGCGCGGCACCAAGTGCGTCGATGGGCGACATCCTGGCTAGCTCCTCCACCCACCGGAGAAATGAGGAGGCAGAGAGAAGACGCCCGATGGAAGAGGAGGAGCACAGCGCCATGGAGCCACCGTCGAGGCAACATGAGGGCACCGGGGACAGTGACAGACCGGCGGAGTGACATCTTTATCAAGGATCAGGACTGCCAACGAGCCTTCGACCAATTGAAGGGTTATTTGAAGACCCCGCCTGTGCTGGGGGCACCTGTCAAGGGAAGGCCGCTTATCCTATATATAGCAGCCACCGAATATTCACTGGGGGCAATGCTCGCCCAGAACAACGATGAAGAAAAGGAACAAGCTCTCTACTACCTCAGCTGAAGACTAGTAGGGACGGAAGCAAAGTACGCTCCGATCGAGAAAATTTGTCTCGCCTTAGTCTTCACAGTCAAGAAGTTGAGACATTACATGCTGTCTCATGAAGTGAGCCTGATATCCAAGGCTGACCTTGTCAAGCACATTCTCTCCCAGTCGGTCCTGAAGGGGCACGTTGGCAAGTAGGCTGTATTACTGATGGAGTTTGACATCACCTACGTGCCGCAGAAGGCCGTTAAAGGGCAAGCCATCGCAGACTTCTTCGCAGCACATCTAGTGCCCGAAGACTCCACACTGGTCATAGAATTGCCTAAAGATGAAATACTGGAGGTGGATCAAGTCCAACAGATCACCTGGCAATTGTATTTCGATGGTGCCTCGAGAACGGAAACAACCCCGTCCGGGCATACCAAAGTGTGGGCTGGGGCCGACATCGTCATCAAATCTCTAGACAGAGAAGTACTACACACTTCCTGCTCCATCAGCAAACACTGCACAAATAATGAAGCAGAGTATGAAGCTCTGATTATTGGCCTCCAAGTCACCCTGCAAATAGAGATCAAAATGTAACAAGTATTTGACGATTTGCTATTGATCGTCAAGCAAGTTCAGAGATAGTTTGATGTCTGAAAGCTCGAGCTACTCCCTTACCACAATAAGGCGAAGTGGCTCATGGAGCAATTCTACCTCATCGAAATAGGACACGTCGCCGGGGGGAAAATGCACAAGCCGACGCACTGGCGAAGTTGGCAAGTTCATTGGCAGTGCCGCCAGATGGATCGCTCAACATCTGGGTGATAAATCAGTGCCAGGTGCCTAGCATGATAGAAGAATCAGAAGAGGAAGAATTTGAGGCTGCCATAGCGGAGGCTGTTAGTTTACCCGACTGGAGGGACCCTCTCATCCAGTGGTTTAAATACCAGTAATTACCCAAGCAAAGAGAAGAAAAGATCAAGCTGATTAGAACAACGGACTCATATAAAGTCTGAAATGGGATGCTATTCCGAGTCGTGGTGGATGCCAAACAGAAATTACTCCTCCGATGTCTCTCCACTGAGAAGGCCTGGAGAGTCATGAGGGAGGTTCATGCTGGAATAGCTGGCGCGCACTAGGCGGGACCAAAAATGAAGATTGAGATAAAGAAGCTTGGATACTATTGGCCAGTAATGTTTGACGACAGCTGCAGGTATGCTAAGTCATGTCAAAAATGCCAGGAGTGATGTGTCCCTGTGATTTTGATGATGTCTAACACTCTGAGTCATTAACATTCTAATGTATTAATTGTTGATGATGTCAATGCTATACCAGAAATTACAAGAGATGAAGCCTAATGAACATGCCTAAGATACATCAATTCAATTCATTGTCAAGCATTCTGATTACTGGTGTGAAGCTAAGTACATATGATAAATTTCCCTGAAGGTAGAACATCAAGTTTCTTAAGATCTGTAGACTTCTAAAATCTAGAGGAAAAGAGTCGACACTAGGAGTCGACTCTTAATTATCAAGGTTCAGTCTGGGGACAACTAGAGGAAGAATGTCGACACCAGGAGTCGACACCTTTTTAACAAGCTTCTGCCTGGCGTCTGCAACACTCATGGCATCAATACAGTGAGCTAGTCCTATAGGCCAAGCCACTGTAGCACTCCGAGCCACTGTAGCACTCTGAGCAGTATAAGCAGCCCAAGCACTGTAGCTGGCCGAGCTACTGTAGTAGTCCGAGCTAAAGCTAGAGAAGGCCGAGCTACTATAACAATCCTAGCTACTGTAGCACTCCGAGCACTGTAGGAGCGCGAGCACTGTAACTGGACGAGCTACAGTAGTAGTCCGAGTTAAAGCTGGAGAAGGCAGAGCTACTGTAGCAATCCGAGCTTTTGAAGAAACCCGAGCACTGTAGCTGGCCGAGCTACTGCTGTAGTCCTAGCCAAAGCTGGAGAAGGCCGAGCTACTGCAGCAATCTGAGCTTCTGAAGAAGTCTGAGCACTATAGCAGCCCGAGCACTGTAGCTGGCCGAGCTACTGTAGTAGTCCAAGCCAAAGCTCGAGAAGGCCAAGCTATTGTAGCAATCCGAGCTTCTAAAGAAGTCTGAGCACTATAGCAAACTGAGCTACTGTAGCACTCCTAGCTGTGTAGCAGTCTGAGCACTATAGCAGCCCGACCATTGTAGCAATCTGAGCCACTGTAGCAATCCGATCTATGTGAAAGAGGTCTGAGCTCATCTGAAGATGATCGAGCCACTATAGCAGTCTGAAGCCACCATAGCAGTGCCAAGCAGAAGAGAGCAGAGAAGGTGAGCAGAGGGACTGTATAGAAGAGAAGAGAGAGTATGACTATGCCGAGCTAGAAAAAGGCGATGGGGGGGCAGGAAAGCCAGAGAGCCAGACCCGAGTCCCTTTTTTTTCTTCGACGTGAGAGGTTTTTATACCTCTGCTGGCATTGACGTCGCTGGCAATGGGAGTCAATCAAAGTTGACCCCTGGTCTTGTCCCTGAGCAGTGAATGCCTACATGCCTTGGTCGGCCATTGACACCTGGGCAGCTCAGAGCTGGCCTTGACGTGATCATGTTGCGCACCAAGGGTCACACGCATTGACCAGTGTATTTGCCACCAGTTGCGTCAGTTCGAACGATGGACTACTTCATCGGACGAAGAAGGGCATGCCACGTACCGGTCAAAGGACTTCACAGCCTTGCCAGGTGACGGGCAGAGTGTGCTGCTGGAGTGGCTTGCGGGTGCACCAGCCAAGGGGTGTTTGTACTGCACTAGGTGGAGGGGAAGTAAGTGCGCCGGGCAAGGCCCGTTCGAGCACACCGGTAGAATGGCTGGGGCGTGCACTGGGCGGGGCCCATTCGGGGTGTGTCGGGTGGAATAACTTGAGGGTGTATCGGATGCAACAGCTTGAGGGTGTGCCAGACACAACAGCTTGAAGGCGTGCCAGACACGAGTGCTTTGGAGTGCACCGACTCGGGGTCGCTCGAGGGCGTGCTGGGTAGAACTGCTCGCAGGTGTGTTGGCGAAACACTGCGAGTGTGTAGGTGGAGACGGCGGGGTGCACCGGACGAATCCAATTGCTGGCCATGGTTACATCCCATTTTTTTCAGGAACTTGGGAATTGTGAGCCTCCTGGGGTATTCTTCGCCGCCAAGGACCCGAGGGTGGGTCCATGGCAATGTATAAATTCGGGAGGGCACCCAGCCTTTCCCGTGTCATTCAATGCACCTGTGCAGATGTGAGGACTTGCAGGGCGGTAGCATTCCCTGGAGTCTTGGGCCGCCAGTTTCTTCGAGCCTTCTTTCTTCGGCCCTGTCTCTATTGCGAAACTCGGGGAATGTACATACGTGAAATTTTACGCGTCCAAAGGGGGGGCGGGGATGATGGAGACAATGATCTCTGTTGTCGGAGACTTGAGCTTAGTGTTGGTTGAGGTAAGAGACCCCTCCTTTTTGATCTTATGCTTCTTCTAATTGGTCATTTTATCAAACCTCTAAGACATGTCATGTTTATCCCCTCTTTTTTGAAGGCTCCTGCCATTCAGGCCAAAGTGACCCTGCCGGCCATGACTGTGAAGATACCTCTTCTGCCCTTGGGTGTGGACCCGCTGGTATTCCCACCTGTCCTGAGGCCTATAGCCTTGCGGTATCCCAAAGATTATATCACAGCAGCGAGCTTGGAGGCGCCAGGAGTGATTGCCAGACCTGACCATCCAATCATGGCTCTAGAACAACACCAACTCATCATTGGTAAGGGATTGCTCCCGAGAGCAGAGAACATTCCTGAGATAGAAGCATGAGAAATTGTGGAGGAAGCAACTGGGGTCTCCATGACTTTAGCCCTTACTACAGAGTCGGCACTGGTGGAAGTTGGACAAGCCGGCGATGGTGCCCAACCACTCCCCATTGTTGAAGCCCAAACTGCGGTGCCCTCGTCCAAAGTTGGGGGAGAGGTTGCTGTTATCAAGGCTTCCCCCACTGCGCTAATTACCAGAACCGACTCCAGCGCGGGTGCTTTGCAAGACATGCCATCATCGTCTTCATGGTTGATGGACGATATCTGGGCCGCAGTTGATAGTGGTGTGGAATTTCATCTCCCCGATACGTCATCACTTGGTTTGCAATCATCAAGCGACCTAGCGTGGCAATATCTTGAGACACTATGGCAGACTGTGACAACCTGCCAAGACCTGACCTATGTGCAGTTAAGGGGTCTCGTGGAACACCTCTCTCACACATTATTGGCTTTTGGCTGCCCCACCGAGGACTGGACGCAGCGGGTGCTCTTGCTTCTGAAATACATGAGCAGAAGGGAGTTCATTGGCCATGGTCTAGCAGATCAGCTGATGGCCACAAAGTTTGAGCGGGTAGAGTGTCAAACCACTCTCGCATCCCTGAGAGGAAACTGCCCAACAAATGCGGGATGCTACCAATGCCTCTACTCAGCACTAGACTTCCTTGAAGGCTTGAATAGCTGAATTGCGTGCTAAACTCTCCCGGGCCGAAGCAGAGCTAGAGTCAACTGAGCAGTTGCAAATTCAGAACATAGAGGAGGCAGAGCTGATGGAAGGGCAAGCGACATCACTTGAGGAGAAGTTGATACAACTGTAGGCCGAAGAGTCCCATTTGCAGGACCTGATCCGTCATCCCTCTCTGGGGATTTTGGAATTTGAGGACATCTTTCGCCGTTCACTGTAATAGTTTTTGTTTACTTTCCTCCCCTTTTGTTGAATCTTCATGTATCCCGGGGGGATGTCCCGAGTACTATGTACTCTTCTTCCTTATGCAAATGAAATTATTTCATCCTTCATTTTACATGTTTGCTGTTGAGTTGCCGCTTTCCTTCCCTTCTTTCTCTTTCTCTTGGACATGGATGTGTAGCTAATTTATCAAGCCCGGGGGCGTCCGATAGGCCCCAAAAACTACTCCAAGCAGACACTACACCAAACAAAGACAGAAGGGTGAACTCTAAACTAGGAAATGCCAGAAGCTTATCGAACTGTCAACACGACGCCAGGCTCCAAATAAAGACCTGCAAGAACAACTGACAAAGCCTAGGAAAACCTAGACAGACTTAGACGACATGACTAGAACGTCGTACACACTATCCCACACATGACTAGAATGTTGTGCATGCCATATGACACCGACCTCGGGAAAAGCCAAGAGAAGGCTAACCTGGAAAGGTCACGACGAACAAGAACCGCGAAGAGTCACGTGCCGCGCGACTAGAGTGCTTTACCATCAGAAGAACAGCCAGCTGCGTCCGCTGACGTCTTATGCTACGCCAACTAGTGTCTTGTCTACGTCACCTACCGCAAGGACTTGGCCGAGACAAAGACACTATCAGAACTAGAACAGTACCATAATTTGATCGACTAGTTAGGGTTACGTATAACGATGCAAGTGTAAATCCCCTAACCACGTGTGCACACATTGGCTATCGTCTAAGTCAGGCCTCTAGCTAGTACTCCCCCTCCGAAGGACACTACGGTTGATGAGGGGCCCATGAAACTAGCCTAAGAACTATAAACCGGGAAAGTGTCCCGCTACAAGAGCCGTCACGCTGAAGCGTGTCGTAAGGCTACGACTAGTGGAGGCTCACAAGACACAAAGACTCAAAACACGAGTGCGGAAGTATAGACAGGCAAGAGAGCACTATCGCACGTACTCTGAAGCACCAATGGCAGCACAGTCACTATCGACAACTTAGGACAAGGCAACTAGACCTGCTCACGTAATGATCCTTGAGTCAGATGACTCAGAGGCAAGATCGTCACACATAGCAGAACAAGCCGCCAATCGGTCTACTCCTAAGCCAGAGAAAATAACGCTCCGCAGGAAATGACTCACGGAGACCCGAGGGAACACTGAGAACCCTCAGCACACTTGGACATGCAAATTGAGGTAGACCAGTACCCCGAGGCATCTAGAACACTATCTCGAGCTGGTCGGAATCGTCGAGACACAGACAAGGCCACCTGTCAACCCCTCGTCTCACCGGGTTGACTGGAACCCGACACGACACATACACAGACACACACATAGACACGCACACTGCATGCACAAGCACTCCTGGCCATCCCATCATGGTCACTGCCCTCATAGGATGTCAACAGACACCCACGGGTCGTGGGCAAACCACGAGATCAAGCCAAGACAAGTAGAAACTAGATCGGTGGATGACAACATCACTCTGGGCAAAGCGAACCATCACTCAACCGCTAAGTGAACCCGATAATCAAGAGACAGCCGCTACGCAACTAGAGGCAATGACACTAGCAGTTCCAGATTGAGTCATTAGGGTACCGTCGTAGTCAAGGAAAAGACCATGCCTAGTCACCTAAATCGATTGATCCAGAAACTATCGACAAACAGACACTGCCCTAGAACACAACCTAAGACTAACCAACACACAGAACAAAACAATGACCATCACGGCCAACAACAGAACCATAATGCAACAGCATAGGGGCATTACCTACTCTAGCACACCAGAGAAGGGGCGTCAGGGCAAACAGACCTAAAATTAAATGCAGACCATGTAACGCACTAGAACAGGTGCGTTACATCAACATAACGCATCTGGACGAGGGCGTTATGGCCAATGGACCAAAACTCAAATGAAGGGCATGTAACGGACCTCCATAGGCCCGTTACACAAGCCTAACGCACTAGGACAGGGCTGTTATGGCCAACAGACCCAAAACCACTCATCATGGATAGAACAACATATAACGGACCAGGCTGAGTCCGTTACTGCAACATGGTGTATGGGGTTTGGTGCGTCACACCAATCACCATAGCTAGACAAACGCCAGTCAAATCCAACGTAGCGGACCCACACAGGTGCTTTACCTAACCATAATACACAGGGAGCGATCCATTACAGTGAACCAGCTGACATGATCTTCGAGGCAACACTGCCATCGAGGGGCTGACAACAGCAGCAAGCCTCGAAAAGCACCCGAGCATAACGGGCCTAGACAGGGGCGTTATACTCACGTAACGGACCAGGTCTGGTCCGTCACACTCCATGACCTCGAAAGATGAAAAAATGACAAATGGGATATAACGGTCTATCGAGGGACCGTTATGCTTGTGACGATCTCTGGAAGGGCCGTTACACAAATCCGGCGACTAAAACTATGGAATGGCCCAATCGGCCTGTTCCACGCCCCATTCACGCTGAAGCGCAGGCGAAACAATGCCAAACGATCATACAACACATCTGGAGTCGAAAAACTACACATGCATCAACTAAAATGCAAGATTAGGACGATTTCGAAGAATCGATCTTAAACGAGTCACTGGGGTTCCCGGACTCCTATCGGCCCCAAATGACCACCGATCGGCACGAAACTGGTGGGGTTGGGATCCTGACATCCCAGCGGTCAATTTGACACTAACTACATCGAGAATGGTTGTCATTTTTTGGAGGATTTTGAATTCCAGCCAATTACATACAGATCTTTGAGAGGGAAAACCTTTGGCTCTGCTCTGTTGAGCCGGACCAATAAAAAAAGAGGTAGTTCTCAAAGGACCCATTGTTTACTCTAGTCAATCAGATGTTGTTCCCTTGGAGGGAAATTTTCTACCCACCTTTCAATATATACATGAAGCCTCTGATGAAGAAGCGGCTATTGCCTTTGGAGAAAGAAAATGTTCCTTGAGCATTCAAGCAGAAATCAGTAGAGTGTGAGTAGCCCAGCATCTGGCTGACCCAGTCTAGTGCTGTACAAGATAAGAGAGAAGAAGTAAGGAGAGAAGTCTTGAGAGAGAGAGTACCCATACACTAAGGCTAAGCTTTGAGAGCAGCCTCCGATTTGGTTTCATATCTGCAGATACAGCTTCATGATATAGCTCTAAAGCTACATGTGTTTCTTCCCACCTTAGTTTTCTATTTTTGTTTGCATCTTCACAATCTGTTAACCATGTGTGTCTAGTACTCAAGTTAGAGACCAGAAGTGGTTTTGGCTGGTGTATAGTCATGTATTTTTGGGGGTCTATCCCCGTGTTTTTACTGTGCCAATAGTGTGTCTTTTTTCTTCTTTGTTTGTGTGTGTATGTGGGGGGGGTTCATCCCCATGGGGCTTGTCCCCGTGTGCTGCATGTTGCAGCATGAGAATTTAATCAAGTATGAATTAATGGTTTTTGGTTAAAACTCGGGGTTGGATAGAGCGGTCCTGATTCGATCTAATTCGAGCCCAATTCGAGCTCTTGCGAGCTCAATCCAGACCCAATCCCTAGGCCCACGATGGAACCCTAGCAGTGAATTTTGGAAAGGAGGGGGCGTGACCCAGTCAAGCACGAATCTCGCGCGCGTCCGACTCCACGTCATTCCCCCGTCCACATCTCATCCCTAGAATCGATCCTAGCTCTATAAAGTGAAGCCTAACACTACCATGGACCCTCATTTGCTAAGGTGTCCAACAGCATGCCCATTCGAAGGCGGGAACGTCGAGTTTAGGAGCAGATTTTCATTTGCAATTCTAGTGTCGACGTCCTTTCTTTCTCGGGTCTAAGATAAGATTCTCGTAGACTAAACCTTTAATTAAGTATACTATCTTGGGCAACTTTTTTTCTTCTTTCCATTGATACTATTTTGCCCAATTTGCATTCGCCGTACTGAACAAATCATGGGTTATAAGCAAGGTGTGTCGAGGTTCGCTAGAGGCCAGGGCTGATTTCCTTGTAGCGGTCGAACTAGTGATCGCCACCTAAAATAACGGTCACTCGACAAAGTGCTACCTATTACATTTTCAAAAATAAAAAAATCAATAGCGTGATCACGGCCATTGACCGATCGATACCAGTAGGTAGTGGCCCTCTCCTGACCGCCATCAACGCTCGAGTTACAGTCAGATCACCGTATTTTTCACCTGTTCCCCTCTGAATAGACAACATGTTTAGAGTAAAAACGCACCTAATGACTAGGGTTTATATGAGAACATCTAAATCTAATTCACATGCGGATCATGGTTGATTGAATATCATCTTTCTTCTATTCAAATCATGGCTTGTCATTTTTCCTTCTTGTCGTACCCTGCAAATAAGTAGAGTATATGTGGGTTAATCTATCTATGATTTTAATAATTCTTGCAACACTATCACTTGTTTGACTGCTGGTTGATTGCTTTACTAAGATTGTTTGAGGGTCATGCCACTCTAGTGGTAATGACTTACCGTTCACTCCCATTTTCCACAGTTTTATTACCCTTCAATCTTGTGAGAGTCGGGACTCTCTGCCGGATATTCTTTCCATCGGAGTAAAACCGCTATTACAAGGCCTCCGTAAGACCCCACGAGCCTGGGAATCCCACTAGGATGTAGGACAGGTTGTACCCCGAAAACTTGAACCCAACGACTCGACCAGATTTCGTTTAGGCAGCCCAAAGTTGTAACTGTTCTGCCTGCTCTCGACCAGAACATGGCCCTTTGAGGACCGCTACCTTGATGTAGTGGCCAGGGAGTGATCGTTTGCTGCTTTCTGATTTGGTCTATGTGCCAGTTCTGTCTAGTCGACTGCACCTTGTTCTAGGTCGACTCCACCTTGTTTAAGTCGACCCATGTCACCTCAATTAACCGGGGTTATGTAGACTGAACCCTGTTTCAATCCAGCCATGCCTCAGGTCAACTAAGGACCTTGTTTAGTCGACTTAATTTTATCTCATGATTGACCTAACCTGGTAGCTGTCTTATTTGGACCGCCACCTTAAAATAGTGGCCCCCTATGGACTGCGTTCTCCTTTCCTACATTGTGGTGTGTCGACTTGCTAACCTATTGAGTCGACGTAGGCCTTGTTGTTGTCCTCCTAATAGCGGTCCTGTTTAGACCGCTATCTCATATTAGCGGTCCTGTTATTGCCACAACCTGTCTCTAGACTCCATTTTTTCGTGATTTTTGTGTGATGTAGCAGCTATGTCAAGGATAGCCTTTCAGGCTATTATCCAGCCCTATCATGACTTCTTTGGACCACTTGAAGGAATATCTGAAGACTCCACCTGTGCTGGGGGCACCTGTCAAGGACAAGCCGCTCATTCTTTATATAGCAGTTACCAAATATTCACTGGGGGCAATACTCGCCCAGAACAATGACGAGGGAAAAGAGCGAGCTCTCTACTACCTCAGCCGAAGTCTGGTGGGGCCGGAAGCCAAATATACCCCCATCAAAAAGGTCTGCCTCGCCTTGGTCTTCACGGTCAAGAAGATGAGACACTATGTGCTGTCCCATGAAGTGAGCCTAATCTCTCGGGCTGACCCCATCAAGTACATTCTCTCCCAGTCAGTCCTGAAGGGGTGCCTCGACAAATGGGTCGTGCTGCTGATGGAGTTCGACATCACCTACATACCACAGAAAGCCATCAAGGGGCAAGCCGTCGCGGACTTCTTCGCAGTGCATCCCATGCCTGAAGACTCCCCACTGGCCACCGAGTTGCCCGAAGATGAGACATTGGAAGCAGACCAGGTCTAGCAGGCCGTGTGGCAGTTGTACTTCGACGGGGCTTCTAGAACAGAGACAGTTCCCTCTGGGCGTACCAGAGTGCGCGCTGGTGCGGGCATCATCCTCAAATCTCCAGACGGGAAAGTGTTGCACACTTCCTCCTACGTCAATAAATCCTGCACAAACAATGAAGCAGAATATGAAGCCCTAATTATCGGTCTCCAAGTCGCTTTGCAGATGGAGATCAAGATGTTACAGGTGTTCGACGACTCACTGCTAGTCATCAGATAGGTCCAAGGACAGTTTGACATCCGGAAGCCTGAACTACTTCCTTACCACGCCAAGGCGAAAAGACTCATGGAGCAATTCTACCTCCTCGAGATAGGCCAAGTCGCCAGAGGAGAGAACGCCCAGGCCGACGCCTTGGCAAAATTGACAAGCTCACTGGCAGTCCCACCGGATGGATCACTCGGCATTCGAGTGATCAACCAGCGCCAGGTGCCCAGCATGATAAGAAAGGAACCAGAGGAAGAAGAAGAACCGGAAGTCACCGCGGCGGAGGTCATCGGCCTGCCTGATTGGGGATAGAGGGCCCCCTACACACAATGGTTCAGGTACCGACAATTACCCATGCAAAGGGAAGAGAAGATCAGATTGATCAGAACAAAGGACTCTTATGAATTCCAGAACGGGATCCTATTCTGAATTATGGCTGATGCCAGACAGAAAGTGCTCCTCCGATGTCTGTCCATTGGGGAAGCCTGGAAGGTCATGAAGGAGGTCCACGCCGGAGCGGCCGGTGCACATCAGGCAGGGCCGAAGATGAAAATCGAAATAAAGAAGCTCGGCTATTACTGGCCAATGATGTTTGATGATTGCTGCAAATATGCTAAATCGTGTCAGAGGTGCCAGGAGCACGCTACTATACCCAGGAGGCTGCCCGTGCCACTGCATCCTACGGTACCTAGCTGGCCCTTCGCCCAATGGGGGACGGACGTCGTAGGCCCATTGCCCACCTCATCTACGGGTTGTAAGTACATCCTGGCAGCGACCGATTACTTCTCTCACTGGGCAGAAGCTATCGCCTTAAGGGAAGTTACCAGGGAAATCGTCGTCAGGTTTGTCTGTCGTAATATCATCTTTTGGTTCGGTATTCCCGAACAAATCATCTCGGATAACGGCAGCCACTTTCGCAACCAGAAAGTCTACCGGCTGGTAGAAAAGTACAAGATCGACTGGAGGACGTTGACTCCCTACAATCCATAGGCCAATGGTCTGGCCGAAGTCTTCAATAAAACTCTCTGCACTCTCCTAGCCAAGATTGTTAGCTCCAACAAGAGGGACTAGGAAGAAAAGATGTACGAGACGCTATGGGCGTACCAGACAGTATACAAGACCCCAACGGGCTGCTCACCTTTCTCCCTGGTGTACGGCTCGGAAGCGATTGTCCCCATCGAGTTGGAGATACCTTCTCTCAGGGCCGCCATCTAGCACGAGCTAGTCCCCGAAGGACAGACAAACGTTGAGCGAAGACTCGAAGAGCTCTCCAGTCTGGAGGGAAAGTGGCTTCAGGCCCAGCAGAACATTCAGGTCTATCAGGCCCGAATAGCGCGCGCCTTCGATAAGCTTGTTAAGGAGCACGAATTCAAGAAGAGCGACCTCGTCAAGGTCAAGAGAAGAGATGTCATGGCCGCCAACCCCAAAGGCAAGCTGAATGAAAATTGGCTTGGGCCCTATGTAGTCCAGAAAGTCTACGAAGGTGGAGCCTATGTAATCGTTAATCATCATGGAGAAGTTCAGTTCCCGCCTCTTAATGGGAGACACTTGAGGCTATACCATGCCCCAGTGCCTTCATTTGATGAATAGAATTATCCGCCGGCCCACTTTGAAGATGGATTCATGCGGTCGCGGTCCGGGGAACTCGATCACTGGGGGTAGGAGAAAAGAAAGGAGAATCATAAGGCAGGCGCGGTCTTCGCGCTCGTCTCTCCGTAAAGAGAAGAAAGGAAGAGAAAGAGCACAAAGAAGAGATCTGAGGTAGGCATGGCTTTGCACCTGTCTCCCGTAGGGTCATTTGTTTTATCCACCTCTGAGGGCTTCCGTGGATCCGATAAGGTGATGAGCTTTTCTTTCATGCACAAATCAAAGAGCATCTTGGTATGCTCATTTTTGAAGGAATAGGGCGCCTTCATACGCTCTACTAATAGAGACGCATTCGCCTTAACATCGGACTTCTTGCCATTGCCTTTTGATTTTCCTTCCCCCTTGTCTCCATTCTTCGGGGAGAAGTCCACAACATTTACCTCATTGCCGCTGGTCAGGCGATCTTTGGAGGATTTGCCTTTGGTAGAAGCATGTGCCGGGTGATCAGTGAAGAACATCTCAATCTCCACCACCACCGTATTCAGCTGGTCGAAGCTTCTGATGTTTGAGCCCAGAAGCTTTTCGCTAACTTACGCCGACAGACCCCTGCGACATATGGTGATCGCGTCTTCGGACGTTGGAGGATTATCGCAGCGCATACTGACGTCCCTCCATCGCTTGATGAAGTCCAACGCGGTCTCACCTTTTCTCTGCCTGAGGGCACAGAGTTCCGCCATAGAGACTTTGCGTTCGGCCATCTGGAAACGGTCGACAAGCTTCTTCTGCATATCAGCCCAATCGGCCACTAAATTGGGCTTTAGCCTGGAATACCACTGGAAGGCGGTGCCTGTCATGGACGTAGCGAAGTACTACAGCAAATATAATTCTTCCAGCGCCAGTTCACCCATGGCCATCATGTAATAGGCCAGGTGTTCATGTGGTAAGCCCTGCCCATTGAACTTCTGAAGTTTTGGGGCCTTTGGGCAATCTGGAGAAAGTTTCTTAAACTGATGGTGAAGGGGATAGGGCACGCTGTACAAATCAACGGTAACTACACCCTCACCATGTTGAGCAGATTTTGCCTCCACAATTCGCTCGATCATCTGCCTTTACATCATGAGACTTTCTGCGGCACGAGTGGCAGAGGACCGCACATTGGCTTCATGTTGCGGCACTTCAAATTCCACCGCCATTGGTAGCTTTGCAGCAGTAACAGAGGCGTTGGTTGTGACTAGAATGGGAGGAGGCTGTTGTTCCATCCCAGTGGGCACCGTTTGCGTTTGAGCGTGAACCTCCTTTTCGCGCAGTAATGCTTGTGAGAGGTTCTTAAGCTCTTGATTTTCACATCGGAGTTCTTCCAAAGCAAGGGTCTGCACCTCTCTTCCAAGATCTTCCTCATGCCCTGGGTTGCTGTCCCCATCGACACTATGAACATCTTCTTGGTGTTCTTCTTGCCGTGCCGGCTCAGGCTGAGATGTTCCGGCGGCCGACGTCTGCTGTATTTGTGCAAGAACCAAGGAGACGTGCCTTGACCTCCTCAAAGACTGGAGAGGCTGGTTTAGTTCTCCCGAGGTATCCTCCGACTGTTTATCGGCAAAGGTTGTGTAACAGGTGAACACTTTGACGGCGTCCTTGGTCACTTGAACCATCCGCTTCTTCCTGGGCGGTTGTCTTCTAGGCTTAGATGTTGTCCCCAATGTGTCAAAACAAACACCCGGGACGTGGAGACCTGGGCCGAGCAACCCTCATCCGTGTGTGTTGAACTGGCCCACGGAGAGGTCGGCCGCACCTTTTTGTCGGCTCCTCGGCGCTTCTGCCCACGTGGGGGCTGAGTTGCAGACCTCAGGGATGCCGAGGTCTCAATACTTGCCAGACTCCGCATTTGTTGCAGATCCGACATGCGGAAGGGCCCTTCCGCCCTTGCTTGCTTGATGATTCGAGCCTCCTCCTTGGTGACCCATAATTTCTTCAGACAGAGCTGGCACTCCGCAATTGGGTTGCCCCCTGACCTTGATCGGGCACCTAGTGGTTTAGGTCGTTGCATCGGACCCTAGTTCGTCGTCGGTATGGCAGACTTCTTCAATTTCGCTCCGTCCTCCCGGGCTTGCCAGAGAAGCTCGAAGCGGTTGGAGGTAGAGATGGTTGGGACGTGCCCCCATCGAGCTGGATGCGAAGGTCCCCGAAAATTATAGTTTTTCCGGAGCGGGATGTCGCCGCTGCAAGCTTTACGCCCTTGCGGCTATGACGTGGCTACCGTTGAGCAAGAGCAGCGCCGACGACGCCTACTGTAGGCACGGCGTCGTGGTGGCGGCAACGTTGCCCCTGTTGCGCAGGAGCAGTTTCTCTAAAGATGGCCGCAGTGGAGTTGGTGCCGTTGCGGCGGCGGCGTTGCCCCTGTTGAGCAGGAGCGGCGCCAATAGACCGAGAAAACTCGGCCATTTGTCGGGATAGAAGGCCTGACACCTTCGGCTGTTGTCATGGCAGCCGAGCAGACTCGGCCGGTTGTTGAGACGAAGGGCCTGACCCCCTTGGTCAGTGAAGAGTTGGCCTGGCAAAGCCGACCGGCTGCCGGAGCAGAGGGTCTGACACCCCCGACAGCTAATCTGTCGACCGAGCGGACTCGGCCAATTGTTGAAGCCAAGGGTCTAACACCCCCAATTGACCCCGGTTGGGGGGTAATCAACCCCGGTTAGGTCCCATGGACCTATCCGGGGTTCGATTGACCTCGGTTAGGGAGATTGTCACTATGTGACTGGCACGCCCGCGCACTAATAAACCAAAATGAGATACAATGAATAAAAGATGATAAAATGATAATAAAGATAAGTAATAAAAAGTGCATCCACAAGTCTAGCATGCCTGGCAGGACTAGACCTCCTTTCATCTTCTCGCCAGGATTAAGGGCCCAACGACTTCTTCCCAAAATTTTGACTTCCTCAATCTGGAAATACAAGAGGGAATTGCATTTCGACTATCGCGATGGCAGTTATGTTCAGGCCGCTTGTCGTCGTCAGCCATGCCGAGCATGGCTACCGTTGTGGGGCTGATCAAATTCGATGATTTCTCGCCTATTATGGGCTTCCCCAACTTTGGGGGGGCATGTTCGTAGAACTCCTGGACAGCCAGGAGGTGGAACATGTCACTGTTGCGGAGGCGACCTCAACTGAAGCTGTCGTGGTGGGCTGCCATGTCCATCACATCAACTCCCATGCCTCCGCTAGTAGGAAGCTCACATCGGCTGCCAGGAGGGTGGCCAGGAAGAGCGTTGGCATGTTGCAGGCCAGCTTTCAATATCTGGTAAATCCGTCTTAATCAGAGGAGTCCGAGTGTTCCTTGACGGCTAATAGGCCAAGATCACGCCAAACAGGGTGATCCCTACGGTGCCAGTGCACAATTCATTCCAAGCATTGGCCTGAGATAAGGCAGACCGCTGTGAGTCTAGATCAAAGGGAGGGTTGGCCTCAAAGCCAACCAAATTCAAGCAAATTTGGGTGCCCAAGCGAATGCGAGCCCTAGCTCCAGTTCAGTTGGAGCCTGTCATGGTTGATGGGTTCGGAAAGAAGGAAAAAGAAGAAGAAGAGAAGACCGACATGTTTGCCTAAGTGTCTCACAAACCAGCCTTCCAAGCCTATGGTCGGTAGGCAAATATTTACTCATACGATAGAAAGTGTGGCAGGATGGCCGAATGGAGGTGGCTCACCTACAAGTCCACGGCACGAGCCAGTGTGTCACCCCTATGATCTGCCCCACCAATGGGCAAGATGACATCACTCAGGCCATGCGGGGATACTTCAACAGCCTTGGAAATACTTCTTTGGGAAGACAACGGCTCCTAGAAGCCGTGAGTGCTACGAAGAGAAGCCAGGAGTGACAAGTTGACCCAGGAGAAGTAGAAGATGCAGAGTCGGGTTGCTATGGACCGCCCCTCCGCGAAGAGACTACACTGAGGATTTCGATGTTTGATAGATTAACATTTTCTGGTCAATCAGCTAGGAGAGTGATTCAAAGAAGTAAGAAACTATAGATTTTTACCTACAACATGGCCGTTGTGACTAGCCACTATGGAGCTCTCCCAAGTGATCGTGATGAGATGGCTAGGCTCGCCAAAAAGCCAAGCCTTGTTACCAGAAGGAAAAAGGCTATAGCTGAGGCAATACAAGCCTTTGCTAGCGAAACAAGCTCAGATGTGGTCGCCATGGCGGTAAATGTGGTCATGACCGAAGATGACAGTGAAAGGCCAGTACCCTCTCTAGATGTCCCATTGAAAGGGGGAGGCTAAGTCCCCTGTCCTCTGCCCATGATCCAACGATGATGATGCTGCTCCAAAAATACCAATAGGAGGTTGAAATGCTAAAAAGGCAACTAAGCGATCTGAGCATCCTCGCTTCAACCTCGAAGCAGGTTGAGGCCCCTCCTGAATTGTCGCAGCGACGCATCGATGAGCTCAAGACTTCACCTCAGGTGACGGCCTCTCAGTCGATGTCCAACTGCACTGGGGGCATGGCTCCGATATCACATCTGGCTCCTCCACACCAGGAGACCATCGTTGTACCTCAAGCGAAGGTGTTGATGATGCCGCAAATGCAACAAGCCCACTTCTACCCAGATCTGGTGGACTTAGCGATGGTGAACAAGCTGATGATAGAATAAATAATCGCAATGAAGTTGGCTGATCGAGATAGTGATGAGTACGCCTCATTTTATGTGTACAAGGTACCTTATCCTATCCATCATGCGGCCAAAAGGTTGCCTCTTGGCATCAATAAGCCACCGAAGTTTGATAAATTCACTGGGCAAGGTTCACCGAAGGAGCATATAACCTACTACATCAATGCATGTGATGGGCGATCTAGCGACTGATAAGTCCTACCTATTGAACTTCTTCGGGTCCTCGCTCACAGAGCTTGCCTTCGAGTGATACTCAAACCTACCGACTGGGTCCATCAGTGACTGGCCAGATATGTAACAGAAGTTCTAGGAACGGTTCTACATTGCTGAAAGGGAGGTAACTGTGGCTGAACTCTATTCTTCTAGGAAGAAGAATGATGAAACAGCCATGGAATATATTAAGTGATGGCAAAATCTCAGTATGAGATACAGGCATCCGCCACATCAAGAAGATGTTGTTCAAATCTGCAAACAAAATTTGAAGCGGGAAGTTCTCAAAAGGATGATTGGGATGGAAATCAGGTTCTTCGACTGGTTGAACAATGTGGTGGCAGAAATTGACGCTTTCCTCTCCAGATACTCCTCCACCCCAACTACGTCAAGCCAGAAAACTAGACCAGCTAATAAGCAGCCCGCGCGCAAAGAAGTTAATACAGTCGACTTCAAGGTGTTCGAGTAGCAGATGGACAAAGATAAAGGAGTCGCCAACCCTCCTCTTGCCAAGCCGATTGGACAACTGGAAGTCCTCTCCTTGCGAGCCAGGATGAAGAAGCTATATTCCTTTCCTAAGGACAAGACCCGGGTTCTATTTGAATGGGCCACCAGATACAAGAAGATTACACTTCTGGAGCCAAAGAGACCAGGTGATGCCAAGAGGAAAGATGATCCTCATTTTTGCCCATATCACTAGATGCTCGGGCACCCCATTGAAGACTGTTACATGTTCAAGGATGCCAATGAAAGTTTGATCAAGAAAGGGGAGCTCCAAATGGGCTAATGCAAGGTGGATCCTCCACGATCCCACGAAATGCCCAATTTGAGGGCAACAACCAATATGATATCTTTGTACTAGCAACTGCCTGAAGAAGTGGTAGAGGCCAGCACCCAGCACACATATGAAGCCTATATCATGGCACCAGCAAAGTATCAAGGAAATAGGCAGACTGTGCCATCAAAAATAAGAAAGAGGGTA
Source organism: Amorphophallus titanum (assembly GCA_024336825.1). Lineage (NCBI taxonomy): Eukaryota > Viridiplantae > Streptophyta > Magnoliopsida > Alismatales > Araceae > Amorphophallus > Amorphophallus titanum. Next base: position 62,896,674 of record JANBPO010009603.1, on the reverse strand, counting down.
GCACCTCGATACGGCCCAGGATTTCAAATACAGGGCATTACAACTCGACCGACATCGTCAGTTGTAACCCCGGTCTGGTATGAAACGGCTCCTTAAGTGGTCTTTAGAAGGCCCACTAGTAATAATGTAACAACCCAAGATCTGAGTACCGAAAAGGAACCGACGCGGCTCAAACCTTGGCCCGTCACCCACTAGTCCGAAGACTCGGAAGGGTTAAAAGATGGTGTGAGGGTACACAAGAAGCTAAAATAACTGTAGAGATAACTCAATAATCTAAATAATAATGTAGGAAATAAATAACTACTCACTAAAAGCTACAAGGTCCAATGTGTTTCATGTCTAAAATAAGTACAGTCAACAGAAAGAAAAGTACAAGTACACGAGACATACCCCAGCTCAGGCAACTAGCGACAAACTCTAATCGTAAGAAGCACGAGGAGCCTCAGACGCACCTCTCGACAAACCCACCTCACTTGAAAACACAAGGGTGAGCCTCATTTCATAGGCTCAGTAGGGATCCTGCAGACCCCCACCTCGCAAATAGAGAAATAAGGACACAAAGTACGTACAAGCACGGAAAGTAATGCTACCTAACCAGAGTGCGGCAGAAGCAACAAGCAACAATAAATAAATGGAAAAGCTCACTATAACTAACCGTACCGAATAAACCAACCACAGTCCAATAGGAAAATAAGTCCGTACCTGCCAGAAGATAGGAGCACCACCCACTAGAAGCAAGACCGGATGTGTCCCCTAACATCTTACACCACGCCCAAGTGTCTCCCTACACGCCCCAAGCGGAGATTGAGACACACAACAAGTACCACGAATAAGGACTAGTTGGGGTCGCGCTCGTTAGAGCGGGTCTGACGCCCCCAACCACGTGTGCACACATAGACAAATCGCCCGAGGTCAGGCCCTCTAGCTGGTTCTTCCCCAAAGCCCAGACTCAGGCTATGCGGAGGGGCCCTACGGTAACTAGCCTAACAACTATCTCTCTGGGTCACGCTCTCCACCACTGCCAAGTGGGTCCACACCCGCGTGCATAGGAAAGCTACGACTAGTGGACATGTCACTAGAGGTAAAAATCAGACTCACGAAAATCACTGCTCGAAAGAAAATGGAGTGGCGGCCCTCTCGAGACCATCATTCCCCCTAGCGGTCAACATAGGACCGCAAGGTGAGCCTAGTGGTCTCCCTGAGACCACCAAGCATAGGGAATCGGCCATGCCATGGCTGCAAACCAGTGAATCCAAAGGATGGGTAGCGGCCTATAACCAAACCGCCACCCCCACTAGACGGTCGCCTGCTGACCGCAAAATGCTAGGAAACGGTCCATCCCTGATCGCAACCCAGTAGACGACTCCCCAACGGTCAAAAATACGCACCCCGAGGGTGCTATGACCAGACAAGGGAAATGGTCACTAGCTGGCCGCTACCTAAGGGGTAGCGGTTAGTCACGAGATCGCTTACCAGGCATAGTGGTCCCCTGGGGGCTGCTAAGCCCAACTGATATTCAAAATGCCTGGTGGTCCCCCAGGGGGCCGCCCCATGGGGAAAACGGTCCGTGGTAGGACCACTACCCTAGCACGAGCGCGAGAACAGCGAAAATGACCCAAAAATCTGATCCATGCCCTGATCATCACTGGATGATGGAGAAACAAAGGGGAATCCTTCCCCAACCCTCCTAGTATGATTCTATGCCCATAGATCGGTCCAAAACCCCGAGAAACGTTAGATCCGACGCTCAACCCCAAAACATGTATTTTCACCCTCCTGGCATAAATACGACCCTCTCGACCTATCCTCGACCTAGAAATCACGGGAAAAGTGAGAAATAGGGCAAGGATCCATCCCCCTACCTCAAGGAAGCTCAAAACCCATCGAATCGCCACCGATCTTGATTTTACGATCAAACCCCGAACACCACACTCACGCCGTAAGAATGCCACCGCCATGATCACCACGCCACTGCCGTCACTGCCACGCCCACCTCGGCTTGTCATCTGTAGCTGGAGAGGGAGGAAGCTGCGGTCGCTCGAGCGGGGGAGAGGCAAGCAACGGTCGGGAGAGGGGGGGTCTCCAATGGGAAGAAGAAGAGGGGAAGAAGAAAAGAAGGGAAAAAGGAAAAAGAAAAGGGGGTTTTATAAAAAATCTAGAAAATATATGAAAAATTAGAAAATATTATTTTCTCGATCCTCGAAACACGCTCAACGCACTGGTAATGTCCTAGAGTAGGAGAACATAACGGTTCACCCTGTACAGGGTTCCGAAGGCTCGTCAGGGAAAAAACACTCTCTCCTCTTCTCCCTCCTTTCTTCACCCTGCCTACACGGGAGCAGACGTCGCCCTTTCTTCTACTTCTCTGATTTTTTTTCATGCAGGTGGAAGCTCTCTTTGTTACTTCTTCTCCTTCCTTCCTCTCATCCTCCTTTTTTCACTTCTTTCCTTTGTTTGTCATCCTCTATAGCACTATATATAGAATGGGTGGTGGAGAAAAGCTCCCGCCACTTTCTCCTCATTCGCAAGGATGAGCGGAGTTGGCCTACTATGCTGTCATCCATCGCTCCGCGCAGTACGCTGGAGTTTATTCAAGGATAGGATGCCTACGGATTGTTCAGGGGTTCTGTCGCTGCTGCCACCGTCATGGCTTGCAGCCGCTATTGCCACCATTGTGCTGTCGACCTGGGGTGTAAAGAGACCCATGAACCTTAAATACTTATGCGATGGGCATTAAATGCCCTCTCCTCCTTCTCTCTGTCGCTTCGTGTGAGATCCAGTAGGAAAATAGAGCATCAGACTAAGGATGGGATGACGTCGGGGGCAAGGGGTCATGTTGTTTCAAGGCGCCCTTAGAGAGGGCATGGGAGCATTTGGTTAAAATAGCATGGCTATCGGAGTGTCGTTTCAAGTGCGATTGGTGAGCTTCTTCTGTGTCGTTTCAAGTAGGCATGGGAGATAAGTGAACGCCACACCAATTTAGGCTGGGAAAGGGTATTGGTATGCTAGTTTAAGGACGGGAAAGGGTATTGGCACACCGGTTTAAAAGTGAAGGAGGCCGTGTCGATTTAGGTGGGTTGGCCATGCCAGTTTAGGATGGCACCGTTTCAAATGACCGTAGGGGTGTTTTACCTTGTTGACTCTGAATCTGCTCCGACAAGTGTTTGACCTTCAGTACTACCTTAGTTTTGATGCACTGCTTCCGGGGTGTCCATTTCGAAGCTTCTGAGGCTCTATTTGCGATTTCGAGTGATTTTTAACATGTGCAGAACACATGTCAGATTACTCAGATTTCTTCCTGATTTGGCCCTCAACATTGTGAATCGTGCCCTTAAGCCTACTCCCCAACTGTGGGGAGTGTCTTCATCGAGTGGGCAACCACTCAAAGCATTTTTCACCTTCATTGGGCAGCTCTTCGGCCTTCTACGGACCTTTCTGGCATAATGTATACCGTGACCGGGTTACTTTGGTTTTATGCTGATTCGGCCTTCGGAACTGCGAATTGAGGAGCCAGGGCCATTTCTTCAGCTCAAGAAGCTTCCTCATTAGGTAACGGACCACCAGGTGTGTTTTCATCGTGATTGGACGAGATATGGGGTTTATTCTACCTCTCCATCCTTGACTCACTCTTGGGTGCCGAGATGTACATGTCGTATGATCATTTCATTTTTTTTGACGTCAACAAGATAGTAACAGGGATTTCATGCATGCACTATCATCTAGCATGATTCTTTATAGTTTGGCTTGGGAGATTGCCTACCTTTTAATGCTTTCACAGAGGAAGACGTAAGAAGAATAGGAAGGAGAAGTAGCAGACGGATGCCGACGAAAAAGCAGGAAGAAGAAACAGGGGAGAAGCTTTTGCTTCTTCGTGCAACAACAGTAGCAGCACAGCAACTACAGTAGCAGCAAGATGAAGAAGGAGGAAGAGGATGATGATCACAGCAATAGTCGCAGCCAGAACAACAAAGTAAGAAGCACTTTCCATTACGTACGTAGATGAGGGAAGAAGAGGAAGAAGCTCCACTTCGTCACCACGTACAACAGTAGGACAAATTAATCACGAATGAGAGAACATCGGCGCAGCAGCAATAGGATGCTCTTGTTTCAATGAAAGCTGTTCCAGTTCTTGCCATGGGACATGGTCCCGCATTAGCAAAAGCTTCAATTTGGGCTATTCGTATTCATCTAGCCCATTTATGTAGTCCTGCAGTCGCTGGGCTTTTGGACTAATTTCTTTGGCCATTGGTAGCGGAGTTTGTCTTCTCCGGTTGCATGTGTATATTCTGATGACTGCCAGTGGGCTGACCCACACGGGTGCTGTCACCGGAGGAACGGGTCGCGATGTGATGTCGTGGGCATGCGCCCCCACCTTCGGGCGAGGTGTAGTTTTCTTCTTGGTAATTGCAGGGACCTGTTGCCATCCCTGTTGTTCCTTTATCGGCGTCAGAAAGTAAGCCTCGTAAGTATGTTGAGTGCTAGCTTCTACAATTTCTTCGGGCAATGCCTGATATAAAGAAATCATGTTGGCTGCAGCTCTCCTCAGAGGCGCTTCATGAGGTTGTGGAGGGTCGACCTTGTACTCCCCCAACTCTATTTCTTCTTTCTTCACCATGCCCTCGATGATGACTTTGAATACATAGCAGTCCTCGATTGGGTGCCCCAGCATCTGATGATAAGGGCAGAATCTTGGGTTGTCTCTTCTCTTCAGGTCGTCCTACCTTTTTGGCTCAGGTAGAGTGACCTTATTATGCTGGGTTACCCAGTCAAATAGAATCTTGGTCTTCTCCTTTGGAAAAGAATAGGCCTTCTTCATTTTGTCTTGGAGTGAAGTTCCGTCCCGCGGTGATCCTTACCCTCTACGATCGGGTATCGCTTTTCATGAAGGATCTGGGCATCAGCTTTGGCGAGTGTGGACTGGCCCTCCTGATCCTGGATGAGTCCAGTCATGGTGAGTTCGCCGGGGTCGATCAGAACGATGCGCTCATCGGCACCAGCGCCGTGGATTTTCTCGTCGGCATGATCCACCGCAATGAACGTGGCGTTCCCCAGACACCGCTTCGCGTTTTGGTTGAAGGCAAATGGATCGACGGAAAATCGGTCAGCCACCAGAATGTTCGCAAGGCGACGAAGAAACCGGCCTCCAAGTCCTAGCGACACCTGCAACTCTACAGGTAGGGCACGCTTGCACTTGCCTGAATAGGCCGCTCGCCTATGGGTGAGTCCATTCAAAAGGAAATATGAACCGCGCCGTACCCAAGCCCCTGCCCCGCATCGCACGTTTTCAGCGCCTGGGCTACGGGCTCTTCCTGCACTGGGGTTTGTACTCGCAATTGGGGAAGGGCGAGTGGATTCAATTTCAAAACAAAATACCGGTGAAGGCTTACGCCAAGCTGGCCGAGACCTTCACGGCCGCCGATTTTGATGCTCCCGCCATCGCACGGCTCGCCCGCGAAAGCGGCTTTCGGTACATCACCCTGACCACGCGGCATCACGAGGGTTTTTCTCTTTATGACACGCGCGGACTTTCCGACTTCGATGCGCCGCATTCTCCGGCGAAGCGCGATCTGGTGGCGGAGTTTGCCGAGGCCTGCCGCGCGGAAGGGCTCGTCCCTTTTTTCTATCACACCACGCTGGATTGGCGGTGGGATTCGGCCAAGTGCAGCGAAAAAAAATTCGCGGAGTATCTCGATTATCTGCACGACTCCGTCGAGGTGCTTTGCCGGTACTACGGGAAGATTGGCGGCCTTTGGTTCGACGGTAATTGGTCGCGGCCCGGGGCCGATTGGCGGGAGGACCGCCTTTACGCCACCATCCGCAAATATCAGCCGGAAGCGATGATCATCAACAACACGGGGCTGCAAGCGCGCGGCGCCCTGGGGCATCCGGAAATCGACAGCACGACTTTCGAACAGGGCCTGCCGAGCGCGCCGGACCGCAGGGGCTGGCCCAAGTATCTCGCGGGCGAGATGTGCGAGACGATGAACAGCCACTGGGGCACCGGCCGCATGGATTTTAACTACAAGGGCCCCGCGCAAATCATCCAGCATCTTTGCGGCTGCCGGAAGACGGGCGCCAACTATCTGCTGAATGTCGGTCCGACCGCGACCGGCGCCATCCCTGAATACGAAGCCGCCCTGTTGCGCAAGGTCGGGCAATGGATCGCCCAGCACGGCGATTTGATTTACGAAGGGCGACCGGTAAACGCGACGTGCCAGGGGAAGGATTTTCTGCTCAAGGCGCGCGGCCGTTTCTACTATTTCGCGCACGATCTTTCCTCGCATGGGGACCCGAACGTCGCCGCGTCGTCCGGCGGAAATGGACCTCGCACCGTCGACGGATTGGGCGTGCGGATCCAATCCGTTTGCTGGCTCGACAGCAAGAAAAGCGGGCGCTTCACGCAATCGCACGATGGCTCGCTCCTGACCCTCGATTGCACGGGCTATGACTACGGGAACAACCTGGTGGTTCGCGTCGCGGAGCTGGCGACGAAACCTTGATCCCCTCGCCGGCCGCCATGCAAGCGCTCATCGACAAAGTGAACCCGCTCCAAGGGACGGCTTCCGACAAGGAGTTCTCCACCGGGAACACGCTGCCCATCGCGGCCCGGCCTTTCGGGATGCATCACTGGACTCTGCAAACCGCGAAGGCGCCGTGGCTCTTTCACCCGGCCCATCGTCAGCTTTGGGGAATTCGCCTGACGCATCAGCCGAGTCCCTGGATGGGCGACTACAGCAGCCTTCTCGTCACGCCCTTCCACGGCCCCGCGCAGACCGAGATAGCGCATCAGGCCTCGGCTTATCGGCTCGACGAATGCCATCCGCATTATTTCCGCGCCGAGCTCTTGCGCTACGGCATCACCTGCGAGATGACGCCCACCGAACGCGGCGCCCTGTTTGTCTTCCACGCCCAACGCGATGAACCGCTGAAAATCAGACTGCGCTTTGAAGGAGCGCACGGGATCGAGCCAGCTTCGGGTCAAAAACATTTCAGTGGCAACACCGGCGATTACAGTTGGGGAGTCACCCAAAGTTACCCGCTTCATTTTTACGGCGAATTCAGTGACACACCCGAGGCGTTCACCGCATTGGAGGACGGCGGGTATTGGACCTTTCCCGCATCGGCGCGGCGAATCGAACTTCGTTTGACGGGATCGTTCATCGACCCCGGGATGGCCCGCCACGCCTTGCATCGGGAATTGAAATCGCGCGGCCTCGAAGCGGTGCGGGCCGAAGGCGCGGATATTTGGAACGCCTTGCTCGGACGCCTGGCCATCGAAGCTGCCGGCGAAAGACAGGAACGCACGTTTTATTCGTGTCTTTACCGCTGCCTGCTCTTCCCGCGATTCCTGGATGAAATCGACGAGCCCCTGCCCAACCAGGGAGAGACCCCATCCCCATTTCCCCCTTCCCACCCTCTCCTATCAACATTATTATCTCATCATTCTCCACTGCCACCCTAAGATAGCAAAAGTAGTTTCATCCATCCTGATGTAGTGGCACCACCACCCATCCTGCACCATTCTAGGTGAACAGCTAAGCCTCTGAAGAAGCTACTCTGAGCCAACTTCGCAACGGGAGTTGGAACACCGTCATTCGACATCGGAGTAGGCAGGAAGAGCCATTTTCATCAGCCTACGTAGTCTGCCTCCGACAGATGACCTAAGACAACTTGTAGAAGCTTACACAGACAACCCTGTGAAGCTCCCTGCGAGATCTTTGGTGCAAGTGAAGTACTTCAAGTCCTCTTCTTGTCCTTGAATGAAGATTGTCAATCGACAACTGGAGCACCTCGTTCCGACCGTCCCTGTCGGCATGTGCAGGTCAGCTCCGATAGAACTAGGTTAGATCCAGTACTACTCATCTGGACACCACGCTCTACTCTAGCCACGTCTTGGGGCTCTGTTAGTGCCTGTACGAAGCAAGATTCCCCACGGTCGCATTGGCGCCAGCTTCTCCTTCATTAGATTACGGAGGAGCCCTGGGCACCATTTCCTTCAGGTGACTACGATTCTCAACCAGACAAAGCTGCAACCAACCTGCCCTGATCCAGGGGCTGTGTTGCCCTCATCCGAGCTCTGATCGACCCGTAACTCCTACGACACGTTCCTGGACCACCCGAGGACATTTTTCACCAGTCTCGCCACTAGCAATAACCGGGAGAGTTCGTGGCCACCCCGACATTGGCACCCTGCCAGTTGCATGGGAAGATCGAGTTATAGCACCCTAGTTGGAGCTCCGGACGGCCCTCAGCCCCTACTGTAGACTGTCTCCTCATCCCTAAATGATCCAGCACAAGTCCCATCTGTGACAGTGGCCAGAGGTGCCGGAGGTGCCCTCGTCATCAACTTGCTATCCCTACAGGGACAGCCCCGATGAGCTCGATTCTATTCCAAATACCCCACCCCTTCGCATGGCCGGCTGACAGCCCCTCCCTGTGTGGAGGTAGTATTGACTATAACATTACTTCCCCCACCCCACAATCACCCTCCTGTGTGAGACGTAGTGGTGAAAATTTCTAATTTTCAGGTCAGAGTGACACTATCGCAGCGTGCGGGGCATACTCACGCTTCCCCACTCGCCCTCGTCTCCCGCCGAGATCAGTGTCTTCACATCGATCTGGTGAGCATCGATCTCCCCCCTTGCTGGTTATACTTTGCTTAGTGTAGTATCGCTTTTAGTTGTCGTCAGATGGTGAGGCAAGCGCCCGGTCTTAAATTTCCATCACATTGCGCATCCATCACAGAGTGAGTGACGAGAGCTCTCCATATCCCACGCCCCCAGCGTGCTGGCCGCCCATAGAGTTGGATATCCCAACCCCTTTGGGGCTCATCCCAAGCTAAGCCAAACCCCGGAATGTCAAGGTCCCACCCCAGACCCTCTCTACCATCTCCGATTTACCTCCGAGAGATAGTGTGCACTACACGGGTGAGCCCGCTTGAGTGAGCCGTCACTATTCATTGCGTGCTTGCGAGTCTAGGTCTGAGGAGCATCGAGTCATCCCCCGTGGCATACTTGGCTGTGCGACATCAAGTGATATCAGAGCAAGTTCTAGAATTGTTCCCACAATTCTAGTCCATGGGCATTTCATTAGTGTCTTCCAACCCGCATCATTATCGTGTCTAGTCAGATCACCCTCTCCGCTCCACTACCCCTTCACAAGATGAATGCATGGGATAAGCTTGTAATAGGGATGTTGAAGGAGCATGCCAATTCACCCACAGCCTTTTACCAAAAATATGGCCCGTGCGTTTGGCCATTGTCCCCTATCTCTTATCCCACCAAGCATACACCTTTCACACCGACACCGAAACCCCACAACCTTCCATTGATCACTCCGCCAACTCCCCATAACCTCACAGCATCACACCCTCCAGCCCCACCATCCCAAACTCTGGCCAAATTCACCCGTATTGGAGACAGGAGCTTGGTCATTGAAGTTCCAAAGGGTGAGGATGTTTGCCTCAAACTTACCCATCCTCCGAAGGACACCTGCACACACACTATGGAGTGTCCAACCCCTAGCTTTCCAACCAACCATATGCTCCACCTAGAGCCATCCTTCCCATTCGATGGGCTAGTGATCATCGGAGAACCTCTAGCTAAGTTGCTAAAGAAAGGCCCAATCCTTGGTAGGTCAAGCCCATACCACCAAACCATAGGGCACGCATCCCAAGTAATGGCCATCCGACCTCCCCATGTTACCTACCGATAATTCCATTTCGTTGACACCATAGGTGGCCTGGTATGGTGTTTGGAACGACAAATCAACTTGACCGGCCTACTATCTTTGGGATCTCAAGAGCCTAGAATCAACTTGACCGGCCTTCTGTCACAAACTGGGGCATTCTGAAGCCATCTGTAGGAAAAAACAGGGCAGATTGTTGCGGCGAGGGGCTGGGGTCAACCCAATTCTCCTCACCCAACCCACCTTCCACTTCCAACCCCAACCTAGGCCCCCACTACTTCCACTCCCAACCCCAACCTAATTCTGACCTCGCTCACCACCCCGGATGCGGCATGCACCGGCTATCACCAACTCGCCTGCCAAAGACCTTCCTACCCCATTATCCTTGGAAGTTGTGGCCTTGGAAGTTGTGGCCTTGGAAGTTGTGGCCTACACACCCAACCAAGCAGAGAAGGATGCCAATCTAGAATCGCCGCCCACCATAGACAAAACCCAAGATCCACACATCTCACCCACACCTCTTAGGCCAGATCCTCAACAGCCACACATCCTCACCATGAACGAGTCCATGCTCCAATGGCTCAAACGAGGCCCCACCATTCCTAACTCACCTCTACACCTCTCACCCTTGGGATATCAATCCCAAATTGTGCCCATCCACTCCTCTCACACTACGATCCAACCCTACTACAAGGTAGAGGGTTAGGATGATCTCATCAAAGGCCTACAATGGCAACTTAAGCTTACTTGCCTTTTGACCTTAGGGGCAGACCGACCCAAGAGCCTTGACCTTATCCACCAATGTGATGGGTCTATCACCTCAGTTTGCACTATTGGGTGCTACACTAGCGACCTCCTTTTCTTTCTCCCCATGGATGAGGAACCCATCTCGGTCCACTCCCCTCACATTGAGATCCCAAGTGCTTTGATCGGCCAACCCACTAACGACCTTGGCCCAATTATCTTGGAGGAGGATGACCCACCTTTTGTGGACCTTGAGGACATGGAATGCCTCTCTCTAGGTGAGTCATATCATGATCCTTTTGACCCTTCCCAATGGGAGCCCGAGAACCCATGTGGCCCACCCACATCGCTTACCACCACCTTTCCCTACCCCAACCCACCACGATGGACCAAGCCCACCCCTTCCTAGACTCAGGTCACACCATAGGAACCATGACTTTGAGCAATAAACACATAGGGATTGAGGAAGTGCCCCTCTCCATGATGTCCACCTTCCTAGATCAATTCGATCGTTTCAAGTGGAAGTTCAACGGCCATCCCACAACCCCACTCCTGGAAGTCATCCTTGAGATAGGAATGCATATGTCTTGACACCACACACCACTTGGCATGATTAGTAAGTCGGGTCCTTTCATTCATGACACCAACATGTCAAGTTGGAAGCATGAGTGGTCCATATTTGGGTGTAACGGCCCTCCCCTACTCAACATTAGTCTCACGCACAATAGGAGCATTCATGGATGCCCGGCCCCCCGGCATTCACCACCCCTATACATGATTGGATCATCTATGGATGTCCCAGCCCTCCAAAGTCCAAAGTCTACATGGCAGCATTGCATAGGTCCACATGTGGATGCCCCAGTCCTCCAACCTTAAGTAGAGAACTTATGCATGATAGAGCCAAGTTTGGATGCCCCAGTCCCCGGGTACCCCAGTCTTTACCAACCTTGACAGGAGGCATGAGCCAGCTAGATCCACTTTTGGATGCCCAGGACCTCCCACATCTCACAAGCCCGATCGACACCTCATGCATGGTAAGTCCGCATTTGAGTGCCCAGGTACACCCTTAACCACTAGAAGGTCAGCATCCACAAAATTGCATGAACACCTTAGCAAGCACATCAGCAAGAAAAATGAGATCTACATAAGGCAGGCTGACTCTCATCGATGCCACGAAGAATTCCGCATGGGTGATTCTGATGGTGAGGTCTGAGAGGCTCTCCTCGGGAGCTGTCTCAAAATTGAGGTCTCATGGGGCTAGTCCCTTCTAGGTTCTGAGGTGCATTGGCACTAATGCCTATGAGTTAGAGCTTCCTGAGGAGTACAGAGTGAGCCCCACATTCATTGTGGCAAACCTAGTGCCATATAAGGGTCCCACGGTGCCACCCAGTGAGGATATTGAGCCCAACCGTCCCTTGAGAGAGCACCCACCCTTGAGAGTAATCCACCATCCCTGAGAGCCCAGCGAGAGCAAATTGAGCAGATATTGGATGAACAGCTCACTGCCACCAGGAGCAAGGTGTATAAGCGCTATCTCATCGGGTTGAAGGATCGGCCTCTTTCGGAAGACTTGTGGGCGGCACCACTACTACACCCTCTAAGGAGGGAGACTCTTACTTGACGGAGTCGAGTTCTCCACACCCCGAGAGTATAATGGGGTCATCACCATCCGTTCTAGCACCCGCGGCCGTCTCCTCACACTGGATGCATCCGGCATGCTCTAGTTATTAATTTTTTAGTCATATCATTGTAATTTTTCATTTATTTGAGTCATATACCTAGGTCCTATGTTTATTTCCCTAGGTTAGTGTCATATGCCCATGATTTTCTTTCCAGGACGTTTCTGGTCATTTGTTGTAAAGCCAAGGGCATTCTGATCTTGTAAAATGTTGGACTCCTATAAATAGGACCCAACCCCCTCCTTCAGTAGCTAATGAATATTTGAAATTTTTAGAGTTCCAGTTTAATTCTCCTTCTTTTGGTGAGAAGCCATTAGAGTGGGTGAGAACAGCTGGGACATGTGGTTCGAGACTATCCACTGAGGCCCAAACTGGTGTAGCCTCGTTAGATGAAAAACTCAAGTGAATCAGAAAATACATTCTGGGACCCACAAAAGCGATCCAAAACCTACGGATCCTGGTCCGAACAATTCCAAGGCATTACACCCCCTTATAAGAATTTCATCCTCGAAATTCAGGACAAGCGCCATGCCACAGAGGGAGAACACCCCAAACAAACTGACAATTCTGTAAGAGCTCCGGCCAAACCTCGATACTCCCAAAAACACAGTTCTTGAGGGATATAGCCAGACCTTGATCACAATAGCACACCATGCTCCATACACAACACACATCGATCATCAGAGTAGGCATAACACAAAAAGACATAAGTCCGGCATTGCCTCAGTCACAATGAAATCCAACCATGGCACCGCTGCCACCATCTCGCTCACCCAGGGAACTCACTCCTCATTACAAGAAACAGCCGTCGATCGGAAACACACGCTCGACAGACCAAACAAACACCAGCTTTACCACCCACAAACTAACCTCGCACCTAGCATCAAGGACAACCATCACTGAGCCTCACCCAGCTCACGCAATCGTCTCGATTGACTGCCACGAATCCGTAGGCTCCACGCCATGAACCATCTGACACCTGGTAAGCCAAACACCAACAATGGCACTAGACCAACTCCGGTCCGAAAACAAGCCTTCAGCAAACCCCAGATCCAAACTGGGAAGAGACATGTCTCGTGATTGGCCACCCAAGGCCTTGCTGGCACACAACTCTCACCCTTCTTGAGCCGCAACAATCAGCATCTTCTGTCTGTGAAATACAAATTACCAGTCACCATCTACTCGTCAACGAAAACCTTCACTTGCTTGACTTCCTCTGGTCCGATAAGCACATACCAAATCTCGATGGGCCATCCGCTGACTCTCACTGGTCACAGCTACAACTCAAGCCGAATCTCACTCGGACACCGTATCCAATCCTAATCCTCATGCTGACTCTACCCTCTCAAGGGAGCACAGCAAAACCACGCGATAGGACTTCTCACAATCCTCGGTCCGTAGCAGCACTCGACTCAGACTTACTGGGAAACCCTCCCATGCGAGTCACAGACCAAGGATCACCATCCAACGACAACATCCCTCCAGGGACCACCATGCATAGGCACCGTCCATTGCACTGACTCATCATAGACCACATCTCAATTATTCCAAATGGACGTGTGCCAATCCTCGACTCCGCTCTTGCCACAGAGCCACATGACACAACCTCTTACAAGCCTCGGCACATGTCACTAGAACTGACAAGTGTCGCCTGCTACCACAGCAATCTGGTCGACAACACCGTGACCAATGCACACGGGTCCCCAAACAATACAGACCTTGCAATGGTCGACCACTCGGCTAGCCTTACCAACCGCTCGCAGCTACCAACTGGGACCCATAATCTCTTAGAGATCACTTCCCTAGAAGTATGATCTCATCCGAGGACACAGCTTCCAACACGAGTTGAGCACACAGCTTACCAACTCCAACCATCACGTCCTTGCCCTCCATCAGGCTATATCCGGGTCTAGCACCAATGCCTGACATAGCTTCCAACGCATGAAGAGGGTACTCATGCGCAACCTGCTGACATATTTCCCCAACTCTCCATCCTGCCAATGCCTCGAACCATAATGCCTCAAGCAATGACATGGCAACCCCCTGGCTCACTCAGCCAGACAATCTCACATCGAGGAACCAGTCCTCTGATGCTCAACTCATCCCCGAAAATCCACCCGTAGCAACCAACGCTACGATCCTGGACCTATGAGTTATGGTCCCATTAGGCTTCTGCTGCGCACTCTGATCTCACGCATACAGCCATAGCAATGACTCGGGATCCACCATCCCGACAGATCCTCAACTCGACTGGCCATCTCCGAAAGATAGGGTGAGGAAACCTCTATTGCATAAAACCTAGAGTGCAGATTCTCTCTCTGAATTGGGCAATCCTCTGCAACTCCGTAGGCTCCGATCTCACAAGACATTGGAAATCACAACGCCAGCCACCAGTCTTCGCAAGCACCACCCAACCGGCACTCTTCCTTCTGAAACATTGCCAACACACCCTTACACATCATGGGATGGGCATTGCTCTTCACAGATAGCCACACTACCCACATACCAAGACACGTCTTGTACGGACTTCATGGCACACACAAGAGGAGGCCAACCAATCTGAACATACAATGCAAGATGATGGAACTTGGCAAAACGCGATCTCTTCGACCAAAAGAGAACTGGTACACCCTCTACGAGGTGGGAGATCTTCACATTTGACCTGACCTTGAGCCTCACGCATGCTGGGAACCGCACCTTCCAGCACCAAGAGAAACCATCGCTTCTGTCAGGTCAGCACCTCCAACAACACTTCCCGAGTGACTCGTCGGACCACCTTCACAGCATCTCCAGATGCACCACCGCCGCAATTCCTCGAACTACAATTCACCACGCCTCAAGCACTGACTTAGCTGATTGCCAGCCAAGAAGGCTGCTCTTCTTCAAGAGAATCGCCAAACTACTACCGAGTTGATGACTGCGGCTAACATCGAGGAGTATCCTTCCAAGCATGTGCGGCCTTCAGGTAAGGGCTTCGGCCCCCTTGCATTGATGTTAGGTCACAAGAGTAAACTTCTTGTTGACTGCTCACTTGTCTCTGTTCAGATTTGAGACGAGTGGCTGATGAAGGGGAGTTGCCGACCGAGGTGGTGATCCTCGACGAAGAGGAGGCGTCTGCTCCCAGGGGGCCTCAAGTTCTTGGGAGCACTTCCCGTGGCCGTGACAAGGGCAAGCAGATCGCTAGGGATGGGACTTTCGAGCTTCGTGGGGACAAGTGCAAAGATCCTGTGGAGAAGGTGTTGCGGTCTACGATGAAGGCCGCAACTACTGAGAGAAAAAGGGTGAGAAAGGTGGAGGCCACTCGCTCAATCGAGGGGGGCGCCCAGTTGGCCCTCCCGTCCATTGAATCCGAGGGGGCCGCCATCGTCGAAGGGGCCGTGACCAAGGCAGGTGCGTCTCAGGTGGGGGCGACCATCGCTGGTGCGCCTATCGAGGTCAAGCGGGCATATGGCGATGGGACCCGATCTGAGCCGGTCGAGGTCAAGGGGTCGCAAGGCGAAGCAACTCAATCTCTGCTGACTGAGATTGTGGAGGTGCAAGGGGGAGCGGTCTAGCCTGAGCTAACCGGTGGGCCCCCGAGAGTGGAAACACCCAGGGGGGATTCCCGGATCCTAGCTACTGCTGAGAGGGCCGTCCCTCATGCGGTAGGTGCTTCTGTCGTCTTAGCCTCCTTGTATCATAGGTGTCGTTCTGTGACTTTGGAAGCAATTCGAGGAAGTCTCGGGCGTAGCCCTCCTTCCGTGCTTCTCAAACGAGTCAAGGAAGGTGGCCTAATTGTGGCCCAGGTGGGGGCCGAGATGTCCGATTTGTATGCTCGGATCAACTCCGAGAGGGATTCTTTGGCCTGGGCCAGTGGTGCAGTCGATCGGAAGATCGAGCGCTTGACTCGCGATCTTGAAGGCCTTTAGAGGGAGGTGACCTTGCTTAGAGCGCAGGCCGAGTCGACCCAAAAAGAGGCTCGAGAGTCAATCGAGTAGCTGGGACTGACCTGCTATATGCTCAAGCTGAAAAACAGAGTCCTGGACGGAGAGTGAATAGCGCAGGCCGAGCACGCCGAGCAGTGGAAGGCTGAGCATAAGGAGCTCGAGGGCCGGATCCGAGAGGCCAAGCAGCAGTGGGCGGAGGCCAAGGCTATGCAAGCTAAAGCCAAACAGAGGCAATCCGAGGCAGAGCGGAAGGCGGCCGAGCTCGAGGAGAAGGTAAAGTTGGCCAGATCAGAGCCACTCGAGCAATACAGATGCTCAGAGAGTTAGCAAGTAGTGATCCAGCAGGCTGCCTTTGCCTACTACGAGCACGGTTATCGTCGGGGCCTGCGGAAGGGGTTTTCCCAAGGCTACCACCGAGCGACCTCTCTGGCCCATGAGCAGGCACACGGAGAGCTCGATTTTCCTTCCGGGCAGTATTATGACTCGGACGAAGATACCACAAATTCTTCTATTCAGACACTGAGCGAAGGCGGAAGTTGGGGGACCTCTGTGTCATCCGAGCGATCGCCAACTCTGGCAGTCTCGGGAGGGCGCGTGGTCGAGACAGTTCCCACGCAGGTGGGGTCAGTGTTAGGACCGGCCGTCACTGAGGGTGCGGGGGACAAATCACTTGGCACCAAGGGTTCCTCGTCTGTTGAACTTCGTAGTGGGCCCAAGGCCTAATGTAGACTTTTTTCCCCTTTCTTTTCTTGAACATGGCCATGTAAAAACTTTCCTTGCTTGTGCAAGTTTTGGTAATATTAAATGATGACTGGACAATTCCTTACCATTTTTGGCGCAATTTGACCACTGTACTTGTAGTTGTTGGAAAGGCAGTGATTTTTTCTACGGACATCTTGCGTGCTGATTGGTTGGCGTAGCGCTGGCGCCTGTCCACCTTCCCATGCTTTAATGACTTGCCACTTCACGTGTTTCCATCGAAGGGGTGTTGGTGGAAAATGAGGTAACCGCCTTGGGGAAAGGATGTCTGCCTTTTGCGATTCTTAGAGGGGAAAGTCATTTAAGGCAACCGCTCCCCTTCGGCCTGTAAAAGGCTCCAAAGGGCGTTTTCTCCTCTCTTCACCGCTTAAGGCCATCCCTGCAGTTTCTCCTCTCCACGAAGTGTTGTATTGTTAGTCTTGGTGAAGCATGGAAGTTGTTTCGGAGGACGACGATGCGGACGACACTAGGAAGGAGGGTCCTGCTGCTCCGGCTTGAAAGAGGGTCCGACAGTCGGCGGACAGCTAGTAAGAGGGGCCGGCATGCTGGAGCATGTCACCTTCATACTTCTGCACCGTTGACACTCCCCCTCGGAGGAGGGTAGGAGAGGATGGATGGGGGCATCAGGCAGCGCCCCCTTGTCCCGTTCTTACCTTTCCTTCTCCCCTTCCTTCTCCGCCTTCCATCTCTTCACCTCGAGGGTAGCTCTTCAAGCTACCCTTGGTCAATGGACACATGGGGGAATCAATGGGATTAAACTAACCCCACAAGAAGCCAAAGGAGGGGGCGCCCCCTTAAAGGAGGTAAAATCCATTTTTTCTTCTTTCCCCTCTTTGTCCACTATTCCACCTACCATGTCTCCTTGTCTCCTTGACCATGGGCCAACCTTTTGGGCCCCTACGTGGAGAGGCCCACAAAGGAGGTAGAGGCCCAATTGGGCTCTTAAAGACTTTGAGGCCCAATATGGGTAGTTAGACCTCTTACATTAACTTTAGCCCATTTTAAAAGTGTGACCCATTTACACTCATAAAAGCTCACAAATACAAATATACACTCGAATATACCCCAAATAAATATCTAAACAAAAATAAATGAAGTGGCTCGTTCTGATGCCCCATCACATACGCGCCTCCTTCATTGACTTTCTTGACAACATACGGCCCGAGCGAGTTTTCATTCAGCTTACCTTTGTAGTCAGCAGCCATGACTTCTCTTCTTTTGACCATTACAAGGTTGCCTTTCTTGAATTCACGTTCCTTGACACGCTTGTCGAAGGCACGTGCTATGCGGGCCTGGTAGACCTATATATTCTACTAGGCCTGGAGTCGCTTCCCTTCTAGGTCGGAGAGCTCCTCCAGTCTTCGCTCGACGTTTGTTCGGTCATCTCTGACCAAGCCATGCTGGATTGAGAACCGCAATGAGGGTACTTTTAATTCAATGGGAACGACTATTTTGGAGCCGTATACCAAAGAGAAGGGCGAGTAGCCCGTTGGGATTGTAGACTGTACGATACGCCCAGAGCGCCTCGTACTTCTTGTCTTCCTAGTCCTCCATCTTTTGATGTATTCCAGGGTGGACTCATCATTCCTCTATCGAGTTTCATATAGTTCAACTGTCGTCACCTCCCATTCGGTGATGTAAAACCTTTCTTTGAGTTTTCTTTGCAGGTCCGGCCAGTAAAGGATAGACCCAGGTTGCAAGCTTGAGTACCACTCGAAGGCGAGCCCTGTTAAAGTGGACCCAAAGAATTTCAGCAGGTAGGACTCATTAGTCGCCAAGTCACCCATTACATTGGTGTAGTAGGCAATGTGCTCACGTGGAGACCCTTGCCCGTTAAATTTCTCGAACTTTGGAGGCTTAGTAATGCCAGGGGGCAGCCTCTTGGCTGCATGATAGGAAGGGTATGGCACCCTGTAGACATCAAATGAGGCGGAGTCACCATTGCTCCTTTCTGCTAGTTTCATTTCTATCATTTGCTCAACCATGAGCTTGTTCATCACTACCGGGTCAACCGGGCTTGGATAGAAGTGAGCTTGTTGCATATGCGGCGTTTTCAACACGGCTGCATGGGGCGTGGCAGGAGCCCCTTGGAATTGGAGGTTGCGGCACAGGCGTAATTTATTTTTGCGAGGGAGGAATGCCCCCAGTGTGGTTGTGCACCGGTTGTGGAGCGATCGCCTGTGGTGAGACTTCAAAGGTCTGGCCGCTGCTACCCGACGTCCCAGGGGGAGCTTCGAGTTCCCCGGGTGCAGAGGTACGAGCGTCCCTCTCGCTTAGCTACTTCTTTAATGCTTCAATTTCTTGTCGATAGCTTTGTAGCAACATCAACAAGGCTGGATCACTGGTAGAAGGACTGGGGAGGCTTCCCCGCTCCTCAGATGGTGTCTCTTCAAACGAGGTGGATGGCATTCCACTGTCTGCTTCAGTTGTGATTACATTGGCCGCTAAGGTAGCCAGTGCCTCTTCTGGATTTGCCGCCTCTACGAGGGTTTGCAATGCCTCGTTGGCGGCCTGTCCTCTTCTTGTGATAGGGCCTGGCCTCTTGGCAATTCGGGTAATTTCTTCAGGTTCTTTGGGCAGGGCCCCATAGTGGTTGGTCGCTCCGACCATATTGCAAGTGTAGACTTGTATATTCTTGCTTCTTGTCCTGCACGTCTGGCTGGCTGACCAGCGAAGGTCAATCTCTCGAACACCGAGACTCTCGGTGCATTTTTTTCATGGCGGGGGCACCCATAGCACCCCGATTCTGCATCTTCTATTTCCATCGGATCGACTGGGCATCCTCGACCCTCTTCAGCAGTGGTGATGGCTTGTAGCAGTCGTTGCCTCCCCAAGGGAGTGTTCCTGACCCCGCGAAGATATTGGCGCACGGCCTGGGTGATATCTTCTTCCTCATGGTTAGGGTAGTCCATAGACGGCGGTACCCTTGCTTGTGCTGGGGGCCCATAAGCGAGCCGATCCCTGTTGGCGGTCTTGCTGTAGTTCTCAGCATGTAAAAAGGTCTTCTCTTATCGATCATAACCTTGGACAGGTAATTTGCAAGCTGCCCCTACCGGCCTCTCATTGTTCTTCACCCTTTCCTTCCTGGGTTGGTCGGCTTCGGCAGGTCCCAGCTGAGTTGGCGCTGGGACCTGAGTGGGTTTTGGTACCCAAATCTTCTTGATTTGGATGGCCTGGGGGCCGATTCATTCTTCAACCAATGGGCCGCTCCATTATTCTTCTTCTCTATTCTCCCGAGCACCTGGAAAGAGTGGGGAATAAATGTTTGATAAGTGCATCTATTTAGGGGGAGCTACACTGTTATGTGTTCATGATATTTTGGGTATACATGTTAAATCAAATTCATATACATCTTACATATAATGTGAAAATGAGTGTTAAACATAAGGATATAGGAATTTCCTTTCAATACTCTAGAGATATTAAACTTACTGCATGTATGTTGAAGAGGCGGTTAAGGAAAAAGGTGCCTACCTATCTTTGTTGAAAAATCTGAAATGAAAATGAATGGCAGAACAATGCTAGATCTCACTGAGTAAATTGGATACACGTCACCTGAGACATGATGTGGTTCATGTTAGATCTAGAGAGGGGTGAATGGATCTTAAATACAAAGATTTGTCAATTTAAAATAGTTAGGTCTGAATAACTTTCCACTAGATGAATTACCAATATGTGAAAGCACAGCAAAGCACCAACAGATTTCTCAAAATAGGGAACAACACAGGGATGACCTTGAATTCTTTGAAGGTCGATCTGTGAGCTAGTGGGGAGTAATACTGAAACAACATGCACAGAAAACATCCACTCCACAGAATTGACGAATCAAGCAAGTAATAAATCGAACAGATGGCATACACCCAACCTGACAAGAACCCCTGTGATGGAGGTAGAAGACAGGGACAAACACACAACGCAAACCACGGGACAGTAGAGTTTTAGGTGGTTCGACCAGACCCACAGTCTGCCTACGTCCACCCCTCACTCAAACCGAGTTAGGATTCCACTAGCACAAGCTAGAGTTCAAAGAAGACTCAGTCTGCAACAAATGCTGCCATATAGCTTGACCTAGAGGAACACTCTCCTCTCTTCCTCCAATCCGGAGGGGAACCACTAGTGATGCCCAGTCACTAGCAACCAGAGACCGAAGTCTCTCTTCCTCCAACCCGGAGGGAACCCACAAGTGACAACCTGCCACTTGCAACCAGAGACACCAAGTCTCCCTTCCTCTGAAACCTAGAGGGAAATTCCAAGTAACACCCAATCACTTGCAAGTCGGAGACGCCAAGTCTCCCTTCCTCTGAAACCCAGAGGGAAACCACAAGTGACACCCAGTCACTTGCAAGTCGGAGACACCAAGTCTCCCCACTCCTGAGTTCACAGGAGGAACCCGATCTCAAAATAGAGGATCGGAAGAACAAAGTAGAAAAGGTAAACATCACAAGAAAAATAGAACAAACAAAAAGAGGAAACGAATGTAGCTCTCGCAGGAGCAGATAGGACTGGATCTGATCTAAAAACTTACAGATAGCTCAACTCTGGCTACTTCAATCTCGACCACTATCGCTTCTCTTTCTCTTCACTCAATCCTCTCTTCTTCTCTTTTCTTCTTCTTTTCTAATCACACACTAGCTCTCGCTCTTCTCTTTTCTTCTCCTTCTTCTTCTTCTTAGACATTGGCTCTCCGCAACTTCGGCATCGGCTCCATCATCAGAGGATGAAGCGATCTTTATATAGAACAGAGGCACCGAAGGTAATTTTCGTGAAGACGATGATGTTTCCCCCGTCAAATAGCTCCACGTGGAAGGATTCCAGCCTTGGTCTTGTGGTCCCTACAAGATTCTCCCAAGAGGCATGTGGAGGGAACACTTCTGTCAAAAACTCCTGGAAGATGATTCACTGAAGCGCTTTAGACGTCCACGTGGCAGATGTTAAGAGTACTTGGATCACGTGTCTATTTAAGTTAGAGTCTTTGTGCTTTGTGACATAACCTTCTGCACACTTAAGTTCCTGTCAGAAGGATAGAATGCATTTAATCAAACATATTGTAGTCATGAATGGATGGCTAATGTGTACTGACCTATTGATATGAGATTTACTGTGCATAAATGGATTTCAGCTAAGTATGAAAAATGGACAGACTTCATAGTGCCTATATGAACATTTGTACAGACCTTGCATGTGCAATTGTGCAAATGTGCAAATGTGCACATACCTTGTTTGTGTTTGCACAGACTTCGTGTGTATATGATGAGAGATATGCACAGACCAAATATGGTCGTAAACCTAGTATGCACGGACCTTGCATTTGCAGAAATGAAACATGCACAGACTTGCTTTGCTGTGCTGCCGTGAGCTGTACGGACTTTGCCATGCAAGATGTAAGATATCCTTAGACCTTTACTGTGCATAGAGGAAATATGCACGGACTTGGTTCAGGGATATGCATGGACCATATATGCCATCGCCTGAGTATGCGCGGACGTCACCTTTCAGAGAATGAGAAATGCACGGACTCTAAGACGTGAAGTGCACAGACTTGAACTTTTACTTCTGACTCTGCACGGACCTTATTCTTGGTGTATGCAGAAATGCACGGACTTAGATATGCACGGACCAACTGAGCACGGACCAAATGTGCACGGACTTTGCGACCATTGACACAAACATGCACAAACCTTACTTACGTGCGGCAACACAATTTGCACAGACTATGAAATGCGCCATCCTTGTATGTATTGTCTTGACAATGCAAGCAGCAAAAACATGCATGAACGCAGAAGATACATTAATGCAATGCATGAATTGTTAATTATTATTATATGGATGACTGACCCCTATCTGTTAAATGCATGCATGGAAATCGTCGGAGCAGGATCTCCTGGCTGTAGGTCCGAGCAGTGTACCTAGCACTACCGGACTTCCAGAGAGAGCGACTAGCCTCGATGGGATTCGCTGAGCTTCTGAGCGTCGAGGTGATGAGGCTAGACACTGCCTTACTGTACACGCTCCACGAGGGTGGGACCCAATCAGCAGGGCTTTCTTATTCTAGTGGGGACACAAGATCCCCACGCTGGAGGATGTGGCTAGGATTACAGGACTGAGTGTACATGGAGCACCAGTGATGGGCACGACATATGCCGACTACCAAGAGTTGGCGCGGGAGCTGCTAGAGTTGGAGCTGACCAGACTTGGGCATCACTCATCCATGCTGGCACGAGCGACCCTGCAGGAGAGCCTGGGGCTGAGAGGAGCTGCGATAGCCATGGGAGAGTTGCCTAAGGAGAACCTCGGGAGACTGACAGATAGAGCCAGAAAGAGAGTGGCTGTAGGATCGGGACCAGAGGGCGATGTCATCCTTCGTCGCTTCCTGATGCTATTATTCGGGAAGTTGATCTTTGTGACGAGGGCAGATGGAGTGAGCTGCAAGCTCCTCCCACTACTAAGGGATTTAGATGGAGTTGGGGAGTATGCTTGGGGTGCCGCTACGTTGGTGTTTCTATTTGACTCCCTTAGTACCACCGACCGGCAAACGATGCTGGGTAGCTTCTCACCTTTGCTTCAGGTATAATGCTCTAATTTAAATGCTTATACATGTACTTATGATCATGGTTATGATTCTGACTGCTATATGCTGACACTTGGCAAATGCAGGTATGGAGCTACCTGTACCTCCCCGGCCTAGGGTGGGAAAAGGAGGTACATCCAGACCGGGTACCCATCGCGAGGCGATGGATGACGGTTCAGGACACCGGGTCACTACGATGCTTAGCGCGAGTGATCCAGGATGACATGGACACATTTCCCTATGCATCGATAAGACTCTAGACTTAAGTTTCTAAATGTACTTAAAATGCTTCTAAATGTTGACACTTGACCCTAATGCCTACCCCTTTCAGGTGCGCTGGACACCGTACCGAGACGAGGGTCATGAGGGACAGCCCTGCGTGGAGGCGGCCCAGGCTTACGCGGGATGAGACGTGTGTCTGCATTGCATGAACGTCATCGGGCCACTACACTACCGCCTGATCATGAGGACCAGGGGTGTCCACCAGCCAAAGGTGGAGTTCTCGGCGAGGGATGACGAGCACGTAGGATAGTCCTCAAAGGGATTGAGCGGCGAGATCGACTGGATCACCAGGGCGATCGACCAGGTGTGCGACTAGACGTGTAGAGGTCGGGTGGTGCTAGCCCAGGCTACTAATGATGATGCCTACCTGAAGGCCTATGCCAAGAGATATGGAGACCAGGTGTTCCGCGGCGCTCGACGACCGGTACGACTTTCTAAACTTAAGCTTCCTAGTGATTCCTAATGCATTGACACCTGGACTTGCTACATGCATCTAGACCCCCAGGGATGGATAGCGGAGCTCCAGGGTCTCCTCCACTCCACCGTTCAGTAGAGGGATGAGTTCCAGTGTGCGCTAGAGCTTCTGGTGAGTCTAACTAACCTTAGACTCAAATGCAAATGATTATGGGACTAACTGACTTAACCTTTATGCAGTGAGCCGAGGGAGCATAGTGGTAGAGACCAGACACCTCATCCTCTTCCTCACAGCCAGCGGGAGGCCGAGCGGAGCGGAATGCCGACTTCGCACGGGTGGTTGCTCAGGCTAAGGAGGCCGAGGTCACTCTCACAGAGATGGTAAGCAAACCAACCGACTTCCTTTCTACTAAATGTTAATGATAATGCAATTGGCTGATCATGATGAATGCTTATGCAGACGAGGGAGCTGACCGCAGCACTAAGCGAGGCAGAGCAATCCCGAGCAGAGGCAGAGCGGCTCTAGGCAGAGGCGACAGAGGTGGCCCATCTCGGTGCGGAGGTGGCGCGATTGAGCGCGGGAGTGGTAGATTTGGAGTGGTACTGTACAGAGGTGAGGGAGGCGCGGCACTAGGCTTATGACTTGAAGATGAGGCTATGGGTTGTGGAACAGACAGTCTGGATAATGGGCTGAGGACCCAAGCGGAGTGCATCGTAAAGCGGCGCAAGGAGCAGTGTGTTCCCAAACTTCCTCAGCAGCTCCTCCAGCCAGCGGAGGAATAAGGAAACAGAGAGATGACGTCGGCGAGAGGAGGGTAGCACCACCATGGGCCCGCCAGAGAAGCGGCATGAGGGCACTGGGAACAGCGGGGGTCCAGGAGAGGGACCTGCTTGAGAGCGACCTTGTATTCTACTTTTGTGGATATACATGTACAAGACTCTTTTTAGTTAATGAAAAATGATCTTTTTGTCTTTTCTTTTCTTGTGTTAAATGCAAATGCACGGATGCTGACCTTCTAACCATGACTAAAAATGCTGACCTCTAAGACTGACAAAGAGACGATTGGTCGTCATTCGGGGCCGATAGGAGTCTAGGAATCTCGGTGACGCGTTTAGGGTCGATTCGTCGGAATCGCCCCGATCTCGCGATTCAATGTGTGCATGTGGACTTTTTAGCTTCCAGAAGTTATTTTTCGTCATGTGGCTTTGTTTCCCCTACGCTTTGGCGTGAATGGGGCGTGGAACGGGTCGATTCAGCTTTTCCACTATTTTACTCAACGGACCGGTGTGGCGGTCGTACCAGAGACCATCACAATCTCTAACGGTCCTACGATAGATCGTCACATGTCTTTGAGTGTGTTGGTCAGTTCATGGCTGTGGAGTGTGACGGCTCACTATTGGAGCGTCACAGTCCTCTGATGCCTCCTTCTTGGTGCATCGCAGTCTTGTCATTCCTCGAAGTCTGTGTCAGTCGGTTGCTCTGACGGCCTTGCCTTAGACCGTCAGGGTGCTGTAGCGCGCCTTCTATAGGCCGTCACGGCGTTTGACGGGGGTTTGACTTGTTAAGTCAGTTGGCTTTAACGGTCCTTCCCCTGTGCATCAGAGTCGTGTAACATGCCTCTCTTAGGCCGTTACATGTTTGTCAGTCTTAGGTTCCGTAGTAGGGCGATGTCTGTGATGGCTCATTCGTCGATCGTCACATCCGTGTGGCGCACCTTTATTAGACCGCCACAATCCTGTCTCCTCTAGAGTGTAACGGCTCATCCTTAGACCGTCACCTCCATGTAGCAT